>OX387188.1:35025941-35653211 GCA_947561395.2 Buxus sempervirens | reverse complement strand
ATCCATCAAAATTAAAAGACAATTCTTTTGAAATTTTATTAAACCTTAGATGTAGAAAATTATAAGACTTCAAATGGTATAAAGACATGTTTTTATCCAAAGTTTTATCAAGAGAAGACTGTAGCCAAGCTTTTTGGAAAGAAATTTTTTTATCAGGACTACCACAAGCCTTATCAACCAAAATTAAGTCCAAGCTAACAGAACAATACAAAGGATCAATAGCATACGACAAATTAACATACAGAGATCTAATATCAACAATTAATTCTGAAGCTTTATCAATATTTACTGAAATACAATTGAAAAACAAACTTAAATAAGATAATTTAACAACCAGAAAAGAATTAGGAAGTTTTTGTGAACAATTTGGATTTGAAAAAATAAAAACCCCATCAACAAAACCAAAAAGGACTTAAAGTCGTACAAATCAAAACCATATAGGTCAAAAAAAAGATATAAAAAATTCAAAAAACACCCTAAGAAAGAAAATAAAGATGAAAAACCAAGTTCTTCAAAAGGCAAAAAATCTTCAAAGCCATTTAGTAAGAAATTTAGTAA
This sequence comes from Buxus sempervirens, assembly GCA_947561395.2. NCBI lineage: Eukaryota > Viridiplantae > Streptophyta > Magnoliopsida > Buxales > Buxaceae > Buxus > Buxus sempervirens. Next base: position 35,652,653 of record OX387188.1, on the reverse strand, counting down.
AGATACAGTATGGAATAGTAGGACATTATGCAAATAAATGTAGACTAAAACAAAAATTAAATGAATTAGATTTGTCTAAAGAATTAAAAGAAAAATTACAAGAAATTTTAATACTTCAAGATTTAGACATTGAAGAAACAGAAACAGAAAATTCAAGCGAAGAAAATATAAATCAATTACAAGAAGATGAAATCAATTCAGAATCAATAAAATCAGAAGAAGAAAATGAAACAAAGATATGCACAGGAAGTTGCTGTAATAAACCAAGTATTTGTGTATTAACAAAGGAACAATCTTTGTTATTAGATATAATAGACGAAATACAAAATCCAGAATAAAAAAAAATATGTTACAAAAATTAAGGCAATCACTTAATAAACCAAACACAAATAATTTAGAAAAACAAATTACAAATAAAACGAAAAATTTATATAATTTCAAAGAAATCATGAGTAGGTTTAAAATCAAACTCATATGAAGAAATCACAATCCAAGACTTAAAATATGAAATCAATAAAATTAAATTATAATTAAAAGAACTAAAGAATATAACAAACAATTTACAAACCCAAATGAACATACAGAATCACCTCACTTACAACCAAATGAGAAAATTTTCAGAAGAAAAAGAAGATGAAGCCTCTACATCACAAGAAATAGAAGATTCAGAACTTAAAAAATTTTTAGATATCATTTCAAGAGTAAACTATGGGAAATGGATAATTAGAATCAATTTAGTAAATAAAAAAAACATAGTTTTCAAACAATAGCTTTAGTAGATAACAGTGCTGATCTAAATTGTATACAAGAAGGATTAGTACCATCAAAATACTTTGAAAAAACCAAAGAAAAATTACATACTGCAAGTGGAACCAGATTACAAATAAAATACAAATTATCAAACGTACACATATGCAATGAAAACATTTGTTTCAAAACTCCATTTATTTTAGTCAAAGATTTAAGCAAACAAGTAATCTTAGGAACACCATTCCTTACTTAATACAACCATTTATGGTCACAGATAGTGGATTAGAAACAAATATAGAAGGCAGAAAAATAAAATTTGATTTTATTACACAACAAATAACCAAAGAAATAGATGTACTAAAACAGTTATCAATAACAAATGAAGCAAATTTAATACAAAGAAAAGAAAAACAAATAATGTTTATTAAGGAAGAAATAGAGCACAAAAATATAGATAGACAATTGAATAATCCAAACTTAATCCAACAAATTGAAAATTTCAAACAAAAATTAGAAAAGGAAGTCTGTCCGGATATACCAAATGCCTTTTGGCACAGAAACAAACATGTAATTAAATTACCTTACAAACCAGGATTTACTGAACACAAAATACCAACAAAAGCTAGACCAATTCAAATGTCTCGAGATTTACTCCAATATTGTAAAAATGAAATCCAAGGTTTATTACATAAAAAGATAATCAGACAAAGCAAATCTCCTTGGAGTTGTTCAGCTTTCTATGTAAACATGAACTCAGAAATAGAAAGAGGAACTCCAAGATTAGTAATTAATTACAAACCATTAAATGATGCATTACAATGGATTAAGTACCCAATTCCAAATAAAACAGATTTATTGCAAAGGTTATACGATGCCAAAATTTTCTCAAAATTTGACATGAAGTCTGGATTCTGGCAAATCTAGATATCTGAGGAGGATAGGTACAAAACAGCATTTATAGTTCCATTAGACATTATGAATGGAACGTAATGCCATTTGGCCTAAAAAACCCTCCATCAGAATTTCAAAAATCATGAATGACATTTTCAATCTATATGATAAATTTACAATAGTTTATATTGATGATGTTATAGTTTTTTGTCATCAATATCTCAACATTGGAAAAACCTAAATCAATTTTATCAAATAATAAAACAAAATGGTTTAGTAACCTAAAATTGTTTTATTTCAAACAAAAATCAAATTCTTAGGACACATAATTCATCAAGGTAAAATTAAACCAATTGAAAGATCTCTTTCTTTTGGTGACAAATTCCCTAACAAAATCAAAGATAAAAAACAATTACAAAGATTTTTAGGAAGTTTGAATTATGTAACAGATTTTTTTCTAAACCTAAGCCAATCTGTACAAATTTTTTAAAAAAAAAAGGATGAAGAAAAATCAGGTCCCTGGACCAAAGAACACACAGGAATTATACAGAGGATAAAACAAGAAATTAAACAATTGCCATATTTAACTTTACCAAACCCAAATGCACCCAAAATCGTTGAAACATATGTATTTGACAATGGTTATGGTGGTATTCTCAAACAAAAATAAATAGTAAAGAACAACTGGTCAAATTTAAAAGTGGAACCTGAAACTAAACACAGAGGAATTATTCTACAATCAAAAAGGAAATTTTATCGATTGTTTTGTGTATTTCAAAATTTCAATCGGATTTGTTAAATCAAATGTTTTTATTACGTGTAGATTGCAAAGCAGCAAAAAGTGTTTTACAAAAGGATGTCAAAAATTTAGAGTCAAAACAGATTTTTGCCAGATTGTAAGCAATTTTAAGTGTTTTTTATTTTGATATAGAATATGTTAAAGGAGATGACAATTCCCTGCCTGATTTCTTGACCCGTGAATTCCTACAGGGCCAAAATGCTAAGACAATTACCCACGACATGGCCCAACCTTAGGCCTGGAGTCCAGCCAGCCCATCAATCTCAACAAAGCCAATCACAAAACCCAAATCCATATACAACTCCTCAATCATATGCTCAATCCTCTAGTCCAAGGTCAATTCAGTCCATAAGCCAATCTCCGATGTCTCAAGCCTCTCCAAGAATACCAAGCCCAAATCAGCCCAAACAATCTTGGTATGATCAAACAAGGGAAGAAGAAAATCAAAAAATCCAACTCATTCAGCAATCTCAAGAATTATCCATTTACCACAACCATTCAAGGAAGTTGCAAGAAAAGGATCAAAAGGAAAAGAAGTTGCAGGAACTTCAAAACTTGTATATATTGTGGAGCCTCTTTAGATCCCACACCTTTAAAATCAAGCAAAACATTTTCTTCAAGTCATTTGCAAAAATAAAAAATTATACTAGTTTTTAAAAGCAATAAAATGACTTGTACAATTCAATAAATTAGCTTGTAGCATCCGCAGAGTTTTGCTTGTACAAGTCTCGAAAGTAAGTTGTATAGGGGTAATTTTGGAAGAATTTACGAGTAACAGTGAAATGGCACTAAAAATTAATTATTCTGATAAAGGTGCAATAAAAGTTAAAACTAAAAACTTTACTAACGAAATCTTAAATATTTTGACAAAGCAAAACTAAAAATTAATTTTCGTTTTTTCTTTCCTTCCTCTCTTATTTCTGTTTTATTTCTTTAACTCTCTTAAGTCCCAGCTATTTCGATTTCTACACCCCGCGGTGCGTTTGTTGAGACAGTCCTTCAATACGAAAGCGCTCTCTCTCGGAGTGGGTCGGGTTTTAAATAGATAGGCGATAAATTGTTCAAAAAATGTTGAACATGAAACCAGCTTATGATTAGCAGGTTGTATTAGAAAAATAATTTTTTTGTAGAAAAAAGGTTGAATTATTGAGTGTTTATTAAACACATCATCTTAGATTTGGGTTTCTAAAAATATTAACAGTAACTATTATCCACTGGAAACATATATTTTGCCGAGACAATATTTAATACGTACAAGGTAGATGGTATTACATTAAAAGGCATTAAGAAATTTAAAACACTGTGGCTGATCAAAGCCTTGCTCTTATCGGCCGGATCGGCAACAATACTCCGCGATACTTCACGGCGAGGCCATCAACGGCTGCTACTATTGCCGCTGCTGCGGTTGAGTAGCATCCGTAGGGTTTTGCGGCGTCGGAGCTGGACCACGGGGCTCGTGCCCGGGCTTCGAGGTGGGCTCGCGGCCACGGCGCACTGCATTCCGAGGAGCCTGAATTTCTGCAGCGTAGCCATTGTCGGCGGACTCTGCTCAGGTGACCTCTCTCTTCTCACTTGTGTTTAAGGGTTTGGAATCTCTGTTACCACAATTTTGCGTTAGCTTGTTCGAGAGAAAAGGAGGAGATGAGTTGGTCTCATCTTCTTTGGATCTGTCTTTTGGTTCTTTACTCTTCGAGGTGAGAGCTGAGGAGTCGAGTCCGGAGAGGAGAAGCGTCGCTTTGGCTTTATTTCTTGTGAGGGAGGGAACTCGGACGGCCACTTTGCCTGGTAATGGTTACTTTTGTTTTTGGGAACAATGAACATCGACGGTCTATGCGTTTCTCATGGTTTCCGTCCTTTGTTTACACGTGGCAAAAAATAAAAACGTACTTATTGAGAAAGTGGGTGGGTCCCAAAGAATTTGAGATAAAATAGGCCAGATCTTGGAACCATCTAATCGTATTCAATTGGGATGGCTGAGCTAAAATTCGATTCGGGGTGTTCGAGAAGGATATGAAATGAATGGTTCTGACTTCTGATCAGTCTTGTGAATTCTTGAAAGATTGGTGGGGGTCAAAAGGTGGGTCCATGCATAGTTTTGAGGCTTTAGGGAAAGAGATCCTTTACGGTTGAACCCGTAAATGGGCTCAACCGTAGCCGATGCAAGCACTTTCTCTCCTCTCTCTTTTAGATGGGGAAATGAAAAAATGGTTTTCACTTTTTCAGGAGATGCTTACTTGCTAAGCATTGGCTACGGGCTCACATCGTCTACCGCAGTATAATACAGCCAAAACTGCCGCTCGAATCGGATGCTGCCGCGTAGAGTATATAGCAACGCCGGGATGGAATCGTCTACCGCATGAAAATGCGCCCAAATGTAAACCGTGAGATGCTCCCATCTGGAGCATCTCACGGTTCACATTTCAAATTTTTTTTTTTGAAAAAACAGCTTCCATTTCAATTTTTTTTGTGAGGGGGTGGTATCATCTACCGCATGAATATGCGGTAGACGATTTCAGCCCGCAACGCCGGTGTTAACGCTCCTCAGCTCCGTTAATCGAATGAGTGGCAGCTAGAGCTGTAAGTAGGGCGGGCTGGGCTGGGTTTCAATGAGTTCGGGCTCAACCCTAACTAAAATTTGTGAACCCAAGCTCTCCTCGGCCCGCCCTAACCCAAACTCTTTGAGCCCAAACCCAACCCTAAAATTATTTCTTGAGTTCGGGTTGGGTTCTGGCCAGCCCAAACTTTTTTGTCTACTTGATACAATGATACATTCGCATATATAAGACTACAATATTTCGATATATATAATAAAGTTTATTGACATACATTGATTTGTTTGTGTATTAGGTTAAAAAATGATCTCTATAAGTCCACCAAACTTTTTATGTGTGTAAAGAGCCTTAGAACAAAATATTCACTAAGATATTTATGAGTTTCACATATCTTCCAATCTGATGCAACCATCCATCATAACGCATGGAATTAACAGCAATACAACAAATACAGTAGCATAATTAATCCTAACAAGGCATCCTCTACTCTCAAAGAAACAATAGATAGAAAATGATGACTTGATTAGCAAGGCATCCCTACATTTCCCACTCAATCACTGTTTCACAAAAATTGCAATGTTGCATACAGGACCTACCCCATTTGAAATTCCAGAATTAGTTTCATTGCACTTTCACATTGTTTAAGTATTCAAACCTTAATCTAAAAATAATTCCTTTTACAAATTCAATCAACTTTTGTAATTTTAAATAGAATTAATATTCATGTTTCCTATCTCTTCCAATTACTTCAGAATCTACTTTTTTTTTTTTTGGCTGAGTTAGAATCTATGTTTCAAATATTATAACCACAAAATTACGTAAGAAACACATAACTCATTTGCATATGACCAAAAAAGAACAATAAATCAAGATTTTAGGGGATATATATTGATGTTAAAAATAACATAAAATAAAATATTACTAAAGTAACAAGATTTTCTATTTTGCTACCTTATCGGAAATCAAATTTTAATGAAATTTTGCATCTAGCAGTAAAAGATTGGGGATTGAAATATCTGAACTAACTTTGTAGTCAAAGAGGTAAATAATTTTAGATTATATGGTGCATAGCCGAGGATAAGAAACAAACCCTCCAAGCACACATTAATGGATATCATCCAGATCGAGTACTAGAAAAGAGAGGAATTAAACAGTACCTGAAAGCAGTGAACAAATGGGGAAAGATGAGATGCCCAATTTAAAGAGGGATGCCCGATTTTACAAAAATAGCAATTGCAAATCCCTTGTGACTTGTGAGCGATGGAATTGTGTCGCAAATCCCTTGTGAGCAATCACAAATCCCTTGCTGCTGGAACTGTACCCCACTGTATTGATAGCGACACCGACGGCAACTGTATTGCTAGCTCTTGTCAATCGAGCTCCTGGGGTTTTGTCTAGCTAGGTTGTCTTTGAGATGTGAGGTATTGATAATCGAAGAGAGGGACAGTAAGTTACTGAGAGGGGCGAGCAATTCCAATTTCCGTAGTAGAGATATGGGAGAAGACAAGAAAATTTTAGGTTTACAGGAGACAATCGTATGGAGGTTTGCAGGAGGGGGTTTTAGTGGTATATATATTTCGGGTTATTCGGGTTTTTTCGGGTTATACCTTGTGAGCCCGAGCCCAACCCGAACTCAACTTCGGGCTCAAGATTGAGCCCGGCCCAAACCCAAACTTATTTCTTAAATCGGGTTGTTATTCGGGCTGGGTTGGGCGGGCTTTGGGCGGTCCGGGCCAAACTTACAGCTCTAGTGGCAGCCCCTTTTCGTATTTGCTCTCATTTAAAAAAAAAATCAAAAATTTCAGAAACAGAACCCAAAGAGCAGCTCTCTTCTTCTTCCTACCTCCACAACAAAGCCTGTGTTTTGCATGAGCTCCTTACGCAGAAAAAAAAAAGTAAAAATTAAAACAAAGGAGAAAAACAAAAACTTGCAAACCAACGGGGGTGAGATTTGAGATTTCTCTATCCTCTTTTTGTTCACGGAAGAAAGAGAGAGGGGTTGGGTGCTCTCTTGGCGGAAGGGAGAAAATGACAGATTTTTCCCTCTGTTTTTCAACTAATGGCAAGGCAAGGGAGATAGACAGAGCATGAGATTCAAAAATCTGGGCATAAAGAAACTAAGAGATACAAAACAAAGATGGTTGGTCGAGAGAACGCCAAAACACAGAGGGCGAGAAAGAGAGAGAGAGAGGGAACGCCAAAACGTATTGAGAAAGAGCTATCTTCTTGCAGTCAAGCATGAACCCAGCACCCTTTAGTTTGATAAATCCCTTCTTTTTATTCAGATCTAAGCCCCTTTTTAGAGAGTTTTACAATTTAGAGCCAGAAATTTCCATTCTTCAATTCAAAATTTTTATTTTTCAATCTCCTCCAACTTTCTAAATCTCTCTACTATTGCTCCAACCTCCTTCTAATGGATTCATTAAATGGCATTAACGCATTCGAAGGAATTACCTAAGAACGAGTGAGAAAAAAAAGGGAGAGAGAGAGTCTCCGAAAATGAATTCCCACCCGTTTGGTATTGACGGAGAAGACAAACAGAGAACGTTAACACCTCTGACATTGGCTCCACGCGGAGTCATCCTGTTAAAGTGGTTGGATCTATAGCAGAACACAGCGGTAGACGATGTCAGCCCATTGGCTACGGTTGAGCCCATTTACGGGCTCAACCGTAGAAGATCTCATTCCAGACTTTAGACCATGTTCTCGATTCTTGTGTAGAGTTTTATTTATTTAGAAGCATTTTGTCTTTAATTCCTCTTTTTCCCCTCTTTCTGGGGTCCATGCCTGGTCTGGTTTTTTGTGATTAGAAAAACTGCTTGGGGGGTTTGGGATCCTGTTTGTTGAAATTTCTTGGGTGATATTGCCGTCAAACTCATTTTGATGCAAACCAGACCAACTGGTGCAGTCCCTTGACCAACAGGGCTTTTGGGTTAAATGCACAATACTGTTTGCTGATTGCTCATTACCCATCTTTTACTCCATGGAAGCTTTTCACTACCTGGGTGTATTGTCTATTTCAGGTTAATACATTCTCTTTTTACTTTTGTCTCTTATTTTGAGCTGATCTTGAATACCTGGATAACCACTCTTTCACTTTGGAAATCTTGCTGATATAATATTATGATGCTGAATAGTATAGCAACTAGCAAGAAACAGCATTTTTTTTTTTTGGCTCCCCTTGAGTTGCAATGTTTGCACAGATGGAAGACAAGAGAATGAGACTCATGTTCTTCCATATCACATTGTGAAATTCCTTTATATTGTTCTATATGGGCTTATTTGGGTGGAATGGTTTTTCTTTTAATATCATATCCAATGGTTAACTGTCTAGATCGGCCATATTAGCTCCACATGACAGAAATACATTATGTCTCACCATAAAATTAATCTAGTGCAATCCAATGAGACATATAATTTTCTAATTAAATAATATAGTAACATTTTCCTGTATACAACCAGAGTAATTAAAAAAAATTACAAATTCACTTAAATCCTGAATTACAGAAAAGCTCAAATACCTGCAGCATATTAACATTAACATACCAATGCATCTCCTTTTACTATTTACATTCCCCTCAAACCTCAAAACTACTGCTGATACATCTCTCATTCATCCTTTATGAACATCTGAAAAAATGAGAAGAAGTATGAAATGAGATTATAATCAACTCAGTGGCATCTGATCATGAGTGGCAGATCACAATCTTTGAATTAGGTAAATGATTAGGGTGACTTAACTACTGGCATTAGGTGTGGTTGACCTGCTAACCCATTTATCAGTCACAGAATCTGGTGAGGGTGGTTGTTGGATATTCTTCAACAACACAACGTCATCTTTCTGTATATTTACCTCCTGAGTCTTCTTCTCCACCTTGTATTCATTACGTTGAATTGCTTGCAGACTCTCCAAGACATCATCCATGGAAGGCCTTGCCTCCCTCTCATGTTGCACACATTGAAATGCCAACTCTGCCACTGATGTTATCATCCTCTTCGCTTCTTTATCTGTTTCAAACCCAAGACAAGGGTCAACTAGTTCATGCAATGCATGATTCTGGATCTTATTGATTGCCATGCTAGCCAGATTAATTTCATATCGATGCCTGCTGATATCTACTGCTGGCATCGATGATATAAGTTCAATCAGGACGACGCCAAAGCTATATACATCACTCTTGCTTGTTAGCTGGTAGCATTGGTGATACTCAGGGTCAACATAACCTGGTGTTCCTTGTGGAGCAGTAGAGACATGGGTGACATCCATGGGAAACAGACGTGAGAGCCCAAAATCTGCGACTTTCACTTGGAAGTTGTTGTCAAGGAGAATGTTGTTTGTTTTCACATCACGATGTACAATATCTGAAGCATGGAGGTATGACAATGCACTGGCAGTCTCTATTGCAATGCTCATTCTGGTAGACAATTTGAGCGATCCAGGCTGGGATCGATCACCATGGAGATGATCTGCAACTGTGCCGTTAGGAATGAATTCATAAACAAGGAGGAGTTCACGGCTGTGGCGTGAAGTGCACCCATAAAGAGTAACAAGATTCTGGTGGCGGACGGCTGCGAGGATCTCGACTTCATTCATGAACTGCTCAAGACGCTTGTAGTTGTTCTCATATAGGCGCTTGACTGCAACAGCACGCCCATCCCGAAGCTTGCCTGTAAAAGAAAATTTTAAGAACAGTCCATCAAGTGGTGCACTTAAATTAATTAAAAATGTTGCACGGAAGAGTCTCTGCTTTTACCATAGTAAACAGTTCCAAAACCTCCATCTCCAAGTTCTTTAGACGAATCAAAATTGTTTGTGGCTTCTTCAAGCTCATTATAGGTGAAGAGGCGGATTCCAAAATACTGGCTGCCCTTTTCAATGTCCAATTTAGAGGAAGGATCAGAAGCAATCTCCTGGGAGATGAGAGCTGAAGTAGCATGCAATCTTTTCTTGCGGCGACGGTACATTAAGAATCCCAAACAAGTCAAAATGAATGTGCCTCCTGCTGCACCAAATCCTGGAAAAGAAGCATGTATTGATCTCATTAGTTTTGTTGATGAATGGCATATTCATTATAAAACTTTCAAAGGGACACCATGATTTGCTACTGAATTCTGCAGCATTGATATATAAGTAATATTGAAGACATTAACAAAAATTCATATTTCCTTTCTCCTATGCAACATTTAATTGACCTGAAAAGGTTTCACACAATGACAACCACTTTGTGGAATCTATTCCTTGGAGTTCCACGAATGGGTTCGAGAAAAAATGAGGAGGATTGACATTTTCAAATTGTGACAACCCATTCTATCCAGAGTACACTTCAGCTTAGACTGGTATTAGAAGAGGGGAGGTTATTTGAATGTTGTAAGTCCAACTGCATGTGCACAAGGTTGATTATTGTTGGATGAATTGACAAAAGGATGTGCTCAATTGTAAATACAGAGTGAATGTTCAAATGTAAGGTTACATAACACCCTTTTTTTCACTTTGTGATATAGAACAAATGAATGAAAGGGGTCAAAATTTGCATAGAATTTTGATCGCAACAATATGATCAAACGAAAAGCCATAGCCTATCTGAGTCACCCCTGTCACCTTCTGTTTGATTGCATACAATTCATGATCAACTTTAATCAAGAAAGGCTACAAATTAAATGCGATGTGTAAATTACCTATTCCAACCTTTCTTTTCCATTTGTTATTTCCTGCAACACCAACCAAGAAATACACGTGAGTCTACAGCATATAGTTGAGAGATATCCAAACTGAATTCTCATTAAATTGATTATCATACATAAAAACCAGTCAGGAGCAGCTTATGTGAATAAATCAGTTCTTAAATTTTTGATAGATTTCAAATTAGTTTCTATTTGTTTTTCCTCATATCCCCTCTAATGATCTTCAGTGAATTAAAATAAACTGCCCAGAAGAAGGAAAGAAAAGAAGGGCTTCTGGGTCATGATATGATTTGAAATTAATGCAAGAAGCATGGTTTAGCTGAAGAAGAGAAGGCAGAAAAAGAAGGATCTGGACTAACAGACTTATTTTCATTTCTAAAATCTTTCTGAATTAGAAAGAGCAGAAATTTCCAGAGATGCCTTCAGCATACAGATCTTAATCCTTGTGAGAGATGAGACAGTTATCATTACACATGCCACTGGAGAGAGAAACCATCAGGTACAGAGTAAAGGGATAAGCCATCCCATTCATATTGAAGAATGGAAATCGCTTAGAAACCGGAAGCTGCATGAGTAAAGATTAATGGAGGTACCAAAGGAAGTAGTAGGTTTGATTGCAGTGGATGGGTATATAGATATAGAATTCTTTGTAAGTTCTGTAGCCATAGAAATGCTTGAAGGATTTTTTTAGGGGACAAGACAACAGACTAGTGGTAGAAACCTTGCTTGCATTACAAAGTTAGATTGGCATTCACTATTCCATGAATTTGATATCTACAGCAACTCCGATACAAGCCATCCTGCACAAACCACATCTGGGATTTGTGAATTTGGAAAAGGTGAAGCTGATCTTATGAAGCCTTCAACAGTAAAAGGGACAACAGTCTCGGCAATGGTTGATCTGGTTGCCCTTTGTTCTTCATCTGACTCAGACAGAAACAGGAAGAAGACGAAAGAAAAATAGTTAGATATCCTTTCTTCCGATCAACTGGCATTATTTTCTTCTTGGGTACGTCAGTTGACTTGGAAATCAATAGCTGAGACTTGATTCTTGTTCTCTACAAGCTTCAAAAAAATCAAGCAGAAGTGATTGAAAATGTCTCCTCTAATGATATTCTGGACTTCTCGGAAACAGAAATACAACGACCAGAGAGGCAAGGCAACCTACAAATCTTTACTCTCTATTTGACAGCCCATTCAATGACATTAACTATTCCTTTAAATGATCTGTGTGCTCCCTTGTTTCAATTATTTAATTTACTCAGGCCTCTGTCTAATTCCACAGAAATAAGAACCAGAGGCACTCAGGTTCTTGAAAGAAAATTAAAGTCCCATAATCACCACCTCAAGTACTAAGATTGTTAAAGACCCATCTGAAAGAATTTCATAAAGATTACATAGGTGAGTGTGATCTTCTAATTTCCCACTTCCAAATATTTTCCTGAGATTCTAATTTCTTATTTAGAAGTCAAATTAAAATATCAGAACATCTCAAAATGATATCAAAAGGAGGCATCTTATACAATTAAATTCTCAAAGTCTAAAACTAATTAACCAAAATAACATGAAAGAAATGTTTCAGGGAAAAGGAGGTTTCAGTAGGCATTACTAGTTCTACGACAACTCCTGAGATGCGGTCGATCAGGACAGAAACAAGCGAATTTGTATGTCTCTAAGTTAAAGCCACAACGTCCACCGCTTTCTTCACACTCACTACAGTTGCTGGCTTTCCATTTCAGAAGAAATCCTTTTCTCAACAGTTCTGTGTAATTCATATCAACTGTTGCTTCACTCACATCTCCATATTGGTCAACAGGTGAAACCAATGAAGTTCCACAATCTCTCAAAACGCTTGAGTTCTTCTTCAAGATGGGATCATTACTAAAGAAGGCCAAAGAAGGACGGGTGGGATCACCAGTGACACAGTCGATACGATGGCTTAAAATTTCAGTAGGAAGGTGTGCGGTGCAATCTAAGAAGAGGAAAAGATTGACAGGGGCAGGGCCAAATTCAAAAAGGGTACCAGGGAGGGTAAGATTTTGAACAGGAAGGGGACACTTTTGGTCTGATGCTCGGGTGTTGGCAACCAAGACAGAATGGTTTTTGTCGAAGATTTTCTGAATGATGTGGTCATTACCAGACATATTGAAGATTGGTTCTCTGTTCCTGCAGAAGACTGAAAATCCAGGAAAACCACAATAGGGTTCTTGCCTACCAGACACCCAGAAAGGATAGCTTATGTTTGGGCCACTCCCACAGCTAATTGGGTAGCAGTTGCTGAAATGCTTGTCAGCAGACTCAGCACACAGAGATAATACTGGTAGAAAGAAGACAATAAAGGTAGCTATATTTATCAAAAGAGAAAAGGGTAACTGGAACAATTTTATGTTATTCATTTGGGTTGCAAAGGTTGATGGACAAACAAACAATGAAGATGATGCCAGAGGGGGGAAAGGATAAGAAATGCGTGATTTGAGTATTGTAGTTGCGGGGAGGAAATATTAAACATTATTTTTCTGTGGTTGGCTTTATTTCCTTTGTGAAGTCTTACCAAAGACTCCATTTTGTACAGTTTTCCACTTGCCTCAGATATTGACTGTTGAATTATAGCCACCAGCTAATTGGTCATCAGAAAAAAGTCAACTAATTGACCCACCAAAATTTGACCATCTTCATCAAATCTCTTGATATTTGCTTCTCTATGGTAGGTTGCAATCTACAAGATTATTAGCTATTCTACAAGAGATTTTAAAAAGGTCAAAAGAAGAAAAAGGCGATTTTACATAAAGTGCTTCGTTCAGATAAAAGTTTAGTTGATTAAATCTAGTATCCAAACACAAAATTCAAACTTTCTTGGTTTTTCAGAGAAGAATACTGAGGAGGAGATAACAAAAAAAGGAGCAAACAACAGAGCGAGAATTTGGTCTTCATGTTCTTTCTCAAGGACTCAAGGCAAAAAATCAAATTGAGAATTTAGGGAAGATGATCAAAAGGATGAACAGATCAATCGACTTACCATGTTTGCAGCTCCTGCTATGGGGTCCATCGCTACAAAAGCAACAGAAATGTTTATTATCAAATCCACATCGCCCACCGCTTCCCTCGCATTCATTGCAATTACTTGCATCCCATTCCAAAACAAAACCCTTCTTCAAAAAATCACTGAAATCCCACTGCAATATACTTTCAAGAGAATCATTTTCACCACCCATATCCACCGGCAAGATAACAGAATACTGACATGTCTTGAGCGTTTGATTCAAAAGCCTCAAGGGTTCTTCATGGAGAATTGCAGCAAAAGATTGGTGGCTCGTATTGCTAGCACAAGGAATTCGGTAAATATGGTGCTCAACAGGAACTGAGTTGCAATGGTAGAAGAAGTGAAGATCCATATTGGAGAAGCTATAATTGAAGGGAGTGCTTGCAAAGCTGAAATTATGTACAGGAACGGGACAGGCATCGGTAAAGGCCCTGGCTTTGGCCACTAAAACTGAGCCGTTTGAATAAGAGACATCTCTAATAATGTAGTCTTCATCAGATATCTCAAGAACAGGGTCCTTACCATCACAGGTGATCTCCAATTCCGGATAGCCACAGTAGGATTCTTGTTCATGAGAAAGCCAAAAAGGGTATCTTATACTAATGCCATTACCGCAGTTTTTAGGTGCACAAGCTTCAAATTGATGATGTGCAGATAGAGCTTTTTGTATCAAGGATGTGATAAGAAAGGTATTGATCAATGAATAAAAGAGTTTCCCTGGCATGAAGAAGTTGTGGGTATCCATCTGGGATGAGAGAATTGAAGAAGAGATGATAGAACAGAGGAGGACAACAGAGGTGGGAAGGGAGGGGTTGAATTAGAGTCATTTGGTGACATAATCTAATGTGGTTGGTTTTGACTTTGGTTTTGATTTCTTGTGAAATCCATTTATTTGTTTTCTGTTCTTGTGTTAGTTTATAATTTCCGCCCTTGGACTGCACTAAAAAACCAGAAAAAAGAACAAATTGTGGTTCAACCGTTCAAGCAAGCAACAAGAAGCTTGAAGATTCCTTCACCTGACATTAACGTTTTCCTAGTGTTCATCGAGCTTAACCCTTCGATGTACAAGAACTTCATAATTAGAAGTTCATCAACCTTTATTTGTCATGATTTGAGACTGTTTTTGAGTCATGAGACCACATTTAAGATTGAGATTACAGCTCCAACCTTCTAACAATGACATCCCACCCGCCAAAAGCAGGCGTTCTACGCCACGATGACCAAGGAGGGGTAACTGTGTAATAAGGGAGACCAATCCGGGTCCTTTCTAGTATTCAACAAAGTCAATGACGTTTTCATTACGCCAAATATAACGCAGTACTAATTGAATAATATTTGGTCTTAGCTTTGGTCCGGCAGATGCCGTGAAATCAACGAGGACGAAGACCCGGCGGCGACTTTACCAACCCTAATGACTTTCTCGTACCATAAGTCCCATCACTGGGTAAGTTATTAGAATGCCCTTTTCCAGGGTATATATGTCATATCCTTTGAGTGGGGGGGGGGGGGGGGGGGGGGGGGAAGCCGCGTGAGTTGGACATGTGGCTTGCTGGCAGCTAGAAAGAAGACACGCAAACTACGCGTTGTATGGTGCAGCTAAAGAAGAAAGACCTTCAATTTGGACGACTTGACCTCCGCATGAA
The DNA here is from genome assembly GCA_947561395.2 of Buxus sempervirens. Lineage (NCBI taxonomy): Eukaryota > Viridiplantae > Streptophyta > Magnoliopsida > Buxales > Buxaceae > Buxus > Buxus sempervirens. The sequence goes on along the minus strand of OX387188.1, from coordinate 35,637,296 downwards.
GCTTAATTAGACTTTTCTAAAGGCTAAAATAATTTATTTTTAGAATAAAAATAACAAATATTGAACCTTGAGACCTAATCCACCTTAAAGTTAATAAAACTAAAATATTGAGGCTACAGAAACTACCAGAACATGAAGAAAAAATTGATATATGACTCAACATCTGAAAAAATGCTGGAAAAAAAACAAGCCACTTTTTTCATCCAGATTGAAAGATTTTAAAATGAAAGAAGTTGCGTTCATCATGTAATTTCTCATTATGCACTCTACCCAAAAAAAAAATTTCTCATTATGCAAATGTAACTTAAGGTGTTTTGGCGGACATTTACATGATTCTATAGAATCTGATTTTAGAATTTCATAATAGAATTTGAAATGGATTTTAACATTAGATATTAAAATTTAACCCAAAGTTAAATTACATTTCTAAGTTAATTATATGGTTTATAGATATTCAGTTCTAGATTATTCAAAATCAAAATTACAATATATATGTATGGTATGATTTTATTTAATTTTATGTGTAGAAACATACAAACTACAAAATTTGTGTTAATAATCAAGGTCAAGGTCAACGACATGATATTCTAGATTCTTACTTGTATAATTAAATTCTAGAATCAAATTTCCACAAAAAACGATTTTAGATTTTAAGAAGCAGTAATAAGAAGTTGGATCTTAAAAACCAAGATCATAATCCCAAAACTAAAAATCCAAACTACACCCTAAAACTTAGGAGCTAATACTTAAAGACACTAAAATTAAACCTATATCTCTTCAAACCGAAGAGCATGAAGTATGAAACGATCATGGTGGCACCACTATACACCGGGTAACCGGTATTAGTGAGCCACTCATTTTTGCAATTTTTCACTCTTCAAACCGAAGGCGTGCCATAACCTATTTTTCTACCAATTATAAATTTTAAGAGAGCACCAAACGCAGCCTTGCAGTTTCTGTTATCGCTTTTTACAGTGATCAAACAAGTCAAAGGGCACAAAGGCTTGCGTACCTGATGATCCGGAGGAAGAATCAGGACACGTTTGTGGGTAAAGCCGATCTCTGCAAAAGCAAACGGGTTGTTGCGATTCCAAGTTGCGTCCACAGATCCCACCGGAACGGCCACAATTAAAACACGCATGGCTGATGGCATCATTGTACACCACCTCGAAACCCCCCTTCAGAACTCTGTTCAGAACCGTTATCTCGGGATTTCGCCTGAGGTCGTCAAGACCCGGTTCTCGAACTGGGACTTCGATGTTCTTCTGGCATATCGTCCCATCTACAAGTGCTCTAAAGGTCGAGATGTAGTCTTCGAGTACGATGTAAGCATCCCTCCGCTCACCATTCCCGATGGGACAGCTGAATTTGCTCTTATGCGTGAAGCCCGGAATCGGATTGGTTGAGAAGTCGAAGAAGCTGCAATTGTAGAACAAAGCCACCTTGCCAGTATTGGAGGATTGGGAGAAGAGGTTCTGATCAAGTGTCGTATTAATGTAATGATCCGTACAAGGTTCCTCCCACAAGTCCAGTCGAGCTATTACCAGACTCCGGTTGAATTGAGTCACTGACAGAACGCGGTATGTGACGGACATCATCTCGATCACAGTATAGTTGTCTTGGCACCTGAGCCCGAACTCCCGAAGACCACAGTGAGGCGGTCGTTCACCTCCCCAGAAAGGATAAGAGACGTTCTGTATGTCTCCGCATTTGAACACACTAGTCTTGCACGTTGTGTGATGTGGATAACCGTTTCCCAGAGATATTGGAACGCCCAGAAAGAATAAGGTGAAGGTCCAGACGAGGATCTGGGGATTCATTTTTGGGGAATTGAAAGAAACTCAGAAAAGAGAGAATTGTTGGGAGATTTGAACAACAACTGGTACTTACGAAGGAAGCGTGGAATGTTTCAACGAGAAGAAACAAAGAGGAAGAGGACTCAGGAGATCGGATAGATATACGAATAGAGAGTATTTGTTGACCAAAAAAAGGCTAATAATAATAAAGAAAAGACTTAAGCGGCTTTTTCTAGAAGTCTTATGAACGAGTGAAAGAGACTTTCCGCCCTACGGAGGCCACAACCATGCAATGATTTGTCATAAAATTTACTTATTTACTAATAAATAATGGAATCAAATCCTCGACGACGGACTGTAATAACGATGGAGTAATAGTTTATTGGTAAATTTACAAGTTTAATAATTACTTCTAAAATAAGGAATTTTATTTCATAGGCTTCACAGTGTGAGATACTACCGTGTGAAATATCCGTGTGGAATATCTCATGATGTGTTTTTCAAATGGGCTCACAATTTGTGTTTTCCAAGTCGAGCATCCCATGCAAAACAATGAAAAACACGAATCCAATATGACTTAGAGTAATGATCAATGCAGTATAACACTATAGCAAATGTCATCCTGCATATCCTACCTAACACGGGTTGAAATTTTCTACCGTGTTTATCAAATTGCCCCTTCCTTTGATCGTGAAATGCTGCCATCCGCATCTCACGATCAACGTTTTTACACTGTGCTAAAGGTTTCAAGTGGGCCCCATGTGAAAAAGCAGTGATCTTGAGATGCCTCACTCATCTCAAGAACTCATGACCAATGTCATAGCAGGTGACGTAGCAATCAGATGTAATTAAAAAAAAAGGAAAGGAAAAGATTTTTCAAAATCAATGAGAGATGGAAACGTGGATAGTGGTTTGCTGACGTGGCAACCCACTATTGGTTACAGACCCCAATCTGAATGGGTGAAACGAGCAGGTTTGGATCATTTAAAAAAAAAAAAAGGCATTTCATATACTTGGGCTACCGCTGAAGTATATCTTTACTGAATCGGGGGTACTAACTCAGTACCACCCGAGTTGGTATGAGTTGGGCCAAACAAACCAATTCGGCCCAAAGAACACTTTTAAACGAATTACCATCAATCACTCGAGCAATACCGGTTCATATTGCCCGAGTAATCTGAGCTCCGCCTAATTGACCAAGTCGATGGATATTGTCCTCTTCTTCTTCCTTTCCCACCATTTTTTTCCCTCCAGAAACAAACTAATTTTTAAAACTATATCCTAAATGCCCCACTCCTAAGCATGCTGAAATAAAACTTTGGAAGACTATTATATCACTTTAATAACCATCCCAAACCAGTTTCTACATAATTAAAGTATGCACCCAATAATATATATATACACATAAGCACCCACACGGAGCCACATTTAGAGGAGATATTTGTCCTATATTTTGATGTCGTTAGAATGAACCATCTTATGTATCTGGGGATTCCCATGTATAATTAAATTCTAAAATCCAATGTACCTAAGTAAGATTTTGGATTTAAAAAGGAAAAACAAAATCTAGATTTTAGATTTTTGAATTATAATCTCAATCCGAAAGCCATAATCCCTACTAAAATTTGGTATACTAAACACTAAGCCAATTTATACCCCTAAGATAAAAACATCCCAAAATTAAAGTTATATCACTTCAAATGCAAAATTATGAACCAGCGTGGGTACTTCCTTCTCTAGACCAGTCATTTTTACAATTTTCCTTTTTCTTGTTTATTTCGTGCTATGAACTGGTTTTCAACAAATAAATCTAAAAGAACTACGAAACGCGGCCTTGTAGCTTCTGAGTTATCCATCTTTACTATATGATCAAACCAAATTAAAGGGGCGTGAAGAGTTACGTACCTGGTCTCGATGAATCAGGACAAGCCTTTGGGTCAGGCCCGTCTGTGCAAAAGCAAACTGGTTCTTGCGATGTCGAGTTGCGCCGTCCACAGATACCTTCTGAAGCCGCACACTCCAAACAATGATTGATGGTGGCCTCAATACCGTACACCACCTCGAAGCCCCACCTCAAAACTGTGGGCAGTTCCTCTGCACGCTTCAGGGTTTCAAGACTCATATTACGAACTGGGACTTCGATGGTGTGTTCGCATTCATAATCATCTGCAGCATCTCTAAAGATCGAGATGTATTCGCCATACGCAAAGTAATTAGCATCGCTCTGTTCACCATTACCGGTAGGACAGCTAAATTTGTTCGGAAACGGTATTCCCGGAATAGGAAAAGTTGAGACGCCGGAACAATTGTAGAACAGAGCTAAGTTGCCATTACTTGAGGAATTAGAGAAGTGGCTCTGATTGAGGGTTGTATTAATATAATTCTCCGGGCAAGAATCGTCCCACAAGTCCAATCGAGCTATTACCATACTCAGGTTGTTTTGATTGATTGACACAACGCGATGTGGGACGGACGTCATATTGATCACAGCATAATTGTCTTGGCACCGGAGCTCGAACCCCGGAAGCCCACAGTAATCGGGCCGAGGACCTCCCCAGAAAGGATAGAAGACGTCTGGTATGCCCCCGCACTGGAACCCACGACTGCACGCCTCGTATTGTGGATCATGGTCACACAATGATATTGGAACGCCCAGCAAGAAGAAGGTGAAGGTGGAGAAGAGGATCTGGGGAATCATTTCTTGGGGAATTGAAAGAAACTCAGAGAAGAGAATTGTTGGGAGATTTGAACAGGAAGTGGTACATATGAAGGAAGATTGCTACGTTCAACGAACCGAAGCAAGGAGGAAGAGCCAGATTGGATAAATAAATGAATAGAACAGTCTTTGTTGTCGGAAAAAAAGAATAAAAGACTAAGGCGGCTCTTTCCGAAGAATTCTTATAAACGACTAGAGGAAAATCCCTGCAGCTTACGCATGCCGGATGGAAATCCTCTCCAACCGACCTATAATAATGCAATATATATATATATACACAACTGGGGAAATTTCACGTAGGGAAAGTCAGTACTATGCGCGTAACAAAAATTAGAAAATCGTGTAATTAGTTGGGAGAAGAAGTAATAAAAAGGTATTTTGGACAATAACAAGTTGATATATATATGTTGCGAAATAAAAATAAATAAGAGTAAAAGTTAAATAAGGATATATGAGACAATAATAGGTAGTTATAACCATGTAAGCAATTACTTTGAGAGATAAAAGTGGCTAAAGTAAAGAGCAGGAATCAAATCTTAGTAAAGAATCTTCAAGATTCTCTTTATAATAGTCCTAGGGGAAAGGCATTAGCTGTGTGCGTAGCAAGAGAATAAAAGAATTAGATTAGAGTAGGCAATTAATTAAGAGTTAAAAGCAAAATAATGTAAAAAATGAAAGGGAGCATTTTGGGTAATAGTAGCAGATAAAAGTAAATAAAAAAAGTGAAGGGCATTTTAAACACAATAAGAGATAGCTATATCCAAATGAGTGATTATGGGAGATAGAAGTTAATAGAATAAAACATTAGAGGTAATTTGCATAGCAAATGTCAATAGAGAATCTTAACATTTTTCCTTATAACTAACAATAATAGATATCAGGGGAATGCACACATAGCAAAAGAATTAGAAAAAAAGAGGCCTTACGTGGGCAATTAGTCATGACACTTGGTGGTAAAAAAAACCAGGTATTGGAGTAAAATAAAAATAAAAATTGGGGGGTATTTGAGAAACGAATGTAATAGATAATAGACAATAGATAATAATAGATGCACACACACGCACAATTTGGAGGATGAGATATTTGTCCTAAATTTGCATGATTTAAGAATCAGGCGTACACATCTGGGGATATCCGGTTGTGGCCACGGAAAACTAATAGGGCAGCGTTCAAATCCCTTGACCCAGAAAGTCTCAGGGTTTAAAATAGGAGAAAAAAAAAATGGAAAAGTCCTACTTGGAAGCAACCTTGAACTTCCTACGGGTGGTTACAGAAGAAGTAAAATTGAAACCCACATCTATGATCTATCAGACAAGACTTTATTAGTCTGAAATGGTCAAAGAAAAGGACACGCCCAAAGTCCCCCTTACCTTGTGTTTCAGGTATTAAATTGGTTCACGAAACGTAAACTATGATCTGTGATAAATAAAGACATCTACACACGCACAAACACAATGTATGTGTGTGTGTGTGCGCATGTGTGCGTGTGTGCGTGCAGTACTATACATAGTTGTTGACACACTTCCCAAAGGACCCATTCTCGTTATATATAGTATAGATATAGATAGATACATACACACTTAAAACTAATTCATGAGTTAAGGCATATATATGATCATGAGATGCTGCCATATATGCGTCTCACGGTTAATGTTTTTTGATTGTTGTAAATATTTCAAATGGGACCCGCATGAAAAAACATTGGCCGTGAGATGCTCCACATGGCAGCATCTCACGGCCATATCAAAATATGTACACACTCGGAAACTAATTCACGAGAGACGGCATATATAAAACTAATTAAATACTAACATACCTGGTGATGTTTAATGGGGAGTTGTTATGCTGTTTATGTTGTATTGTATTCTATTGGATGCTTGTGGTTATTGGGGGTCTTTTGCGGGGTTCATGTTTAACGGGTAGTTTGTAATAGGGTGGTCTGGTGTTTTGTGCCTGACTATTTTACTCATGGGTTTTGTAGTCAGGTCATGTTGTTTTTCTGCATCTTTTTCATCTAATGAATTTTCATCATTCATCAAAAAATAAATAAAAAAAAAACATACCTGGGGTTGCAGTTTTAACCGTAGGCATAAGTGAGGAGGCCGGCGAGGGTGATGTTACCGCCGGTGGGGTAGGGCAGCTCCTTATGTGGGGTTGATCACGGCAAAAACAATTGGATTCAGTAGGTTCGTATCCGCACATCCCACCGGATCTAATGCATTCTCTACACTGATCCGAATCTACCATTACCTGCAACTCAAATCCTCTGCTTAAAACTTCAATAACTGACGTTGAGCCGTACAGAAGGTCAGGTATGGCTGATCTAAGAACTGGGACATTGACGCTAATTTTGCATATTAATCGGAGTTCGTTTGTTAATGGGAATTCATGACTCAGCGCCCAGTACCCAACTAGATGATCTCCGCCATTAACTTCGCAGATAAATTGCTTGAATGATCCGATTACAACAGACGAGGAGCAGCTGTAGAACAAGGTTACTGTCTCATCGTTGGGAGGAAACTGAAAGGGGGTGTAATCCAGGGTGGTGTTCACGAATTGTTGAGGACAAGAACTCCCCAAGAGATCCTTTTGAACAATCTTGAGAAATTGATTATCAGGACTGATCTCCATAACTCGGTATTCTTCAGAGTGAATCTTTATTATAGCTTGATTGTCCTCGCAGTCAAGCTTAAGTGCTGGATGGCCGCAATAACCGGGTCGGCCGTTCCCCCAAAAAGGATAACCCACTCCATTGAGCTTCCCGCAGTTGAAAAACCTACTGCAACCTGTGTATCGTTTGTCAGCCTCAGATACAGATGAAGGAACATGGATGAAGAGAATGAAGGTGATGATCAAGAGGAACAGAAGGGAGTGCATTTGGGAAGACTCTCAGATGGGAGGAGAGATAAGATGGGTAATTGTGCGGTAGGGAAGAATGCTCAAAAGAAAGAGAGAACAGATGGAGGTGAAGTGCAAAATCACCTAACAATCTTAATTTTATGTAAGGACGTGGTGTTTTATTTAATGAGAGAAAGAGATAGAAAGACTTTTTGTTTCAGATATTTGATAACTCATACTGAACAAAGTGTTTTTTTTTTATGGAATACTAAACAAAGTGTTTGACTTGAGTTTGGGACTTGGGCTGTAATTAATATACTGTGAGATAACCATGATAAAGACTGCCGATATATATATAACCACTCACCAGCTTTAAGTTTTTTTTTTTTTAATTATTTTTTTCTGAGTCTTTTTTTTTTTTTTTTGAAACTTGGGGTATCCGGGCCAGCTTGCGCGCACCACGACTAATCCCCAAGGGCTTGTGCAGTCCCCCCGTCCCACACAAACCGGGTAATTACCAGGCCAAAGGCCCTGGGGGTAGCCCCAAAGAATTGATAGCACCTGAGAAGTTTTGAACCTGAGACCTTGGAGGGAGCATACCCCCAGGCCCCAAGCCTTGACCACTAGGCCAACCCTTTGGGGTTAAATTATAATAAGGTTATATATTAAGTCAATATTAAAGATTAAAGTATAATAAGGTTCATATCTTTAGGTTAGAGATCCTCTCCGGACGAATATCAAACCCAGCTGAATATTAAAATCAACACTACTGTAAAGATGTATTTGATTTAATGTAACGATTTTGGTCAAGCTGATATATTATATAGAATTTTCTTTATTAAATATGAAGTTTTCCTCTAAAGCATGCATGTTACCTAATAAGATAAGAATTACAAGTTAAATACGTGCAACAGTCTTGTGATTTGCCACGTCAAATTTAAAAAGTCAAAAAATTTTATAGGCTGTTCGATAAATTTTTTAGAAGGTGTTTTTTTAAGCGAAAACCCCGAAATCTTGTAATTTGGTATGCAATATCTTCAAATTGTTTTTTTTTTTTTAAACAATGAAAAATAGCATTGTTTTTGGAAGCTAAAAATTTCAGTTTTCAGAAACAGAGAATCATTTTGAAAAATTTTGTAGCATTTTAATAAATTTTCGTCATAAAATTACTCATTTCTTCATTTACCAGTGCTATAACCATTACCAGAGCCTTGACCATCATCACAACCACCACTACCACCACTAACTCTATCACCACTACTAGGTCTATAGCCACCACCATAGCTTCCACATTTGCGTACACCACCAATCACCATCTCTACTACAACTAGCAACTCCACCACCACTACTACTACCACTATCACTAGCAAAAAGTGTAGCCAACACAACTACTTTAATTACATGGTCACTATTATATATCATTAATATCCATTAGCGCCATAAGTGTAGCTAACACAACTACTTTAATTACAAATTGTTTTTTAAAAACTTCACCAAAAACACAAAACATTTTGAAAAGTTTTTAGTTTTCATAAGTTTTTTGTTTTAAATAAAAAACGCACCAAAAACCCTCTTAATATTTGAATTTTTTTTTATTTATAAAAATTGTTGTTTTTCAATTCAAAAAGAATGCATACCCTATAAGAACAAAAAGATAATATGCTAATTTTCATGAGCAATTGGATTATAAAAGCTATAATAACTCATGCTTTAATGGTAAATATCACATATATGTAGGTATATAAGTATACATATACATCATATACAGCTTTAATTAAGCTTCTAGTATTTACCAACATTAGCTTAAATCTAATTCAAATTCAACTTTAATTCCAAAATTAATGCCAAATCAAAACCAAAGCCTAATTTAGTTGGCCCAATTTCTTTCCCTAAGAGAGTGGAATCGGGGAGATGTTGGTTGCACTGCCAAAGGGAGGCCCATCCAACGACTATGGAAGCAACAGATTAGACGTGCTGGCTCCCACGCTGATTAAGGTATTCCTTAAAAAGTCCTCGCATTTCACATAGTTGTTGTCACCTTGCTATCGTAAGACGATAGATAGAGAAAGAGACGATGACAGCTCTTTGAATTATTCCTTTCAACTTCCAATCCCCATTTTTTCACCCAAAAAAAAAATTGGGAAAATTATTAAAACGACTATCGTTTACAAAGTTACTGCAAAAAAAAGTTGTTGAAAAGTCTTTATTCAAAAAACCATCTATTTTTTGAAACTATTTGTAAAGTGGTTCAAAAGCATTAATTGCTATTATCCATTTCCCAAATTACCCTTCCTTATAACTTAAAGAATAAAAACAAATTTTACCCAAATCTTTAAACTTTCTTCTTCCATCTCAAAGAAGCCATTCTTCCTTCTCAACAAAGCCGTCTAAGAGCACCATTGTTCAACCTTTCCAAGCAGCATCGAACGCCGATTAGTTGGAGAAAATCATTTACTTTGATCTCCCTTCTCAACTTATAACACTGAGTGCCATTGTTTGTGGTTCTCAACTCATCATAGCATCAAGCGCTGAAGACCTAACTCTCTAAAAAGAAGTACCAATCGATGTTGTTGAAGAATAATCGGTGAAGAACATGAATGTTGCCACCTACAGGTCAATCAATAGGTTGTGGATGTTACATAAAACCATTAGGATTGGGCATATTAAACAAGGAGTTTAAACAAAACAAAGATAACATTACATACAAGGAAAATCACGCTTAATAAGTCGATTTATCGATATGGAGTGACGATTAATTGAAGAATAATAATCCAGAACATACTCTTTAGAGTCATGGGTTCATGATTAATCGAACTTTATCTTTGATTAATCGATAATTGAGCTACAACTATAACCATCGCAAGGGATACAAGCATTTTCTTCAAGGGATACAATCAATGATGAAAACCACATAAGATACAAGAATAAACATCGTGAGATACTCATATTATTATCGACGGATACTAGCGACATCTTTGTGGGATACAACAATTTTCTTCGCAACATACATGGGATTAATCGAACTTGTAAAGATTAACCATCTAGAAAGTCTCCCAGTCATAGGTTGATGATTAATCGAAATTTAGCTACAATTAATCGAGATAGGTTAACGATTAATTAAAGAATCTCGATTCGAAAACTAGAGAGCATTGAATCTTGACTTTATGCATGATTAATAAGTCGATTAATCGTGTTTTTGACGATTAATTGTCTAAAACATACGATTAATCGAAATTTATCTTCGATTAATCGAACGTGGAATATGATGAAGACCACGTAGGATACAAGATAAACATCATGGGATACTCATATTATCATCAACAGATACTTGCAACATCTTCGTGGGATACAACAATTTTCTTTGCAACATATTTGAGATTAATTGAACTTGTAAAGATTAACCATTTAGAAAGTCTCCCAGTCATAGCTTGATGATTAATCGAAATTTAGCTACGATTAATCGAGATGGGTTAACGATTAATCAAAGCATCTCGATTCGAAAACCAGAGAGCATTGAATTTTGAGTTTATGCAGGATTAATAAGTCGATTAATCATGTTTTTGATGATTAATTATCTAAAACATACTATTTGGAGTCGTGGGTTCACGATTAATCGAACTTTATCTTCGATTAATCAATCATTAGGCTACAAGTATAACCATCGCGAGGCACTTATTATTTATTTGTGACTACTAGTACGATATTCGTAGGCTATTTACATGTTCTTCAAGGGATACAAGCACTTCCTTCAGGGGATACAATCAATAACGTTGATTAATCGTATTATGACAATTAAGCAGGATTACTTTTCTTACTGTCTTATTGTTACATAATTGCACGGCTGTTCATATTAATTAATATAATACACATGAATTACTTGGAGCATTTTATAATCAACCATATAATACTTTTTTGGTTAAATTTACTATCAAACATGGAAAGTATAGGCAAATTACATCAATAGTTGGTCCTCCAAGTATTACATCAATAACTTCACCAGAGTGTCCTACAATTAAACATTGAACTCGTGTTTTCTATCCTAATGGTCCTCCAAGCATTTTACTCTCAATGTATTCTCTATAGTTGAAGACACCCCAAATTGTACTACAAAATGAGAAAATAATTGAAAACATGTAATTGAGATTTGAAACAGGTCAAAAATGCATAAATTTCATCAAACAGACAGTTCCCGTATTGTATCTGCGGTCTGGTCACGCCCGCAATCAGTATACGGGCATGCTGTGCCCGTATTAACACTGCGGGCAGGACACACCCGCAATGTATACACGGGCACGGGTTTTTTGTGCGAATTTATCATTTTTTTGATTTCTGAGCCTTATTTGCACCCAAATATCTCTCTTGAATATGCGAATTATCTTATTTATCCATCCAAATTATATTATTTATCCTATTTGGCAAGGGATTGGCATTATCCCTATTTTCAATTCAATCTGGAGGATTTTGGTATATCCCTTTGGACCAACCATGCCCCTGGGTTGGCCTATAAATAGAGGGTAGATCCTCAAGCAAATGGCCATTAATTTGAAGTCTGAAGAGCTCCAAGTGAAGAAAGGAATCCCTGCTGCTCTGCTTGATCAATCCAGGTAAGTCCTTTTGCCCTTTTATTTTCTGTTTTCAATTCTAGAAGTAATCTAATCTTCTCCATTGCTGTAAAATAAGGCCTTTTATCTTGTATTCCCAAATCTGTCTCTAAGTACCTCAAGAATCCTCTCTAGCCGTAAAACGTGAAGAGAGAGCTAGGGGAAAGGGGAACAAGTGGATCCCTAGAATAGAACCCCATAATCTGTTGTTCTTATTTTCTGTAGAATAAGGTCTCTTTTAGTGTTTGTATCCCCAAAACTATCTCCAATTACCTCAAGAATCCTCTCTAGCCGTAAAACGTGAAAAGAAAGCTAGGGGAAAAAAGAACAGGCAGATCCGTAGGGTAGACCCCCATGTGCTCTAATCTGTGAGATGTGATTGCTTTTACTATCTTGTGAATGTTTTAATGGTTTTATTTTGAATCTAGAGGAATCCTATGAATCCATGATGTTTATAGCATTAGATCCCCACTTCTTTCTAAAATTTGGATTTTTCACACATTTGCACCTACAACACTGTTTTCTTAATTTTGGTAATATTTGGCTAGGATTCTAGATCTACCATGATCAATATGGTAGATCTAAAACCGAAAGCCTAAAAGTAACTTGTAGGGTTTTATGATACGATTTTAAAATTGTTTTAATCTTGGAGAAAGGATCCTATGGTCTAAACTCTCCCTTTTGGTGTTTTTTCATCAACATGGGTTGAGTGGGGTTTCTATTTCCCCACTATTGAGAGATCCGGATCAGATCTGTACTCCAAATAACTTTATTTTTCAATGATTTAATCAAAAGATTTCAGTCTAGTTTTTCAACCTTTTAATGGTTTAGCCTAAAACTAGTTTTTCAGGTTTCTCTTTAGATTGGTTTTATCTGATTTTTATTTCAATTTTATTTTAATCGTGAAACCCTTAGAATGGTATGATCATATTTGAAAGTTCTGAATCAATCAGGCTATTCGTATGAAAAAACCATACACTTTTGTCTTTTTGTGATTTTTATGATTTTAGCAAGCCTTCTTTATTTTTAACATGAACAATGCCTGGCAACCACCTTGTGTGGATGAATAGGGGTGCCTAACACCTTCCCCTGTTCATAACCTAATCCCCTTACCCATCTCTGGTTGTTTTTTTAATAGGGTTATTTTTACCCTAAATTTTCCTTTTTGTGCTTATTTGAGATTTTGGTGTCCATTCACACCTAAACAGAATGGTGGCGACTCTTTGTTTTTAACCAATCCCGTGTGATGATTAGAAAGTCATTAAATTGATTTTCCATGTCTCACAATAGTGCATAACCAAATCTCCACTCTAAATCAAGTCCTATTGCTGTGGGTCCCATAGGCCTCTTTTACAGCTGAAATAGATATTCGGTATGCATTGTTCGTGAACTATAATTGTATTACCATATGCTCCAATTGATCAGCCACCTCCTGACACATAAAAAAACAAAAAATTGGATAACCTGTGAGTTAAAAATTTCCAGATTAAATCCTTAACAAAGTAAGGAAACTTGCTTACAGGGTCAATGTTAGGAAATTTAGAGTGGAGATCTTCAATGCTAGCTACAACATCCTTTCCGTGTTGTTGGGATTTGGCCTATATAAAACTCCGTTAGGATAGCTCAAATATTATAACAATAACCAGGTAAAAGCGAAGGATAAATCTACAAACACAAAATATATTAAAATGTAGATGAAAATTTTATGTATTATAATTTGAAATAGATAGAGTAGACACACTTTCTTACTCTTTCATTCATTAGAAGTTCACTTAAAATTTCTTCATTTTCAACACCACCTCAAGATTTCCAAATTGACCTACAGAACCTAACAAATATAAGGAAAACCCTCATTATAGACATGAACATATGTTAAAGTAAAAAGCATAGTAATATACCTATCAAGGGCCATATCTACCGACAAATTTCTCCGTTGTCTCTTATGCTTTTAAACATTATTTAGTCCATACCAAAATAGCACATGCTTGTTAACATGGGATGTGCACATTTGCCACCAAGCATACATATTCATATTTCAAGAGATTCACTGTAAAATTTCTATCACTATTTTTAACTTCAAAATCATCTTGGGGCACATTTCATCATGACAAAGATCTGTTTCTGAGCAGCAATATTTGATTTCCCCAACAAATATCGCTTCATTGGCCACAGAGGTTACTTGTGGTAAAATAAATAAATAAATAAAAGAATCTATTTCTACGTGAAAAATTAAACAAAATAATAGCATTCACAGGTTTTCAATCAGATTTCACTATAAACCAAGCTTAACATTCATTACAAGACTCAGACGGATCGAACAATGGGTTTAATAACAAAACCATTCAAAAACATAGCAATTCTCTTACCTTCAAATGAACCTTAGTGAAATTCCAAGCAATTAAAATTTGTATTTTCTAGAGAATATTAGATTAAAAATGTAAATTATAAAGAGCATAAGACTTATTCATACAGTTATTGTTGCTTTATCTTGTTCCATCAAATAAAAAACAAATGATCACCTCTTTGACCTGTACACTTAAAATTATGAGAAATCATTGTTTATATCAAGGGTGCGCCCTTCCACTATCCAATTTTTGTCAAACATGGACTGTTTATAATTAACTTCTCATATGTGGCTATGTTTGTCCCAATTCTTCTAGCAGCCTACCACCCCCAAGGAACCACTCCTATATCAATCAAAACTTAGACAAACCACAATTGGCACCATCGACTCATCCAATCCATCTCTTGACCACCTCAAAACCCATAAAGAATCCACATTCATGACTAAGAATTTAGCCACCCCTAATCCAAGTTGTTATTAAGCAAAATTAAACCAAATTCATGGATAAGTTTGCACATCCATTACATAGAAAATTTTAAGCATCAATTGCATGATTCTAAGTCCAAGAAAAAATTTAAATTTTAAGATGTAGCTTAAATCGCATGAGAATTACTAAAAAAGAAGAGTAAATTTTTTTCTAACAAATATGAACTCAGAGTGCATCACTCAAAAACAAGTCGTCAACGACAAGGGACTTTAATCATAGGTCGGTTGATATTCTAACGGAGATGACGAATTGGCCAGACACTCACGTAATCATTGAAGATTCTCTAGTAGCCAACAAACTCAATGAAAAAGAGATTTCGGTTGAAACCCCTCTTTCTCAACATCCTCGCCAATTGATGTTGAAACCCATCTTTCTTGACACTATCATCAAGTGAATTGATGAAATCACCACTTGAAGCAGAACTGAAACCACCAGATGTGAAAATGAGAAAGTTGATCAAAGAAAATGAGACAGAGAAGATGGGATTCACCTACTCTTATGATTCAATTGAGACATAATTAGATTTTAAGGATTTTGGGCTTCATTGAGAATATGAGAAATGAACAATTTTACATGGGAGCTCATCAAATTAAGGCATCATTGAGAAGACAAAGAGGAATCGTTGTGGTCCAACCAAGGTCACCGGCACTATGAAGAGTGAAGACGAATGAATGGAGTTTTCTCAGATGGTTGGCTTCGTTGAGAAGGGAGGGAACGAAATATGGCATATTTTTTTTGCCTTTTGAGAATGCAGTTTGGAAGAGCAAACCGTTTCCTTCTCCAGGGAATCTAATGGCAGTCGATCTCCAATGGCGTCGTCAAACAGGGAATTTGGGAGAGTTCATGCTAGACTTGGGGTTTTTGGGGTTTAATTTATTCTAAGGTTATAAGGAAGGGTAATTTGGGGAATGGATATTAGCAATTCATGCTTTTGGACTGAAGAGCAATTAGTTTGATAAAGTTGCATGTTTTTTGTAGAAAGACTTTTCAACGGATTTTTCTGCAATATCTTTGTAAAGGACAGTTGTTTTAATAATTTTCCCAAAAAAATTCAATATCCATTTATTAATTTGTCGCAATTGTTGTTGACTGCGACAACTGTTTCCTCTAATGCCACTCAGTGGTACGAATGTGGAACGGATGGACATATGCCCCATTTCAATAGGGGCCCATACCCCAAAACACATCTCAGCCAATAATTTCACTAAACCATTGAGTTTTGGAACCAGAAGAATGCATTCCCACACTGGGCATGGAGATATTTGGTAATAGAGAGGAATAAACAGGATAAATCTCATGAAATGGGGTGTGGGCCCCTATTGAAATGGGGCTTCTGTCCATCCGTTCCACACTAGTACCACTGAGTGGCACTAGAGGAAACGGTCTTCAAGGAGAAGTTTCGCATGGTGCCACTCAATGGTGCTAGTGTGAACAGATGGATGCCCATATCAGGAGGGGCTCCACACATCCAAACTCCATCTCGTGAAATCACAGGATTTTGGCACTACAAGAAATGATTTCTATGTTTACCTAAATTGGTCCTAATTTAGACGTGAGATTCTATCATGTGGAGCATGTCACAGTAGAGTTGGCAAAAATCGAACCGATCCAACGGGTCAACCCGATTTTAAACGGGTTGGGCTGACCCGTTTATTAATTGGGTTGGGTGTGGGTCAACCCGATAAAAAAAAGTGTCAAAAAGTGGCATGAACCGGCCCAATTAACCCCCAACACGACCCGAACCCGGCACAATCCGACCCAATTACCCCCAATCCTATTTTAATCATACTTTTTAAACAAATAAAAATATATATAATCGAATTGGCGGGTTGGGTTCAGTTTGGAGTTTCTCCAACCTGACGGCAAACGGGTCAACCTGAACCCGACTTGGCTAACCACAACCGGATTAGGACCCGTCCCGACCAGTTGACAGCTCTATGTCACGGTTAGGTTTTTTGTAAAATGCCTTGGATGGGACCCACATGAAAGAATGACCGTTGGATTCTCCACCTAACATCATCTCACGGCGGACAGCTGGACCTCATTCCTCACGAGCCAAAAGGCCGTATCTAATGTGATGCGGCAGCTGACAGCTGTCCGCCACAATGTGACCGTTGGAAGGCCTCTTCCATGCCTTTTTGGCGCCAACAAGGCTTTCGTGTGAGTTTATATAGTATAGGATTGAATGAATGCCGCGATGAAAATCCCATACGTTATAGGAGCTCCTTCTGACATAAAAAAAAAAAAAGTTATAGGAGCTCCTTCGGTCTTCAAAAAAAAGTTATAGGAGCTCCTTCAACTTTCTCGACAACGCGTACATCCTCGCTTTGCGCATTTTCATTCATGGTCGCTCTCGATATGTCCGATCCCAGTGCTTCTCTCTATTAAAATCCTGTCGATTTGACACTGTCTTGTTCTATCAGTGCTTCTCTCAGAGATAGAAATGTTAACCCTAGATTTTTGGTTCTCTGTATCACCCCGCGATTGTTGTTGGAACCCTAGATATCCCCGCCATCGACGATTCTTTCTCTCGACGAATGTTTCTCGTTTTCGGGAAGGGTTCGCTGTGCGGTTCTTGATCTGGACATTAATATCATCCGCAAGTGTATTCATGCCCTTGCTTGGTCTTTCCTTCCTCTCAAATGTAGTGATGGGTTCTTGGAGATTATTTGGCAAGACTTCGGCGGTGCCAACCCGATGTGAAGAGCAACAGCATTTTCTGAAACCAGATTTCTTAAACTGGCTTTCAGTAATCGAGGATTTAAACTGGTTTGCAGTTTCAACCTTACAGGATCGTGGTCCGATCTATAAGGGCTCTTTCTTTTTCTGCGAAGCTTGCTGAGGTTTCTGGCACATTAGTCAGCGGTACTATTTCCTTGAGCTATGCATCGATCGCATTGACCGCAATTTCGAATGTTTCAAGGTCTTTCTTCATTTCATTTTGGACGTGAATCAAGGCTGAGAATATTTGCTCCAACCGGTCTTCGTCAAAGAATCATCCTTCATTTCCTACCTGGAACGGCCATATCAAAGAAGGAGATCTGATCTACGCAAGAGATCTTCTTCAACCTCAGAACATGGACGATCCTTCATGATCCAAAAGGTTGGACGTGCAGCAATCCATACCTCTCTCTCTCTCTCTCTCTGTGTTTCACAGAAAGATCGAGAATGTCGTCGCGCACACACATTCTATCAGTCTATCTCACGGTCTCTCTGTTTCTGCTAAATCGTCTCTAACAGCTCGAGAATCTCTCTCTCTCTCTCTCTCTCCCTCTCTCTTTCAGTCATCGTGAAAGGCTCCAACAGCCCGGGAAATGTCGTCTCTATTGATTGATCTACCGACCGAAATATGCAGATCCATCTTACATTTTTTCCTTTCGAAGATTTAACATTTTTGAGACTGATTGATTTCGATTCAAAGCCTATCTGAATTACGCGATAAATCTGTAAGTAGAATCTGAATTTCCCTTATCTTTCTTGTCTTTTGATTATATCGAGTTATGATCCATTATGATTTTTCGATGAGTTTATTACAGCTGATCTTAATTGAAATATTTGCTTATTTTGAGGAATAGTAGTTTGAAGTCCTAAACCATGTAATTCACCAGAGTATTATACCGGATAATACTCTAGTGTAATTGTTCATCCATGAATGCTGCTTTCAGAAATATTATACCAGATCTTGATGTACCCTGTGGTCTTGTTTTAAATTCACCAGAATATGTGATATTTTGCATTCGTAATTATAATTCTTGATTCCCTGTATTATAACTTTTTCTCGCTTTTTAATTCTGCACCAGTCTGTTCCTTGTTTCAAGAGGTTACTTTTACTGATTGAATAGCTTTTGCACCCTGAATTACTTTCACTGAAATCTCTATTTGTGTAAGTGACAATAGTCACCATACATTGATGATCTGTACACTTAATCTATCTTTCAAATGCTTGTCGTGCACCAAATCGTCACTGTCAATCATCTTGTCAAACTTTAGGTGAAAGGTATGGAAAAAGCTAATGATGTTAGCTTAACATCAAATTGGATTTTTACCTTCGCTCTGAATACTGAAATATAATGGAAGCAATTTTGTCGCATTAGAAACTTAGTATTAAATATCTTGAATATACAAAATGAATTATATCATTGTAAAAATTTAGTTACAAATTTAAAACGCGTTCAAACCCTCACAATAGTGTTACCAATGAATTAATTCTAGAGGAATTCTGCAAATTTATCTGATGATATTTAAGTCAGCCTGGGGAAAGCAACGGGAAACGCCTTTTTTTTGTCTCCTTTATGCCGTGCTAAGAAGAAAACTTTGTTTTATTAATATCGTTGATGTTGTCCAGAACCAGAGCAAACAGATGGCGTCTTAGTTCTTAATCAGAGAGAAAATTGATCCTTTTGTTGAAGAAAATCAACAAAAAGAAAAAGACATGTGCTCAGAGTTTCAGATATTAAGCTAGGGCAAGGATATATATCGGTGATTTTTCTTGAAGGAATGAAAAGCAAATAGACAGTGTTTTACTCTTCAACACACTTTTTGGGAGACTCAGGATCTAATCACTTTATAAGTCTTAGGAACAAGGCCTTGTAAAAGATGTTGGGTGCAACATGTAGTATAGAAGGAGCTTTTGATAGCAATTGGGACCCAGAACCTTCAGAATTGAGCCAAATCCATTGCTTGGGATGGAAAGGGAAGCTGAAATTATTGGGGGAAGGATGATAGGAGGGAAACGGCAAAGGTTTTACTTAATTTGGGAATAATATTGATTGACGAAATGAGGTATTTCAAGAAATTGGATGTGGGTGTATTAGAATTAGTCTGAAAATAAAGAGGAAGGTGTGTCTACATTCTTTCTAATTAGGAGAGCCCCTCCACCTTGCATAATTTTCATAATCAATAGTTAGCTTACTTGAATATGGTGTGGCAAAAAAAAAAAAAAAAATAATGCGCTAATTTTGTGTTGTCGAAGCATTTGAAAGAAACTAGAATAAGGGCCACCATATTTCTAAAGGAGGAAAAATTATATGATGCAAGGCCTACAATCTGAAGGAAAATGATCCGTACACACACATGTTAAGGGAAGTGCTATTCATTTAAAATGAGGGAACACCCTTGACTTGAAGGCAAGTGATTCTCACATGCGCATCATATGAGGCCCACCAAGTATTCATTTAAAATGGAGCGGAAAATAATAGGTGGATTCATGGATAAATGGTCATATCGAGTTCCACATGGATCTAGTAGTAAAAAAAAAAAGAAGCCAAATCAGGTATGTAAGTTTTTTGTTCAGAGTGAAAAGCGGTTTCAAAGATCGTTTACTATGCTTTGCATACACATGTTTAACTGCTGTTGGAGTTTTGAGTTGACCTTTATAAGGGTAGTCCTCATGAAGAAGAAGACTACTGATGATCATTCAAATTTCCAGATCCAAAAATATCCTAGTAGAAAGTGCAAGTGAGGAAAATCCTTGGTGTTTGAAGGCATCAAGTGGGGAAAACAATCTAATGACATTGGAATATCCAAAGGGTAAGAAATATTTGCAATAAGGATGATGTCGTCTTAGTATGATTTGATCTTGATTGGAAGTTTATTGAAACACATAGGAAATATGTGTAGGTTGTTCAAAGCTTTTCTTGAATTGTTAATTTTCTCTTAGAAGGGGTAGTAGTAGTAATGGGGAACTAAAGGTTAATAATACATACTTTGTTATATGTTACTCTGCCTAGCTTCTTTGCTTTTCATTTGTCATTAATCATTATAGATCTAAAGGAGAAGTTGGCGTATTAACACCGGAAGAATGTAGCTTAAATAGTACCCTACGTTAGACCTTTATGTAATGTTGCATTGTTCAGATTTTGATTTCTTGGGGTAGTATCTTGTGGGGTTTCTTCCCTATTGTACACTGTTCGTGTACTTTTTGGGGCCTTTGCCCCCATCAATATATTTCTCTTATTATTGGTAAAAAAAAGAAGAATGGACCTTAAATAGAATCTAGCTATTTTTAAGGGTTGGATATAAGATTGAGAAAGAGTAGAAAGTATATGGTGGGATGGGAGCATGTATGGTACTATTCTTCAAAAGCTAAGGATGGAGTTAGCAAAGGAAAATGAAAAATTTTTGGACACCAGTGAAGAATCCCAATGGAGAGAGAGTGTTGAGTTTCTTTTCTGAGCCACTGGAAATCATTTTACTGGAATAGTTAAGGCCATGACTTCATTAATTTCTAAGGAAAATCTAAGAGGTGGTTTGGAGATGATGAATGGTGGAGTTATAAGCTCTAGGTCGATGGTAGGATGTAGGAGCTATTATAGTGTTGACCGGTGGACATTTCAAAATGGGTGGTGAGTAAGATATTGGAGTTTATGGTGTTGTTTATAACGATTTAATGTTGATATTCTATAGATTTGTAGGTGAGTCTATGGCATTGTTTAGAAAAGTTGAAAGTTGTATTTATTTGGGGGAAATTGCTTTGAATTAGAGTACATCCAAGTTACTCTAACAAGGACATTTTTTTATTACACTAGATAAGTGATAATGGATTTCTTGGAGTATAAGGTGTTTAAAATTTGTTGGAGAAGAGGTCTGTTTTTAATGCAACATTAGAAATATTGAAATGCTATGTAGGCCAGATGGTTGTGGGTTGCATGATACTAATAGTTGTAAGGGAAATATATTTTTTGTTGGATGAAAGAAGACGCTTTTCAAAATTTTACGAAGGTGATCGATGGGCTTTTGTTTATTGATGGTTGTTAGGGTGGTTGGAGCAAATAGTGTCTTGGGATGTGGGACTACCATGTCTTGAGATTTGATAGGATTTAGAAGCAATTAGAAGATAGTGGATGGGGCTGTGTTGCGTTGCTGGTGATTTAATGTGATATGATTCAGAACTGCAAGATAAGTATGCGAATACTTGTCCTTCTTCAATGAAAGAATTTACAAATATTTTATTTTATTTTATTTTTTGGTAGAGATGAGTTGTGAATGTGCAATTGAGAGGCTTTGATTTCACATGATCTAGCAACTAAGGTAGCTCATCTTTTTCTAGATTGAAAAGATTATTCATTTCCAAGATTTTACTATAGGTGATTATTCATTAAGCGTCTTTGATTTCACATGATCTTGCATCTAAGGTTGTTCATCTTTATCTAGGTTGAAAATATTATTCATTTCAAGTTTTTAGAATAGTTTTTTAGTAATAGATGCTATATTTTTGCCAAGATCTCCTGTACATGATATGCATAGTTTAGATTGAATATATGTGCTGGAAGATGTCAGTTATATAATGGAAGTGGAGGACTGTGGTAATGGATGGTTTTCTTTGGGAATTTGAGTTCTTCATTCTGTGGAAAATTGAAGGGCTAAAACATGGCGATTAAAACTTAGAATATGGAGGTGTTTTGGTGTGTGGATGTGAAAAAGTTCTTGGAGAAGATTAAAAAGATGTGTAATAAGGGTGAGGTGGGTGAATCAACTTTATGGATTAAGTTGAAAATTTGATGGTTGAGTTTGAGCAAGTAGCCAAGTTATATGAGTTAAGCTTGAGGCAAAAGTCTCTTTGGCTCAAGCTAGGAGATTGACTGTTTTATCACTTCATCAAATGGCAAAAGCATGTGGTGGGCTTGTTCCAGAGGTGGGGATGCTTGAAAAGAGTGCTAGTGCCACTTTAATCTTTTTTATATCTATGGAGAAGATAATTAGCGCTAAGGATCTAAGACTTGGCTGTTAAATGGGGGCTATAACAACACTAATTACAATTGAGCCCTTCCTAAGGTAGATTGCATAAATTTGGAGTGCATTTTGTAGGAAGGGTGATAGTTTTTGGATGTGTTTTGGCGTCAATTGAATGTTTGGATCTTAGGATGCAAATGGGATTCACAAGATTGCTATGTATCCTGGATTTGAATTTATATGATCATGTAATGTTTACGTCTGCTATGGAATGGTTACATCAATTTTTTTCAGTTTGGGTGAGTGGTGTTGCCATAAGTTTTTGTGGGTCTTCTAATGGAATCAAGGGGGGAGACTCTTTAATTCCCTATTTTATTCATTATATTGCTTGTGGAATCATGTAACTTTATTAAAAAGGCAGCAAGTTGAAACCTTTGGAGGGATTCATTCTAAGTGCCAGTGGTCTAAGCATTACACATTTTTCATTCGCGTATTGTATATTGATATTTTGTTGAGCTTCTCATCGGCAGTTAAGGATGCTAAGATATATTTTATAAAATTATTTGATGGTGTTTCTGGAGTGAAGATCAATATGGGGAAAAGAGAGATTTTTGGGTTGAGAGTAGCCATGGACTTAGATTCCTAGAATTGGAATTTGCGGTTTAAGTGGGACGTCTGTTGACATTGAATTTGGGCATCCAATTGGTGGCAGATTTATAAGAAGAAATCAGTTTAGGAACACCCAGTTATGAATTCCATGTGGAAAAGCTTGCAACATGGGAAAGTTGCCTATTAGAATGGGGAGAGTTAACCTATAAAAATTGTTGGCAGCTGTATTCTATGTTAAATTTAAAGATTGCAAGTTAGAATTCTAATATGCTTGAGGGATATCAAAGAATGGTTTGTATGAATGGCATACATTCAATTTTCATAAATTGGAAGAATTGTTGGTGTAGGGGAAAAAAAGAAAAGTGGAAGAAAAGAACTTTATACTTGGGTTTCTGAACTTCGGCTAAATTCAATGAAGCACTCTCGAGGAAGAGACGTTGGTGCATCATTATTGGGACAAAATATGGGCATCTTGCAGGTGAATGGAATCCTAGGTCTTATTGAGGCTCCTCTGGGATAAATTTATGGGAATGTCATAATAAGGAAAAATTGTCTTCTAAAAGAGGTTTTACTTAATTGAGTGCAGTGGTTCAAGGGTGTGACCATGGGAGGATATGTTGCATACAGATTGCCTCTCATGCAATAATTTTCTAATGAGTGTGCTATGGCTTGCAATGAAGGAGCTCGGATCAGTATTTCTTTAAGCAGAATTTATTCAGGAGTTTTGTGCTGTATTATTCTAAGCAAATGTTGTTTTATTTTGGAGCTTGATATAACATTTTCTTTGGTGTTCTTAACTAAGTTAGCCAAATTGCAGGAGAATGATTTTCGGAGTTAGATTGGATAATATTGAAAAGTTCCCTCATTGGTGTTACTCGAAGTGAGTATTCAGTTTAATCTTCAAAAAGTTGATTTGGAGCTACTAAGTCCTTCAAAGTTAGTATTTTTTTTTCCCTTTGAACAGCATCATTTACAAATTAGGTTTGGTCTATTCTAGTAAGATTTATCACATGTGGAGTTTTGGACGTCTTTTGTGCATAGTTTCATGGGAAAATCCTGGGAGAGTGTTTTTTTCTTCTAAAGAAATTTGAAGTTATTTCAGCACATTCAAAAGAATCCAAAGCAAGTAGTGGTATACAGTCTTTGGAGGAATTGATATCTAAAGGGAGATCTGATGTTGGAGAGGATTGGTAAGCAAGCAGGCCATGTTTCACATTTGATGGAAAAGAGGCATGGAGTTGGTATTCATTGTTAGAAGGCTGGAAATAATTTTTGGTGTGGGTCAGGGAAGCTAGAGGGTGAAAAAGATAAATTGTGCTTAACTATGTTTGTTGTGTCTTAGGTGTAGATGATAATAACTTAAGCAATTTTTTTTATCAGTAAATAAGAGATATTATTAGATTAGAAAATATAGGGTTACAAGTACAGAAAATGTGTACAAGGATGGTGCAGAAACACCTTCTATCAGAATACACAACATATAGGACACAAAACAGCAAGCTACATCAAGATCCCTTCCCCCTTCACAACTCTGAGAAACTTCTGCAACCCAACAAGTCTTCTAGAAGTACGTTATTTCCCAAAGATTGTATGGATACCCAACTATGAATCAGCCTCAACACTCTCCTCTCTAAACACGACCAATTTCTCTCTATATCTATGAAGATTCTCCGATTCCTTTCTCCCCAAATGACCCAAGAAATGACAGCAGGGATTAAGTTCCATATCAGGTCCCTAATAGATTTCCATTTCGACCACCCCCATGCCTCCAAAGTCGTTCTACAATTTCCAGGTTGAGCCCAAGACAGTTCCGTCCTTTCACATACCATGTTCCGCAGCCTAACAGCTCCTGTGCAATGCACCAATAAATGTTCCACAGATTCTTCTGCTGACATACATGTCACGTACCTATTCGGGAGATGCTATCCTCTGTTTTTTAAATGGTTTAATGTTAAGATTTTATCGATAGATGCCGCCCAAAGGAAAAATCCCACTTTGCTTGGAATTAAGCTTGTTCAAATCAATTTATGCACTGAAAACTCCAGACCTGTAGTATTCATGGACCTATATGCTGAGTTCACCAAGAAGCTTCCCGATTTTTCCATTGTCCATATTCTAGTGTCCTCCTCTTCCCCCAACTGCATTATATAGAGTTCAGACATCAACTCTAAAAACTCACTGACTTCCCAGTCAAAGAGATTGTGCCGTAACTCCACATTCCATGCATCTCCATCCATGTTCCTGAGGACATTTTGACAAACCAAGGCTTGTTGATTTCTGCAAATGGAGAAAATAGCCGGAAATCTATCATGCAATGGACTGTCCCCACAAAATTTGTCAAACCAGCACCGAATCTTCGTTCCTTTACCAACTGAAAATCTACAACTTCTCTCAACTTGATTCACTAGCTTTGCTATTGGCCTCCACAAACTTACTCCATACGGCATATTAGACGCACATGGAAACCATCTTCCATGAGATGAACTGTACTTCTGATTAATAGCCTTCCTCCATAAGTTACCATCCTCACTACTGAATGTCCATATCATTTTCTGAAGAAGGGCACTATTGAATAAAGCTAAAGGTCTCATCCCCAGGCCCCCTTCTTCCTTCAGCTTACACACACTTTCCCACCTTACCAAGTGGTATTTAGCTTCTCTTCCAGGCCCATCCCATAAAAATTTCCTTTGAATCTGCTCTAACCTCTTGGTGACTGAAGTCGGTATCTTTAGTATAGCCATGTAGAATGCTGGTAGACTTTCCTCCTTTAGATAACATGCATCCTTTCCTTGATGAAAGTTTCTTCTCCATCCTCTCCACTATTGGGTTCCATATAGAAGCTTTTCTTTACACAGCCCCCAATGGGACCCCCAAATAAGTCATTGGAAGCTTGCTTACCTTACATCCAAATCCGCTACTTAGAATATTGCTATTCTCTACCTCCCCTATTTCAAACATTTTGCTCTTAGCCTAGTTTATCCTCAAACCCGAACATGCTTGAAAGCACAACAAGATACCTTTTAGCCAAAGGATTTGCTGCTGAGATGTCCCACAAAAGGTCCATATATCATCAGTGAATAAGAGATGATTTATAGACATGGATCCCCCAAATGACAATCCATCAATCATATCAATGTCAACCGATCTTGTGATCATTTGACTAAACGATTCCATCACTACAGTAAAGAGGAGTGGTGACAAGGGATCTCCTTGACGAAGACCCCTCTGACTTTGAAAAAACCCAGTCGCTGAACCATTAACTAGCACCGAGCTTCGAACACTTGATAAACAGAAATGTATCCAGCTCCTCCACTTTACACCAAAACCCATCCGACCTATCAAATACAACAAAAAATTCCAGTTTACATGGTTGTATGCCTTGTGTAAATCAAGTTTACACATGGTTTTGCTCCTTCGGTCACGCATACACATGTCAATACATTCACTAGCTACCAACACTGCATCTTGAAGTTGCCTACCCCCTATAAAAGCCGCTTGCATTTGGGAAATCAGTGGTTGAAGCACCCCTTGGCCTATTTGCCATAAGCTTTGCTATTATCTTGTAAACACTTCCCACTAGGCTAATAGGCCTGAACTCTTTCAACTTACATTTGCCTTCTTTGGGATTAACACTATAAAAGTCGCATTAAGACTCATCTCAAATCTTCCACTTGAATGAAATTCCTCGATAGTTGCCATTAGATCCTTCTAAATAACATTCCAACAAGACTTGAAAAATTCCAATGTGAAACCATCCTGCTCCGGGGCTTTATCTCCATTAAGGTTGTCTATCACTCCCTTTACTTCCTCTTCCCAAAATGATCGCTCCATCCTATCACTCTCCTCAAAAGATAACATATTAAACTATAACCCATCGACTCTAGGTCTGAAAATATTCTCTTCTCTGAATAGATCAGTGAAAAATTCAGTTATCTTTGCTCTAATGGTGTCTTCTCCTTCATGCATCTGACCTTCAATCTTCACCTTACAAATTGAGTTAGCCTGGAATCTCGCATTCGCCATTCTATGAAAAAATCTCGTATTCTTGTCCCCCGATTTCAACCAAGGTGCTCTCGACTTTTGCCTCCAGCAGGTCTCTTGGATTTTGGCCCAACACCTAAAGTCCACTTTTAACTTTTCCCTCAACAGTCACTCATTATTATTTAATCGATCTTTTTCTGCTTTCTCATCCATCACCTTAATGTGGTTTAAAATCTGTTCCAAGTTCTCATCCACCTTACCGAATTCCTCCCGGTTCCATTTCTTTAAAGCACCTTTCAGCATCTTCAGTTTTTGACTTAACACAAAGCTGGGTTTGCCTACAACCTGAAATTCCCCCCACCACGCTTCCACCTTCTTAATAAAAGACGGGTCATCTAACCACATGTTCTCAAATCGAAACGGCAAAGCTCTTTTAATCTCATTTCCAGATTCAACATTATCGGAATATGATCCAAATCGGCCAAGGCATTGCCTCCACTACTAGATTTGGATACAAAGCCTCCCATTCTAGAGAAACCAAAAATCTATCTAGTTTAGAAAAAGACGGGGCAGTTTGATTATTGTATCATGTGAACTCAGCACCTCTTATAGGGGTATCCAACAAAGCTGATCTGTTGATAAAGTCTGAAAAGCTTTGAATTGATAGGTTTGGATGAATGCACCCCATCCTCCCCGATGGAAACCTTATCTCATTAAAGTCCCCTCCAATACACCACAGGACTTGGTTTCCTAGTCTTACATCTTCCAACTCCTCCCACACTTTATGCGATAAGGCTACATTATTTGGGCCATACACACCACTTAAGAGAATTACTTCGGAAGATTTGGCATCTAACAGCAATACTGATACATAGAATTCCTTGATCCAGGATAGGCTCATTTGAAAGGGATCACTTTTCCAGGCCACTGTAATACCCCTACACTTCCTTTGGCCGATAGGGACAGCCATTGAACTCTGTTATAGTCCCAAATGTCCCTGATCACACCGTTGCTAACCACCTCCATTTTCGAT
This sequence comes from Buxus sempervirens, assembly GCA_947561395.2. Taxonomy (NCBI): domain Eukaryota; kingdom Viridiplantae; phylum Streptophyta; class Magnoliopsida; order Buxales; family Buxaceae; genus Buxus; species Buxus sempervirens. The sequence continues at coordinate 35,609,220 of OX387188.1, read as the reverse complement.
TCTTGGAGCAATATTATATCCGGACTCCAAATCCTTAGGACTGATCTCATAGCATCTTTTTTCTCTGTCGCATTCAGTCCTCTTACATTCCATGAAAGTATCTTAAGCTTCATGGGAAACCTGATATACCCTCTCTGTCTTCCTCCTGCTATTATTCTTCCTAGCCAAGCTAGGAGAGTCCTTAACTGACCATTCCAGCTTCTGCAACTCTCTTACTGTCTTCCTGTTTAGCTCCTTTTCTTTTATGTGCTGAGCTTCAATGTCTTTAAACAATGATATTACTTCCTTTTCAAAACCTTTGAAGGATACCCCCAGTGCCTTACTCGTTGAGATGATCTTATTGGGTGCAAGAAGTTGTGATTAAGGAGCTTTTGCTAACAAGTTGGACCCAACACTTTCATAATTTAGCCAAATCCATTGCTTGGAATTCAACCAGGTTTTTTACTTGGTATTGGAATAATTTTGACATGATCATCAAGATGGGGAGTGCTCGTTATGTCGAAGGGACTTGAGATATTACTATGGGATTTAATAATCATGTAGAGAAGTGAGAGCATGTTTTGTTGGAAAAAACCTGACATCTATTGTGTAGATGGGATAAGTAATCTTGGAATAAATTGAAGTATGTCATTTTATTATTTCTTTTTCATGTTTCTGTCTGAGATAAAAGGTGTTTCAGGTATTGCATTTCAATACAAGATGAGATTTGTGGTCCATATGATTTGTTTTCAATATATTGAGTGTCTATGGGGTCTTATGAAGAGAGAAGTATCGAGAAGGTGTAAGTGAACAAGGCATCGGATCATCAAGAAGGGAAGTGCTCATTATGTTAGGGTGAAGGGACTATAGCTATTGCTATGGGATTTAATTATCACACAGATATTGGAATGGAAAATTTGAATGGAGCTAAAGATTTTGACATGTTGTGTAGATGGGATAATTAATCTTTTGAATAAAGTGGAGTTCATCATTGGATTGTTTATTTCTGTGATTTTGTCTGAGCTAAAAATATTAGAGTATTGCTTTGCAATAAGATACAATTTGTGGTCCATATTATCTGTTTTTCAATGTGTCAAGTGTCCCTGGGGTCTTATGAAGAAGAATCTCGAATACAAGTTCATCAAGGAATTTGGGCTAGCATTACATATACAAGGTGATGAGGTATTTCAAGAAATTGGGTGGGGGTTGTATTAGAATCAGTATTAAAATAAAGAGGAAGTGATTCTTACATGAGCATCAGATTTAGTTTGTAAAGAATCTAATTAGAGAAACCCTCCACCTTGCATAATTTTTTTTTGATAATCAATAGTGGGCTTATTGGAATATAGTGTGGCCAAAAAATTAATGCACTGTTTTTTGTGTTGCTGACACATTTGAAAGAAACTAGAATAAGGGTGCCACCATATCTCTAGAGGAACTCTAGAGGAAGAGGGAAATATCATAAAGTTGTTGAAATCAATGATGATAGCAATATTAAGGCCCACAACCTCAAGGCAAGTGATTCTCACTTAGGAATCAGATAAAGGAAGTGCTATTCCAAATATTCCTTTAAAATGGAGCGGTGAATAGCAGGTGGATCTGTGGATAATGGCATCTCATATCGCGTTCCTTGTGAATATAGGATTAAGAAAAAAAAAAAAAAACTAGGCTCAGATTTGTAAGTTATTGTACAAAGTGAAAATCGGGCGCAATGATTGTTGACTATTCTCTGCATCCATATGTTTAACTATTGTTGTAGTTTTGAGTTGACCTTTTTGAAGGTAGTCCTCTTAAAGAAAAAGATTACTGATGATCATTCAAATTTCCAGATCCCAATATATCCTAGTAGAATGTACAAGTGAGGAAAACCCTTGGTGTTTGAAGGAATTAAGTAGGAAAACAATCTAATGGCATTGGAATATCCAAAGGGGAAAAATATTTTGCGATAAGGATTTGGAGATTTATTAAGATTTGATCTTGATTAAAAGTTTTTTTTTTTGAAACATAGAGGAAATTTGTTCAGGTTGTTGAAAAAAAAATCCTTTCTTGAATTTTTAATTATCTCTTAGAGGGTAATAGTAATGGGTGAATGAAAGGTTAATAATACTTACTTTGTTATATCTTTACCCCTACCTAGCTTATCTACTTGTCATTGATTGGTGGTTACAAGATTGAAAGATAGTAGAATGTATGTGGAATTAGTGGGAATGTATAGGATACTATTCTTCAAAAGCTAAAGATGGAATTAGCAAAGGAAGATGGAAATTGTTCAGAAACTAGTGAAGAAACCCAATGGAGGGATGGTGTTGAGTTTCTTTTGGTTGGACACTTGAAATAATTTTATTGGAATAGTTAAAACCATGACTTCATGAAAATTTCTAAGGAAAATCCAAGATGTGTTGTGGAGATTATGAATGGGGAGTTTTTTTTGGGATGAATAATGATATATATTACTATGAAAAATAAGTAAATGATAGATACAAGTATATATGATGATCATGCTCTCCTTTTCTCCCCAAGAGGCACCTAAAGCCTCACAAAAAACCCAAGATTACACAAAATAGAAGCTGAGAGATTATAACCCCAAACACGCCCATATACAAAAAGATTCCCCCATTGCCGTATATCTCTACTATGAACAAAAATCTGCAAACTCATCGGAAACTGGGCCTACATATGTATCTGATCTGGATTCTCCATACTTAGCCAATCAATCTGCGATAACGTTTGCCTCCCTAGGCACATGATTGAATGAGGCGTTCAATTCATATGCCAAGGTTATAGCTCTGCTAATAAGATGTGAGAATTTCCATGAGACATGAACATCACTACTCAACCATCTCACAACTGTACTAGAATCACCTTCAACAACAAATCCCCTGAAGCCTCTCTCTTTAGCCTCCTCAAGGCCAAAAAGAAACGCTAAAATCTCTACCCTAGTAGAGTCACCAACACCCACAACACCATAGAAGATGAAAGAAAACTCTCCCATGCTGTCCCTTACTGCTCCCCCAATGCCCGAAGGACTAGGGTTACCCAATGAACATCCATCAACATTAATCTTCATAACCCCATGCTCCAGTGCTCTCCACCTCTCTGCCTCCTTTCCTGCAGTCAACATTGAAGAGCAACAACACACCCTTAACTCCCTTACAACCTGTGAACAAGTCCACCATCTAAACTGAGGTATAATAGATTCCCAGGAAGATACAGACCCGAAATATTATCTATCAGTTGATCTCTAGATAAACAGTCATCACAGAAAATCCTACGATTCCACTCCATCCGCACATGCCACGCAACCACGTGGAAGAGCATCCCATAAATGATACAACCCCTGCTTCCTAATCCTAATATCCTCCACTGCTCAAGACAATCACCAAGGGATGCTAGCACCACCCAGGATAACTCTATCATCCAAAAAAAGCGCATCCATGTTCTCCACGTAAAGCGACAATGGAGGAACCAATGATCAACACACTCCCCATCCTCCCTACACAGAAAGTATATACTAGGCAATAAAGCATACCTCTTCCACCTCCTCTGTATAAGATCCACGGTATTTATCCTGTACAAAGTGTTGTCCAGAGAAATGCCTTTATCTTGAGGGGCACCCTAGGTTTTCACAGCTTTGATGCGAGAAAAGGCGCAATGGGGGCAAGACGATAAAAGAGAGGCTTTTTTTTATAAGCTCTAGTATGGTGGCAGGATGTAGGATGCATCTGCTGTTGACTGATGGATATTTCGAAGAGGGTGGTAAATGAGATATTGGAGTTCATAGCATTTTTTATAGCAATTGAAAGTCGATATTCTATTTGCTATAATAAATTTGTAGGCAAGTCGTTGGCGGTTTTTATAACAATTGAAAGTTGATATATTGGTGGGAAATTGCTTTGAATCAGAATACATCCATGTTACTTTAACAAAGACATTTGTGGTAATAAGGTATTTAAAATTTTGTGGAGAAGTTGTTTGTTTTTAGGCAATATTGATAATTACCTCCACTGGAGAAGAGGTAAGGTTTGTTTTTTATGCGGTATTGGAAATATTGAAATGCTATGTATGTTCCTTCACAAGTAAACAAAAGTGGCCAGATGGTAAGCATGGGGTGAAATTTTTTTATTATAAATGTGGGTTGGGTGATACTATTAGTTGTGAGGGCAATGTATTTTTTGTGGGGCAAAAGGAGAAGCTTTTCAAAAGTTTACAAGGGTGATCAATGAGCTTCTATTTATCGATGGTTATTTGGGTGGTTGGAGGAAATAGTGTCTTGAGATGTGAGACCAAGTTGTCTTGAGATGTGATATGAGTTAGAAGAAATCTGAAGATAGTGGAAGGGGCGATTTTGCATTGGTGGAAATTTAACGTGATATGATTTAAAACAAGGGGATATGGATGCAAATACTTACACATTTTCAATGAAACGATTTATAGATTTTATTTATACATATGAATTGGTGGATATGTCTTTAAGGGAGGGGCTTTGATTTTACCCGATCTAACAGCTAAGGTTTTCATCTTTATCTAGGTTGAAAAGTTTATGCATTTCAAGTTTTTAGAATATATTTTGTTACCGAGATCTCATGCATTGAATATGATATACATAGTGTTTTGGAGTGTTATGAGAGGTCTAGAGAAGTTCCTATAATTTTGATTTGAGTATATGTGGCTGGAAGATACCAGTTTTATTGTGGAAGGCGGAGCAATGGTGGTTATGAATGGTTTTTTTTTCTTTTTTCCCTTTTGGTTTTGGGTATCTGAGTTATGTATTCTTTGGAAAATTGAAGGGCTTGAATTGAGCCATCAAAACTTAGAATATGGAGATGTTTTGGAGTCTGGATGTGAAAAAGGCCTTGTAAAAGATTGAAAAGATTTGAAATAAGGATGAGAGGTGTGACTCAACTTTAAGGAGTGGAAAAATGTCGAGAATTTGATGATGAAGTTCGAGAAAGTATCCAAGTCAAAGGAGTTAAGTGGGAGGCAAAAGTCCCTTTGGTTCAAGCTAGGGAATTAACAGTTGTATTAATTCATCAAATGTCAAAAGCATGTAGTAGGCTAGTTCCTTAGGCGGGGATACTTGAAAGGAGTGCTAGTGCCACCTTAATGTTGTTAATTTTTAAGGAGAAGAAAATTAGTGCTAAGGATTTAAGACCTAGTCGTTTCATGGGGATTCTAGCGAAAGCTACTTACAATTGAGTCCTTCCTCAGGTGGATTTCATAATTTCGGAGTGCATTTGTAGGAAGGTGATAGTTTTTTTATGTGCTTTAGTGTTAGTCGATGGATTGATCTTGGGATTCATGTGTAATTAGGTTTATTTATAAATCTACAATCGAATTGTTACATTGATTTTTCAGGTTTGGTGAATGGGGTTATGACAAGGTTTTGTGGGTCTTCTAATGGAGTCAAGTAGGGAGGCTCCTTAGCCATCCTTTTTTTTTCCTTATAACAATAGTGCGTTTGGAATCATGTAAATTTATTAAAATGGCAGGAAGGTGCAATTTTTGGAGGGGTTCATTATAACTACAAGTGATCTATAAGCATTACACATTTTTCATTCATGGATATTATATTGATGTTTTTTTGAGCTTCTCATGCGCTATTAAGGATGATTGGATATATATTTTTTAAATTGCTTTGATGGTGTTTTTAGCTTGAGGATCAATTTCGGATATATATTGACATCGTATTTGGGCATCCAAATGGTGGGGGAATTTATAAGAAGAAATTAGTTTGGGACACCTAGTTATGGGGTTCATGGAAATTCTTGCAACATGGGAAAGCTGTGCATATTGGAATGGAGAGAGTTAACTTTTAAAATTTTTGGGATCTTCATTATTGGATCATTTTAAAGATTGCAACTTCACTTGATAGATATCAAAGACCCTTTCAGTGGGAACGGTTTGTATTGATAGAATACATAGATTTTTGGTAAATTGGAAATGTCTTCGGAGTGGGAAAAATGAAGAAAAAAATAACTGCTTGCTTGGGTTTTAGAACTTGGGCTAAATTCAATGAAGCACTTTGCTCTCAAAGAAGTTAGTCTGTAGCATAGTTTTTGTGACAAAAATTGGGCATTTCACAGGTGAATGGGATCCTAGGACTTATGGAGGCTCCTACAGAGTAAATTTGTGGATAGGTCATAATATGGAAGATTGTCCTTTTGAAAGAGGTTTTAACTTTAGTGAGGAGTTGTTCAAGGCTGTGACCATGGGAGGATATCTTATATAAAGATTGACCCTCGCACGTCCAAGCATGGCTCGAGTATGTATTGAAGTATCAGTTGTGAAAGCTCCTCCTAGCCGGATCTGGATTATTACCGAAAAAGGTTCAGGTTTCTGGCAGAAGATAATTTTTGAAAACCTTCCCAAATACTGTCATCATTGTTCCATGCAAGGTCACTCCAAGGAAGAATGCCGCAAACTCCCTTCTTTTACCAACAAATCCCACTGAGGCTTCAAATGCCAAACGAAAAGATAAACAAGTCTCTTTTGATCCTATTCTTGTTCATCTGAATCCTTCTGATAAGCCAAGGTTATAGGCCAATCAACAAGAGTTGATCTCATCAACGACAAAAAAAGTACATCGAAGTCAATTGATCTCAACATCAGCAGCTTTGAACAAGGAAAGTCTTAATGCTCCTCACAAGAATCAATCAACCTTAGTAGCTCCTGCTTTCTCATGCGATTTTCATCATTCTCAATCAACTACAGCATTTGGAGATTCAAATAAAATATCAACAAAAGTAGCTGACATTTTTCTCCCAAATCAATCAACCTCTGTTATTGAAGCTCCTCTTGATTATCAAGAAACTTTAAGGCAGCAAACAGACAAGGAAAATGATCCTACAATTATCTTGACAAACCAGGAAATTGATCCACAATCTTCAAATTTCAGTGTTTTAAACTCAGGTGGTCTCTCCTATTCTACTAATCTGGCTCCAAACTCTCCAAGTGATCAAGAAGATGTTATGGATTCTCTCTCTGATTTGGATGGCACTCTTGTCATTCACTCTGATATTGAAGGTGTTTGTGCTGCCCTTCCTGATCACCAAAACAATACTTGCTCAAACACAGAATTAATCTCTTCCTACCTTCAGAAGAACAAACATCGGAAGAATTTATCTCGGAATTCAGGAGCATCAGCAAGTTCGAAACCTTCATCAACTTCAGGTGTTTCTACCAAAACAAAATCTAAACATCCAACTAATCATGTTTAGAGCTCTAATATGGAATATTCAGGGTGCTGGAAACCCCAGAACAGTTCGTCACCTTAAGAAGCTGCTCTTCCAGCATACTATTACCTTCTTAGCTATCTTGGAACCAATGTTAAATGATGACAAGTTAGATTCTCTCTCAAGGAAATTGTCTTTTGATGGATACTTTAGTAACCAAAATGCCGGGGGTAAGATTTGGCTTTTCTGGAAAAATTCTCTCAATATAAATCTCATCTTTTCCTCCAACCAGCTGATGTTTCTTCAAATCTCTGATGCGCTTACTAATTTTACAATCCATGGTGCTATAATTTATGCAAAATGTTTTCAAAAAGAAAGAAGACCTCTATGGATGGAATTATCCCATTTCTTATCAAATACTTCTGGAGCCTATTTTGTAGCAGGTGATTTCAACATTGTGAACTCCACCACGGAAAAAGTTGGAGGCAGGCTTTCCTCTTCTTCAGCTATGGGGGAATTTAATGGCATGATTCAGAATAATGGCTTACTGGATGCAGGTTTCCTTGGATCTAAATTCACCTGGTGTAATGAACAGTCCGGTAGTAATAGAATTTGGGCAAGATTAGATAGAGTTTTATTAAATTCTGATGCAATTCTCACCTATCCTTCCATCAAAGTTGTTCACCTCCCCAGAATAAGGTCAGATCATTCTCCCTTACTCATATCTTTGCTAATCCCTCTCAACCTGGCCCAAGACCTTTCAGATATCAGAGGATGTGGTCTAAACATGAAGACTTTCTCAATCTGATAAGAAATGCTTGGGGGTTCAACTTCTTTAGTAATGCATTGGAAGCAAGGTTTTGAATTTCAGTGCACCTGGGCGTGCCGCCTAGGGCACTGAACGGCATTTCATGGGCACGCCGGCGAAATGCCGTCGATTCGTCGGAAAACCGTTTTTCCTGTGATTTCTGGCAAATCGAATGAAATTTCGACAGAAACATTTCAATGTGCTTTTTTCCTAAAAAAATGCTAAATTTTACACCAACTCAACAATCATAAATTATATACTTCAAAATTGCACTTAAATTACTATAAGTATCAATACTATATCTCAGAACTCATGAAAACACAATGTGGCATGTAAATGTAATGATCGGGCCTATCGGGGTGATGCTGGTGTTTGCTGTGTTTAAACTTTAAACTTTAAATAAAAAATAACAAAGAGGATCCAAATTTTAAATTAAACTAAAACAACAATATATAAAGTAAAAAACATATAATCATACCATTAAATCATACATGAAATGAATGACGTGGTGGCTCAAACCCTAATCTCTCGCCAATAAAATGACAGTAGCGCTTCCATCCCATCCGAAATCTGAATTCTCTCTTATATGCACGGACATGTTGCTCATACTCCTCCTGTGTCATGTGAGCCATGATACCAACTGGAGGGAAATCATCATAATAGTAGCACGTCTCTTGCTCTGGTGGTGACGGAGGAGACGGCGCAGGATAACCGGGATGCTCGTATGGAGGGGCTACTGCTGCAACTCCAATATCAATAGGTACAACAGGCACAACAGGCATGGATAATAGCCGTGCGGATATGGATTCACTGGAAAGATCCCAAATGGATCAACTACTATCTGATGAATCTGCTGGCCCAAGCTGCTGAGGATAGTAGGCTGGATAGTGTCCCTGGGTCAGCTATGGTGGATAGTGAGGATACTGCTCTCCATAAGAACTCGATGATCCTCCAACATCTAAAGATCCGAAACTTTGTGCCACGGAGAACGAGTCATCATGCATCCCTGTATGCTGTCTCTCCTTGCCTTTCCTCCTCTGAAAGGAATATCCCCACTCTTATCACGATTGCTATCTCCGTGGTCAGTATCTTGTGTGGTATGATGGAAAGCCGCCTCTCCAGTAAATGGGCTAAACCCTGGGCCACTAGTGCCAACACCACCATAACCACCACTAGCACCACCATCTCCATCATCATCATCTGAAGATCCGGACTCATCTTCATCATCTGTCTCCCCTTCAATGTCCTCATCAGTCTCCTCCTCATCTGTCTCCTCCTCCTCTGATAATGAAACATGCCTACGGGCTGGGACTGGGGCGGGTGTCGTTGCAGTAGCGGAGGAAGGAATAACTCTGATGAGGTTATCCAATGAGTCTCCGCGAACCTCCCCCCTCTCCTCCTCCATAGCTGCGTCTACATCGATGCCCAACTCTGCTGCAGCCTGTGATATGACTGGGCTAGGACTACGATCAGGCTGATCCATCTCAACACATCTAACCCACTCTGCAAATGGATCCTCGTCATCGACTTCATTACTGAATAACACATCCAAAGGATCCTTCACAGTCGCGGCGGCGGTGCCGTGCTCTATCTCTAACTGCTTCGTCCTCAGCCTCATGTTATAATGGTAGAAGACCAATTTCTGTAACCTCTGATAAGCTAGCCGGTTCCTCTGCTTCGTGTGTATGAATGCGAACGTACTCTAATTGCACTCACAAGCAGAAGAGGATGTTGTCTGAGCCAATATTAGACACGCTAACTTCCTCAGTGTAGGGGCACTTGTGCCATGCATCGCCCACCATTCACCTGGATTTACAAATAGAAAATGTTAAAAATTATTTAGAAATTAGAAATTTAAAATATTAATATTCATAATCCCTTGTCACTTACACGGCATCATCTTGTTCCTCGACGCAATCGCCATAGTCAACCCGAATGAGCCCATCGCATCTCTAAATTGTATTAGCTGGTAGTGGAATAATTTGAAATGGTCAATACTTAATAATTAATATAACTATTAAGAAGAAGTGATATCCGTAACATAAGTGAAGTTAAATGCTACGGCCCCTACCTCGTTTCCAAAATCCCCAACTGATTTTGAATGGTGGTCCAACTTCATGAAAACCTCGTGCACGAGCGCAGAGATCATGGTGTGCGCCAAGATTATCCTTATAATGATATTTGGGATTCAAATAATACGCTATATTGACGATTACAAGGAAAAACATTAGTGCAATAATTAAAATATAATTATAAATATGATTCAACATAAAATGATTCAAATAAAATTGTAATTATACCTGCTGCATGCAAAGGATGACCTAGCGACTTGTACCATCTGTCGTTAACAATCTTCAGTATCCACTGATGTGATTTGGGTGTTGCGGCCTTAATCTGAGCTTTCATCACCGCCATACACTTATAAATGGATCCTACGGTAGGATAGGAATCTGTGTCAAGTAGCCGCAGTATACGGTATATGGGGTGCAGTATAGCAATCAACTCTTGCACATGCTCCCAAAAAGTACTGGACAAAACAATGTCCTCTACTCTCCTCCCGGTCTCTTTGCGATTCTGAGCACAACTTGTCCAATCATCACTGGTAAATAGAGATCTCAATCCCTGCTTGTGGCTCAAATACTATCCAATGCAATATAGTTCGTACCGAATCTGGTAATCCCCAGCCGAACTATGTCCCCACCACATCTTTCTCTCATCTTCGCTAATACGAAATTATGGTTGTACACAAATGTGGTGAGTGCTCGTGCATCCTTCAATGTCTTCAGCACATGGCTTCTCTTGCCAATCTCCTCTAGCATCAAGTTAGTGCAATGTGCAGCACAGGGCGCCCAATACAGGTTATACCGCCTCTGTAATGTCTCGCCGGCTTCCTGAACGCACTAGCACTGTCTGTCACAATCTGAACGACGTTCTCAGGGCCAACCTCCTATACCACGCTCTCTAATAAGCTGGTAATATAAGGCGTATCCTTGATATTGTGTAATGCGTCAACAGATCTCAAGAACACTGCCCTACCTCTACAATGCACCATGAAATTGATGATGGACAGTTTAGTAGGACCTGTCCATCCATCACACATGATCATAACTCCAAATTGCTCCCAGTGGGGTCGTAGCGATGTAATAAACTCTCTCATCTCTGCCTCCTCCTGATCCAAGTACGTACCCATAATCTCCTGTGGCGTAGGAGGCAAGACTCCCTGACCTGACTCCTGGATAACATCGACCATGTTCTTGAAATGGGGGTTCGCTGCTGCATTCGCTGGAATGTGATTGAAGATAAAAAATTTTGATATAAACTTCCCCATTTTCTCCCTGACAGTGCCCTTGCTCTACACATCCTTCAATTTCTTCTGCTTGGCACTAGATGAACGCTACATACTCGGCTCCATAGGATAATCGAGCATCCTGGTACTAGGTCCAGCCCCAACCCCATGTCTAGAACTAGGAGTAGGAGCATCAACATCAGCTGCACCTGCATCTCCTCTAGAAGTACCACCCTTGTGAAATCCATGCCTCGCAGCCTCTACCCTCTCAAACTCAGATTGCAAAGATGCTTGCACTGAGGCTCTGAATGCTGCCCTCTCTCCCTCTGTCACATACTCGGCTGGGTACACCATATCATCGTCGTCATCAATATCCGGAGCCACAGAGGGTTGGATAGGTTCTGCCAATCTACTTCTAACCTCCTCCTGTGCATGCCTCTTCCCCTCCCTAGCTGCATTCCCTGATGCCAAGTGCTCTTTCATCAACCTCTGAACCTCTGGAGGGACTTTACGACAGTTGGCCACGTTACTGTAGCCATGTGCCAAATGCTACTTCAACCGTGATACTCCACCACCCTTTATGACTTGGTGGCAATAGTTGCAAACCGTCTTATTTCTGTCTCCCTCGAATTTCGTGCAATGGGCCCAGCCAATATCCTGTCTCCTACCACCATCTCTGCCCTCTCTACTACCACTGCCAGATGCCATACTGTCTATCCGTCTGACTGTCTCTAACAGACTAACCAAGAAGTACTACACTGGAATCCGAACACCTGCACAAACGCACAGTAAGTCAATAATAGAGTACAATAACAAATTATAAATATTAATCCACATTAGACAATACTAACATTACCAACTAATTATAATTTCTTATTTATAATTTATAAACTATATTATTATTTATGAATTTTATGAATAATTTGGGATTAATTAATTTGAAAAATCATAATTATATAAAAAATTATTAAAACTCTGATTCTTCAAAATAAATTATTCTATAAAGACTATAATAAACAAATTATCTTTAGGAATTTAATTTGCGTACTTATATTTTTTTATTAATTTTATGAATAATTAACTAATTTTCGGATTAATTAATTCAAAAAAATCATAAATACATAAAAAATTATATAAATTCCAATTTCTTAACATAAATCATTCTACAATAAATCAATCAATTTTATGAATTTAATTTGAGTATTTATCTTTTTTATTAATTTTATTAATAACTAATTAATTTTTGGATTAATTAATTCCAAAAAATCAAAAATATATAAAAAAATTATATAAACTCCAATTATTTAACATAAATCATTCTACAATAACTAAATCAATTTTATGAATTTAATTTGAGTATTTATCTTTTTTTATTAATTTTATTAATAACTAATTAATTTTCAGATTAATTAATTCCAAAAAATAAAAAATATATAAAAAAATTATATAAACTCCAATTATTTAACATAAATCATTCTACAATAACTAAATCAATTTTATGAATTTAATTTGAATATTTATCTTTTTTTACTAATTTTATTAATAATTAATTAATTTTCGGATTAATTAATTCCAAAAAAATCAAAAATACATAAAAAATTATATAAACTCAAATTTCTTAACATAAATAATTCTACAATAAATAAATCAATTTTATGAATTAAATTTGGCAACTTATCTATTTTTCTTCATTTTATAAATAATATATCAATTTTCGGATTTAAAAATTTTAAAAAAAATTAATTTTCTAAAAAATTAATCCGGAGGCACCCATTTGTAGATCGGGTGTCCCCATATAACATATATAATTATCAAAGTCAACAACATTATTTATCTAATTTAAATGAATAAAAAAGAAATTATATGCATTTTTGACACAAATAATTGCAAAAAATATATTTTTTGTGCAAAAAATAAAACGCTGACACCCATCTGTAGATCGGTGTCGGACTTCAACATATAAAAAAATCAAGACATTCCACAAGCTTTACATTAAAAAAATTTGAAAAAAACGACCTTACCCCAAGGTGTGCGATGAACGTGGCTTTAATCTCCTTCAAATCCACAAAACCTTGGCTCAAAGCACTTTAATCTTGCTATATTATGAAAAACGAGCCTAATCCACTAAAAAATCGAGCCAAAATACCCCCCCCCCCCAAAGCATACGGCGTCACCCCCCCTTCGTTCCCTATTTTTCTGATTTGCAGGTCGATTTGGGCGAAATTTCGCCCAAATCAACCGGCGCGTCGTTAAATGCCGCGCCCACGCGTACGCGCGTTTCGTTTTCAAAAAAAATGCCGACCGCCGCCGAGGGAAATTTCGCTCGGCACGGTCAGCATTTCGAAAAATATCGCTGGGGGCACGACCCCAGCGATTTCCCCCGGCGAAACACATCACCGGGGGTCTCCTAACGCGGCGTGCCGCCGAAATTTAAAACCTTGATTTGAAGTACTATCTGAGAAGCTCAAACAAACAAGGAAATCTTTGAAAGTCTGGAATAAAATTGCTTTGATGGTATATATTTCAGAGAATTCAACAAATTCAAGACAGAATTCTTGAACTTGAATCCTCCTTGGAGCTTTCTTGGTCTCCCTCATCCCACAATTCCCTCATTCAAGCAAGGAAGGATTATGATACAATTCTGTTGCAAGAAGAGATTTTTTGGAAACAAAAATCCCGTATTAAATGGCTTCAAGAAGGAGACTCCAACACTAAGTTCTTCCATGCAACTGCAAAGTCAAGGCAAAGGAAAAGCATGATCTCATCTATATCGCTTCCAGATGGTTCTATTGATTCTGATATGTCCTCAATTCATAATCAATCTATCACATACTTCCAAAAAATTCTTTCTTCTGAAAACACATTTTGCCCGAATGAATTGTTGGATGTTATTCCAAATTTGGTCTTGGATGAGGATAATGTTATGATGGCTAGCTTACCTAATGCCAAGGAGATAAAAAAAGGCAGTCTTTAGCATTCCAAAGGAGAGTGCTCCGGGTCCCGATGGCTTCTCTTCTGGGTTTTTCCAAGACTGTTGGGATATTGTTGCCTTAGACGTGATAAATGCAGTACTCTCCTTTTTCAAAGTTGCACCTTTGCCTATTTCTTTCAAGAGTTGTTTCTTATCACTTATTCCCAAGAAAGAGAACCCTAAGGAATTTTCTGACTTTTGCCCAATCAGCCTTTGCAATGTGGTGTATAAGATATTTGCAAAAATCCTTGCTTCTAGGATTGCCCTTCTTCTTCCCAAGTTAATTTCCCCCCAACAAGGGGCATTTGTTCAAGATAGATTAATCACAGAGAATATAGGCCTTGCTCAAGAAATGCTTCACTATTTGGAGAAAAGATCATTTGGTGGTAGTTAAATTGGATATGGCGAAAGCATATGATAGAATGGAATGGGTTTTCATAGAAGAAGTCCTTAAGTGATTTGGCTTTCATAACAATGTCATCAATCTCTTATCTGGGTGCATGAAGGATGGATATTTTTCCATTATTCTTGAAGGAATCTACAAGGGTTTCTTTAAATCTTCCAGAGGTTTGAGACAAGGATGTCCCCTTGCCCCTTCTCTTTTTATCCTTGGTACAGAAGTTTTAAGTAGAAGACTTTCGAAGTGCTTTCAAAATGGAAAAATTGGTTCTTTCTCTCTTTTGAGAAGCTCTCCTCTAATCTCACACCTCCTTTATGCTGACGACATCCTTATCTTTCTCAATGGAAGAAAATCCTCTCTTAAGGCTTCAAGAATTTTCTCTTTGACTATTGTTCAAGTTCAGGTCAGAAAATTAATTTTTCAAAGAGCTGTTTTTTAGTTGGCAATTCTATGTCTTCCTCAAGGATCAACATTATCTCTTCATGCCTTGGCATCTCTCGAAAACCTTTCCCTATCACTTACTTGGGTGCCCCTTTATATATTAGCCACTTGAAGCCAACTTTATTCAATTTCCTCATTGATAGACTCAAGAACAAGGTGGCAGCAAATTGCAACCTTTGGAGGGGTTCATTCTAAGTGCCAATGGTCTAAACATTACGCATTTTTCATTCACGTGCTGTATATTGATATTTTGTTGAGCTTCTCATGGAAAGCTATGGATGCTTGATATTTTTTTGTAAAATGATTTGTTGGTGTTTCTGGAGTGAGGATCAATCTAGGGGGAGAGAGAGATTTTTGGGTGGGAGTAGCAGTGTACTTAGATTCCTAAAATTGGAATCTGCCGTTTGAGTGGGACATTTATTGACTTTGTATTTGTTCAATTAATTGGTGGCAGGTTTATAAGAAATAAGTTTGTGGACACCTGGTTATGAGGTTCATTCAGAAAAGCTTGCAACATGGGAAAGTTGTGCAGTTGTGCTTATTGGAATGAGGAGTGTTCAACTAATAAAAATTGTTTGTAGCTGTATTACATGTTGATTTTAGAGATTGCAACTTTAAATTCCAATATGCTCAAGAGATATCAAAGAATGATTTGTATAATTGTATTGAATAGCATACATACAATTTTGGTGATTGAAAGAATTGTTGGTACGGGGAAAATAAAAAGTTGAAAAGAACTGCTTACGTTTTTTTTTTTTGGGAGCTTAGTACAGCAAAAGGGGTTTGGGTGTTTGAAGGCAGGATTCGATCCTAGGCCTCGGGTATGACAACCTGAGGCTTTACCACCTAAGCTGGACTTTAGAACTTCAGTTTGAGAAATCGGTTTGAAAAGAGTTGCTTACCACATTGCATCTAGTAAAGATTAGATCTATATTAGCAATTAGCAATTTTGGGATATGATCATTGCTGCCAAGATTAGATGTACATTAGCAATCAGTCTTCATATACCTCTAATGGCCCTTGTGTTTGATGTGGGCCTTGGGGTGGGAGGTGGTGTGCGAGGGTGGGGTGGTGTGGAAGGGATCATGGGAAGTGATCATAAGTGTTTTAGCATTTTTATAGGGTGTGAGATTTCAAGCTGGGGACGATGATAGGATGAGGTTTTTGTAACAATTCATGGTGTGAGGATTATTTACTTTTTGCCAATTTTGGGCTTATTACCAATGAACTAATGTTGGAGGTGTTCTAAAAATTTACTTGACCATATATGAATTCAGCATGGGAATGCTGCACATATATACTTCAGAATGGTTGAGAATCATGGTAAGTTGATGTTTCAATATCTCCTTTATGTTGTGCCTAAGAAGAAAGATTTTGTTTTATTAAATTCGTTGTGGTTGTCCAGAACAGGAGCAAATAGATGGTGTTTTAGTTCTTAATTAGCTGGAAAATTGAAACCTTTTGTTGAAGAAATTCAAGAACAAAAAGAGATGTGTGGTAAGAGTTTCTGATATTAAGCTATGGCATGTTGGTCTTTTTTTTTTTTTTTGAAGGAGTTGAAAGCAATAGTTGGTGTTTTACTCTTCAACTCCCTCTTTCAAAGACTTGGGATCTAAGCACTTTGTAAGTCTTATGAACAAGACCTTGTAAAAGATATATTGGGTGCAAGACATGAATAAGGAGCTTTTGCTAACAATTGGGACCCAGAACCTTCAGAATTTAGCCAAATCCATTGCTTGGAATTTAACATGGTTGTTTATTACTTGGTATTGGAATAATTTTGACATGATCATCAGGATTGGGAGTGCTCATTATGTTGAAGGGACTGGAGGTATTACTATGGGATTTAATAATCATGCAGAGAAATGGAAGCATGTTTTGTTGGGAAAAATCCAACATATGTTGTATAGATGGGATAAGTAATCTTGGAATGAATTGAAGTTTGTCATTTTAGTATTTCTTTTCATGTTTCTACCTAAGATAAAATTTATTTAAGGTATTGTATTTCAATACAAGATGGTGCATGATTTGTTTTCAATATATTGAGTGTCGATGGGGTGTTATGAAGAAAGAATTATCGAGAAGGTGTGAGTGAACTAAGCATTGTATCATCAAGAAGGGAAGCACTCATTATGTTAGGGTGAAGGTATTATAGCTATTGCTATGGGATTTAATTATCATCAGAGAGATTGGAGTAGTTTAAGGAAAAACTGAATGGAGCTAAAGATTTTGAGATGTTGTGTAGATGGGATAATCAATCATTTGAATAAAGTGGAGTTCATCATTGGATTATTCATTTCCGTGATTCTGTTTGAGCTAAAAATGTTAAAGATTATTGCATTGCAATGACATAAGATTTGTGGTCCATATATGTTTTTCAATGAATCGAGTGTCCCTGGGGTCTTATGAAGAAATAAGAATCCTGAATACGAGTTAATCAGGGAGTTTGGGCTGCAATACATATACAGGGTGATGAGGTATTTCAAGAAATTGGTGGGGGTTGTATTATAATTAGTATGAATATATAAAGGATTTGATTCTTACACGTGCATCAAATTTAGTCTGTAAAGTATCTAATTGCAGATCCTCTCCACTTCGCATTATTTTGATAATCAATAGTCTGCTTACTTGAATATGGTGTGGCCAAAAAATTAATTCACCATTTTTTGTGTTGCTGAAGCATTTGAAAGAAACTAGAATAAGGGTGCCACCATATTTCTAGAGGGGAAGAGAGAAATATTATATAGTTGTGCAAGCAATGATGATACCAATATTAAGGCCCACGACCTAAGGCAAGTGATTCTCACGCGAGCATCAGATAAAGGAAGTGCTATTCCAAATATTCCTTTAAAATGGAGTGGTAAATGGCAGGTGGGTCCATGGATAAAGGCATCTCACATCAAGTTCCTTGTGAATATAGGATTAAGGAAAAAAGAAAACTACACTCAAATTTGTAAGTTTTTGTAAGTGGAAAGCGGGCTCAAATATTGTTGATTATGCTCTGCATCCACATGTTTAACTATTGCTGGTGTTTTGAGTTGTCCTCTTGAAGAAAAAGCTTACTAATGATCATTCAAAATTTCTAGATCCCAAAATATCCTAGTAGAACGTGCAAGTGAGGAAAATCCTTGGTGTTTCAATGAATTAGGCAGGAAAATAATTTAATGGAATTGGAATATCCAAAGGAAAAGAAAATTTTGCGATAAGGATTTTGGAGATTTAGTAAGATATTGATCTTGATTAGAAGTTTGTTGAAACGCAGAAAATTTGTGCAGGTTGTTGAAAAAGCCTTTCTTGAATTGTTAATTATCTCTTAGAAGGTAGTAGTAATGTGTGAACCGAAGTTTAATAATACTTTCTTTGTTATATCTTTACCCCTATCTAGTTTATCTACTTGTCATTAAGGGGTGGTTATAAGATTGAAAGAGAGTAGAAAGTATGTGGAATTAGTGGGAATTTATAGGGTACTATTCTTTAAAAGCTAAGAATAGAATTTGCAAAGGAAGATGGAAGTTGTTCAGACACTAGTGAAGAAACCCAATGGAGAGATGGTGTTGAGGTTCTTTTGGTGGGACTCTAGAAATCATTTTATTGGAATGGTAAAAGCCATGACTTCATGAAAATTTCTAAGGAAAATTGAAGAGGTGTTGTGGGGAGGATGTGGAGAGTTATAAGCTCTAGTATGGCAGCAGGTTGTAGATGTATGTACTGCTGACCGATAGATATTTTGAAGTGGGTGATAAATAAGATATTGGAGTTTATAGCATTGTTCATAGCAGTTTAAATTCGGTATTCTATTTTCTATAATAAATTTGTGGGTGAGTCCTTGGCGGGTTTTATAACAATTAAAAGTCGATATATTGGTGGGAAATTTCTTTGAATCAGAGTACATCCAAGTTACTTTAACAAGGGCATTTGGGGTAATAAGGTATTTAAATTTTGTTGGAGGAGAAGTTTATTTTTTAGGCAGTATTGATAATTACCTCCACTGGAGAAAGAGGTAAGGTTTGTTTTTTAGGTAGTATTGGAAATATTGAAATGCTGTCTTTGTTCCTTCACAAGTAAACAAAAGTGGCAATATTAGTTGTGAGGGCAATATATTTTTTGTGGGGTGAAAAAAGAAGCTTTTCAAAAGTTTACAAGGGACAAGGGTGATCAGTGAGCTTCTATTTATCGATGGTTATTTGGGTGGTTGGAGGAAATAGTGTCTTGAGATGTGAAACCAAGTTGTCTTGAGATGTGATAGGAGTTAGAAGAAATCTGAAGATAGTGGAAGGGACCTTGTTGCGTTGGTGGCAATTTAGCATGATATGATTTAAAACATGGAGATATGGATGTGAATACTTAAACCTTTTTAATGAAAGGATTTATAGATTATATTTGTATATATGACTTGGTGGATGTGCCTTTAAGGGGCTTTGATTTTACCTGATCTGGTGGCTAAGGTTGTTCATTTTTATCTAAGTTGAAAAGATTATTCATTTCAAATTTTTAGAATAGATTTTTTTACCGAGATCTTCTGTATTGGATATGATATACATAGTGTTTTGGAGTGTTATGAGACGCATGACTCAACTTTAAGGAGTGGTAAAAATTCAAGAATTTGATGATGGAGTTCAAGAAAGTATCCAAGTCAAAGGAGTTAAGCTGGTGGCAAAAGTCCCTTTGGTTCAAGCTAGGGAATTAACGGTTCTATTAATTCATCAAATGTCAAAAGCGTGTAATAGGCTAGTTCCTTAGGTGGAGATACTTGACATTAGTGCTAGTGACACCTTAATGTGGTTGATTTTTTAGGAGAAGAAAATTAGTGCTTAGGATTTAAGACCCAGTTGTTTCATGGGGATTGTAGGAAAAGGTACTTAAAATTGAGTCATTCCTTAGGTGAATTTCATAATTTTGGAGTGCATTTGTAGGAAGGTGTCAGTTTTTTGATGTGTTGTAGTGTCAATCGATGGATTGATCTTGGGATTCATGTGATTAGGTTTCTTTATAAATCTACAATGGAAATTTTTCATTGATTTTTTCAGGTTTGGTGAACGGGGTTATGACAAGTTTTTGTGGGTCTTCTAATGGATTTGAGCAAGGAGGCTCCTTAGCCTTCCTTTTTATTATTATTATAATGCTTGTGGAATCATTTAAATTTATTAAAAAGGCAGCAAAGTGCAACTTTTGAACGGATTCATCATAAGTGCAAATGATCTATAAGCATTACACATTTTCATTCGTGGATTTTATATTGGTGTCTTGTAGAGCTTCTCATGGGCTATTAAGGATGATTGGATATATATTTTGTAAATTGCTTTGATGGTGTTTCTAGCTTGAAGATCAATTTGGGATATATATTGACATTGTATTTGGGCATCCAATTGGTGGGGAATTTATAAGAAGAAATTAGTTTGGGGCATTATGGGGTTCATGGGGAAATTCTTGCTACAACGGGAAAGCTGTGCATGTTGGAATGGAGAGAGTTTACTTATTAAAATTTTTGGCAGCTTCATCATTGCGTCATTTTAAACTTTGCAACTTCACTTGAGAGATATCAAAGACCCTTTCAGCGGGAACAGTTTGTATGGATAGCATACGTGGATTTTTTTTTTTTTTAAATTAGAAGTATTTTCGGAGTATGAAAAATGAAGTAAAAAAGAACTGCTTGCTTGGGTTTTAGAAGTTGGGCTAGATTCAATGAAGCAGTCTTAAAGAAATGACTTTTAGCATAGTTTTTGTGACAAAAGGTGGGAATTTTATAGGTGAATGGGATCCTGGGTCTTATGGAGGATCCTATGGAGTAAATTTGTGGATAGGTCATAATATGGAAAATTGTCTTTTAAAAGAGGTTTTAGCTTCAGTGAGGAATTGTTCAAGGCTGTGTCCATGGGAGGATATCTCATATAAAGATTGCCTCTCATGCAATAATTTTGTAATGAGTATGCTATGGCTTGGAATGAAGAGGTTTGAATCAGCAATTTTTAAGCAGAATTTATTCAAAGTTTTGTGCTCTATCCTACTAAGCAAACCTCATTTTCTTTTGGAGCTTGATATAACAGTTTTCTTTGGTGTACTTGGTTAATTTAGCCAAACTGAAGGGGAAATTATTTTTGGAGTTTGGTTGAATAGTAATGAAAGGTTCTGTGATAGGCATTACTAAAAGAGAGAAATCACTTTAATCTTCAAAAAGTTGATTTGGAGCTACTAAATCCTTCAAAGTTGGCATTTTTTCTTTTAACATCACATTTGATAATATCTTTATTGTGTTTAATTTGCAAATTCTTGGAAGATGTATTGCATGAGGAGTTTTGGACCTTTTTGGCACATTGATTGGTGGAAAACTATTTGTGAGGACCCTCACAAATAGTTTTGTATTTGATGTTGGGGAGGACAGGGAAGCAAGCATACCATGTTTCACTTTTGATTGGAAAGGGGCATGGAGCTTGTATGCTGTGTGAAGATTGGAAGTACTTTGGGTGACGGTCAAGGAAGCTAGGGGCTGGTAAAGATGAACTGTTCCTTGGAAACTATATTTGCTGCATCTTAGGTGTAGATAATAAGAATTTAAGCAATTGCTGAATTGTTGTGGCGAATGAAGAGATGGTAATGAGGTCTGACCCCCTGGAAATTCAACTACCTTGGTGGTCTAGTTCAGTCGTGTGTTGAGGGATTGTAGTAGAAATTCTGCTGGAAGTGGATTGGAGCCCTTATCTCAACTCCATGTCCCTTACCTGCACTCACTGATGCACCATCGTTGAGTCATGCATTTTTCTCCTACCAGCACTCTATATCAATCCTCTCCTTACCCTGATCAGCTTACAGCAATAGCATCATAGAAGGGACAGTTGCAGCTTCCCTATGCAATTAATCAATTTCATGCCCTCATCCGGTAGTTCAGGTAAGCTCGGTTAGACAACAACAGGAGAAACAGTAGAAGTAGCAACTTCATCAGATGTGGGGGCCTTATTTGATGGCACAGCACAGTTTAGGAGGGTTTCTGAGCTCCATTTTCCAAAGTGGCAAACTGGTTGGCACAATGTTTCACCTCCCCCATTTCCTTGTGCTCAAGCCCTGATTGCCCATTCCCATTCAATGGAGATGCTTGGTGCAAAGTTCTCCCCAGGCACACATGCCATGAGTTCATCATTATCCTCTTCCAGAGTGAAGAGGCACCATCACCATGTCCCATCTGGCTATGATGATACTGGTGGACTTTGACCTGAGAGTTCTCAGCATCTGCTGTTGCTTTGCAATGCATAACATTGATGTCTGGGAGCATTTTGACCCTAGTAATCAATTCTGCATACAACCAGCCTTCGATCAAGACCTCAGAACTGCTGCAGATAATGGGTTTACAACTTTACATGTGAGTAATCCATCAATTGGCTTAGTGTCTTCATATGGAAAATTTCATTTGTGGGCTAAAAAAACATTAGGTGCACAAGAATCATTTTGTGAGACAGTAGGAGATTTAATGATATGAAAAGTACAATAAACGCTGCTATATGACTTTTGAGATCGGTTGTTATGATGGAGACAATGATAAAGTCAATACTTGAAAATCTCTTGATATTTGGAATGTGATGGATGTGGGTTGGGTATGTATTCCTCATGTGAATGGGGAAGGGTAGACTAGACTTTATCAGGCGAAGATATGGAGGGCAATGGAGTGGGGTAAATGGGTGTAACCTGCCCTGTACTGCCTCTAATGGTTAGCGTTTGGTCTATCCAAAATCGGGCAGGACGGGTTTGGGTTTAGCCACATGTTTAATACAACTGGGCCAATACCTACATGATAGGAGTGGGTTCGGGTTTACCAAAACCTGCCCGGTTGCCATCCTTAGGGGAAGAAGAAACATTTTGGAGAATGTGAAGGAATTTAAACATGCTATAAAACTGGATGTTATGATGGAGACAAGAATGGTGGAAATTAATACTAGTACACTAGTTGATATCTAGGATGTGATAGCGTGAGCTGCGCTTATATTCCTAATTTAGATGCTTCTAATGGGCCCCATTATTAGCATGGAAAGAGGATTTGACTACTATGGATGTATTCCTCATGTGAAGGGAGAGGGACTGACAACATTGCATGAGGTAAAGAAGAATCATAGATGTCTAGGATCTGATGAATTTGGACAGGGTGAACATTCCTGATGTTAAAGGCTGATGGGAGGTCCCTGTTGCCATGGGAAAAACGATTTTTTTGTATGTGTGATAAATTGATAATTGTATCCCTGGCCATCAGTGGTGCTGAAAGATTTTGAAGGAATTGGGGAATTTCGGAGGACTAATCACAAATGGGATCCCACCTTAGTGTTTTAGGGGAAACCAGTTCATAGATATCTCTCTAAATGGGGATTGTTACATCTGTTTGGAAAGTAGAGGCTGATAATGTCAAAATTGGACGGGTTTCATATTTTCGGTTGTTTAGGAGGGATAGCATAATTTACTTAAGTAATTTCATCTTCTCTTCTTAGACTCATGCTGGATCCTATCCAGTGAGAAGAATACTTTGAAATGGTATCTCCTTTCAGATTTTTTTTTAAAAATTAGTTAGCGTATGAAATTTGCAGGAAGTGGTGGTTAGGATTTCTGTTTCATGAATTACCAAATTCTGTCTTTTATGAAAAGTTTAGTGTACTCAGAGGATACTAAAAGATAGTACAAGGAGACTTTTGGCGAAGTACTAAATTTTTCATTGGCTACTAATAGAAATATATAGAAAAATTACAAATGAATTGCTTATGGAGTTGTATAGTAACCTAGATTTCTCTAGTTTCTTTTTTTCCTGTGGGTGGGAGCTTCCTAAAGGAAAGTAGGCAATTGGGTGCAAGTGGGTGTATCGAAATAAGGAAGCAATATCAGAAAAGGAAGAAGAAAGATTCAAAGCTCAACTAGTGGTAAAGAGGTACTCACAAAATAAAGGGATAAACTACAATGAAGTATTCTCCCCAGTTGTAAGGCGCACTTCTATCAAGGCAATACTGGCTTTAGCAGCCAATTATGGTACGGAATTAGAACAGCTTGATGTAAATGCTGCCTTCATGGGGATCTGAAGGAAGATATTTATATGGCTTAGCAAGAAGAGTTTATGCAACCTGGCAAGTAGTACCTTATCTGTAGGTTGAAGAAGTCTTTTTATGGGCTGCAGCAGTCTCCATGGTAATGGTTCAATAAGTTCAATTCCTACGTGGGTGCAGATTGGCTACACAAGGTGTGAATATGATTTCTGTGTTTACTTTAATGTTCTTGAAGATGGTTCATATATTTTCTTGATGTACATTGATGATATGCTGATTGCTGCTAAGACCATGGAATATGTTTAGAAACTGAAGTCCTTGTTCAGCAAAGCATTTGAAATGAACGATTTAGGTGTTGCTAAGAAGATATTTGGCATGAAGATTCACAAGGACAAGAAGGCTAGAAGGTTATGGGTGTCTCAACAGAAATATGTAGAGACAATCTTGGGAAGGTTCGGTATGGGCTATGCTAAACCAGTGAGTACTCCGTTCGCAGATCACTTTAGGTTGTTGGCTGAACTAAGCCCAAATACAAAGGCAGAAATGAAGGACATGTCAGGACTACCATATGCTAGTGCGATGGGGGTTGTCTGATGTACGCAATGGTTTGCATTAGACCAGATTTGACACATGCTGTGGGTGTGGTTAGCAAGGGAATGGAAAGTCCAGGTAGAGAGCATTGGCAAGCAATCAAGTGGATCTTGAGGTACTTAAAACGCACAGCAGGTTATGGCATATTGTTTGAGAGACAACAGGCTTCTCTTTTGGTCATATAATATTTGGATTCAAGCTATGCTGGGGATATATATGACATGTGGTCTACTACAGGATATGTGTTTACGCTATTAGGTGGGCCAATATGTTGGAGATCTATGGTGCAATCCGTGTAATTTGAGTATATTGTTGCTTCTTCTTTTTCATTAATTTTGGGTTTCTTATTACAAATTACAACTGAAATTGGTATAATTTGAGTACTAGAGTCATCTTGCACAAAGGTTAGGCTTTGTCGCCAATCTACCTCCTCTTGTGACTCAACAGGACCTACATCAGGTTATGGTGCTTTTGAATAGACTCAACCAAACTGTACTTGGTCTTACCATGAGTAGAAAATTTTTTTAGAAAGCTGATCTGATCATCATTTGAGTTTTTACAACTTCGTCCAGACGTATAATTGTATTTTTTGGAAGATCCACGTGATGGATCCTATTCACCCAGAATCAGAACAGAGACTAATTGAGCAAAGAGGCCAGAAAAGTTTCATATCTGATAAGAGTGAGGAAGAACTGTGTTTTTACTCATGCCTAACCCCGGCCTTGTTGCGAGATTACGTTTTAAAAAGTCTAGTTCACATAGGAGCATAATACACAATTTATCAGACACAATGCTATATTATGCACATGTATATATGTGCACCAGCCTTTGTAGTTTATATAATGATTTTGTTGTTGTTAAACACACCATCTTGAAACATCATCAAAAAGCACTGGTCTTCTAAGTTGGGATACATGAAAACATTCTCTTCCTTTCCTTTTCCCTTGCACACAATGCCATGATATTTTTTCTAGCTGAGGTAATATTCTTTCCTTATCAGGTGCGTGTTGCTGCTGTGGTTGGCTTCTGTGAATCTAATTATTTTGCTTTTCTTGACTCTCGGCGTACTTTTCCTTGTATCTGAGATAAGTTATCCAGTAGTTCTTAATCTCATTGTCTGTTCTTCCAGGTAAGTATCTCGCTATGGTAGACCATCTGTATTTTGTACATTTATTAATGACATGTGTTCTGTGAATAAACCAGCAAACCAAGAAAGAAAGAATTGAAGTAGAATCTTAAATGTAGTAAGGCAGCATTTACTTGTTCCCCCACAAGGCATGCAGCTCTATGATTATGCTTTCTTCTTCAGTAGTTAGTTGACTTTTCTTGAGGCCAGGTCTGAGATAATTTACCCACCTTAATCTGCAACTTTTGCCATTCCTATTCAAACCTGAAGCCAGAAAGGGAGATATAAGCAAATATATGTATGTATATCTCTCATAACCAAGTTTACATTAGCCTTTTTATCGAATAGCATGGAAACAGCAATTACCTGAAGACTTAGACACAGAAGTCCATCTTCCCTCCCCATGCGAACTAACATATTCAGAAAGCAGCGTATCTTCTTCAGCAGTCCAATGCCCCTTTCTCCACCCCATCAACCACCACCACCACCACCACCATGTAGTTTCAGTTCCTATGTTTTTTCCGAACCATATGACAAAATCCACAACATGTGCGCTTATATGCGCTTTACCTCTTGACATCCTTTGAAGTAAAAGTAAGTTTTATTTATACAATTCTGAGATTGAGTAAACCAGATTTATCCAATCTAAAATGGCCAATAATCTCTTTAGGCAAAAGAGAGGGGTGGGAAAAGAGCTGAGAAAGACCATTAGCACCAATTTTTGCCAAGGAATCAGCAACAGTATTCACTTCTCTGTAAACGTGAGAGAGATGGTAATTGCATGAAGAGAGATGAGATTTGATCTTGGATATCCAATAAAACAAGTGCCAAGGAGGAGAAGATAATCCTTTCATCCAGTTGATTAGGTTTTTTGAATCCGAATCAATATACAAATCATGGTAGCCTGTTGATATACAAATCTCTAAGGCATGAGACAAAGCTTTAACTTCAGCTTCATTGTTAGAACAATGATAAAAAAAAAAAATGGAGAAAGCCAATATAAAAGAGCCATTAGCATCTCTAAGAATACCACCGCTTCCTCCTGGTCCTGGGTTTCCAAGAAAGGAACCATCTATATTCAGCTTCAGAAATCCAATGGGAGGTTTCAACCACTTAAGTGATAGAATAGATGAAGATCTGCAACTTAAGGTAGGGATGCCAAGGTCTATGAGAGAAGAAATTGATTCTCTATTGTTGTCCTTCTTTGGAATGAAGAGAAACATAATTTCCTTTATATGAAATGTAATTCTGGAAAGAAGCTGGCCAGTAGAAGTAATAAAATTGTCATATAATCTCCTATTGCGCTCTTTCCAAATCTCCCAAATGATCAAACAAGGAACCAGAATATGGAGAAAGCCTGCTTGAGATTTCGTTGAAGACTTAGAGAACCAACTCATTAGAAAAGAGAAAAGTGAAGCATCTCGAAATTGGAAGTTCATGATTCAACTAAAGTGCCTCCAAAGAGAAACAGCAAGCTCACTTTGAAGAAATAAAGGTTCTATGTTTTCTGATTGGTGTGAAAAACGACAAGTACATCTGGAAGCTAATTGAATTCCAAGACGTTGGATATCTTGGTCCAAAGGTACTGCTTTATGAAGAAGCTTCCAAAAACTGAAACTTTCATGGGGATCCACTTTACCCAGAGAAAGCGCCAAATCACATGCATATGAAAATGAGGAGAAAAAATTCCATAGGCTGATTTCAAGGAAAATTTACCTGAGGGATTCAGCTTCCAAATAAATCTATCCTCTTGTTGAGATAAATGAAAACCAAGAGAATCTAAGGATTCCCGCAAGCAAGTGAAAATGATTTGAGATAGATCACCTTGGTTAAAAGCATCTTTGACAAAAATGTCATCCGAGAAGAGATGAAAAGAAGAAGAAAGTCTGTCTATATCCGGCAACCAAGGATCTCATTTTAAACTAATGTCTCCCATACGAAGTATCCAGCAAGAATGATTCTTTACAACATTGAGAAGACTGGAAATTTGACACCAAAGTTTAGATCCAAAATGAGAACAAGAGATTTGGAAGATGTGCTTGCTTTTCACATATTTATTCCTAAAAAAAGTGGCCCATAAAGACTTATTTTCAACTGATCTCCAAGCTTGTTTCAACCGGAAGCTTTTAAGAATACTATTAAGACTTCTGATCCCCAAACCACCTGATTTTATTGGTTGGCATATTTTGTTCCAACTAACCCATTTTCTCTTTGTTTTGCTTTCAAATTCACCCCAGAAAAAATCAGCACAAAGTTTTTCAATTTGTGTTAAAATGGAAGAAGGGATGACATGATGTAGATAGGTATACTACTAAGAACATGCCTGAGAAGAACCAGTATAGCACCTTGAGAGAGAAGCCTGCCTTTCCAACCTACCACCTTGTTCTTGAGTCTATCAATGAGGAAATTGAATAAAGCTGGCTTCAAGCGGTCAATATATAAAGGGGCACCCAAGTGAGTGATAGGGAAAGGTTTCCGAGAGATGCCAAGGCATGAAGAGATAATGTTGATCCTTGAGGAAGACATAGAATTGCCAACTAAAAAACAGCTCTTTGAAAAATTAATTTTCTGACCTGAACTTGAGCATTAGTCAAAAAGAAAATTCTTGAGGCCTTGAAGAGAGGATTTTCTTCAATGCCATTATCCCGTGTCACTCTCTTCTCACGAAAATCGTTGGTGATCTCATCAGCTTAGCTTGCAAATCCTTATGTAAATTTTGCTTTACCTCGTGACGTCACTTCAATATCATTATCCGGTGTCACTCTACTCTCACTCGTGAAAATAGGTGATCTCATCAGCTTAGCTTGCAAATCCTCTGTATAAATTATTGATTCTCCCTATTTTCTTTTCCTGGGTTAGAACCATTGCAATAGCGGCTACAGCTAAAGTTTCGTTGCGTTATGATATTCCACTCGATTTTGAGCTCACCATGTGGAAAGAAAAGGAGGAATGATTATATTCACTCGAGTAAAAGTAATAATTTGTCTAGTACATTTCTTGCCCACCGCCATGGCCACCGACAAGGCTATCCCGACATTGCGAATCTGCTGCTTATACTAAGCCACGGTGCTAACTGTAAAATTAAAAAAAGTGTGATCCCCAGTCCACTGGAAAGGATTAGTGGGTTGTTGGTTTTCGTTGAACGCAGATAGTAATTCAATGGTTATTTAACAGTTTGATATGAATTCTCCATTGTAGGCTTTACATATTTGTTATGGTTAATGATCCTTACTTACGGGAACAATGGAGGACCACCGTTAAGGGTAAATAATGAGCTAAACAGGTGAGTAGATGTCTTTGATGAGCCACCTGAAGGGCACATGTGGCGTATTCTTCTACCGGTTAAACTCACTTTTTTTATTTTTATTGTTTATTTTATAGGATGATGGGCAATTATTAACTCACACAATATTAGTCATAATCCAAATGACAGTAAAGTATTTCAAATAGCAAACTGAAAATGCTTTGGATTTAGCTGTGCAAAGCAGGTCATCTCCTTACATAAGTAAAAGATGGCATGTAGGTCGATGTACTCCTTTGCTATTCTTGTAGGTAAATTAATGTGATTTGCCTTCAGAGCGCACACCACCACTACCCACCCGTGTCGGCAACCAAAAAAGAACAAAAAATGAAGGGATGGCTTGAAGATAACTAATTGATCTTTATAAGGCTTGTAGATAGATCTGGATCTGGTATTTCAGCTATGTCCTTAAGAATTTTAGTAACATATGTTTTTTTTTCTGTTAAATTGTTAATTAGTAAAACAAGTAATTGCTGGATTTTACCAAAAAGAAAAAGGAATACAATGGAGTTGCAGATGCTGCGTCAGATTTCCACTTCCATTGCGCTTTCTCTTATTTTACAATTCTTAATTAATAATTCTACCATTACCGCTTACAAAAGACGCATCCATAAATAATTTGATGCTGCTCGAAGCATGATATTAAGCGGCACCGTTACTGCCAACCAATTAAGACAAATACGTGGATTATTATTTACGTAAACGGCCACAAGCATGCGTTTCGTATTTCCAACTGTTTTCCCAACAGCCAAGGTCTGTTTTGTAAAAATAATCTTATATTTGAAAAGAGACGTCAACATCGACGGAGACTTGCGCAGACCCAAGGGCAAGTCACGCAGTATGGACGGAAAGAGAGGAAGTCGTAGAGGAAATGGACTCAACACTTAAAAACGGGAGGCAAAAACAAAGCCGGACTGGACTGAGAGAAGTAAAAGAAGAAAACAGAAACACGATCGAAGAAGATCCCTTTCATTCTTCTTGGTCTCATTGTTTCTTTTTGTTCCGTGATGATTCATCTGTTCATCTTGGGGGCGCTTCTTGTTGTAGTGTTTGTAATTTTATATGATTCCTGGAAAGAAAAAGCTTTAATTGAGATCCGAGATGAATGTGTAAAGAGCTTCACGATAAATGGAGAATGCAGATCGGAGAAGAGAGGCGATGTGGACGTTATCATTGTTGGAGCCGGAGTTGCAGGCTCTGCTCTCGCTCACACGCTCGGAAAGGTGATATTGATGTTTCTGGTATTTTGATGATGACTTTTCTTGGTAAAATCATAACTTCTAACTTCATCTGCATCCCTATGTTTCTGCTATTTGCAGGAAGGTCGCCGAGTCCATGTCATTGAAAGAGACTTGACAGAACCGGACAGAATAGTTGGTGAACTGCTTCAGCCGGGGGGCTACCTGAAGTTAATTGAATTGGGTCTTGAGGGTAGCCAGAAATTTGTTATGCAATTGACTGCTGTTCGGTCATAATCTTTCCTGCTTTTGCCTTTCGTTACCGGTGGATACAAGTTGTAAAATGTTAAATTTTTTTGGTGTCTTAAGCGCAGATTGTGTGGAGAATATTGATGCTCAGCGGGTGCTTGGGTACGCTTTTTTTAAGGATGGGAAAGGTACACGACTGTCATATCCTTTGGAAAAATTTCGTATAGATGTAGCTGGGAGGAGCTTCCACCATGGCCGTTTCATACAAAGGATGCGTGAGAAGGCTGCTTCTCTTCCTAAGTATTCTCTCTGTCCCATTACAGCAGTTATTTTGCTTTGTTTTGCACCTTAATCTTTAGTTAAGGAAGTGTTGTCCTGTTTCTACAACAGATTTCTTGTATAAAATCCTCCATGCTACTCTGGTTTCGAATACTTGATTGAATGAAAATGGAAAATCAGCAGACGGTTCTTGATGTCAGTATTCAAACGTTTGAACAATTTGATCTTGGGGGTGTTGACATTGGGTTGTATTGTGTCGGAGTTCCCCTGGGACAGACGAAGAAGATCTTATGCCTGAGGGCAAAAAGGTCAAACAGACGGGCACCGCAAGCTGTAACGAGGGTGTGATAATCATTTAAAGCATCCATTATCATTAATAATACTAGCCAGATGCGCGTGCAATGCATGTATGAAATGTATGAAGAAAGAGGTAGAAGGAGAGGGAACAGTTTTGTAACTGATTATTAAGTTTTAAAAACTGAGGCATTTTTTACTTCGCTTTTATTAATGAATATTGATGATGATATATGCAAGGGCTTTTTTGGAAAGTCTCACATTTTGGTTGTCACGATTCCCAAAATGCACCTTGAGTTATATATAGTATAGATTGGCTGTTGTAAATAAAATATAAAAGCAGTCTGCCTTTTTACTAACTAGTAAAATTAATGTCAGCTTTTGCCATGTTTAGAGCCATTTTAATGCTGATTTGAATTTTGCACTGTGATTATCCTATTTGACTGCAATTCATCATTTGTTTTCCTCAGTGTAAAATTGGAACAAGGAACCGTAACATCCTTGATTGAAGAAAATGGGACCATTAAGGGGATAAAATACAAAACTAAGACTGGTCAAGAACTTCAAGCATATGCTCCTCTAACAATTGTATGTGATGGTTGTTTTTCAAATTTACGTCGCTCTCTCTGCAACCCTAAGGTGACAATGCTGATTCAATTATGTTTACTAATAGCTCACTCAATTTTTCGTAGATTTCATCATCACTTCCTTTTATCTCATCATCCTCTTTCTCTTAATTGCCTAAAATACTTCCTTCTTGGAAATTATATCATCCTTTTTTTCTTCTCTCTTTCTTTTATTTATTTATTTTGACAAGATTCTCATATATTCTTGTGTTATGTACAGGTAGATGTGCCCTCATGCTTTGTTGGATTGATGTTGGAGAACTGTGAACTTCCATACGAAAATCACAGTCATATCGTCCTAGCAGACCCTTCAGTCATCTTGTTTTATCGCATCAGCAGTACGGAGGTTCGCTGTTTGGTTGATGTTCCCGGACAGAGGGTTCCACCTATTTCTAATGGCGAAATGGCTGACTATTTGAAGACTGTGGTGGCTCCCCAGGTTATTACATGTTGCAGGACCTCTTTCCTTTCTTTTTTTTTTTTCTGAAAAATGAACTGGAGTTTTAAGACCACAATTCATATAGCTAAGCTCTTGGGGTTTTGGATTTCTTTTATTTTTTATTTTTTATTTTTAGATGTTTTTTCCTTCATCATATCTGTTCTTCATACAGTGACTGCAAAGAGTTCATCTAAGATACCACTTTCATTCATAACTGGTACCTTTGGCTAATCTAAGAGTGTCTCCTTCAGATCCCCTGCAAGATTTATGAAGCCTTCATAGTTGCAGTTGATAAAGGAAACATAAGAACAATGCCAAACAGGAGCATGCCAGCTGCTCCATACCCTACTCCTGGGGCCTTGTTAATGGGAGACGCGTTCAACACTCGTCACCCTTTAACTGGTGGAGGAATGATTGTGGCACTGTCTGATATTGTTGTGTTACGAGATCTTCTTAAGCCTGTGCCAGATCTGAATAATGCATCTTCACTGTGCACATATCTTGAATCCTTCTACACTTTGCGTAAGGTATATAATAACCTGTATTTGTATGTGGCTCTTAATTAAGTCTGTGCTACAATTTGATACTGATTCTTTTCATTTTGCAGCCCCTAGCGTTTACAATAAATACATTGGCAGGGGCAATCCACAAGTTGTTCTGTGTCTCATCAGATCAAGCAAGGAAAGAAATGCGCCAAGCAGTTTTTGATTATCTAAGCCTTGGAGGTGTTTTTTCATCTGGTCCAGTGTCTTTGATCTCTGGTCTAAACCCTCGCCCATTGAGCTTAGTTCTTAATTTCTTTGCTGTGGTTTTATTTTGTGTTCCCCGTATATTTTTACCTTTTCCTTCGGCAAAACGCATGTTGATTGGAGCTAGATTGATTTCGGTATGTATATTGATTTTGTTTCAGCTTTTTCTTTGACATTGTTCGTAATCTTCGCTATGTAATTGTTCTTGTATCTGTTAGATACATGAATTTTCTGATGCAATATATTGATCAGTGTGTAGTGTCTTGTATCCTCATGTAGCTAGCTGTAATGTTTTGTATTTTACCACAGACTTTTGCATCAGTCTGTACGCATGGTTCTACCTATGACATATTTTAAACTAACGCCAGGCAATGATTTTCTGGGGGCCGGGAAAGAAGATGAGATTATATCAATCTTAGTTTCTTGTATTTGTACTTTGCAGGGATCATCAGCTATCATTTTCCCTATCATAAAGGCCGAAGGTTTTACGCAGATGTTCTTCCCCGCAAAAGTTCCAGCACATTACAGAGCTAGCTCCTCCCTTTTAAGTGGAATATGAAAGAGTATTAATTACAGATACTGAAAAATCTGCAGTTCTGTTGGTGTAAAGACAAGGTTAATTTGTTTCAGTAATTTACCCTGTGCAAAATATACTTCCATGAAGAGTGGATACTGTGGATGTTTTTCAAAGTTATAGACTGGCAAGTCTTGGTTCATCAAATGTATGCACAAAATGTCTCTTTGAGAAAGTTACCAGATGGGGAAAAAAAATCTCTTTTGGTTTGAAATAAATATTTCTCTGAACATTTGGACTACCTCATAGATGAAGAGTTGTTTGTTCTTATTATGGGTTTCATTGGTGATATTCATTGCAATTAAATTTTCTTCAATATCAATATTGTTGCATATTTCTTCTCATTCAAGGGCCCAAGAATTAACTGCAACAGGATTACTGAGCTAGGAATGTTTTGAAAGACATGCGAGGAAGGATGAACTTTTTCAAAACTTTTGTATTCAAGCACTGTCACAGATTCTATGCCAATCCCACAGAAAGCAAGGTCACTTTTAAATTCCAACAAAGATTAAACCTTTGCCAGATCTGATCATTGATGCCTCTTCCCTGTGCACCACATATCTCGAATCTTTTTACACTTTGCGTAAGGTAACCTGTATTTGTATGTGGCCCGTATTTTATCTCGTTACCATGGATATATGTTTCCAGGCTTCATGAAACCTTTTTTTTCTTTTTTTTTTGGTCCATGAAAATGCTGAAAACACAAAATTCTTTTACACTGTTCAACAATTTAAGGACAGGTTTAGGGTTTTGAGAGGTTGAGTTCTATTTGAATTTGAGGTAAATATTTCTCTATACGTTAAGTGTTGCTTGTTCTTACACTAAAGATAACAGTGGTTACAACATAATTAAAATATTGTGAGGAACTCAAAAAATATTTATTATGAGATTCAACTTGTGTAGCCATTAAACTTCTGTAAGTGGCTTATTTTGGAAAGCTGAACACCTTCAAAGTTGAAAAACAGGTTTGTCCTTCCATTATTCAATTATATGGTAATTTCTATTCTCTCACACTACCAAAAAAGAAAAAAAAAAAAAAAGGATGATGTAGTGACACCTTATATAATGGCACTTTCGTAAAAGTGTCATTACAAGTGCCTTAATACAGCATTTCATCTGTAAAAAATAATGTATTACAGTATTTTATAAGACATGCCATTATAAAATAAATTATTACGGCATTTTATAAGAAAAAAAGCCACTATAAAATAGTTTATTACAGCATTTTATAGACAAATGCCGTTATAAATTTTTTTATCAAAACACTTATTATGCCATTGTAGAAAAAAATGCCGTAATAAGGTCACATAAAACGGCTCACAAGACATCACACACAGAGGTTTTAGTCAAGTTGTGGAATTATTCTATAACTGCCTTTCGAATATGCTGCTGCGGATGCTCCTCCACACCCCATTTGAGGATCAAATCGTCTGCGTTAGAAATCATGCATGGTGTTGTGATTGGTACATTGATAATAAATAAATAATCAATTTTTTTTTGAAAGAAAATTGATTTTTAGATGATTTTCAACCCTCCATGTGTGGCTGTTATTCTGGAAAGCAACAGCAGCTCCTTCCACTCCACGCACCACAAATTTAGGGTCCTATCCCACTGCAACCCTTCCACGCCAATCTCCTTCTTCCTCTTTTATGCTGAACTTTGGGTGGGGCCTTCCGGTTGTCTTTCTCTGTGACTGATTGCTAAAAGAAAAAAAGTATGAAATGGAGATGGCCCACCAAAACCCATTGATATGGATCACTCAAACGGAGGATCCCCTCTTGATTAAGACATTTTAGTAACCGCAACATCAAAACACACTTTGGGTGTATCTGGTTACATGTAAAGCAATTGAGCTTTCCATTCAAATTTGTAAAATTGGTTAAGGAATGAAATCATTTACAGTTCTCCATGTCAAAGCATCCCACTTCAACAGCAGGAAACAATGCAACATCAAATTACAAACGATATGATCCCCTTTTTCAGTAATATAATAAAGTACGTAATTTTCTAAAAGAATCCCATTTTATTTCGCTGTATGGCTCTCAAAATTTTCCTCTAACAATAAAAAGAAAAAGCAATAGAATATGCCCCATTTTCCATCTATCATAATTGTTCCATTGTACATTCCTCTTCTTTCTATCTGTTTTAGACACCCTTGTTCTCTGTCCTCCAAAGTCTCAATGACTTTCCATGGTAGAGCCATGTGACTTTGAGAGATTTCGTTTGTGACTTTGGTAGCGTAAAAAAAGGGGTCTATTTTTTATACGCGACAGTTACATCATTTGAAATCACATTTATTCAAAAGCAACATTATTAAACTCATTTATCGTAACCCTAAAATGGGTTGAAATTTTCTCCGACGTATGTTTACCTGAATTGGTCACTGTTATGATGGTGAGATACTACCTTGTAGAGCATTCCATGATCAGTGTTTATTCATTATTATAAATTTTCTAAGTAGATCCACTTGAGAAAACAATAACCGTAAGATGCTATACATGACAACATCTCACAGCAGTAGCAACAATGACCAATTCAAATAAACATAGCAGTAGACATCATCCCAAAACATCGCCCACCCGTTGGAAAGAAAAGTAAAATGTCCTATATTCCATCCCCTCATCTACTTTAAACCTCCCAGCTTTCACGAGATGTTGTCATGTACAGTATATCAAGGCTATTGAATTTTTAATATGAAATGTCATTGGAGTCAATCCCTGCCAGATATGCCACAGATGATTTCATCAAGTCGTCGTTTGCTATGTTTGCCTAATTTGGTCCCTGCTTTTAATTACAGAAGATAAGATCTCACGGTCAATGGGTTTTTTTCATATATATACCCCATTTTAAAAATATATCAATGTCAGATGACTTCACATGACGGTCAAAATCAGATAAACATAAAAGACGATTTCGTTTCGCCAAGTCTTTCGACAAAATTTTGTGAGGTTTGCATCCATCCGTACACGTGGGCGGTCACATCTAGAATACCACGTGGCAGCAAAGCATAAACTCCGGACTTTGACGGATCCGAAGCTCAGGAAAATAACCAATCGGAAAGTAGTTTTCTGAAGTAAGGTTCGTGTCTGATTCCTTTTATTAATAACTTATTTCCATAACGTGTAAGACTCTAATAAAAATCATTATCTTCTTCTTTCTCAGGGACATCCATTGAGGATTTTCTGTATTTGAATCATCTCTCACATTCATTAATCCCTTCGTTTTCTTCGGCCTTTTATTAGTCTCCGGTGACGAACGTTTGCGTTGGAACTAACTGACTCTTTTTAGGGGTTGTTGAATCAACACTTCCCTCTTTTTATTTTTATTGGATTTTTTAAGTTCTCTTTGGGCCGGCTGTAATTTGATTTGGTCTCGTTAGGGTTTCTGAGGAGAAATCGGAGGCAGGGACCTGTGTTTTTGTCTGCGATCTCTCGCAGTGGGGTTGTTCGAATTGAATTTATAGATAATTTGGCCGGAAATCTAGTTTTTTGACTTGGGTTGTGATCGTGAGATTTCGTTTTGGGTTTTGAAGAAATTGGGGGGTTTCTCCCAAGGGTTTTTTGCTGTGGAGATGTTGGGGACGAGATTGCAGTTTGGACGTGGTCATGGAGAGGATAGGTTTTACGATCCGGCGAAAGCTAGAAGGAATTTCCAACATCATCAGCAGCAAAATCAGCAACAACAGCTTCACAGAGTTCGGAGTAATGGAACTGCGAGCCTGGCTTCATTGACAAAGAGCAATGCTGTAGTTTCGGATAATAGGGAGCCGGAGAGCCGAGCGGGATCTGAAGTGCCTCATAAGTCCATGGCTATGCCAGCTTCGGAACCAGCGGTAATGCCTAATAATCTTGATCGCTTCCTGCAATCGACCACACCAAAAGTTCCTGCGCAGTATCCCTCTAAGGTTCGGTTTATTTGATCATGCTTCTTGATAATTTTTCTTTCAGTGATTATTGATTATTTAGTGTTTTTGAGATGTTAAAATCCTCTGTCTTTTTGCAGACAACAATGAGGGGCTGGAGACCGTGTGACGTTGAGTTTCAACCTTACTTCACTCTTGGCGATCTATGGGAATCTTTCAAAGAATGGAGTGCTTATGGGGCAGGGGTTCCTTTAATATTGAACGGAAGTGATTGTGTTGTTCAATACTATGTTCCATATTTGTCGGCTATTCAAATATATGGTGATTCTTTGATGTCATCTTCTAAGCCGAGGTATTAATATCACTAGTGCTAGCTTATGTTCTTTAACTCTCTTTTTTCAATGTTTCCAGTTCTTTACCCAGTTGCACAATGTGTACTGCATAATGTTGTATCAGTAATTTTTTTTTCCTTTTTTTTTTCTTTAAAAGATATGCTGTGTTCCTGATCTGGTTAGCATTTCCGTGTCCTTGTAATCAATCATATAGGTTAGTTGAAGGACTATCAAAGGAGTGCTGATTCATTTAACTAATCTATCAATTATTTGCTAATTTATGCCATCTTTTTCTCTCCTTTTTTTTTTTCCTGATAGTATCATGTTCATGCTATCCTTTTCTCAGTAATAATTAGGGTTCCTCTGTTCATAATAAGTAACTGCATGTTCTTCCACAATTGTTAGATTCTGCAATGACCCATTTCTGAATTTCCATGAAATGCCTTATTCTTTTCAAAATTGCTTTTTAGACGTTAAAGAGACCACAAGAATTTCCTATCCTTTAATTCAGCTATTTAATGAAATCAAGCACAAAAAGAACTCTTGTTTTCTGATTTATTGTGATGAACATAATTTATTTATTGTACTATGGAAATAAAAGCAGTGATAGATCTAAAAGTTTCAATGTTGATTCAATGACTAGCTTATCCAAAAGTAACTAATCTTTGTGAGTTTATAATTTTAACTAGTAGCTGTAAAATCTTCCATGTTTGGATTATCAGGATTCCCCTCATTATAAATAAATTTAATTTTAATTTATGAACTTCTGGAAGATAATAAAATTTATTCCATATCTCTGTCTTCAGCATAGTTTTGTTCTTTAGGAAGCTTTCATGAGGACCTTTATTGGAATATCTATTTTGTAAGTTCCAAGTTGTATATATCTTTGACTGATTAATTATAAAAATAAATATAAAAATTCTATGAAACAAAGGCATAACTGTCTAAAACAATGCAGTAGACATGCTGTTGGAGTTTTTTCTAAATATTGTATAATAAGACTATTTTTGGCTTTTTTCCTACATATATGTGCTTTACTATTTGTTCACGGCTTGTGACTTGTGAGTGCATACAGTTTTATGTGGATATAACCATGTATTAGTGCTGCGCCTCCTTTGTTCTTTTTGTGAAGCCCCCTTATATATATGCCTGTATATCATACTATGGTATTACATAATTATAAGAAAGAAGTTAACAGAGGTAAAACTTGAATTCTGGTACTGAATGGTCACTATGACAGCTTGTTATCGTTACTTTTGTTTGATATTTAGGTAACTTTTCCCTGTACATGGTTATCCCTCAGATGATGAATACATGGCAGACGCAGTGTTGGGGAACATAACATGGGCATGTCAAACTTTATATCCTCTGAACAGTGCAGAAATATGTGTGCAGTGTGCAGTTTTTATTATGTGATATGCTGTACAGTAATTACTTCCCTGATATTTGATAGTATAGGATATTTGTAGAGAAGTATGTTATGGACAATCACTCAGTGTGATGTTAAGGGCCTTTGGCTCCCAATGTAAAAATACGGATTCTAGCCTGAATGCAGTAACTTTGCCTTAAAATGTCAAAAGTTAGGTCTGTTACCAAATATCAATCCATGCCTTGTAAGACCTTGTTTTGATGAGACCTACAACAGGTTTTTGCATGTGACATGAATGAGATCTTTGTGTATCAAACATAATGTCTGCTGATGTTTTATATGCAATTGTAAATCCACTGTTGTATAGTTATGTTAAGTAATGGCTAAATTCTGATCTTTCTTGCATTATACGATGATTGGTGGTTGGACCATTATTTGATCAAACTTGTCGATGGATCATATCTTTCCTGCCTGAAATTAGTCTTTGAGTTTCTCTTCCCATCTCCTCAAACTTCATCCTCTCTCCAACTCCATATGTTTGTGTGTGTGTGTGTGTGCACATGTGAACACTGTCTAAACTAATGCTCACACGTCAGCCTTGTATTAACAGTTCACATAGTAATTCTGTCATTCTTTACGTTATACTCGTGCATCAGTTTGATTTAGTTAGAATGGATTGGATTCAGTACTATTTCATACTTGTATTGTTATATGTTAACACGAATTTTTTTATGCTAGTTTGTGATGTGAAAATCAGGAAAATGAATTTTATGAATGTAAAACTGGAATTTTTTTAATTATAAGTGTTTATTGTTTTGGAATTGTCCATGCTATGTAGGTCTTTATGTATGTTCCTGTATGAGTCAATGCAATTTCTCGTAAAAAATTTTATCATGCCATTGAGTTGACTTGAGTTGGCTGACAAGATTCAACCAAACTGATCTCTTGTTTGGATCAATCAGACTTTTTTTCTTAATATCTATGCTTCAGGCAGTCAATGTTAAAAACTACTGCAACCAGAAGGTTTTATTTTGTCTCTCATTTGGCCTATAATAAGTTTTCTTGCAGAGACTGTTACAACAGTATTATATATATACCCCCTAGCTGTAATAATAATTTATTATCTCTGCATACAGCAATAATGCAAGAGAATTTCTTGGCAAGTTGGTTTCAAGGTGAACTGGTTTTATAGGAGGTAAGATTTAGTTTTGTCAATTGAAGGGAGCTTTTTCCCCTCCAATCTATATAATGATATAGAATGGAAGGGTTTGGTGTTTTTGAAAGCAATTTTAGAAAAGAACCTATATTCCTTTGCATTCCAACCCTTGAAAATTCTAGATATTTATTTAAAAAGTGTCTACAATGTTTTTTTCTGTTTACATGTTTCTGTAAATATGTTTGCCGCTTGATAATGTTTTCAGTTATTTGTATCATGATTATTCTTTCGTGATATTTTGAAAGTAATTTGCTTCTTTAAGGTGCTTCAAAATCCTAAAAAAGTGTTGTGGTTATATACTCTTTTGCACTAATTTCTTCACAACTGGAGAAACTCTCTTTTCTTGTTTGTCTGTGCCCCTTTGTTTCACGTCTCCCACTAGTATCCACTGTTTTATATTTGGATAAAATGATGTGTGTGTGTGTATATACTTTATATCCTTTCGTTTTCTCCTTCTTGAAAGTTTTCTGGAGACCTGATACAAACTGGTTCTGCTTTATTTCAGTGTAGTCAATTGTATGTGAATTTTATTTTTCTGTTATGTATAGGCAACCTGGTGAGGATAGCGAAGGTGATTATTACAAGGATTCAAGCAGTGATGGAAGCAGTGATTGTGGACTTGAAAGGGGTCTGAAATACTCAAAGGATCAATATACTGGTCACAATCTCACAAATGATATACCTATTGGATTTGACAGATTGTCGTTAAGGGAGAAACAGAACGAACCTCAAGATGGGTCTTCTAGTGATGATGGTGAAGCTACAAATTCTCGAGGTTGTCTGCTCTTCGAGTTTCTTGAACGGGATCCTCCTTATAGCCGTGAACCTTTAGCCGACAAGGTTAGTCATTTTTCTTGTAAAGCTGAATAATCTTGAGGTCTAATTGGCTCCAAAAGAGTGATATATTAGTTATTCTGATCTATTCATGTGTTACAGATAGCAGATCTCACCTCAAAATTTCCTGAACTGAAGACATTAAGAAGCTGTGATTTGTTCCCTGCCAGTTGGATTTCTGTAGCGTGGTTAGATCATCATAACCTTATATATTAACATCATTGCTTCTTATTTATATATACAGTTATTCATTGGATGTTGGAATTATTTTAGGTATCCAATATACAGAATACCCATAGGAGCAACGCTAAGAGATTTGGATGCATGCTTTCTGACATTCCATTCTCTTTCAACACCCGTAAAAGGTAAGTGGGAGCTCTTCCAATTCTGACTTTATTGTCTCTTTATTTCTTTGTCCCTTTACATGCTAATCTCTTTCTGCTAATATGTAGGATCTTAACATGCTTATCTCTTTTTTCAAGGGAGCTTATTTTTTGCAATTCTGGCAGGTGTTGGAAGCGAGCATGCTCCTGTTCTAGCATGTCCCAGTGGAATGGATGGTTTCCAAAAGATATCTTTACCTGTTTTTGGTCTGGCTTCTTATAAGTTCCGGGGGTCTCTATGGACACCGAATTTGGGATGTGAGCGTCAACTTGCAAACTCCCTCTTGCAGGCTGCAGACAAATGGTTAAGACTGCTTCAGGTCAACCATCCAGATTTCCAGTTTTTTGTTTCTCGTGGTGCATGGTGCA
Organism: Buxus sempervirens; assembly: GCA_947561395.2. Lineage (NCBI taxonomy): Eukaryota > Viridiplantae > Streptophyta > Magnoliopsida > Buxales > Buxaceae > Buxus > Buxus sempervirens. The sequence goes on along the minus strand of OX387188.1, from coordinate 35,567,384 downwards.
GATGAAATTTAGGGGAAGTCCCCATTGAATCATTCCCCTAGTTAACAAAATGGAAGTTAACATTTAGGTTGTCTTATAAACGTGTAGAAACCAATGTAGCGTGGTAAATCTATTTTCAATTTCCTGTTATTTATAAAAGGAAAAAGGGAGGGAGGGTTTGTGCATGTTTTTCAGGTTTGTGGGTTTATATATTAAGTATATATATTGGCGGGATTGTATGTGAGGATATAATGAGAACACAGGCCTTTTTGTTGTCCTGGTAATTAGCTAATTGGGCTGGTTCATGTAATCTTAACATGTTGAGGGAATTTTTGAAGTTGGTATGAACTGGGTGGGTTAATTTTGAGCTGCCCTTTCATGTAGTGACACCGATAGCTCTTAGAAACTAACTTTTATGTTCATTTTAGCCTTGAAAAACTATGGTGTCAGTCTATTTCTAAGGATATATAATGAAGAAAGATGCTTTTGTACATTGGTGTTAAACGTTAATCCCCCAAATACGAGCTAATCAAATACCTGTCGTTATCCTGCATGACAGTGCCTGCGGTTATTTTCCTTTTACAGTGGATTATATATGATAATGGTTTGATGGGAGCAGGTTTGAAAAAGGATCTTCGAGTGTCTAGGTTTGGGCCAGGAGGGTCTCTTAATGCCTTTTTTTTTTTTTTTCTTCTCATTGGAATTATTTCATGGTAAGGAAGAAGGGTTGAATAAGGACACTTGGAGAGCGTAGTATAACAGAGAGTAGTATGCTGCGTTCGGAAAGGATGAATTGCTAAGAAATGATTTGAAACCGTTTATAATGGAATAATCGAAGCTATATTTTGATAGGTACTCAATTCCATTAGTAACAAAGGACATACGGTACTAAGAAATAATAACGGAATCATAATATCTGTATTCGTGGGACCCATTGATGACAGAAGTGTGCAATTGCCACATGACAGCATCCCACTTAAGCTGTAGGTCCACTGCACTAAATGGCGGCATACCATTTCATTCCCTTGGTGGTGGCTCAAATCGGATACATGAGCCATGTAGATGGACGGTCTGGATTGACTCAAACGCTCCATGCTGCAGGAAAACCAATGCTCACCAGGTAACAAAACTGGTTAGACGGATTACAGAAATTTTTGGCTTTTGTATTTTCTTGGTTTGTTATCCCGTATTTACTCTTATATCCCCGTGCGCCGAACGGTCCACACCAATTGAATATGAAAAAAGGGGAACTAGCCGTTAGAGACCTCGAATTCAAAACGATTGGAGGCCAATGCTTTTCTTTTCCATTCTCCTTTATTTTTTTAATTTAGTGACAATCATAAGAGCGTTTAAACCCTAGAAATCAATCAAGGCCCCTTTTGTAACGCTCCCTATCGTTGATACTCACGCTCATGTTCGCTTCTTGTTTTCTTTCTGGCAATTTTTTTTTTTACATATACCCAAATTTTTTTGCAATCTTCTTCCTCAACTGGTCAGATTTTCTCTCTTTTTAGATCTGTTCGATCTAAGCGTTCTTGACAAATTCCTTTCGAGGAATCACGCATTTTGACCTCATTTTGCTGGAGACGTGAGATACTTCGAGGAATCACGCGCAATTTGACCTCATTTTGTTGGAGATATCAGTGAGTATCTCATAATCTGCTTCTTTTTCTTCCTTCTTGTTTTCAGGTGGAAGCTTGTTGCCTCGGATTAGTAGGAAATCAAGGCAACTCTGTTCCCTTGAGTTTTCTTTCGCGATTTCGTAGAATGAGGCTGGATTTGCTTTCTCTTTTTCTTGAAATATTCAGACAGTAATGTCGTCATATTCCCTTTTCTTGGTTTGTCTCGTATTTAGCATTTGATACTCTTTAAGGGGTCTTTCTTTAAAGAAATCTGACTAAATTTAATTTTTAAACAGAGACGATTTACACATTTTCTGAATCTTGTAATCTCTCTATTGTGAACAGATTTGTGCAAGCAATATTTAACATTTTTGGGTTCTTCTCTGAAATGCTTCTCATAGACAATTTTCTTTCATGACCAGTCCTGCTTCAATGAATTTCTACTGTTGATTTTTCTTTTTCACCTGTACTGGAATTCTGCGATCTGGCTGAAGTCTTTTGATGAGGCTATATTAGGAATTAAAGAAGTCTTTCACAATGAAGTGAATTTACAGGCATCCTCGTTTGTGGGAAAAGAATTAAGATGGAAGATATTTCTCTGCTGCCATGAACATTTTTTTCCACATTGAAAGTATTCTATAAATGGAAGTTTGTTTTGGTTCTTTGGATTGAAGGATTTAGGTTTGCACATTCATCAGACACCCTAGATTCTGTTTAAAACCATCGTGGTCACGGGTATATTTTGCAGAGTAAAGGGTAATGTAATTACAGAGTCAAAGAAATTTGTGGAAGTAACACTCAAAATTAATGCTGATCATTTGAGATAGTAGTGTGTTGTTATTTAAGCTTAAACCATTCAGTTGACTAGTTAATGACTGCAGAATTTAATATTTTTCACTTTTTTTCTCTCTTTGCCAATATGGAACGGCTTTAGCAGAGATGCACTTGAATCCAGTAGTATTTGACAGTGACTGTTGCTTTTGAAGGAATTCTACTGCTTCAGCCTCTTGTGAAGAGGCTGGATTGTACCTGGTCATTTTCTAAGTTCAAGTAAAGAGAACAGAGAAGCAAATTTTATTTTAAAAAAAAAAGATGACAGTTAGAACTCCTGGAACACCAGCTTCAAAGCTAGACAGGACTCCAGTTTCTACACCAGCTTCAAAGATAGACAGGACTCCAGTTTCTACCCCAGGTGGACTGAAAGCTAGAGAGGAGAAGATTGTTGTAACAGTCCGCTTAAGGCCTTTAAGCAAAAGGGAGCAGTCAGTCAATGACCAAGTAGCATGGGAATGCATTGATGATCACAACATTGTGTATAAACCACCAACTCAGGAGCGCTTAATTCAACCAGGATCCTACACCTTTGGTATCAAAGTGACATTTTATTTCCATTACATAATTTAACTTTTTCAGGAATATATATTTGTTTTCTTGGCCCCTAAAATCATTAAATAAAAAACGAAAATGTTTTTCCTTTCAGATAAGGTCTTTGGCCCTGCTTGTTCAACTGAGATAGTATATGAGGGAGTAAAGAATGTTGCTTTGTCTGCACTGATGGGAATTAATGGTAAACTGTGAATAATATATATACTTATTAGACATTTTTCCTTTTATGCAGAAATTATATCTATATACCTATGTTTGACAGTTTTATTTGATTCCTTTTGCAGCAACCATATTTGCTTATGGGCAAACCAGCAGTGGAAAAACTTACACAATGAGAGGAATAACCGAGAAAGCTGTAAATGATATATACAAGCATATAGTGAATGTATGTATTCACTGAACTCTTGTTGTCATGTGATTTTATTGATCCTTGCAGTTTGATATATGAGTGTAGTTTTCCTTACTGGAAACACTTGGTGCTTCCAAAGAAAAATCCGCTTCTTGTGCTGAAACTGTTTGATCTTGCTGATTAATTAGAGCTCTATAATTATTTATTGAATCATGGTTTCTGAGGATTTCTCTTTCTTTCTCTCTTTTTTTTCTTTTTTGTTTTTTGTTTTTTCTTTCTGGTTCATTGGTCTTATGTATTATGGTATGTTCTGCAGACACCAGAGAGACTATTTATGATCAAAATTTCTGGACTGGAAATTTACAATGAAAATGTTAGGGACCTGTTAAATTCTGATTCTGGTCGAAATCTTAAGCTTTTGGATGATCCAGAGGTACTGGATGCTCACACTCCATTTTTTTATTTACTTTTATAAACTTTTAAATTGTTTATTTTAACATTTCAAAAACTCTGTGCTTGCAGAAAGGAACCATTGTTGAGAAACTGATAGAGGAGAAGGCCAATGATGATCAACATTTGAGACATTTGATCAGTATTTGTGAGGGTAAGGGCTTGATACCTTGAACAATGGTCACCATTTATTTCAAGTATGTGTTAGTTGAAGTTGAATCTTATGATTCTTTCCTCTATAAGCCAATGATTTATATGTTTTGCAGCTCAAAGGCAAGTTGGTGAGACTGCACTAAATGATAACAGCTCAAGATCACACCAGATTATAAGGCTGGTGAGGTTAACAGTTCAATTTCTTTAGATGCATTGACATGACCTCACCCTTTGACTTTAAACACGTTTGATTGCCATTTCAGACCATAGAAAGTACTCTTCGCGAAAATTCAGATTGTGTCAGGTCCTTCGTTGCAAGCCTGGTAAAGTCATCTCCGGTTGCTAACATAAATTTACTGTCGAAACATTTTATTTTTTTTATATTGAGTTCTAGTATTTGGACTATGCAGAACTTCGTGGACCTTGCTGGGAGTGAAAGGGCCTCACAGACACATGCAGATGGTGCTAGGCTCAGGGAAGGCTGTCATATCAACCTAAGTTTGATGACTCTCACTACTGTAATCAGAAAGCTTAGGTAAGGAGATATAAATAGCATATCTTAGGCAATGTATCATGGCATCACTTTTATCTCTATTATGATAAGGAAATCTAGGCATTAGTGGCTGAACTTACTTTTCTCCAAAATTTTCCTAAACAGTGCCATTTTATTTTCAAAGGAAAAAAGAAAAAGGCTCTGGCATGGACAGATATATTTTCCACTTATATTTTCATTTATTGGAGAAAAAATGAGAACATTTATAAATATTTGTGGACATTTAGTCCTCAACTGCCTGCCTGACGAGCCCAGCCTGGTTTTAAACTAGGCTTTGGCCCTGTTTGGCCTATAGTCTTGCTCAGCCTGATATAATTAGGGCCAGGCTTGGACTATGCCTGTTAAAGCCCGGCCTAGTCTGGTTTCAATTACCATGCATGTATGGAATTAAGCCGAATGGTTTTATGCACATTTAAGTCAACAATATAATGTAGTATATATTCTTTTACAATTATTAATTTAGGAGAAAAATAATACTCGTGCATCAAATCACACATGCCCTTTACTAGGATCAAGTTGGATTATCTTTTATTGGTATGCTTGAGATCTTCTTCAGAACTAGGAGGTTTGCATGATCCTAATTCTATTCAGTTAATATGCGAGCCAACTGCTACTCTCACCCACAAGCTTATATACATGCTTTTTTTTCTTGATCTGCCATGAATATCTTCTTTGTCTTTTCAACATTTTACCTAACAAATGAAGCATAAGACTGAAATAAGAATAAAAGAAATTTTGTGTTCACAAAAAACTTCATGCTTAAATGTTTGAGACTCTCTGTTAAATGGGCATAACCCCACTCAGAAACCTCCAGTAGCATGTTCTTGATTAATGTTACAACTTACAAGCCCTTGTGTGTGCCATCAGCTAGGAAGAGATTGCTGATATTCTGTTTCCAGGATTTTTCAAAACCGTGCATGATATGATTCTATATTTTACTGAAAGAGAAAAAGGGGAGATTACCAAGTTCTTTTCTGATTAATCTCATCAATGCCAATGCGGTTTGAGTGTAGTTAAAGAATCATAAAGAAAACAATGTCATTCTAAGCTTGTGAAACCCCAGGGAAGCAATAGCTGAACCCTCAAAAATACAGTTTGAAATGAAAATCCATGAGGTTAACAGGATGTGGTGAAAGCACCTTGGGCAAGTAGTTTATCTCATGGGAATAGAGAAAGGGGTCTATAAATAAAAGAAGTTTAGTACCTATATAACAATGTTGTGCAGGATGTCTGACAACTACATTACATTGCTACAGAGGAAGTCATTACATAGAGTTTTGCCTTGCTGTCATTTTTTACATTCTGATGAGAAAGATCTGACAATATGGAATTGGCTGATGTGAAACACTAGAAGAAAATAAAAATAGCTCAGTTCTCCAAGTATTTGATTTGGTAAATCCCAGCCCAGACAACAGAGAGTTTCGATTTAACATATTAAAATTGGTTTAGGACTTGAATTCTAGTGTGATTCTGACCTCTGTTTAATTACCAGTGTAAGAGTGGATTTTATCGGAAAAATTTTATCAGATGTTTTATTTCAATGAACTTCTATTTAAAATTCAATCCTTGATATCATGTCTATTAGCAAGTGAGAATGTAAAGAAGTATATATGATCCCAGGAGATGTCATGCTTGTCAATTTTCGGCCATATTCCTTCAGGGAATTTGTATTGGCAATTCACAAATTTTTATACTTCTTGTTGTTGACAGTATCGGAAAAAGAAGTGGTCATATACCATACAGGGATTCAAAGCTCACACGCATATTGCAGCACTCACTTGGTGGCAATGCTCGAACTGCTATCATATGTACTTTGAGTCCTGCACTAACCCATGTGGAACAATCTCGAAACACACTCTCTTTTGCTACTAGGGCGAAGGAAGTTACAAACACTGCCCAAGTAAACATGGTAAAGTTTATGTTTAACTGTAATTCCCTTTGCATATAATTTTCTAGCATAATGTTGGAGATAATTTTATATCATCTTGTCAGGTTGTTTCGGACAAGCAACTAGTGAAACATCTGCAGAAGGAAGTAGCCAGATTAGAAGCAGAGCTGCGTACCCCAGACCCAGATGCTTTATCAAAGGAAAAGGATTTGAAAATTCTGCAGGTACTCTGTTATTTTGCGTCTAATGTTCAAAGTTAAATTACAATACGAGTAAGTATCTTTGTAACTTTTTCTTTGGCGGGTGGTTTTTGTCTGATGATATGCAGATGGAGATGGAAATTGAAGAACTAAAGCGCCAAAGAGATATTGCACAGTCTCAGGTGGATGAATTACGTAGAAAGCAGGAGGAGAAGCAGGCATGGACATCTCTCTCTCTCTCTCTCTCTCTCTTGATTGTAATCCACTGTGGTAATTGATCATATTTTTCCTTTGTTATCTCCAGGGATTGAACCCATTTGAGTCACCTCATAAAGTGGTAAAATGCCTATCTTTTTCTGGTCCACCAACACCGAGACCTGATACCAAGGAGCTTGCTCAAAGAGATAGAACAAGAAATACTATGGGGAGGCAGACCATGAGACAATCATCAACTGCTCCTTTCACACTTGTGAATGAAATTCGCAAACTCGAACAGCTCCAGGAGCAGCTAGGAGAAGAAGCAAATCGAGCCTTGGAAGTACTACAGAAAGAGGTTGATTGTCACAGACAGGGTAATCAAGATGCTGCTGAGACAATTGCCAAACTTCAAGCAGAAATAAGAGAAATGTGTGCTGTTCGGTCATTAGCAAAGGAGGTCGAACTTATTGATTTGGCCCCTGCTAAGAGGAGCGCTAATGCCAACTTAAAAGAAGAGATAACTAGACTTCATTCACAAGGAAGCACCATTGCCAATCTTGAAGTGCAGCTTGAAAATGTTCAAAAGTCTATAGACAAGTTGGTATTATCTCTTCCAATTAACAATCAACAATCTAATAATGAGATGACTCAGAAATCCAAAAACCATTCAGCAAAGAAAAAGATACTTCCTCTGGCTTCGAGTAACAATGCCAACAGATATCTTATAAGATCTCCATGCTCACCTCGATCAACTTCTCAGAAAGTCTTGGAATCTGAGATTGAAAACAGGGCTCCAGATAGTGCTGACATTGTGCCCAGTGAAACTCCACAAGAGACTGAGAAAGTGACTTCAATGAAGAGTGAAGAAAGTGGAGAAATCTCATCAAGGGAAGGCACCCCATGCTATCAGCGTTCCAGTTCAGTTAATATGAAGAAGATGCAGAAAATGTTCCAGAATGCAGCAGAGGAGAATGTAAGAAGCATTAGGGCATATGTGACAGAATTGAAAGAAAGAGTAGCCAAGCTGCAGTACCAGAAACAGCTACTTGTTTGCCAGGTTGGTACAGGTTGTTTCAGTTTCTGTGTCAGTGTGCCCATTCATATTTAATGTGTTGAACATTTACTTATGTGCATAGTATACTGATACCAGGTTCTGGAGCTAGAATCAAATGAAGCAGCTGGATACAGTGAGGAGAACGACGAAAACCTACGTGAACCAGAGGAGCCTACTGTGTCATGGAATGTAACTTTTAGAGAACAAAGACAGCAGATAATTGTGCTGTGGGATGTATGCCATGTATCCATCATACATAGGACCCAGTTCTACTTATTATTCAAGGGAGACCCAGCTGATCAGATATATATGGAGGTTGAACTTCGCCGCCTGAGTTGGTTGCAGCAGCACTTAGCAGAACTTGGGAATGCAAGCCCAGCCCGTGTAGGAGATGAGCCAACCATCTCACTATCCTCAAGGTATATCGGGAAGCTCCCTATCTTTCTGTGTTTTTTTTGTGTGTATGCAGCTTTTTGAGATGACTGATGAGTTTCCTTTGTTACTTGTTACTGCTGGATATCTGAATTCTCTCTGATATATGCAGTATCAGAGCGCTGAAACGCGAAAGGGAGTTTCTTGCAAAGAGGCTGACAATCCGATTAACTGCAGAGGAGCGAGTTGCATTGTATGTAAAATGGGATGTTCCACTTGATGGGAAGCAAAGGAAGCTACAGTTTATAAACAAGCTGTGGACAAATCCCCATGATGCCAAGCATATTCATGAGAGTGCTGAGATAGTAGCTAAACTTGTGGGGTTTTGTGAAAGTGGCAATGTCTCGAAGGAGATGTTTGAGCTCAATTTTGTGCTTCCAGCAGATAAGAGACCTTGGATTTTGGATTGGAACCCAATTTCAAACCTCCTACACTTGTAAGAAAGCCGGAATTCGCCTTTCTTCAACATTGTTGCCATGAAAGCCATAGGTACATTGCTCTAAATGCAGATCTTTTGTACATATGAATTTTGGAAGTTCTATTTCTGGAATTTCTGGTTCTTTTTGAGCACACTCTTTGTGATTCTCATATTTTAATAAAAGAACTTTTATTTGATTAGTTCATTTGGTAAGCCAAGGAGTTATCAATCTTTCTAATTCGTTTGCCATTTAGTTGATTTTCCTTTGTCAGCAATAACCATAGAATATATTGGAATTTCCATCAGTTTGGATTCTTAATCATCAACAGATAATGCTTACCTAACCATATTTTATTAATACATCCACACAAGGTTACAAAGCCAGAATGAAATCACAAAGCATGATGTCTTTCTTCTCATGGAAGTTTAAATTGTTAAAGACTGTAGGCAATTAAGAAGAATATGGAGTGTAAAAGGATCAATCTGGCATACTATAAATAGGAAAGGAATGTAAGCATTAATCCCTTAATCAAGCATATATGTTACCCAAAAGTATCTGGTGTGATGGTTTAAGGCCTTGGGGCATCATTTGGTTGATGTTATAGATTATTGATTTTGATCCTAATTCTGGATTATCAGAATCCGATTATAATTATCAATTTTTAAAATCCAAAATCATGTTTGGTTACAATGGAAATTAGAATCAGATTATTAGAGAAGATGTACCATGTTGGCAGGAATTAAGGCTTCTCTTTTGGAAGGATAATCCCATTGATTAGATTTTGCCAAGAATTGACAAATAATCTCAGAATCCATCTTGTAGTAGATTCTAATTATGGGTGGATTATGAACTTAGATTATTTAATTGCCCTTATAATCCAACCCAAACACCTTTAATTAGATTAACTAATTGGATTTTCACCAGAATCCAAATCCCCAATCCCCAACCAAACGCCACCTTAGTAGACCTACATGAGGTTATTAGTTTAATTAAGGTTGTTATGCAGAGCACTTGAGGAGCTAAGCAAAAGCAGGAGCACATTATTAAGCTTGCTTTCCCAAGTTAGACCTGGTTGCATCAGGTTTTTATGGGCCCAAACTTGGCCTGTCTATGATGGTCATGTGAGCTTTAGCTCTTATGCTCAGTCTATATAAACTGAGCCAGTGTCATCAATCCAAGCAGATTGGCCCATTAGCAATGAATCCTTTCTGATTGTTTTCTTGGTCCTCTGTTCACCTGGGAAGCTAAATTTTTTCAATTTTTTTTTTCATTGTTTCATTTCTTTTAGGCAAGAAAAAACATTTCCAGTTAGTCCACTCAAACAATCCTTTCATTAAAACCTGCAAGCAGAAGTTACAGGAGAGGAAAAGAAGTAAACATACAAAATATGAACACACTAACACCCAAGATTTTATTCCTTAGTACTTCCAATACTTACTGGTTCTGCTTTCAACAACAGATATAGATACCTTGACCATTAAAGATGACAATAACCTTCCCCAAACCACATATAATATAAGACACTATAAAACATAAAGATTGTAGAAGACTTGGGCTTTTGTATGTATAGGAAATGAGTCTCAGCACCTGGGGAATGGGACCCCACATGTGGTAGCAACCTTCCTGGCATTGGGGGAGCTAACGAACTTCCTGAGGTTAGGATCCTTAAGGTACTGGCAGAGGCATGGCTTTTGTTCTCTTAACTTGCTGCAGCAAACTGGGGAGGGAGGAGCTGACCCCATTATTGCATTTGCACAGACGGCAAGCTGCGTGGGGCTGCACGTAACGGCCATCGACACGCGTGCTCCGCTCAGAAGCAACACCAGCAAAATAACAAACGGTGCAATATTGCAAGATCCCCTCACCATCTTCATCCCTTCTTCACCCACACAAATTAAGATGGCCAACAAAGAAAGAGACTAAGAGAGGGATTGAAAGCAATGAGGAGAAAGAGATTAAGTGGAAAAGCAAATGGGATGGGAGAACTTGGCTAGACTCTCTTCCCAATTTATAGATGGAGACTGGGAAGATGCAACCCCATTCACTACAGTAACTGCATGAAAAACTCTCACACTTTCTCCTTTTTCCATCTGGCCTATTTTCTGTTGAGTTTATGCGCCTTATCATGAGTTCCTACTTGTGTGGGGCTCAGTGCACATCACGCCATATCCTCAATCATTTTCTGATCACCTTGTGGTTTTTATTATTCCATCAAGTTCTAGACTAGGGACAATAGGCTCCCCCTTGTTCTCTCTCTCTCTCTTCAACATCTTCAACACCTAGATGATATAACACGCATCTGGTAAATGTGGCCCGCTACATAAAGGATGGTCATGCTTAATTGGTTTAGAGTGATTGATCAAGGACTGACCCTAGAGGGAGTACCATTCTCAGTGTTTCTATGTGGTACTTGAAATTTTCTCGTCAATAACCTTAAACTAGTGGACGAATTTGAAAATTGACGCAAGACTTTGAAGTCTATTTTCTTCTCAAAGTCACTGCATCTACGCACCCAAATCTCCCAGTTGAATGAGTCATTGCGTCTGATTATGAAATAACGTGTCAACCAAGCAATCCCATAAGAGACTTTTTTTTTTTTGGTGAAATCCCATAAGAGACTTTTTTTTTTGGTGAAATCCGATAAGAGACTCATGGTAGAGGACTCTGACTGTTACAAATAAAAATGTGGATCCCAGCCCTGCATCCTTCCTGTGCCTTTCGGTGATGTAACATGGTTCAGAGTGAATATTTAGTGCTTTGTGCTATCTTATACCATGCCTTCTCATGGTGTTATGATGGCATGATGCTCCACATTATGATCTATCAGACTATTATCATGACGTGTTAAAAGATTTTCTCCGATTGTCATATTCCATCCTTGACGAGGAGGGAATTGAAAAAGTCAAGAAAGGATCCAGCAATAAAGAAAAGTAAACCAAAAACATGTGGATCATACTAGCCAGATTCAGACAAGTGCAGCAACGCTCAGATATTGCAGGACACAGTCAAGTGACTGATTATGATTGGGAGGGAGATGAGCATTAGTCTAATTATTGCATTGAAAATCTCTAATGGCAGATGGGTATTGAAATAAGGGTCTTGGTCTAAGTGGAAGACAGCAAATCCTTGCACATTAAGAAGACACTGATTGGATACCTAATTTGCTGTGTTTGGACACTAGATATTGGTAGAAGAGAAAGAAAATGTTTATGGAAGTACTTTTCTCTTTTCTTGTGATGGAAAAGAGAATGAATTAGGGATAAGGATTGAGGATAGAATCTGTCTATGAATTATCTGTTTTCGTACTAAAACCCTTTTCACAATAAAGGCAGAAATTGTCAAAGAGGAAAAGTAAAATTGGAAAATTCCCTCCAATAAGTTATAATGAATTTCTGATATAACTAGAGTGGGGTCTTAAACCTTATGCTCCATAACTGTTTCATCTACCCATTTACCAATTAAGGGGAATAAAACACTCTACATTACTCTTTCTTTGATGGGTTAATATTTCTCTTGTTGATATTCCATTTTTTTTTCTCTTCACACTCCTGCTGTAATGATAGGTTTACCATCACAAGATCCACAACCAACTTTATAATCTTTCACCCACCACAACCAACTCTTTTTCACTCAAAGATCTTGCACAAAATCCAGGCCACTTTGTATAATATTCTAGGTTAGGTAGATATTATGTGAATAGAATATTAAAAGTAAGTGTGTTTTCATGCTTAGTGCTCTCATGATAACCAAGGCATGCACACCAGAAAAGAAAGAGAAAATCTACCCCTTTATGCTCTACCAAGTTGGTAAGCCATTGACTTTCTCCATCATTTGTACAAGTGTAACTTGCAGCACCAACTTATCTGCATAACAGTTGGTAAGTACACATGAATATGCGAATTATGATTAAAATGTGAAGGAATAAAGCTCTCAGCATACAGTCTGCCTACGTGTGACAGTTTAGGCCCACATGAGGTTGGGTGCAACTCGTTGTATAGGGTACCTTAACAGAAATTGGTGTTGTGCTTATCAAAACCCAGTTGGGAGGTTCTTGATCACAGTGTTCATATTTTATCAGATCTAACTGGGGTTCTTGATCAAACTGTTCACATTTTATTAGATTTGTTACTTCAGTCAACTATTTAAATGTTCTGGCCAAAAGTAAGAGTACATTTCATTGACCGAAAAACAAATCAACAATACATGACACACCACATCACCAATGGAAATGATTACGGAATCAAACATGCTTTACTATGATTATTATCTGAAAAGACAGATATTGAGAATAATGTTTTAGAGGCCTGGAAATCGTCTTCACCAAAATGCTGCACAGCTCCTGCATCGGGCATTGTGATTGATGCATTCAATATAAAAAAAAAATCAATTTCTCTTGCTTCGAAATGATTTTGAAAATTGAATGTACCAATAACAGCACCAGCTCAGGATGCATGACTGTGTTAATAGCTTAAAAAACTGCCCAGTTGAAAAGTTCTCACAAGAAGAGAAATCCAGTCGATTATTCATCTCTGGTCCAGAATGCTTTCCATCATTGCCAGCCTCTTCACCCTGTTATTGTTTGTTAAAGAACAATAGACCAACTGCATCATTGCAACAAATTCAGTTTAACAAGCATGGTAAGGAAAGAATGTTTGACGAGATCCCAATTATCAATTCTAGGCTCTTCATAGTAATAAAAGTTGAGTTCTGTAGATAAATTGACAAAGATAGACATAAAGTAACGATTAAAGTGTTACTAATCCACGAATTAGGCTTAATCATATCATATCGCTAACAATAAAACAAAAAACAGATCATAATCAAACACTGATACCATGCTTAAGATTTGATAAGCAGATAAAGTGAGGTGAAAAAAATAGTCATTGCTTGGTAAAGGACAGGTTATCAAAATAGCTCCTTTATGACTGACAAGAAGTTAAACTCAATCCTGAAATAGCTTTATGCTGTTGTGAGTGAGGACTTTGCTGCTAATTCAATTAATTGTATGCTCAAGAGAAATGGAGAGAAAACATTAAAAGGGCTAGCCCAGTGCACGAGGCTCCCATCACTGTGCGAGGTCTGGAGAGTGTCTGATGGACACAGCCTTACCTCCAAAAGCAGAAAAGCTGTTTCCTATGACTTTAACCCACAAACTTTAGACCACAAATGACCACAAATGGAGCAACCTTACCGTTACACCAACACCCTCAATGTGGATAAAAAATATCAGTACCAAAAAATAACATCCATATGGCTGAAAAAATAAATAAATACATATTTTCACAAATAATGGTGGTTGGAGTTAAAGATTGTTTTGAGCCTGATATATCGGCAGTTTGTTCATCAGGTTTCAAAAGGGCAAATACTAAATGAATAATGAGTCATGCTAAACATAACATAAAGCTGTTATCTACTTGTATGCCCTAACTAAATTCGAAGAATTTTGCAGAGCAAATTAGTCCAGACTTGTATGCACCACAGAATACAAATGACATGTTTCCACAATTTTTGTTTAACTTCCACCCCTTGTATGAAGACTGGAGATGTCTCAGGACTAGAAATTACCTCGTCTTCTAGAATGAAGAACTAAAAATACAGTCACATTAACCAATCACTCAATTATGCCTCCCTATAACTAGTGGGTCAGCAGCATGACATTCGCGAGCCATTCAATCCTTTCAAAAGTCATTTCATCATTTACTTTTTATGTTACGAATTTTTCCTTACAACTTCATACATGTTTCTTAGGCCTTCACCCAACTCTTTCACTTGCACAAACAGTCTCATTAGCACCTTCATTGGTGTTATTTTAACGTTTTTAACCCATCTCAGTTGATTCTCCTTTTCTTTAACCTCTACATGCTACTTGATTCTAAAATTCATTCATCTTTAATTCTTGCTTCCCAGTCATTCCAGAGTTCCATCAAGCATCTCATCTCAGCCACAGTTGTTCCTCGAATATGTGCTTCCTTGTGAGAAGCTCAATATTGATAAAATCTAAGAATAGAGTAATGCAACAAGAACGCTGTTATGTGCCATGAGGATTGGCTTACATACTAGATAAAACTTTCAAGCCAGCTCCAGGCTTCAGTATCCAGTCTTCCACATAGGTATTCATTTCATATCAATACAGCTATAACATTCGAAAAGCAGCTTAGGAAGGAAACTAAAAAGGGACAGAGAACATTCTGGATCAGATATTATGCAATTTTATATTTGATTATTCTACATTTCATATGTTTCATTCTTATTACAACGGAAAATAACAAAAACAAGAAAATTATCGAAGTGAGTCATATAACTTTTCAATGGATCTTAGGTTTGAATTGTAGTCATGGATGATAACATTTGTTTGACACAGTAATAAGCTCAATTACTCTTATCAAAAATGCCTTATTTCCCGATAAACTGGAATTGAAAACATGAATCTTGTCCTATGATTCCATGGTATCAATTTCATTTCTTCAACTAAATTAAATGTTCACACATCCTTTCTCACATCTCAATCCACGCCCTTCCATGCTACCCATCACACTTTACAAGACTAAAATAAAATAAAAAATAAAAGATCACAATTATCCCTTAGCTTAAAAAGAATCAACAGTGGCCACTCCAATTATACAATCACCTACAATAGAAGGCTGACCATTTCCCAAGGAACAATAGAAACAATTGCAACGAAACAGTTTCATCATTGAGTTATTAAACTAATTAGTAATTCCAATGCATCAAACACAAACTGGCAAAAATGGTTATTCCAATTTCATGTTCGGTTAAACCGAACCCGAACTGAAACCGAACCGAATACATTATTTCCCTAAACCGAACCAAACCGAACCGAACCGAATTCATATATATATATAATATATGTTTTATATATATGTAACATAATATATGATAAACTTTTAATGTTTATCTTTAAACTTAAAGGATATTACAAAAAAACCATTGTTTAAGATAAGAATATTGGTCTAACCCGAACCGAACCGAACCGAATAGTTTTCATGTAGTTCGGTTCGGTTTGGTTTGGGTTTTGGTTTTTTATATATTTTCGGTTCGGTTTTCGGTTTTGTTGGTTCTGTTTTCAATTCGGTTCGGTTCGGTTCGGTTTAACTATGTATATTTTCGGTTTGGTTTTGGGTTGACATCAACCCGGACCGAACCGAACCGAGTTGCACCCCTAGAGTATATACTAGCGTAGAAGCAAACCACTGACACAAATGTGCACAAAAACTTTAAAGGTAAAAATAGGCCAAAAAAAATTATGAAGTTTAACATACCAAGATAAACCATTAATATCATAAAATATACAACACTTGATATAAGTTTAAAGAATGTTTCATATAGGTCTATTTTATGTTAAGTTTAAACGTGGTAATCAATTTTAACCGCTAGACCGAATTTTGGTACTTATAGCGAAAACAAAGTGTTAAATCAAATTACACTTTAGATTTAAATCATTGATAAATAGTTTTTAACTCTTAATACCAGTTTGTTTTCTATAAATCTAAATAAAACACAAAATACCTATATGTACAAACACACATATGTAAGCATTTATTTGTTCATTAAATCAATGGTTATGGATTAAGTTAGCCCCAACACCTAGATCCTCTGACATAAGGGATTTATATAAATCAATGAATATGAATTAATTTACCACTAAGGCAATACCTATGCAGGGGGATCCGAGATAGATGATGCTAAGCTGTCAGATTGCACATTGATGGCGCTGGAATACCATGAGTTGGCAGATCATCGTAAAGGCAGGAAGTGATGTGATATCTTTTTAATTGGGGCAATTTTGAGTGTGCTTTAATATTTTGGCCATAACTTTGGCTACAGTTATCGGAATCGCACATATAACCCCAATTCGGAAAGTTATTTCCGGCGCGCACGCCGTGGAACATCCACTGAAGTCGATGTGCATATTTTTCGACCTCAAATTCCGCTGTTTTCCCCTCCGAATCACTATTCTTAGTTATTTGTTGCTATTTCTGGTAATACTTCGTTTGTCGATTAGGAAGTGATTTTAAACCCGATTTGGGCTAGATTTTTCACAGGTTGCTTGTTTTATGTTATATTTCATTTAGGCATGCTTTAGGGGATTTTGCCGTTTTTAGTAAATTTCCAGTATAGACGATTTTTGGCTATAAAGTCCGGCTTGTGGACTGATTTTAGGATTTCTTGATTAAATAAGAATTAGTTGAATCTCAGAGACGATTTCTCTGCGTTTTTGAGCAAACTGTTTGTGTTCTTCCCTGTTCATCATCTGTTCGAACTAGCCTACAACATACTTAACCAATTTTAAATAGATCAAGCCTCTCAGACTTATGACAAGCAGAGCCCAATGACAGCTCGTTTCAAGACTCTCAATTGTGCCCCTAAATCATGAAAATCAAGCCAAGCACCATTGCCCACTCAATGAATCAACAGCACCCGGGATACAAGCTTTGGGCATCAATTTAATGTTGATGCCAGCAGAAAATTTTCCCCTTTCAAGTTTTTGTAAATCAAACGAACTCCGGCAGCTTCTGATTTAGATTCATTATTTCCTCATTTACGAAAGAAAAAGAAAAATTAGGTAAAAAGAAAAAGAAAAAAATCTTCGAGAAAAAATTTACGGAGGTACCATAAACTATTCGCAATGAAAAATACTTAAAAGCACAAAATTCTCCGTCTTCATTTTGTAGTTCCATGAATGCCTTGCCTTATCGACAATTTTGGGAAGAAGAATGCTTACAATTCAACTTCACAACAAAGTCATTCCTATCTCTCGAAGAACTGAATCAACGTACAGTGTCTTGAAAGCAAAGTCAAAAGCTTCAGCCTGGAATCTGCAAATTTTAAATAATCAAGGAAAGAAGCTACATGACGTGCATCAATCCGAAACATTTTTAATAAGAACTCAGAATTACATGGAGTATTGCAACTCTATTACGCGAACCAGCAACCCTTCCGGACACGGAGCAGTGGGATTCAGGTTTTAACGAACGGACTGGTTCCAGATTTTGACCCATTTTCAGCCCGGAAATAAACGGGTCGATTTAGGGTTTATGCTTCTTGAACCGTTTGGTTGCATGCAATGTGCACACATATTACATGTTAAATAATTGGGCAAATTACACTTATCTCCCTTGAGGTATGACATAATTACACTTACCTCCCTTGGGGTTTCTGATATAACACTGTCACCCCTTGACGTTTATGTGTGGGTCACACTAACACCCCCTCACTACATTTTCCGTATTAAAAAATAAATAACTTTTGAATGTATGACTAAAAATTAATTTTAAAAAATAAATAACTTGTGAATATATGACTAAAAATTAATTTTTAGTTATACATTCAAAAGTTATTTATTTTTTAATACGGAAAATGTAGTGAGGGGTGTTAGTGTGACCCACACATAAACGTCAAGGGGTGACAGTGTTATATCAGAAACCCCAAGGGAAGTAAGTGTAATTATGTCATACCTCAAGGAAGGTAAGTGTAATTTACCCTAAATAATTTATGGTGTAAACTGATTATACATAAAATTAAAAAAAAAACGTATTTGGCTTGCAGCATGTAACAACCCAAATTCATGAAGTCTCATTATTTCTCCTAATTAGGGAAGCCAGCAAAAGTTCACTTCCGAACTGAACCTATTAGGGTCGGTTTTGGGTTGTCATTAATCCGTTTCAATTCAGCATTAGCTTTAAGGTCAAACCAAACCAGACTAATTACAGATGGTTCGGTTTGTTGGTTAAAACCAATAAACCAAACTAAACTAAATCTATTATGTTTGGTTTTGGGTTTGTCAATTTGTTTCAATTTTACTAGCATGATGCACGTGTATAAGAAGGAATGGAGGGAGGGAGAACGTGGGAGAGGACGGTTAAAAAACAGATTGTAAGTTTTGATCATTGTACCCTTAAATTAATACATGTTCTTAATAGGTGTGTAAGGGCTATTTTGAAAAACTTTACATTCTGTTTGGCACGCTTTCCAAGAGGCCTATTTCCATATAGTATAGATATTATAGAAAGACCAATTTGGTTTCGGTTATAGTTGTTTGGTGGATTCAGGATTCTAAAATCGAGATTCTAACTGCTGTGTTTAAAATCTAAAACCCTGTTTCGATACAATGGATCTTAAAATTTATTTATGCCATCCAAACTCCGAAGTTTAGAATCTCATTTATTTAACCCCGACACCGACAGGGAGATAGCTTTTGTATTACACATACAGATTATAATCTAGATTATAGAAATGCTAAACAATAGAAGGTTTAAAATTACCTTGGAGATGGATTTTAGAATAAACAGTAGCGGGCATATGAAGAAAGAAACCTTCAAACTCATGCCAAAGCCATCCCTTTCTTCCTAGTTTCAACTTTCTTCCCCATTAAACTTAGAACCTTCGCCTCTTATATAACCTAAACCCACCATGCTAAGATTAGCAACGCATAACAACGTCTTACATTGCCATGCCACTCCATTTCAGTGACCAGCCTGGGCTACAGGCAAGGCCTTTCGGTCGTCAAAGGCCTCTGCATGCTGCGTTTGGAGGAGGGAGAGGTAGTTCTCAGTCGATTTTATTAGTCTTTCTCATACAAGAACATGTACTCTTGTGACTTCATCCATGTTTTGGCTTCCAATATAAATTTTGCCTTCAGCTACCAATCATCATATCTAGACTGTATCTTTATTCAGTAACTAATACAAATCTTGTTGAGTTGTCCTTTGTTGGGCCCTTTGATATATATAGTTAAACTACTTATCTGCTTAAGCTTTTAGGTGCAAGGAGTGTTTAATATGGTATCAAAGTGGGCATCTCCATAGGGCAAGTTTGCCTTGGTATTTATTTATCTATTTATATCCAGGGTGTGTATGCTCTGTGTTTGTCCTCCCTGCGTATGCTCTTGTATGTGAAGTTGCACGTGCAGAGGAGTGCTGAGTTATAGAATGTGTTGGGCCCTTTGATACACATAGTTATACCTTCACCTATCAACTTAAGCTTTTAGGTGCAACGATTGTTTTAACAAATTTCAACCAGTTCCTACAATTCTCCCAACTCATTTTAGTCAGCCAAAACTCATCCAATTTGTGGAGAACTTAAAAATCTGGTTAATGGGTGTTTCATAGATTAAAGTTTTGGTTTGGTTTTGCAGTTGCCGATGTGTTGCTATGGAGGAACAGGAACTTATCAGCTGCAATTCTTCTTGGGAGTACAGTGATCTGGTTTCTTTTTGAGGTTGTTGAGTACCATCTCCTCACACTAGTGTGCCACCTTTTTATCACCACCATGCTTGCCATCTTCATCTGGTCAAATCTTGCAGCACTTCTCAATTGGTAACAACTTCCCCTTATCCAATATAGCAGATCACTTGCTTCAATAAACCAACATATATTATTACATCAAGAGGTAAATTAAGGTGATTATCTCCATTGATTATGTAATGTGCAGAGACCAAATATCTGCACCTTAATCACCACTGAATGATCACCTTCACCTAATGCTTCTTGGCAAAGGGAGATCATCTTGATCAGTGAATCCTACTTAAGAGACTTTTAAGTTCTTAATGTTTTCTAATGATTTCTGTGTTACTTAAGTTTTGGCCCAAAATTTATTAAATTACTTTTGTCTTCAGGAATCCTCCCAAGCTCCCTGAAATCATTTTATCTGAATCTGCATTTAGAGAAGTTGCTTTGACCTTCCACAAGAAACTCAATTGGTTCCTGTCAACCATCTATGACATTGCCCATGGCAAAGAATTAGCATTATTTCTCCTGGTATTTGAATCTGGTTCCTACATTTTACATAAGATTTCATCCACAAACACACTTAAATTCTACCTTCAACAATTTTTTTCTTTCAGGTGATTTTTTCTCTCTGGGTATTATCAACTATTGGAACACATTTCGACACTTTGAATCTTCTTTATATTGGTAAAACTTCAAACCCATTTCATTCTTCATGATTTTTAGTTTAATCTTAAACTGGTCTTGGTTTATCCCATGTTTATCCAGGACTTCTCTGCATTTTAACACTGCCAGCTCTCTATGAGAGGTATGAGTATGAGGTAGATTCCCTTGCTAGCAGATGGAAAAAGGACATGGAGAACTGGTACAATAAGCTTGATTCTCAGTTTCTTAACAAGATCCCAAGAGGACCAGTGAAAGACAAGAAATTGAGATAGTTGGAAGTGCTGGTAGAAAAATGCCCCATTAGAAAATTTAAGTAGTCAAATTCTTGAAAGATGTTATGGCCATTCATGTAAGATTCATATCAATCTCTACAGATCTATCACCAGTATGTACATAGCCTTAAATGTAAAGACTGACTCTATAATAAAGCAATGATAAATCCATTTGCAACTTAGAAGTCTTGATAAACTCTAAAACAAGCAAATAGTTGCTACCATTCTGGCATCCTTGTCTTTTTTGGTGCACACCCATTAAGTATAATGCAAGCAGTCACCTTGATTGACAAAAAATAAAGATGACAGCTATTGTGGGAACAATCCACTTCACATGATTGTTAAGATATCAAGTCTTCAATGAATAAAAATAGCCATATAATACAAGCATCTTCTCACACTCAAGGCTTACAAGATTGATTGAACTTCACAGAGACTCAAAAGTGTAACCAACAATATATTCACAAAACAGTGCCTGGTGAGTTGGTTTTTTCTGATCTGTGAGGTGTCCTGCATCCTGTATTGTCTGCTGCTAGTTACATTCAGACTAGTTTCCCTGGTACATGATATCATAATTAGCAATATCTCTATTTACTTGGTGAGAACTGGAAACTAAGATGTCACCCAAGGAATAAGGTATTGTTTATTAAGGAACCTAAAAAATGAGAGTCTAAACATAATCCAGGTAAGTAACCCAAACCAATCCAATTAATAAACAGCTCAACTCGGTTTTGAATTGGTTGGCAGGTCAGTTCAGAAACTACTCACCTCTTCCCTAATCCTTGCAGTTTTCCTTCCAAAATATGTGAGTTATTAATGCAACCAAATCTTATGACCATTCATGCAAGGAATTTCGGGTTAGTTGATTTACTTCAAAAAATTGATTTAACGTAACAAAAATTGCGAAGGAAGAGCCGCATTAGAGTGTTGATTCCACTTGAGCTTTATCTAATAAAGCATTCTATCCTCATATTCTATAAAACCTATTTCACAAATCAAAATTCCGCAGAATCACTTATCTTTTTATGATACAATGTGAATTGTGAAAGACCAATAAATTTTATTTTACCTTGGTGAATGGTGA
This sequence comes from Buxus sempervirens, assembly GCA_947561395.2. Taxonomy (NCBI): domain Eukaryota; kingdom Viridiplantae; phylum Streptophyta; class Magnoliopsida; order Buxales; family Buxaceae; genus Buxus; species Buxus sempervirens. The sequence continues at coordinate 35,545,433 of OX387188.1, read as the reverse complement.
TTCAAGGATAAGACAGGGACTAGGAATTGGAACCTATTCAGATCAACCTTCCAAGTCATTGTTAATAAAGTTGGGAGAATCCTATTGAATTAAAAGACAAGTTTGCGACAGAGAATAAAGAGAGCCGCCTACCCAAGCATCACATTCACAATAATTGCATTGACGATACCATTTGATCCTAATGCCCTCAATATTCACTGTGATTCCTGCCTTAAAAAAGCCTATTTGAAGAGAGGAGTACAAAGTACTCGGACGAGGGACTTCACACTGCACGGGAGCAAGGATAAGAAGCCTTTGTGGGGGCTGCTCCATCACACAAACACAGGGGGAAGAGAGAGAGAGAGAGAGATAGAGAGGCTTGATGGTTAGGGAATGGAAAGAAGAGGTATCTGGGGAAGGAGGTGGGGGTGTTTTTGTAGGTGGTGCTTGTCTACTCTTCTGGGTGGCTCTTTTCTCCGTCTCTCTCATCTCAGCTATCATCTTCTCTTGTGCTGGTGGTGCAACCAAAGATAAAGCCTCGGCAGCCGATGAAACTGCTTATGGTGGGGGGTGTTCTGTGGAATGCGGTGCAGCCTGTGGTGGATGAACGTGTCATCACCAAGCTCATTGATGGGAAACCTGGAGGAGGTGCATGAAACCAGTTTTACCATTGCAGGCTGGTGATAAAATTCCTGTTTCCAAACACCTGCTTTCTTGAAGATCTATTGTTAATACTGTGAATCCAGAATTCAAGGAGAACCCAGTTGTGGATCAAGCAATAACTACTTTTATTTCCATGTAAGCGTATCTGCTCTCCCCTGGTGGCTTGGAGTGCTTGGGCTCATTTGTGATTCATGAAGTATTTTAGTCAAAGGCTCAGAAAACTAGTGGCCATATTATCATGCAATTACCTGTGAATCAGATCCCATTAATAAATGGTTCTGCACACCCACCATAACGGCCCAAAATTTAAAATATATTGTTTTTTTCCCTTCAAATTTTTTTTTTCCATTTATCACCACTAGAAGTCTAGAACTACCATTTTTTGCCTTAATTTTTTCAGGGCCACCATAACAGAAGGGTTCCAGTGAAATTTGTACTCATGGGTAGACCTTGATCTGCAGGAAATATTGCTGGGGATGGGTATGTGCTATCCAGTGAATTTCCTGGAGAACATTAAAAAGGAAAGGCTGAAGGGAGTTAGAGAAGTATCTAGGATAAGACCCTTAGAATACCTGATCAATGTGATATCTTCACTTGCAACAGATAAAACATGTTCCTCAACTCCTTTGGAATGGCAAAATCTTCAAGAACCTGGAAATGTCAACTCATACGATACTTCAAATTATTCTCGCCAAAGGGTAAAATTTGAAACGGGGAAAAGATTACCTGCAAGCTTTTAAAATGGAATTGCAAAGTGAGTTGCAACCGCATCATTTCCAGCACCCACAAACAATTGGTCGGTGTTGGTTTCTGCATTCGGCTTATTGACTGCTCGTGTTGTTTCATCGTGTGATATTATACATTTCATGTGAATGTAATACACATATAAAGCAGAACAAGAATGAGGTTTAAACAAGCAGTTTTAACTTCAACCTACAGTTTTAACTTCAACCTATAAAATAGGTAATGCAAAACTGATACAAACCCATTCCATTGCCAGCTCTCATTATTTTGCAAAATGTGCGGCAGATTCCAGAATTTGGTCTGTTAAAACTCAACCTGCCGTACTTGAACACTCTTTTTCTTTATTACTCAACCAAAGTTTATACTGCACATACAATTCACTTGTAGTATTTGGCCGATTAAAACCACAGATACAAAGGGGGTATAGACCATCTCAATGTGTCAAAAAGAATACTTGAGAAATGCATAAGCTTCCATAATAACACTACCAAGGGCTAATTCTGATTTTCATTGCTTTGGTTGAGTATCCTCGTTGCTCTTTGCTTTACCTCTTAACATGTCACTAAAATTACCTCTCATGATGCGCCTGAACCTCGTGTCATCTGATGGTTGTTCTGGAACAGACTTTGGTGATTCAACTGACTCTGGTAGATCTACCGTTTCCTTCTTGCCGAGCAGACCACCTTCACCAAAGAAACTACTAACAGATGATGCAATTCCAAGATGTGCACCCATCACCTTGCTGATGGTCTCAAAAGTTCCACCAGACCTTTCCCTCATTATAATTTCTATGGCCTCTTTGTGTGCAGGATCCAGAGAATCAGGGTCCTTTAAAAGGTTTTGTATGGATGGTAGGAGGAACTCCCGTACACTAGTTGCTGAAAGGTCTGCAGCAAGAATAAACAAATTTTATGAGAACAATGCAAAAAGCAAAATATATATTGTTACACCATCATGTAATGAAACTTTCAGACTTTATTGGAGGTCAAAATGATGTTAATCAGACACCATGTAAGATCGGATAAACTCATAGACATAGTTCACCAAAGCTATCAGCAAACAAAGTCGTTTGTCCTATGAACCAACTCTGCATCATTATAGATCAACTCTTGTAAAGGAATATTATTTCCTTATTGAACAAGGTCAATCAGCCACCATCCATTGGCTCAGTCACTTTAAAAGAGTGGCTGATAATCACCACCTATGTTGCTACATGCATCATTGATGCCCAAAATAAAATATAAAAATGGTTGAGAAAAGAAATTATAGTCCAGAGAGACCTTTTAATTAACCTACGAGATCTTCATGCATTTTGTCAAAAAATACAATACTAATAATAATACCGAAAACGGCTGGAAAATATTATCCAGTATGGCATCAGACAATATTGAATCTGATACTTGATCATCAATGCAAAAATTGCAAAGGAACAAAAGATGAGTTTTTGGAACACAGCAGAAGACCTGTAGCATCTAGAGCACGGATTGATTCACAAAACGCATTGGCTCTTTCACGGCGACGCATCACATCACTTCCAGATATTGGAATGGCAGTAAGTTGGAAAATCTTGGACAATAGATGTATGCATTGTCAAAGAAATTGTCTAACCAGAAGATTGAAAATTGGGAGCCATAATAAATTGCAAAACAAAACACTTAAAAGCCAGAAAATATGTTTAAAGCACGGAGAAACAGAATTTCAAAAGTACTGTTTTAACAGATGACATTTTGAGGATATATTCACGCAGCCTATCCGTAGTATGTGGTACAGCTACAACCAATGCACGCACAACAGCAATAGTAGCTTCATGGGATCCATCCTCTAGAAAAGCATCCATCTGAATACGTATCTTGTCAACAATCTAAAAGATGCAAATTTGAGTCAGCCCATTAATATATTGAGGGACCTGCTACATGAGGATTAAAAATATTAAATAACCTATAAAGTATGTACCATTTCATCTCTGAAATGCTGGGCTACAGCTCCAAATGCTTCTATGCTAGCATACTTTACATTCAGATTCTGATCAGAGCCAAGAGTTACAAGAGCAGGCAAAATATGACTTGAAGCAACTTTTGCATTAATGTATGGGACCTATTGGGAAGACAAGATTTCAGTTTCATATAGGAACAAAACAACTAGAAATAACTGAAAAGGGCAAATCCAAAAAGTATAAGAGCATACGAGGACTTTCAACAGATTGGCAGCACTGATTTTCATATTTACATTGGAGCTGACAACCATTTCCCACAAAATATTAAAAATGATACCATGATGCTCTTCAAATGTGCTGTGCATCATAGAAAAATTTGTCAGACTAATGATCAATATCCCAAGCAAACCAAAACTAGTTCATACAGAAATAAATGCAAACTACCAACCAAAGGAAGCGGACAGCATCAATGACTTCAGCGGTACGATTTGCTGAACGGCCGTCCCTCACTGTGCTTTGAACCAGAAGCTTTCTCAAGTACTCTGCTAATTCTTCATGCCTGCTAGGAGCACCCAATATACCCGCCAAGAGAAGTGGAAGTACACACATGATAGCAAGTCTCTCAGCAACAGCGGTTTTTGGTTGCAAACCTGTTGGAAATTAACAAAATAAACCATGCAATGATTTCCAAACCTCTACAGAAATTTCAAATAATTTACCTTTGATTCTTGGCTGGATGGAAGCAGGTAAAAATTTCAAATCAGCATTATCCCCTACTGCTAAAGAGAATACGGGCAGCATTACATGAGTCAGATAATGATCTCCAAAATTTTCAGATACAGCCAACAGAAACTGCATTACCCAATAATTCTGTTAGCGACAGTTTCTGAAAGGATATTCAAAGAGAAACCATAAAATAATGAGAATAGGGGAGAAGGGCCCCCAAGTATTCAAAGCACAGAATTTTACCTTTGTGATTCGATTTCTCAGATTATCTTCTCTTTGAGGTAGTAGGCAGGCAAGTTGAATCAAATCAGGAAAGCAGTCAACATGTATCCAGTCAAATGCAGGCCACTCCACATGTCCTCTAACAAGACAAATTAGAACTCATCAGAAATGAGTAGTAGGACTTATCTTTCTTGATTTATCTTAAAGTTCTGTTAGATCGGTGACAGAGGATCACTAACAAGTCAGAGAACAGCACTTACCCTGCATAAAGTTCGAGCAGGGGCATAGAAAATAATGCTCCCCCAGATTCAGGAGTCATGAGAGAACTAATAGCAGAAGGGAATGGGCAAGTCTCAACTGCTTTTTGGTGCAAGAATGGAAGCAACTCCACCAGTACACGTAATAGAACATCAACATTCCAACGTTCTCGTTCACCTAAAACACGAAGATGGGATTCTATGGACCCTTCAACTCCTGAAAGAGGTGGGCATCGCTGACAAATTGGGAAATTAACATCAGACTCCAGATTTGGGGTTAAGGCCAATCATGATACGATCATTTGTAAGAAGCAACAATACCTGCGTAGAGCCCAAGATGTGAGAGAGCAAGACACGTAAGATGTGATCCAACTTGTTTCCCCAACGTATTACCCCCGGAACTAATTCCTTGAGAGAAGTTTCAACCACCACTCCAGATGGATCGCACACCAATTGGAACATCATTTCTTCAACCTATCAACAAACAAAAGAGGTGTTGGGATAACTTTAATTTTTACCTCAGGTTCATCATAACATGATCAGGGAAAAAGCTTCCAAGCCATTCCCAGAACCATCTGTTATCGACCTGTTCTAGAGCTTACATTGCAGCCAATTCTGTCAAGTCAGATTTCTGCTCCATGACTGCCTCTGAGCATATTAGTGAGGCTGACCTTGAAATATTTGTCCTGATTTGGAAAGAGTGGAAGCAGCAATGTGAGGTTATGAGCAGCAGCCTCCCGGACGACCGTAGCAGAATCCTCTATCAGTTGTTGCACAATTGACAGAATGAGAGAATCACGAATCTCGGGTCGAACAAATTCTGCAAGCTCTCCACATGACTGAGCAACAAGAAGCCTACGCTCCTCATACATGTGATTAATCTACAATGCAAAGAACCAGAAAGCGAAACCATGACCTGAGGGAACATGAGGATGGAACAGGTAAATTAAGTTATGTAAAATGAAGACAGCTTACTTGTTCCCAGCACTGGGGAAGCAGTTCTGATTCAGTTCTCATTTCTCCTATATTCTTAGCTAGGCTCACACAGGCCTGACACGATATTGAAAAATAACATTCAGTATAATGTCCACATGATAAAAATGTCCGAAGATTTAAGCATAGTGCTTCAAGTAGTAATTTACATCCATTATAATTCGTCGCTGCTGCTCATCTGGACGCTTGATTAAATTAAACAACGTGTGTGTCAGAGAATCTCTTGTGCTTCCATCTGGGTGGCGCTCAATTGCACACATTATCAGAGGAAGAAGCTCCTGCAAGAATACGTTACACCACTTTATAATGGATAACTATTCTTCTTCCATTGCAGTAAGAGCAGAAATAGAACCAAAAAAAAAAAAAGGTAATATAAGTTCACTTATTCAAAAGCAAACCTCACGATGGTTGATCAAAACATAAGGAACTATCTTAGGCAATGCATCTGAGAGGATTTGAATGGTTTCCAAACCCTGTAAAGAAATAACTTACATTTTAAATTCAAGTATTACAAAAGTTCCAACATATGAAAAAGGTTCATAGTGTTGTTTCTTGAGGCATTCATGGTGCAAGAACTTGCCATTTTCTCGGAATCAGGTTCACTCTTTCGATTGTCTGATTTGATGACTGGCCAACTATCCTCAGGTCCTGGTCCAAAATCCTGTTTATTTGTATAGTCATTGTTCCCAACTATACCATTTAAAGAATTTATTATGTTCTCATAAGGAACTTCCTCAGGTTTAACTTTCTCCTCAACAGTTTCAGTTGCATCTACAACTCCTGACGCCAAATCTACAGGGTGAGATGCTATGGTGTTATATTCATGTATCTCAACGACTTTTTCTTCTGCGTGGGTATGATCTCTGCCGGAACCAACAGAACCTACGGAATTTACAGCAACGGAATTTTTTGCCTTCAAATTTTCTATTTCCATCTGCAAAGATTTTATTTCCGCCTCATACTTTTCAAATGACTCTGATCTCTCATGATCGTTCTCCCCTACTACCCAACCTCTTCCAGATCGAGATCCTTCAATGTGCATTTTGAGCGATGTAATTTCAGCTCTGCAGTCATTGAGTTCCTTTCTTTGACGCTCCAAAGACTGCTTTAAATCTTGTATCTGAAATAAGAAATTAGCAAATAGTTTCCAAAAAAAATAAAACTACAGTTCAATAGAAAAAATACATTGTGGAATGTGAGAATTACCAGAGTCTCCCTGTCCTTGAGGTCCTTCTGGAGAGCTTCTAAGGACTTTGTTAATGCCATTATTTGACCATCAGCCAAGTCTTTATTTTTAGACAAGGACTCCATTTCATGAGTTAGCCTCTCATTTTCTTTCAGTAGTGACTCATTTTCTCGAAGCATGGCAATTTTCTCCTGCAGCATTCAGAGATACAATTTAGCAGAAGCAAAATTTTATATAAACCAAATTCCATGTAGAAGCCTGGTGAATATCAATCATATACAACTAATAGAACATGAAATTCTAGCCTTGCTCCCAAAGAGTCATTCAGTCAAACAAAACTACCAAAAAATCAAGCCGACAGATTGCATGCATTTCAATAACCTAGAGGTATAGTGCAAATCAGTATAGAAGCTAGAATATTTTCATCACTAAATAATATAGGCTACAGAGATGAAAAAGGTATATCATTCCTAGGATCATGAATCTTCTGATTCCAGGGATAATGATTTAATGTAACTGATCTCACGAAAAGGAGCAATACTTAGATGAACTAGAACAAGGTGGTGGCCAAAAGGCATTGTGGATACAGGAAGGAATAACCCATTAAATAAGTATGTTCATCAAGTGTCGAACACTTTTGCAGCTCTCAAAAGTATATTTTTTCATGATTCCTTACCACCAGCACATAAACGCATCTTTAGAATACTAGAAAAATGGTTCCACATCGATATATCCATCTCAAAGTAGTTTAGATGATGGTTGATAAAATCTCCATCCCTTGGTGCACATGATGGCATGATGCAAATTTCAGGGAAGTAGCATTATGCTTTGCAATAGTTCACATTTAATAACTTACGAACTGGAAAAATTTCTCATTCTCAGTTTAATAACAGGAACCCATTAGGTTCTCCATTATATATAACTCCCATGTGTGAATTCCAACTGCACCAATATTTTTACCTTCACTCTCCATTTTAATAAGTTCCCTTACAAGAGTAGGACAGTGCTAGAAGTGTGCATCTATTGTCTAAAGAAGACATTAGGATACCAAAATCTAAAAGGTTACAACAATTGATTCAATGCATCTTTAAATTTTGAAATTCATAACTAGTTAGGCTAGGAAATGACAGAAACCACAAACTGAAATCTTAATGGCATATAAATATACAAGAAATCTTTAATGGCATTATTTTGAAATAGTTCGAATTGAAATATTTAATGGCATATAAATATACGAGAAAAGATATCATTCTCATTGCTCAGTGTCACAGAATAGAAGGAAAAATTACCAAGCAGGTACATAACAATTAAAAGAACCACATCAAATAGTATGATCTCTCTAAGATCTCTTGAAGAGCAGCTAATCAAACCTATTTGTGTTACAAAATATACCTCAGCAGCCTCAGCAGTGGACGACAGGTACTCATAATAATAATGGCGTAAGGCATCTGGCACACATGCAGGGGTCTTCTGCCAAACATCTAGATCTTGGTCTGTAACCTGCAGTTAAGACACTGTCATCATCTGATAACATTCCAACAGAAAACGACCAAAGAATCAATTAAACAAGCAATTATCCCAATTTCAGAGGTGCAAACATACAGACACATGGACAACCTCTACAACTTGGATCTCTTGGAACTATGGTAGTCATTATCAATTTATTTCAATTTTGATTCCATTGACCATTTTCCCATGAGAGCCTAAAGAAATTTCATGTCCATATAAAAAAATCACCACATACAGAAAGATGTGGAAATTTGAGGAGAAAAATATGAAATTTCACTTGAAACTTCTACAGGTCTCAGATTAGAATCAAAAACATCCAAAACCCCCCGTAATATGAGAAAAATATGCATATAAAGTCATTGAAAAATATGTATACAAGTAGGATCATATATCAAGTAGAGGAAATATAGAGAATTTATGCCTAAAATGATTTGAGTTGTAGTGTTAAACTTTATAAAGGCTAGTGTGGATAAAAATCTAATAGGTACAGAATTAATCCGAAGATAGAGGTCAAATAACCTCATGCAAACTACAGAATATGCTATATATAATCCAACTATCCACGTATAATGAGACATCATATTCAACAAAAGTGCCTAGACGTTTCAAAGACTTCTCCATCACCTCACTCCTACAATGACCAATACATACTCTACATAATTGCAATACTGTATCCACCTCAAAGATGATGATCCTAATCCATGTACTTTCTCACTTATCTCTCATACCTATTTGGGCTAATATTCACCAACATCCCCAAAAGGTTGAACACTAAGGATACTTTGTGATGACAAGCACAATAACGGAAGACATGGGCATGGGTGGTTTAAAGGGATATACATTAGGATAAAATCAAAGAGGAAATAAGTTAGCTCAAGGAATTTATGCCTACATTTATATCCCACATCACTATGCACTTTGATAGTGCATATTGTTATTGTAATATGCACTTTGATCGTGCATTATTTTACTAAAAATGGGTTGGTTGCATTAATGGTTTAATTTTACAAGTTAGACTTTAAAAAGTTTAGGTAACCTCTCACTTACTAAGCTAGGAACTACCCACAGTACGTTATATTTTTAGGTCAAAGAATGAACTAGTAAAAGCTGATCAATTAGGATTGATCGATAGATAGTTGACCTTTGCAATTAAGAAATTTATCAATATTAATTTAATTCAGGCATGAGGAATATTATGATAAGTATCTCCACCTATTCAAGTTTGGAGTTTTAAATTCATGATGGCTAATAAATATTTCCTTTTATTCTGCTGTAATGATTATGATAGTTCTATTTGAATGTTAGTATCTGAAAGTTAGTTGAAGCTATGTTACATTCAAGTTCATGCATGCATAAAAAAATTTGTGATGCAAGTATCTGGGAGTTAAGCCGTTAAAAGCATGTAGCCATGGTGTTGAAACACATCAATAAAAACCCATTTTCCATGAAGCAACAGCATTACAGCCAAGATTGAGGATGAAAGAGACAGCTTCATGGCACAAATCAAGAGATTATTTAAAAGGCATCCTCCCAATAAGGATTAAGGAGAGGATTCTAACTTGATTAACAGTTTAATTTCTGCCACACAGCATCTCTTTTCAGCTTCATTTTCTTCTCAAATATATTTACAGCCAAATAATGTTTGATAAGATTCCCCACGTCTAATTTTGTGTTTTAATCTTTAGAAGATTCAATGACAATGCATAATGTCCCCTATGTTCAATAAATTTGCCAATTTCATTCAAGTTCTCCTAGAATACATGTTTGCTTAAATAAATAAGTGTATGTTTATAAAAAAAAAATACACAAGCATAGAGGAGAATAGAGATTTAAGCATTCTGAATCTCACAGACCTCTTCAAAAAATGTCATCACAGTGAGCCTGTAGCCGGCTAAAATCAAATATTCCTTTATTGCACAGTTAAGATCTCTACGCTCATTCTCCTTCAAAGGGCCCAAGTCAGAGAAAGAGACATCCCTCCTTTCCTGTTGTAAAGTCGAATCACGATTAACAAAATCATCTATATTTGGCCCTGCAAAACACATCCAAACAGTAACAAAATTTACAGGTCTACATTCGAAAGGAAGCCAACTCAAATAAAACTAACAAAAAAGTATAAAATGGTTGATTGGGGACAGGCCAAAAAGACAACAAAAAAAATCAGCTCCGGTAACATGCCACAACTTAAAGCTGCACTGTTATAAGATACCATAAGTGTTCGAATTGCCCAAGAAACTAATGAGAAGACAATTATACAAGTATCCAATTAAAACTATGGTTTTCAATCACTTAAGTGGTGCCTAGATTCCTTGATTTGAGGAGAAATGATACTAAAACAAATTAAAAAAGAAAAGAAAAGAAAGAGGCTTTCCTTCAGTTGAATGATGACAGAAACAGTCAATCACGTTGTGTGTGGATCCATGGATTTGAGGAGAAATGAAAATAAAAGAAGATGAAAGTAGGTCTTCCATCATTTATATTGTGAGAGAAACCATTGGGCAGAGGGAGCAGGATTGCTAAAAACTCTTCTTTTTCACACTTCAGTACGTTATTTTCAGAAAGGTAGAAAATAGAGATACATAAAAGTTATTTTAGAGACTTTCAAGAGAAAAAGATAGTGAGATAATTTCAGTTGATAACCTCAATTCTCCCTCCCTTGCATGAACCAACGCCTCAACGATGTTGCGGTTTTATTTAACTCAATCTGAGTCTCATCATTAATAGGATCATCAATCATACATTAGCTTCATTTGTTAAGTTGCTCACCATGGACCAATTACGTCCCTGGTACGATGTAGTGACAAAACAAGAATTATTTCATACATTTAATAAGCTCCTTAATGTAATTTTTTTCCAATGTCAAACATTTTAACTTATCCAAAGAATGGAGAATTTCAACCATCATTGTGTCAACAGAATGCTTTAAGTGGTGGCCAAGGCAAAGCATGATCATCATCAACCATGGGCAATCTTCTCTAATTTTGTTGCCTATGTTCTTCCATTCAGCAACACTTATTCACCCTCTTCTCCATCTCCGATTTCATGACCATTTACTAAACACAATGCTTCAGGATTGGGTTGCATCAAAGGACTTCTAGAAGGAGAGCAGAAGCCAATTTAAAATTTTCATGGAGATTAAAGATGGAATCTTGAGTACTACAATGAGTTTTTGAAGACTTGTTTTTGAGGCCTTCAAACTAAGTTAAATTCCTTCAGGAATTGCTATTGAAAAAATAAAAGACGAATAATGAAAATGAAAACCTCTCCTTTTATGTTTTCTTCTCTATTTTCCGAATATCCATCGATCCAAACAATAATTCACAATATTATACGTTATTTGACAAACATAATCACTTGCAAGTGATTCACTTGCAAGTGAACATAATCACTTGCAAAATGTTACTAAGGGATAGCCTACAATTAAAATAGTTTTCAAATAGGTCAAAGTAAGACTCAGTATATGGAATGTAACTTCCACAAAAATAATAGCATAGTGAAGAAACAATAAGAATTGATAACCAAGAGATTCCTAAAAGCAATCAATTTTGTTATCTTTAATAAATCATCCAAAAATATGGAGATTTAGTGAAGATTTTGTACATTGAGCTGGATATCTTAAGTGGAAAGGCACTTCTAAAGTGTTAAATTAAAATGATTATCATGTTTTACTTTAACTCAAAGGAAAATTTTACAAGACAGCTATTAGGCCTTCTAAGACATATGGATAGAAATATTGTGCACAAAAGAAGCAATATATATATATATATATATATATATATATATATATATATATATTATGAAGAGCATTTTTATAGTGAGGATTTGAGATGGATGTGTAAGAGGACTACGAAAGATAAGGCAAGAATGAATATATCCAAAGTATCCAGGTGTTGTCCATAGAGGAGATAAAATAAAATGAAGTTGGTTAACATCAATGTTTTAAAAATCACTATCGAATCAAGAATTGATCAATCAAATCCCAAAACAAGCCAGCCAAAACATGTCTGAAGTGGCCAACTAAGGTTGACTAAGTCAAAGCCACATCTATGTAATTGGAAAAATGTGAAAAAAAAAATCTTTACAAAAATACAAATTATTGGTTCAAATAACAATAATGATGAAAACTGAACCCTAAAATAGAATAACGCATAAATAAGATGCAATCATCGTAATTTTTGAGGGGGGGAAAAACACAAATTTTACATTCCCATTTGGACTTGATTCAACACAAACAAATCCATCCTTGAGAATCCATCAAACAAGGACATATAAAAGAGAAGGGAAGTACAGAGCTAAGGATATAAGTGCTTGGGGTTTAGGACCAAAAAAAAGGCACTCATAAACTCAACTATAAAAACACGGTATCAACCCCTGCTCAACTCAATGATATGAATAAAGAAAAATATATGTTTTTGTATTTCAATTCTAACAAAGTCTGAATTCAGCATATTGGCGAAGTCCTTACACCATGCAACTTCATAGATATTTGGGTGGTTGCCTCATATTAGTGACCTCCAAATTTGATATCGGCTTTAAACAAATAATTATCCACTCTCAATTATTTTATAAAATAAATTTTATAATGAAGAAATAAAATGCTTTGAAACCTTACAAGAAAAAATAACAAGTCACGAGTTTTCTTTTTTGTAAAAGAAGATATTAATTAGTTTTATATGGTCATGGATTCGTGATAAGGACTGCCTGAAACATAATCTACTTCCATTGGTTTTGAGAAATATCTTCATTCAGCACCAAAAAAATATGAAAGTTCAAACTATGTGCAGCATTTTAAAATTAGGCAAAATTTTGCCCAAATTTCCTTATGTCAGCCTTCAAAATATTATCTCCAGCAAAATTCCTCTCTTTACACAGTATTGGCAATATTTCATGAAAAATAATAGGTGGGATGGGTTATATTTTCAAATTTGATAGTATAAATACTATCATACTTATTGAAACTCTTGAACGTTCGCTCTATAATTTTCCTCATCTTGATCAAAAGCTCTCCACATGCGTACATACTCTAAAACAACCTGTAAACCTTCTTTTTTCCTTTTTTTTTTTGTTTTTTTTGTTTTTGGTGCCAGATGTGAGCACTCAATCTCAAATATCTCACAAAAATTACTCAAGATTTTAAAAATTCAAGCATCACAATTTTGGATTTTTTTTTTAGGTAACTTCTACTCTTCTGCACAGTTTCGTTTTAATTGAACCTTTTTTTTTTGGTTGCATAAATCTAACTCATTGGATTGAAAATATATATTAATGCAAGTACATGTATTTGCATAGTGTTTGACAGTTTTTTAGGAATATACAAAGGATGAACACTGGAAATTTTTAAAAAGATGTATTTTTCAGATTTCATCTGATAAAGCACAATGAAGTCATGCACAAATTTTATGTATGATGTGGAGTAACTGATTTATAGCTTTCACTATTATTCAAAAAATATATATATCTTTCTTAATTTTTTACGAACAAAAATTAACAATAAATATTTAAATCACATGTAATTAATGGAAAATTTACTTTATGTGTTATTTTTTTTTTTTTTTTGGATCGGTAATAAGAAGTATTTTATTAAGAAAGAAAATAGAAGCTGTCCAAAGGACAATACATGCACACCAAGACTGTACCAAGGAGAAAAAGAACTAGGCTTCTACAGATCCTGGAAATTTTAACATGACAATACTTCCTGCAAGGCCAACCCTTTATAAACATCCCTACTTGAAGCCCAAAAAAGAATACAACTGAGGATGGATTGAAATAAAGCCTTTGGGGATCTTGATATCCATTGTAAATTTACTTTACGCATTAAGAAAATAAATAAGTTATTTTGGTCAGTCATTCATCTATTTCACTATTGATAATCACTAACTAGTTATTAAAATATTAAAATCCTAAATTACCAGAGATAACATTTATAACTTATAATTCATATTTAATGTGTGATTAGAAGTTATCAATTATACATAATCATGCTTATCGAATGATTTTCAAATCATTAAAATCTATTTCAGATGCATTTTAATCTTTTTTTGACGGCATACACATTTCATATATCAATTCTTATTGATAGCACATAAATTAGATCCTTAAATGTCTGTTCATTAATAGGTATAACTTTTTTATTATTGTATTGTAAGTTGTGTACACTTCCATATGATTTAGTGATCCCATAAGTGCCATTAAAATTCCTAGTTTCCCCCATTTCTCTTCAACTGAAAAATATTCCATCAAAACAAAAATATCTTCCAAAATTTCAATGAAACTTCCCCAAGGATTGGTGACAAAATTCTTAGTGAAACCAACATTTAGAACAATAATGTTTATGTCTATGGGCTTCTAATCATCCTTTTAGATGTCCGACATTTATTTATCATATCTTCTTTCTCATCAATGTTGGTATGATAAAGAGAAACAGAAGAAAAACTAGCCATACAGAAAGTGCTAAGATATGAAACCCAAGCATTCTAAATCATTAACAGAGCCCAATACTGTTCTTAATACTCAGAACTTAGATGATTCCAAATAATTGTAATTTATATGCAATAAGTTACTATACAACAGCATAAAGCATAAATGAAACAAAGTTGCAGAATAAGAATCAGTACCACTCAGTTCATCTGAATGTGAGTTGGTTCTCTTGTGCAATTCTTCCTTAAGTCTCAAGATATCCTCCTGGGCCAAACGCAGCTCGTATTCACTGATTGCCAATTTTTCTTCTAATATTTCTTTTTCTTCTAGCAAACTTTGAGGGTCTGCAACTGGTTTATAAAAGTAAAACAGAAATTATTCCAATTATTTTTTAAAATTCAAAACATAATGAAACCACAATTTTTTCTTTTTTCTTTTTTATAGGTAAATATGATTTTATTAAAAGTAGAGAAAAGATAGCACAATGGGGTGATGTCCACGAAGAGTGTAACAATCACACCACATTGATAAGGAATAAAATCCTCAAAAATTAGGGGTGCAAATTAGCACCCAGCTAAAGCTCCAAGAAAGAGTTACACTTTGTCAATTCCTCTACTGACATATTCGAGAATTATTTGTAGGCATTGATTCCACAATTGTAAATTTCTCTAATGAAACCACAATTGTGGAAATAACAAATAGGCAATGATAGAATTATCCATAATAAAGGAAAAACAATCAAATTTGCTAACATATTTTCTCAATAAGCCACCAAAAACCACAATGTTTTAATCATCCCACAATCAAAAGATATGTAAACCAATTATTTCAAATTACACACATGCATAAAATTCAGCCACTACTTTGCATTTACAAAAGTAACCAATAGGATATAACCATACCAAAATTCTGATAATACAGTTGGAGTTCATTTTGTTGCCAGAGGTATTACTGATATAGGAGCATGGTACTCCAACAGCCCAAGATGTGAAACCAGATGAAGAGAACAGAAAGAATTTTCTTAGGATTCATTTCCGAAAGTTAGGAAAGTTTGTTCTTTAATTTCAGTAGAACTGTCTGTTTAAGTGACAAGATAAATGTTCCTAATTATTCCATTTGCTTCCCAAATTTTTTAACCTCTATATGACAAGTTACTCTCCATATATGATTCATTTGCTTGGGGTTCTGACCACTATTGTTTCTAATAGGGATATTAGATTTGTGGGCACTTTTGGCATACTTTGTGGAAGAAACTATGAACTAAGTTGCAGTGTTCGAGCAAATGTCATCCACAAACTGATAGACAAATAGAAGTTGTGAATTGAAGTCTTAGAAATTTTTTACAATGCATAGCTGTTGATCATGTGAAGACATAGGATAAAGTTCTAGCCCAAGCTGAGTTTGCTTAGAAGAACTCAGCTAATTGCATCACGAAGAAGACCCCTTTTGAAGCTGCTTATGAGCACAAATCACGTAATGTATTGGACCTTCCTCCTTTGCTACCGATGCAAGAGTGAGAGAAGATGGTAAAGCTTATGCTGATCACATCAAGCAAATACATGAAGAAGTAGAGGAATTATTCGGGAGAATTTTATGCAGGAGCATTGATAATGTAGTATACTGTTCACAGGAATTATTTCTTTTAGTTATGAGGGTGTTTTAGTCTTTATTCTTTGTCTTTACTTAATTCGCAGGCTAGGATTGAGGTTAGAAGTTTTTGAGTGCTGAGATCTGTTGTTATTAGGCTTTGGTAGGGTATATATTTAGTCTTGGAGTTTGCAATCAGTTTTTTAGAGGAAAGACGGATATATTCACTTTAACTTTGAACTTTGAAGAAAGAAGGCCTTCTTATTCTTAACCACAAAGTCCAGCGATTCATTCTCCATTGCTTTTAATTGTTTATTGTCATCACTATAATTGAGAGGATTGGATCCTTGCAAAGTTCAAGTGATCTTTTTTGCACAATTTTAAGTAATATATCTGGATTCCCAGTGATTGCTTATTAGCACCATTTCTGACAGAACAGGTACATTCCAAAACAACTTTGTTCCAAAATGACTCTTATTCTGACATATTTACCCTTGGCCATTTAAACTCCTTTGAATTTTAGGGACCAGCCACTGAAATAATAAAGACAACACCTGGAAAGTAACATTCTCCATAGTGTACTTGATTTCTTCACGATTCAACCATTTCTTTCCTCAAAAAGAGGCTCACAAATCAGGGAAAGATAGTATTCCAAAACAAAATGATTTGGCTAGTATTCCAGGCATGTCTATCCATTCCGCTTTTAAAAACCACATAAAAAACGAAAGAAAACATGGTATTCTGTTAATCAATCAGCATTGATCATTTTTAGTATTTCCCCAAGCTTAACTGTAACCACAATTAACAGGGTAAATGAAAAACGGCTGAACTTTCTGGGTGTCATTAGTTATGCTATTTAATAACAACTACATTTGCAATACATTTTCAAATGGAATTTGATAGTTTCAGGAATAATGTGACTGAATTAAACGCATTTCTACCCGCACATCATATCTTCAGGGTGATATTCAATAAAAATTAGAAAACAATCTCCTACAGCACCACCAACAACACGCGCGCGCAGAGGCACCCATGAATTCAAAGTACGGTTTCATTTTGGAATGCAATCTCGCAATTTGCGATTGAATTTGGCAAAATCATTCATTCATTTACGAATTTAAATCAACAGAAGATGATAGCACAATGAAAAGGTATGTAATCATGAGGCGTTCTCCTAATAAGATCAAATCCTATAACGAAGGCGTTGTTTCATTACATAATCTCAAATAAAACAATTGAGAGAAAAGAACAGATCTCCAAAGAATTCAACAGAGAGAGATCGAAATGAAAGCTTCAAAATATCGCAATCAAAGAGAAAGAATGAGACGCGAGTACCTCGGAGATTGTTGAGACGAGAGATCTGATCCGGAGGGAACTGCGAGGGATCTGAGAAGAACTCCTTGAGGCGGATAGCCTGGGCGTCTCTTCCATCGTCAAGAAGCTCGTGAAGCAGCTCAAAGGCCGAAAGCAAGTAATTCTCCTCGAGGAGAAAATTGACGACACAGTTGCAGAGAGACGACCTCTCCACATCCATCAATCAACACCGTCCGCAGATCTGGAATGTAGATCACTGCTCTCTCTCTCTCTCTCTCTCTCGACGCAAGTTCCGTTCGTTGAAACAGTGGCGACAGGAGGAAACTAACAGAGAAATTGGGCGAAAGGCCCTTTTCCTCCTCCTTGGGAGACTTGTGACTTCAAAAGGAGGAGCAGAGCGAATCCGCAGCTTAATCAAAGAAATTCCTCAGTCTCAAATGTTTTCACACGCGTCGCTCGGTAAATTCGATGTTCATAGCCACCGCTGGTTCCGGCTTAAAGCTGCCAGCACTCCACCTTTATAATTGGTTTCAGGTAGGGAATCAAAGCCAGTGATATTGGCCGTTTGATAAGTTGACTTATTACAACGACTCTTTCAATGAAAGAAAATGGACCGTCTGATTCTTTACTTTCATTTTAATGTTATTTTCTCGAACCACTCGGTCGTATCATCACTCCCGGAGCTCTTCAATTAGTTTTACAGGATTGCTTTGCAAGGAGGAAGCACAACTGATTTACAATCACATGACATCAAGGTGAGGAGAATTAATTTATCGTTAAGGCCGCTCAAATAAATCGAAAAAAGGCCGACAAAAGCGTCAGCATAATCGACGCTTCACACGCTCGTCTTGTATTCTTCTGGATAATAAAGATAAAATTCTCGAGTCTCATCGATTATGGCAATGATGCAACTGGTGGGGTCCGTTTGACGATCCACATCCCCTACAGCAATGCTATATCCACCCCCCTCGTACTCATTGGGGGGCGCACCTTTCATTTGAGGGCTTCATCATTCATTTGGGGCCCACACAATGAATGTTAGGGTTGTCTACAGCGTGCTCTGTAGATGATGTCCATGCTGCGTCCAAGCTTGCTCTATTCGTTGGCCTCAGTAAAACATTGTTTATCGCACCTTTCTATTGCTATTTTTGTAGCGATTGTGAGATGTTGTCATATATAGCATCTCGCGGTTGAGCTTTTTTATCAAAAAGTTTTTTTTCCACATTTTCAAGAGCAAAAAACCTGTAACCGTTAGATGTTATATGTGTCAACATTCGAATTGAGCACCAGTGATAGCTACAATCCATTGCGGCAGATGATTTGAAACTGTCGATGATAACTAGTTCATAAACTCTTAGTCGGTGTTTGCTTTCAATTATAGAATCCTCCTATCTACTTAATCCAAATAAATGGAAAATTAAGCTGAGTTAACAACAGAAGAATAAATGTTTACCCGGTAAAAAAGATTAATAAAATAAAGGAAGAATAATGAATATTTAACCACAATTTCTTGGTTGTTCTTTAAAAAATTTAAAGACAAACAAAAATTTCATATTGTTTTCTTATTTTTTAAAATGTGAAAACAAGTGAAGAAAAACCCCGTTTAGTAACACTTAGTTAAAATCAATTATAATTTTAAAAATCAATAAATTTTTTTTATAAGTTCAATGGCCGTGATTCTAAAACAACTTATAATTATAGTAATGACTTTAGCTATGATCATAGAAATAGTAACGATGGTATTAATGATAATGGCAGTGATGATGGTATGGTAAGGGTGATGTTAGTAGTGGGTGCATGTAGTTATGGTGACGGTGGTGGTGTGGTAGCAGTGATGGTAATGGTAGTAATAAGATGTGGTGGTGGTGATAAAAATGGTTATAGGGGTAGTATGGTGGTAGTGGTGGCAATAAACAAACGCATGAGTAAATTGATTAATAAGAAAATTACAAAAATTCTATCAAAAAAAAAAAACTAACATTTGTTTTTAAAAGCTAAAATTTTGGGCTTTAGAAAAAGTTGTTTTTGAATTGTTTTTTTGAAAATAATTTGAAACATGTCCCTACCAAACATAATTTTTGGGTTTCTATTAGAAAATTTGTTTTAGAAAATATTACCAAAGAGCCTCCTCATTATTGCTAGTTTATAAGTGGCGTTATTGTAAAATAGATTGAAGAATGATTTTAAAATCAATAAATAAAACAATAAAATTAGTTCAGATTTCACAAAAACATATATTTTGAAACTTAAGTCAGTTAATTCTCGATTTTAACCCATTCACGTGGTTCCGTATTTGATTGAACTCGTGTCATTTCTTCGACCTTAATGAATGACGGTTGGCCAATCACATCAAACTCGTGTTACGGAAATACCCCCACCGGTTTCCCCTCGCACGTCGTAGCAATGGGCACATCTGTCATTTCGGGGTTGGTATACGTGTGGTTTTAATTTTGTCCTTCTATCCACTACGGACGGACAAATTTGTCCAGCATATCTGCGGAAAGAAATCGTCTACAATTTTCTCTGAATTATTTATTGAAATGCGATGTTTCGGCGTAGAATATTCCATGATTAATGAATTTTTAAATAAATCTCACATAAAATTAACCATAGAAAACTCCGCGTGAAGCATCCACTTCAACTGTAGTAAACAATTCAGGCTTTCGTTAGAGATGTCATATCCATATCTGCTGTTTTGATTGGCATGTGTGGTTTAAATTTGGCCCGACATACACTGCGCAGAGGACAAATTTGTCGGACTTGCCGGACGTTTAGAACTAGGATGGACGTGAACTAATCAAGTGCTTCAGCAAAACACAAATTAAGGTGACTCACAACTCGATTGATCGCATGATCAACTTGGACATATCGAGGTCATCAATCATCGTGGTGCACAAGCTGCGAGTAATTTAATATGGTAGATCCGTGATACAAGATATCCTAACCGTTCCAACTGTTACTCA
This sequence comes from Buxus sempervirens, assembly GCA_947561395.2. NCBI lineage: Eukaryota > Viridiplantae > Streptophyta > Magnoliopsida > Buxales > Buxaceae > Buxus > Buxus sempervirens. The sequence goes on along the minus strand of OX387188.1, from coordinate 35,524,940 downwards.
GTAAAAAATCATTTTTTTTCCCTGGCTCACAAGGGGTGGAGATCGCGAGCTGGTTTGACGGCACTTCCTAGTCGTGAGAGCACCGAATCATCAGAGCTGTCCCTGTGTTTTAACCATTTCCATGGAACTTAGTGAGTTGAAGCAGTACGCCGTTTCAGAGTAGCAGACGGGAACCACAGCTGGAAAAATCTTCTGAGGTAAGCATTTTCTGGGTGTTCTCTTCAGTGTCTGTTTTTCTTCTTCTTCAAAATCTTGAATGAATGCGTTAAACATGGTTTAGGATACAGAGCTATAAGATAAAAGGATTGAAACGGGTTCCCAAATTTCCTGTGTTCTGTGTTTTCCATGGCAGGGATGTAACCCTAGATTCTAATTTTTATGATTTTCTCGATTTTAATGTGAAATTTAATGGGTTTTGATTGAAACGAAACAATTTGAAGCCAAATAAACAAAGTGTGATTTGTCTTGTTTTTTGGTGTGAAACAAGGTGAAATGGACAGAGCAACGGGTGATAACAGAAGACGAATTGGAGCTGTTAAAGCAGCTGCTACCCCGTACAGAGAGAGTATGCGTAGAGAAAAACCAGAACTGAAGAAATCTCTGATAGAATTCTCCGAGGTACGAATGTTCCAACTCTAATAACTAGACAACCCTTCATAGGTTCTCAAAACTTCATCATAAGGGTGGTTTCATTTTAATTTATTTTCAATGTTGCCTTTCTAGACTTACTGGTTTGCAAATTTGTGTACTCAAGGATTCATCTTCAAGATCAAGAGAACTCCATCTGGCAAGAAGAGATATTTGGCGACTTAATGAGAGCAGACATGCCGCAGAGTCTGTCAAAGCCGATGCAGAATCCGAGCTCCTTAGTGCTCGGAATAAGGTGAAGGATCTTACTTCATTTATCGAGGAATCGATATCGAAAACAAAAGCACAGAAGAGGGAACAAAGAGCAATGAGGAAGCCAGAAAGACGTGAAGGTCGACGGAGAGTAGCAAATGCAAGAGTTGATGAAAATGAGTATGCGGAGCTAATGAGGGAATTGGAGTTTGTAAAAAAAGATTTGAGCAAGCTTAAGGTCGACATGGCTTCTGTTTTAGAAGAAAAATCGCGGGCAGATAAGGAAACTGAGGCCTCGAGCTCGAAAAGGCTGGCTGATTCAAACTCTATGATGGAACTCAAGAAGAAGATTGAAGAAATGAATGAAGAGCATGTGCTTGTTGAATTGGCTAGAATTGAGGCTGTTAAAGAACTTGGAGCTATTGAAGCTGAGAGGCAGGTGGAGGCTGTTCAATTCTCAAACGCAATGGAAAAGACCAAAAAGAGAATTAACAATGTCATGCAGGAGGTAGATGAAGCAAAGGAGCTTGAAATGAAATTGGCTGTCACAAATGATGAGGTTAATGTCTTGCAGAATGAGTTAAGTCTGGTTAAGGCAATGGAGAAGAGGGTTCAGGAAAATAACAACTCCGAGCATGTTGAGAGCTGCAAGCAAACTGAGGAGGAACTGTCGCCTTTGTTAGGTTTGCTCACAGAAGAATTGGAGGCAGCAAAGAAGGAATTGGCAACTATTAAGGAAGAAGGTTTTCAGTTCATGGCTTCTATGGATGTCATAAGAGATGAACTGAAGCATGTAACTGAAGAAACAACTCGGTTAAAGAATTCAGAAACAAAGGCAGAGATAACAATAAAGAACCTCAATTCCAAGCTGCTCAGGGCTAAATCAAAGCTTGAAGCTACATCTGTATCTGAGGAAAAGGCTAAAGCAATTGTATCGAATCTATCGCTCACACTTCAACAGTTGGAAGCAGAAGCAGAGGCAGGAAGGAAAGAGAAGGAGCTTATTAGCAGGGAAACTGAGAGTATCAGTGCGGAAATCCAGAAAACTGAGTATGAGATTGACTTGGCTGAGGAGAGGTTGCAAGCTGCCATGCAAGAGCTTGAAGCAGTTAAATCCTCAGAAGCAATAGCTCTTGAGAATTTGAAAGCTCTTAGTGAGAATACAATGAAGGCAAGAGCTTTAGCTTCTCGGTTTACATCCTCGATAACCATCTCAAATTTCGAGTACGAGTACTTGAAGGGGCGTGCCCAGGATGCTCAAGAAATCGCGGATAAGAAGGTCGCAGCAGTTCAGTCTTGGATTGAAGCACTGAAGGCTAGTGAGAAGGAGATACTGATGAAGACTGAAATAGCTTATAGAGAGATCAGGGAATTAAGGGCCGAGGAAGAGGAAGAGATCAAGAGAAGAGAAATGTTGCTAAGAGCAAATAGAGCAGTAGAAAACATAGAAGATGCAAACTTACAACATGAAGTGGCAGTGCCAAGAAAATCCATGAAAGATAATAGTATTTCAGCACCAACTAAACGGGCCAAGCTACGGAGGTCTAGCTCTCAAGGAGCTCGAAATGCGAGGCGCTCGAATTCTATCATTCTTAAGAAGAGAAAGAAGGTGATGCCAAACCTGGTAAAGCTTTTTAGAGGCAAAAAATGATCAGAAAGATAAGCCATGTGAAAGAGCATCAAGGTCTCTGTATAGTGGTGGGCAGAAGAATGTCACTGATTTTTCCTAACTTGTATCCACTAGCTCCTTTGAAATTGTCAACAAACAGTGATTAGCACATAAATGTTTCAAGTTTGGGTTTGATTTACTATTATTCACATTTAGTACTTCAATAGATGAGTGTGATGAGGCAGCAATCTTTATTTGTAAGATAATAAGGCTTATGCTGATGCATAGCTATAAAATTTTAGTCCTTGCTCATGGGGCTGGGATAGTATGTAAACTGAATGAAGAGCACTTATAAATTGTTCAAATTTTAACACCTCAGCATGTTTGGTCTGGTTCTAATTCTGGCTTGGTCTGGATAATCTGATTAAGAGGAATCCTTTTTTCTTGATCAGTTCTTGAACAAACCTAATCCACTAGGAAAGGGGCAAGTACATTGCCATCCTTATGCTGAAGATGATTTGTAAAACAATTAGAATCACTTCCTATGCTCCTTGTTCTATTGTAGACAAGGGGGTATGAGACTTGCACCAAAAGGGGGAAAAACACCAGAATATTTTCAAAGTTGTGGGTCCCATTTCATAATCCATTGGCTGGATATATAACATGGAATAAACTAAACTTGTTAATGTTTCCCTTTCAAGGTTTCCTCATCTTTGATAGATATTATGGTTTCATGGGTTGTCATTTGGGATTTTATTTAATGAGATCCAAGTTGGTATACCTGCCCATTAATTGGGGGAAGAAAGAAATGCTTCTGTTCTTAAGAAATGGGTCCAACAGTTTTAGATTATATTCCTATGAAGTGCTTACAACAGTTTTAGCTTCTATTTTTTACTTCCTGTGGACACAAGACGCCAACCTGTCAGAAGCTATGATATTGTCATTAGAATTTTTGACCCAAAAATATGCCGCTGCGTCACTAAGGAGGTACTTTGCAGTGCTGAACCATCAAGCAAGCGCTTTGTCTCATCGGCGGCACGGGCCTGGAACGAAGCTGGCAACAGGCCTGTGTTGTCCACGTGTATCGTGTTGGGGCCCGCGTGGCCTCCGATGACCATGCCGTGCGACCGTGAACACAATCTCACCATTGGGCTCCGTTAATGCTTGTTTTAAAACCTTTAAAAAATATATATTTATTAAAGAGAAATATTAATTGGCGAAATATCAAATATCATGATATCTAGCGAAAGAATATTTTTGACTCTTTGCTTTTGCTTTACTGAAGGAAAGTTTGTTGCTTTCTAGGAAATAAGCAAAAAAATAATAATAAACATTTTTTTCTTTTGGAAAGTAGCATGAAAAAGTTGACGTTCGAACAAACTTTCTCAAAAAAAGGTAATTTTCTTGCATTGAAAGGTAAAAATGCTGCTTCCAAAACTATTACCAAATTACTAACTTGGTTAGCTATTTGTTAAGTGCTTTTTGCTTCTTAATTGAAGCAAAAGAAAATATAAATTTTTTTTTTTATTTTCAAAGAGATTAGTAAATCTGTTGGTCCTAAATTGGTCAGGTTCGACACGTGGTCGTAGGGATGATGTGTCTTTGTGCGGGCATGCCGGTGCCAATATCTTTTGATACAATGATTCAGGTCGGATCCTGACCCTGGACACTTGTTTCGGATCTAAACCGGCGTCGGTTTAACCGTACTGCAAGTCACCTGTAATAAAACTGATCAAATCAGAGAATGAAAACAAGGGGTTTGGTCTTTGTTTGGGTTCTTAGTCGCGTTTGAAAGCGGTGGTAGGCAATAAGAAAGTACTTTATTCAGATATTGGTTGCCTGAAATGCAACCGTTGATTACAACAAATCCTCAAATAACTCAAAAGGAAATAAACAAAAGAAAATCAACTGGGTTGACAGTACTGGCCTTTCCTGACCTTATAGTCGTAATTAGAGTATAAGGAAAGGGAGTAGGGGGCGCCTGCTAACAGAGTCCATTTGGGGGTTCACCCAGGAATACTACTTAGACAACATTCTGACAATCACCTAGCTTGACGAAAGATGGTTTCGAGACCGGCTGCTCGTAACCCTGTAGCCGTAATTAGAGTACAGGACTAAGAGTCAAGGGCGGCCGCAACCTCCTTGCCGGTGGTAGGCTCTTTACTTCAATCGGAGTAAATAGTAGCCTGAAGTGTTACTGCGATAGGAAGTAGTGAGAGGGGTCCTAAATTATCCTTTCTTGCTACAGTTTGGGTGTAGGAGACTGGATAGAGATCACGGATAATCGAGTTATAATCATAATAACCTGTTGCGGTTGAGTGGAGGTCGTCCCCTAGCTTTTCGAGATTGTACCTTTTATAGTCGAATTCTGACAGTTGCTACTGACCCGTGTTTGCACGAACTCTGTGTCTGTTCCGGAAGTTATTCGTTTGTTTCCTCTCATCCATATGAGATAACCTCTTTGCCATGATCAGAAACAAATAACTTCTTCATCCATCGTTGCCCATCTACATGGACTCGGCGGTCAATCCTGTATTGATGGTGATGTGGCTTCAATCGTGTGTTTGACCCATGTGGACGTTGACGTGGCTTCCTTGGTGAGGCTAGATCGTATAGGTGCCACGTGTATTTATTTCATTTGCTAGTCTACGATAGATGTAAACAAAATCATTACTTCTCAATTGAAAAAGAAATTGTTATTGTACTTTTGTTTTAAAATTTAATGAAAATATCTTTATTTTAATTTTTATTTTTGACATTTGATAGTAAATTTTTAAAGGCAATTCCAAACAGAGCCTTGGTCCAACGCAACCATCTCATATAACTAATAAAAAAATGTCCATCATATTAGACATCATAAATACATGGGAATTGCGGATGAGTCGAAATCTTCTGCTATGTTTAACTGAATTGGTTTCTGTCGTGGCTGTGATCTTTGACACTCTTCCAATCAGTGCAGTGCCATGATTGGTCCATACGTCCTTCTTTCATTTTTGAGTTGAGCAGCCCTTATTCGAGTTACTTACGATGAATCGATATACATATAACAATTTAGTTCACGAGCCCTAAAAACAATCTTAGCTCACTCACCTTGGTAGGTGCTTACCACTCCTCGATAGCTCTGATGCCCATCCAATGCCCTATCTGTCTGTCCAAAGGAACATTTCTCTTTCTTTACATAGAGCATTTCATGGGCAGTGTTTTTTTCATATGGGTTCTACTTAAAACATTTATAATAATAAAAAAACACTAATCATGAGATACTTCATATGACAGTATCTCACGCCCATAACAAATACCAATTCAGTTAAATATAACAGAAATTTCAATCCGCTTGCCGGTGGGTTTAGGTATTTACTCCTCTAAGATGGGTCCAGAGGGCCCTAGTTTCCACGTCATCAAAAATTAAAATTTGACTAACATTATAACGTGGAGTGAAATCACACGAAACATTGATAAATCTTCACAAAGTTGACCAACAGTCAACGTATTTTTATGCTGAATTGGACATCAATAGGTTCATATTGCAGCAGAAACTTAATTAGGAGATGGCACAAGTCAAACTGTCCCCACTCTGCAACACAAGTCATTCCGCCATTGAAACGGTTCTCTCCCTTCCCCCGCATGGAACTGCGCCTCTAATCACGCAAATAAAAAATCAACGACCATCACCCTCATCACACTTCATACACCTAATCAAACTTCCAACTGTTTCTCTCCAACTACGTCATTCATTATAGAACAAAACCCCTCTGCTTTCACCAAAATTCTCCAAAAACAAGTGTCAAAGTCATGAAGTAACCATGTGAAAGTGTTATTAAATTACACTACCAGAAAGATTCAGAAACACAGAAAAGAAAGCTAAAGTCCCTCATTAAGATCTTAAGGCTATCTGGGGGAGATGTTGATTTGTATTAGTCTAGATTATAACTTAGTATCTATCAGCTGTAAAGGGAGAATTTAATCTCTACTTTCGCTGTCTTGGTGGCGGAGACTCAAGCATGCCACGCTTGCTCTGTTTTGGTTCCAGTTACAGCCTTACAGATAGCTATTTCTCTGGTTATTTTTTTCAAGAAGGGCCTCAAAAAAGGCAAAATCCCATTTTATTTAAAGAAGGGACCCCCAAAACGAAACTTTTTCCTTCATTTCGCCCTCCGAGGTGGACCACTGACAAACGGCTACTTCAACACTTCACATGTCAAGGATTCGTATGTGTCTCGAACGTATCACATCTCACGACAAGTTAACATCGAACGATATGTATATGCTGATTTATTTACCACGTGGCAAACATGCAAAATCATTGGTCCAAGAATTCATGATTAAGAAGTTTGAACAATGCTGACCGTCCGATGTGTGGAATCCTTGGTGATTATTCAACAAAAAGTATCGAGGACGTATGAAGGGTACTCCTGAACAGTACAGCGTGTTTAACAAAAATATCGCGATATATTGGGAATGTCCAACTTATCGGCTTTATGATGGATTCTCATTCTCTCTCATCAAGCTTGCTTTCAGACTCTCATCCATCTTTTCGTATGCCTTGCAAGCTGATGAAAGCTTTACCAATCTTCGGGTCTCTTCAATACATTATTACTGTAAAAGCCTTTCAAGCTCTCTCTTTCTTTCTTTTTATCTTACTACCTGACTGAATCCTTCTCGAGGTTTCTTCACTTCCATAGTTTTTCTAGCAGAGGAGGTAAGCTCTATACTGTCTTTTTTTTTTTTTTCCTAATTTGCTCCAACGGTCATTTTGTTTCAGAAGTTGTGGGGAGATGGTTTTGGTTTGGTTGGTTTTTCTTCTCTGCAACACTTGTGTTCTTGTGGGTTCTTTGAATGATGAGGGTTCGGCACTTTTGTCATTCAAACAGTCCTTGAGAGACCCGGAGGGATCTCTACAGAACTGGAACTCTTCTGATGAAACCCCATGTTCATGGAATGGGATTGCATGCAAAGAAGAAAAAGTTGTTTCTGTTAGTATGCCGAAGAAGAGGCTCATTGGGGTTCTTCCTCCTGTGCTTGGATCACTCTCTGCACTTCGGCATGTTAATCTGAGGAACAATATGTTCTTTGGGAACCTACCGATTGAACTGTTTGGGGTTCAAGGGCTACAGAGCTTGGTTCTTTATGGTAATTCCTTGTCTGGGTCTATTCCTCCTGAGATTGGGAACCTCAGGTACTTGCAGACCTTAGATTTATCTCAGAATTTGTTCAATGGCTCGATACCCAAAACGTTAATTCAATGTACAAGATTAAAAACCCTCGATCTCAGTCATAACAATTTCACCGGAACTTTGCCTACTGGGTTTGGTATTGCTTTGAATGCTTTAGAAAAACTTGATCTCTCATACAATAGATTGAACGGTTCCATTCCCAGTGACATGGGAAACTTGAGGAATTTGCAAGGAACTGTTGATCTGTCCAATAATTTCTTCTCTGGTCAAATCCCAGCGAGTCTCGGTAACCTGCCTGAGAAGGTCTATATTGATCTCTCGAATAACAGTCTTAGTGGGCGAATACCCCAAAGTGGTGCTTTAGTGAACCGAGGACCAACAGCATTTCTTGGAAACCCCGGCCTCTGCGGACCACCATTGAAGATTCCATGTTCTTTAGACACTTCTGGTGCGCGTGCTCCATCTTCGGATCCTTCCTTGCCAAACAGTAACCCAAATCAGACAGCTCAAAACAATGCTGGTAATGGTGGGAAGAAAAGAGGACTGAGTAGGACTGCTGTGATTGCAATAGTGGCAAGTGATGTAATCGGCATTTGCCTTGCTGGGTTGCTGTTCTCTTACTGTTATTGGAGGGTGCATGCTTGCCGGAGGGGAAAAATTGAGGGTGGTGAGAAGGAAATGAGAGTAAGGAAGGATTGCTTATGTTTTAGGAAAGATGAGTCTGAAACTCTGTCAGAAAATGTGGAGCAATATGATCTTGTGCCTTTAGATCCGCAGGTGGCTTTTGATATGGATGAGCTCCTAAAGGCATCTGCATTCGTTCTGGGTAAGAGTGGAATTGGGATTGTATACAAAGTTGTGCTTGAAGAAGGGCTCACCTTAGCCGTTAGAAGATTGGGTGAAGGAGGGTCTCAGAGGTTTAAGGAGTTTCAGACTGAAGTTGAAGCAATTGGAAAGCTCAGGCATCCAAACATTGTAACTCTTAGAGCCTATTACTGGTCTGTTGATGAGAAGCTTCTCATATATGATTACATACCTAATGGCAACCTTGCATCTGCAATTCATGGTAAGTTTTAATCAATTTTCCTCAACGTTTTTCAACTAGTATTGGCCTTAAACTGGTAGTTAGTTTCTATTTCATGTTAAGCATTTTGTGTAGATCTTACTGTTATGCAATGATGGTTCTTGGTCTTGTCATGTATCAGGAAAAGCTGGAATGCCATCGTTTATGCCTCTATCATGGTCGGTACGGCTGAAGATCATGAAAGGTATAGCAAAAGGAATGGCTTATCTGCATGAGTTCAGCCCAAAGAAGTATGTACATGGAGATTTGAAGCCAAATAACGTCCTACTTTGTCAGGACTTGCAGCCTCACATCTCTGATTTTGGACTTGGACGTCTAGCCAATATAGCAGGAGCATCACCAACACTGCAATCCAACCGAATGGCCTCAGAAAAACCACAACAACAGAATATAACATCTGAAACAATTACAGTTTCCTCGAGTACAAATTTCGGATCATGTTATCAAGCTCCTGAGGCCCTTAAAATTCTCAAGCCATCGCAGAAGTGGGATGTGTACTCGTACGGGGTGATCTTACTAGAAATGATTTCTGGAAGATTGCCGATGGTTCAAGTGGGTTCGTCAGAAATAGATCTTGTTCGATGGTTTCAGCTCTGCATCGAGGAGAAGAAGCCTCTCTCAGATGTCTTGGATCCATTCTTAGCTCAAGACTTAGACAAGGAGGAGGAGATGATTGCAGTGCTGAAAATTGCTCTAGCTTGTGTTCAGACCATCCCCGAAAGAAGGCCTTCAATGAGGCATGTTTCCGATGCTTTGGACGGATTGAGCACCTGTGATGATTAAGACAACTTGATCCCTGATGAAATCAAACCTGAAGGCTAAAATCTGAGGCACTCAGTAATGAAAAAAATTATGGATACAAGAGTGTCTCAGGAAGACTACTCGTTGAAATTCTCAACACAGTTTAAGTGGGATTTATTATTTGAGTAAAAGAGTTGAAGGGAAAAGTGAGAAAGGATGTCAATGCAGAAAGAGACAGCAAGATAGAAGGAAATAATACTTTTCTTGCAATTTGATGGTTGAACACTTGATAAAATAAAGTGATTTCATGAGGCCACAGTAGGCCAGCGTGGTTCTTCATAAAATTTCTTGTTTTGTGTCTCTGTTTGCTGCTTTTTTATCTTGGTGTCTGTGTTTCCTTTTTCCTTTTCTCTGTGTTACTAGCAAAGCGTATATGTAGATATTTAGCATTGTTTTATCATGAATTTATTGCAATTAAACGTATAGGAGGGAATATTTTTCTTCTTGGTTTTGTTCTTCACCTGTAGAATTCTTCAGTTTCATAGTGTAGTTATTGTGTAATTTCTCCTATTGTCAACCAGTTGTATTGACAGAAAAATTGTGGAAATCTTATGATAACAGAAGATTACAAATGTATTAGTAATGCATGTGCAGGAACATAATAAGAACACCCCTGCCCTACTCTGTGAACCCTACCTTTTAAGGAATGATCACAGGGAAGTTCCACTTTTTTGTGGAAAATAATGTAATATTGTTAGCAGAGTTGGATGTGTTAAATGACTCACATGCACCTTTAATAACAACTTGTGATGATGCTTGCTGAGGGCTCTGAAAAGATAATCACGTGAGTTGGGTGCTTTACTCCCTAGTTAGGTTGTGGTACAGAGGAAAAATTTAGCTGAATGAACATTAATAACAGAGATGGGTCCTCTGTTTCTTAGTTTTTTGGGTGCATTTATGCGTTTGGTCATTCCCCATCAAATCAAATCAGCAAAGAATCTGCAATGTTACTAACTTATTTTGGTTTTGTTCCCCCTTTCACGGGTCCTTTTCATTGCTTCTCTTCCTCTTATAACATTCAACACTTGTATGATTCTCCTCCACTTTCTTACATAGTTCCTGCCAAATTCCTGCCAAATCAAGCTGGTTTGGTACTCTAAATCAAGCAGCTACAGTGCTTAAAATATAAAACCCATCAAATCTCCTTTATTTTACTGAAGGGTGGTCCCCTGCATTTTGTGATAATATATATTAGGTATCTTAAACCCAACAACCTAGTCTAGTGAGTTGGGTTTTGTGTCCTACATACTGTGAACATGTGACATGGGGTGTTAATGCAGATTCCAAGATGCCAGAATTATCAGCTTAGGTTAAGAGCTACTTGCTTCTGATTATTCTAATAGGTTTTGGACTGCTCAGGAGGTCTATCAGGATTGTGAAGACACTTTATTCAAAGGTAAAATGCACCTTGATTTGACATCTGATACCCATACCCATAAAAATAACTCAATTTAATAGTTTGGTGGGTGTTACAATCCTTAAAGGTGGAACCCAGGTCACCCATTCTGCCTTTGAACCAAAAACAAACTTCAAGAGAGCAAGAAAAAGGATGAAGAGTTAACTAAACAAGGAAGATTAACAGGGATGCGAAGCTCCATCCTTCCTAACAATCTTCAACCGTTTCACGCAATCCACAAACTCCCTGAAGAAACAACAAAAACTGAAATTTAAAGTTCAATAGAGATAGAAGAATGACATCACTCTTTATTTTTCACCTTTTCCCTGTTGGGGTAGTTGGGTTAAGGCAATGTGACTGTTATGTGGAGAACTTACTTCCATGGGACATCACCAACAGTCCTCCAGTTCTCATCTGAATCCTTATAGAACAATGAAAATTCTGAGTCCTGCTGGAACAACCGTAATCCGGACGTACAGAGTTTACCTGAAGATGACAATTAAACTCCATTAAATCATTTTTGTCTCTACAGAAGATAACTATTAGGTTAATGTGATTCCTTTTACTCACCAAACATGTCTTCCAGTTGAAGTGCGAGACTAGAGTAACTGCCATGGTCAAGAATGCAAACCTTCCGGCCAACAATGACCCCCTCCATGTTAACCTTCACGTAAGCCCATCGTTCTTTGCTCTGCACTCCCTCTGTTTCATCGTCGCAGTCCTCGGAGATTGTCAGACGTCCCGCATTCCAACCTTTCATGTTTGAATTCATCTGGGACCAACCCACCAAGTCACCATATTCTGCTGAGTTTAAAACTGCATCATTCTTAATTTTATCAGTACACGTAACGACCATCTTTTCAAATAAAAATCAACCTAGAAGCCATGGTTTTCAGTGCAATCAAGCTAAAACAGATAAAGAACTATTGAAACCCAGATAGCTCAAAGGCTGCACCAAACCATGACAAGATCTTAAAACCATGATCAATGTGATAAAGAAAAAAGTGGCATACAACATTGTGGGCGGTAAGATTCTGGCTGCAGAGAAGTTCTGAGACTGAGACCCAGATCAATAATGCTGTCTTCCTCCTGTGAATGATAAACTGATTGGCGAGTGTAAGGAGATGAAACAAAGCCTGGAGTATCCATATCTGAATTCATAACTTACTGTTGATATCTAAGAAAAGCAATTCTGGCTTATCAACCTACATTAGATGGAGATAGAGAAGTATACTTATACTGCCTCTGGGGAAGATAAGGACTGAACCAGCAATCGACAATGGAAGCAGAAGTGGACCAAACTGATTTGACAAAGAGAAGACAAGAATATGTCCTCCCCATCATCAATCATTGAGGGGGGTGCTTATCTTCTTCTGCAACTATCAACATGTAAGAACATACCAATATACCATATTATAAAAACAATAGCATGAAACCGGAAGAACAAGGGATGGCCAAACTGATCCTAGCAAAAGTGAGTTTGGATTCTGCAACCTAACATGGAAACAATGGTTCTGCACTTTCTCGTTGAATTCTAACAGGTAGCATAAGCAGCCAACAAGGAAGATGGACAATAAATTTGTCAGAACAAAGTATAAAGCTGCTTTCAGATCGTATCAGCTACTAGTTGTGACCACACCAGTTTATATACTGTCGGTCAAAGAAGATCGTGTTTGCCATCTCAATTTCCAGATTATATTTAATCTTCTTATGAAGGCAATCCCGGTAAACCATCAGATGAACACTGCAAGAATTTTATGGTTAAGCCGGTCCTAGTACCCATTAATGCTAAAGTAGTCGGCATTAAGATTAACTCAGATCTTTCATAATTCCTTCAAATTGTTGCTGGAATTTACCATGAATCACATCTCATCATCAGAAATAGATTCTTAGATAAAACTAACAACATGGGAAATACATAAATATACTGATCCACCAATGACTTTGAGAATTACTCCCATTTTGACACTCTCATTGAAGAATATAATAGGATTCATTTGTCAACAGCAATTAGGACAAGCCATTTTTTGGTGGTTGTTGATGATGATAATCTAAAGCACATATTAATTTTAACTTTGACATTATGGACTGGACACCCCACAAACCCAAAAGACAGGATGCTCAATTTCAGCATAATATTCCTCAAGAAAGCAAAATGTGGAATCTTGCAAAACAAAATCCTCTCCGGAAGCTTTTGCCAAAATTTACAGCATCCTAAAGACCATTTGCTGCCGGACTGCTAATTGCAGTTTAAGTCAAAGACCTAGAATGAGATTCCTGCAATTTCAAGGTCTTGGCCCGTAACCTCTCCATGAAACCCGGGTTGGCTCTGAGTCTCTCCCTGGCATATGAAACTCTGGTCTCCTCCACCAACTCATCCGCCTTCATAGCATCGTCAAGTAGGGCATAAAGAGTCCTTAGACAATCCTTCCTGTTCTCCTCCCGATGTTCAAACCTGAAAGAAATGAAACATATAAGAATAAACAGTCATTACAGGGTTAGGTTGCATGGGAAGCTATGAGACATGCAGGTAAACCATGGTAAAAAGGAGACAAAGGTATACTATCACTTTTCAAGTCTACATGTTGCTCACAAAAGTACAGCAATTGACAACTTCTGCACCATCCTCAACCTTATTTATTTGTGATCAGAGTGCCACACAAATAACTAAGGGCAACTTGTTTGAAAAAAAAATTTAATAATCTGTGAGGCCATGCAATCCTAAAGTCTTTCCACAAAATCTCAGTGGAGCAGCGAAAAAAGATAGCAATCCATATATCAGAATAATATAAAAAATCCTTGATTTGGAGCAATCTTCTTTGTGTAAAGAAAGATTCTGCAATGTTTCTTAAATTTTACCCAAGAAGCCACCATCATTTTTGGTCATAGAATGAATTACAACAGATAGAAATCCTTTTGATGAATAATACACAATGGAATAAGAAAAAAATAAAGCTTATGACATCGTCTTACCTTTCACTTGTGATTGTAAGCTCATCCTTCCCTGAATGGTATCTTTTTCCAACTATCTCCCTCAGTCGGCGAAAGGCATGCTTTGAGAGCCCAAGCTCCTTCACAGTGACAGACATTTTCACTTTCCTGTTTTTAGGGTGCCATGAGTTGCCACCAGGAACAAGGACTATCTGTGTTTGCCACCTCAAGATTGGCCCCTCACCAGGTGGGTCATCCATGTCTGCTTTCTTCTTTGGATCAGTGGTCACATCGAACTGAGGTTGCTCCTCACTGTCCATCTTCATACATTCTGTAACCATCTGATCCTCAAACTCCTTGAACAACTGATAAGCTTCTTCAGGTTCAAGTTCACCTCTTTCACACATATCTCCAAGCTCATTAAACTTTGCTTCCACCTTCTGCTTTATCTCATCTAAAACAGGGAACCATTATGACAAATAAATAAATTCATTACATACGATGGTAAATGGAAACATGTGAAACCAAAATTTTTACGACTAAAATCAAGTACAAACCAACCTAATGATGTACACATGAGGCTCCACAAAACTCAACTGACAAAAAAGAGGTGATTTGGACACAATCCACCTTCTGTAAATGGGATATGACATTTGCTTTGATTGTTGCTCATTTATTTTTTACTATAATTCAAGAAATAATATTAATATCGAAAGAAGAGGGAAGGATTACAGCATTTGACCCATGAATTATCAGAGACCAATAGTTAAGATATAAACACAACAAAAGAACCCAGATGCACAACAACCATTCCATGTTCAAAGAAGCTCAAAAAGAAAAGGAAGAGAACTCCTTACCACCCCTCATCTCCCTTGCCTGCTATCCAGAATACTGATACCCAATCCCTATGTATAAAACAGAAATCTCTACGAACCTTGAAAGCACACAAACCCATGAAGCCACAAAAATCACAATGGAATCAATCTCCAGTCGAGTCTATCCATTTATTCCAAAAAATTCCTTTGTTCCTTGTTTCCAATATGATCCATAGGATAGCAAAGAAGACAATATTGCACATAATCAACCACTTCTCATCTGGGGAAAAAATGCCACTGCTAAAGCATCTCAAATATAATTATGGAACCACCCAACCTAGTCGTCACCTCAAGAAGAATTGCTGTATGAGATTAGCATACTCACAATGCAGGAAAAGTAGGTCAACTACTTTGCCCACCTCGAAGCACAAGACAGAGATATTTAGTAACGAAGCAAGGAATTCTCTACATCTTTGGAGAGTATCAAAATTCCCATATAAAAGCATGGTCCAAGAAGGTTTTAGGTGGCATGCAAAATTTCCAAATATGACATATAGGAAACAATGGAAGGGCCTACTCCTTTAAAGATAGAATGTACAGTGGAAAGGACCTGAAAATGAAATGGCCACTCGCGTCTGAAGCCAAAGTGAGGAATAAGGTGTAAAGGAATCTACAACAACGGCCCTAAGCTCCTCAAAAAGTCTTCCAAATCAGCAAATCTGGGTCTTTCCCAAACTTATAGATACAGACATAGACCTGTGGAATTATATGACAGGACCTCACTAAGAAAGAAATCTCACTTCATACATAGGCCTATATGATGAAACCTCATAGAAAGGATATAAAATCCCCATCAATGATATAACAAAAAAGAAGGGATACGCCTGACCCAATCTTAATCTAACCAAAGGGAAAATAGAGGGTAAAAATTCAATAGCGGTAGTACAGGTAAAAAATTCAATAGCGGTAGTACAGGAACTTGCACTAACCATCCTTGCATTAGGTTTAACATCCCACATAAGCATATACCAAAGATTGGCTCACAATGACCTTGTACTAGAGATGCTCCTCCACACTAATCAGCAAAGCAATTCCCGAGTAAGGTTGTATTTCTAGGAATGTAATCAGCAAAGCAATTCCCGAGTAAGGTTGTATTTCTAGGAATGTTATCCAAATTGAGACCTCCATACAACTTTGTCCCTACACATCAAACACCATTTAACCAAATGATCATTCATGTAACCCCCTCTTCCTAGAGAAAGTCATTTTGCATTTTCTCAATATTATTAACCATTTCCTTAGGGTACTGAAAAAATAGACATGAAATAAACCCGAAGATTAAACACTACTTATTGGTTAAAGGGTAATTCCGTCCGTTAAAGAGAAATATATTTTTTTTATGGTTAATAAAGAAATACATTAAAACATAGGTAGGACAATTACAATGGTGTAGAACAGGGAGGAAACCTGACAAAACAGTACAAAACAGAAACCGGAAAACAAAACAAAAAACTAATAGAACAATATTAAGTATCCATTAAAGAGAAATATTAGGATCAGAAAAGATTCCATCACCGAGCATCAGTTATACCTTGTGTCTTATTGGGCTATTGATTGTTGATCTATCCATTAAAGAGAAAAGTTAAAAAAATATTAAACAGCAGGCATGAATCATTACGATTAGTAATGCGCCTCTGGGGAGTGCGAACTATCAGGAGAATAGCAGTCAGAACCAATGGAAGCAGTACCCTTAAGTTTTCAACGATTCGATTATAGCACAAAACCCACTGTATTTGTCCCAACCAACACAATGACCAACAATAAGAAACAAGGAGCCATACAGGCTTTCAAACAGAAGCAACAGAGCTTAGTAGAAAGTATAAAGAAGTATAAAGAAAGCAATGGAGCTTTACAGGCTTTTTATCATTGTTTCAAACAGAAACAACGATAAAAAGTTAAAATCCATGATTCCTTAGAAGCCATACTTGGGACTTCTTGGCCAAGGAGCTTAGTAGAAAGTATAAAGAAACAAGAGGGATATTAGTACTGTTATGAAGGATTCCTCATATTAAGGAAGAAGAGCACTGGTAACTGGCTTTCAAACAGAAGCAATGGAATCCCATACAGAAGAAAGAGGAAAAAAGAAAAGAAAAAACGATATGACAGTAATGGTAGCCAATTGGATTATGGCGCATACGAGAGAAATTTGTTCTTTCGAACATCCAAAAATGAGAAGGGAGAGAGGTTGTTGATCATTACTATCCCCATATGGTTATGAAAGGAGAATTCATTTTTTTGTTTTAACCGTAAGGTATAGGGTTTGAAATAGATAACTTTATGGAATGATTTAAGTTAGCATTGTGTTTAAGCATTGGTCTTGCAACAAAAAATGGGGAAAAAAGAAGAACAATTTGATATGGCAAGGGTTACGGTAACAAATAGACTTAAGGTCTAAAGATGGTCCTCTTCAGTGTAAAATTGAAAAAGGGACCATCACTAATGTGATGGCAAAATCCTTAAGCTGCCAACGTGAAAATGAAACTTTCACTCTGAATGCAGCCACTTTACCTAAAAAAACCGAAGACTTGATATGTTGCCAGTCCAGACCTCCCCGGACCCTATATCAGTAGGACCTGCATTAGGTCGCAGTCCTTTTTTATTTGATATTACGAAATGGGTATAGAAGGGGCAATGAAAGAACTAACAATATCATGGTTTAAAAAATAAAACAATTCTATTTTAAAGTTAAAGAGAGCCACAATACCAGAACATTTCAACAGAGGTTATAACCGGATAAATTGACTCATGGAACAAAAAATTGAAGTAGATATGCAAGGGAAGGTGAATGAATTTTTTTCTAGTCATGCTTCTCATGGGATCATAGTTTGTAGATAATTTTTATAGAATATACTCATCTTATCTCTAATAAATGTGTCAAAATTTTGAGGAATCCTACAGCCGTAGTCATGTGAACACAAGTCAAACTATCAATGGGGGGTGCTGATCAGCTCCTACCAGTTAATAGGACAAAATAT
Source organism: Buxus sempervirens (assembly GCA_947561395.2). Taxonomy (NCBI): domain Eukaryota; kingdom Viridiplantae; phylum Streptophyta; class Magnoliopsida; order Buxales; family Buxaceae; genus Buxus; species Buxus sempervirens. The sequence goes on along the minus strand of OX387188.1, from coordinate 35,507,255 downwards.
CCACTAGAAATAGTTTTTTTTTTTTTTTCTAAAATCACAAAAGACGTCAAACAATCTCCCGTAAGGGAAACCAAATCACAGACGCAGGGATTTTTATATATCCTGAACATCATTGGAAGATTTTGTTCTCAGAGATTTCATCCCCGCACTACTATCTTATAATCAAATTGATATACAAAAACAATAATTATCGGAACTAACTAGGTTTCTGAATGTCATGCAAACACGGATTACTTGAATCGGCTGTTAACAGAACAAACGATGGATTCATAATACAAAAAAAAGGAAGGCATTTGCGGATTAGAACTACCTGGGAGGAGCTTATCCCAGTTGAGCATATCCTCCAGAATCTGCTCGCACTCCCCCATATTTTTTAGATACCCTCGATCAGTTGCCTCCTTGATCATCTCATCCCACTTGCGATCATCCATATGTGAGTACTCATCAGTCACCATTTTCTTCATCACGTAGTTATCCGCATTGGTCAAATTATCGATCTCTTCGTCTGTTTCATAAAGCTCCTCGAAGTCGGATTCAAATTCCTGGTCCTGAACGTTATCAAGCGGTTTGAATCGGAGCTCGTCCATCAACTTGTCGTCAGTCTCCTCATGCTTCTTCAACAACCTCCTGGTAAGTACTGCTTCCATGATCGACGGAAGCGCCTCTTCGTCTTCCCCTTTGAAGTATTTCTGGATCCTTTCATGGAACTCTGCACCGTAAATCGAAAACTAAAATAAAAATGGCTAAACCATGTTTAAATTTAACTCTTTTGTATACAATTGAAACGCCTTTCGTTACCTTTGTTGCTGATGTCTTCAACATCGAGCGAGATTTCTTTCTTTTGGGGTTCAATTATACTGGCATTGGGAGGAGGAGGCTTAGGTTTCTCGGTGGATGAATCGTCTTCGGATGAGAAAAATCTGAGCTTCGAAATAGTTGGAGTGAGAGAAAGAGGAGAAGAAACAGGGTTTCCCCCGGAAGAGGTAGACGACCGAAAATAGCGATTAGAGAGAGGGACGTACTTCAGCAGGGATCGTTTCATGGCATAGGGTTTTAGAAGATCACTGCTCTGTTTCTATGTGTATTTGCGATGATATTGATTGAAATTGGGAAGAAAACCAGGGTGGCTAGACTACATGGCCCGATGCGAAACAAGCAAAAGTGCCAGTCTTTGGCTGGAGCCATCTTGGATCGTTGGCGTTGGAACGTGTTTCTGGCTGAGTTCCGAGTTCAATCGGCCTTACCGAGTGAACTCGAAATTTATCGCGCGTTTAATTGTGTGTGTGTGTGTTTTTGCCTTTTACACTTTTAAATTCACCCTTTATTTTGGTAAGATAAATTCACCCCCTTATTATCATTAGGGTTGTTAAGGCCGACCTGACATGGCACAAGCACGTTTACCCAATGCCTGGCGGGCCGTGGGCGGGGCATATCACAGCTCACGTGGGAGATGGGCCATGTCGTGTTTGGCCTATAACCCAATACCCCAAGCATGGCCCAGCCTGTGGCATGGTTAAGGCTAGGTTGTGTTGAGCCGGGCCATGGCACGCGGGCTAGTGGGCCCCCACTAGTCACATAATAAATTCAGGAAATTTTAAAAAAGGAAAAAATAAGAGCAAAATACAAAAATTTCTAAAAAATATTTATTTATTTTCACGTACATTTTTTACATATATTAAGATATAATTTTCCTAAAAATTGTAAATAAGAAGGTAAAAAAAACCCAATTATTTTTAACGCAAGCCCGCGGGTTGGCACGGTATGGTACGCTTACCCTGTCACGGCCCGTGTCAGGCATGGACACGCTTTAAGCGTGCTGGGCCATGTCGTGTCGGTCCGGCCCGATAAGCAACCCTACTAGTGCTTAGCATGCTAGGATTAAGCTTGAGAGAATAACGTGGTAGGCTGGTAGCCCAATAAGGAAAAGGCTTATATTGTTTGGACTAGGTTTGGAAGTAAGAGGCTGGGAACTTGGGATGAGTCAGGACTGGCTGGATATCGGGTCTAATATAAATGAGTGATTGGGCTAGGATTGATTTCATGGGCCCCGTCCAATCAACGTAAACTAGCGGCTCGAGCTTCGAATTTGATCCCAATTCCCCCCCTTTTGTGTTTTTTTTGATGGAATTGATCCCAATTCCTACCAACACAAGCAAAAGGTTAACCATAAAACTTTTCATAGATGCATGTCATGCATAAGGGGATGCCATCCCCCCACCGAGCCCACCCCCGTAAAACCCAAACCAAATTCTTCTTGCTTTGGTCAATTGAACCGCTGGTTCAAGCAGTAAGGTTCAATGCCCGAACCAAAAAAGATGTTTAAAAAGAATTAAACTCAATCGGGCCTCCCAGCAGTGATACTTATGAATTTATCATAATGTCGGCAGAATTGGCGCTTCGATCACCGGATTTGCCGATTTGGGTCCCCCTCACTCCATGAAATAAGAAAACGCGTTTTCGAAATAACTTCTGCTGGAAACTCAATAAATACGTCAAAAGCGACGATGCCTCTCCTTTCCTTTTTGAGTCACATCTTGAGAAGTGGGAGATTAAGGGGTCCGTCTGTCAACTGGTCGGTGGTCGCAGGGTCCTTTTTCCATTTAAGCCGCCCTACTCTGCTAGGCACTAGGCAGACCTTAGCTTCCATCGCACAAGGGTATTTTCCCTTTTCTTTAAGGGCTATTTAATTTACACCTTCTTAACGGTTATCATAAAAATAATTCTAAAAACCAGTTTTCCTCTCGTGATTAGAGAGAGCCCCAAAAATAATCAATTTTTTACGAATAAAATAAAAAAAGGGTCAAAGACAAAGAAAATAGAGGGGGTACGGAGAAGTCAAATCGTCTTTTTGTTTCCTTTAAGTAGGGCTACACGTCCATCTTTTGATGGGACAATGGGCACAAATCCTGAGGGATAAGTCATTTTCAAATTCCCCACTTGACAGAATGAAGCGAGTACCCTTTACTCTTTAGCCAAATTTTTAATTAAAAAGCGTTTTTGCGGTCAAGACACTTCTGTCATCGAGGAAAGCGAGAATATAACCATACATGAGCCCACCTGACCAATGAACGCACCGACACCCACGTTGGTTTGGTGGGCGTCCCAGCCCACTGTCTCTTGTAAACACTTCAAAGTCCGTAAAAAGGTGCACGTGCATTACTTTACGTAAAATGATAAATCAATTTTTACCGGTTCAGATTTTAAATGAATAAATAGAGTTTTAAGGAATGAAATCCTTTGTCATGTTTCCTGAAGTGTTCTTTAAGATGACCGTGAGATGCTGCCATGTGGAGCATCTCACGACCACTGTTTTTTCATGTGAGGCCCACTTGATACGTTTATAATATATGAAAAATAGTGACCATGAAATGGTCCACATGACAACATCTCATGGTCACATCAAGGAGCAAATCAGGGAGGCAAGACAGACGATTTCAACTCAAATTTTAACTATTTTATTCCTATATTAATTATGCTTTATCAACGAATAGCAAGAGTTTTCGAGAAAGCCATGCATAGTTGTTGACACGCTTCCCAATGGACCCTGTTCTTGTTATATATAGTATAGATTTAAAAGAATTCGTTTGGTTCTTCTAGGCCTATTCTCGTTATATATAGTATAGATTTAAAAGAATTCGTTTGGTTCTTCTAGGCCTATTTTCGTTATATATAGTATAGATTTAAAAGAATTCGTTCGGTGACGTGAGCAACGATTTCGACTCGTGAGAAACGTGTTTCTATCCAAATGCACCTAATTTTTTTTTTTGGAAACTTTTTGGTTCTCATGATATTTTTAGGATATTCATTTTTTTCTTTTATATATAAGTTTTTATCTAAAGCATTTTATGAAATCAATTCTTAGGTTGCGTTTGGATATTAGGAGCTATATCGCAAGAAATGCCCATTTCTCACTACATAGTCTTTCGCCTCCCAACCTTGAGAGTAGGATGAAAACAGGTTTCTTCTTCTTTTTCATCATAATTTTTTTAGACATTGGGTCTTGGTGAGCTCTTAACTAAATTCCCTTCTATTATAGTTTACTGAAACAAAAACTTCATTAAAATATACCAAAAATTGCATCTTTGCAAAGGAAAAACACAGGATGGTGTGATGGGTCCTTCTTGGCAAAAGGAATGTTGATGTAAGTTTAATAGTATCTATCAAATTAGAGTTAATTGATAAATAAGGAGGAGTGAAGGACAACAACCTCACCAACCCAGTCATCAACATATTAAAGTAACAAAGACCTTATGACCCACTTCTAAAATCATGAAAATTGTATTCCTTCTTCTCTTATCAATGTATAGAGCACTGCACGTTAACAACTAGCTAATGTAGCACCTCCTTGGATGGTTATAGTTTTTTAGGATAAGCACGGGTACTTACATGATAAGATATGAGTGATTTGAGTAAGAGTCTTTTAAGGCATTTTCAAGGGATTTTTTCAAGTACATTTATTCTCAAAGACCATCCTTATCCTTTTTTGAATAAAAACTGGTACAAATTTAAATAAGTTTAGTTTGAAGTGCAGTAGACTCATTCAAATATTAAATAAATTTAGTTTGAAGTCCAGTAGGCTCATTTCAAATGTTGAGTTGTTAGATGCATGCCTCAAATGTCGCCTAAGAATCATCAGAAGGGCCAAGGGTTCTTACGCCTTAAAGATTAACCCTTTTTTTCTTCTAATAGTTGGAAAAGAATGTAATAAAAATTGATATACTATATTAATAAAAATTGCGCCTTGCTATCCCAAAAATTTATAAAATGTAGATTGTTGAGATATTTTATTTGAGCCCTCTTATGTTCTTAGTTGCACCTTCACTTGTAAGCTTTAAGCTTTTAAGTGCAACAGTTATTTAACAGCAAATAAATAGGATTGAACTGGGTTTGGTATTACAGAAAACTCAATTCAATTTGTCCAATGTAGCACTATTATACCTAATAACATTGAAGTAAATACATGTCACTTAGTACAATACTTGGGAAATCCTTTATAAAAAAGTTGCACGTATTATCTGTGCCCAAAATCATGCATGATGTAAGCATTGGTGTTGTGATTGGTGCACACAATTTAAAAAAAAAATTTAAAAATATAAATTGATTTTATGAAATTAAATGCACTAATCGCAAAAAAAACAAAAAAAAAATTTCCAAAAAGGGGAGAAATGCTTTTCTTTGTGGAGAAATGCCCAAATTTCCAAAAAGGGGAGAAATGATTTTCTTTGTGCAATTATTTGGGTGCAAATAATTTCCAAGCATGGAGAAGTTATTTATGCTTTTGATATGTTGGCAAGTTGTCTACTAGTTTCACCCAAAAAAAAACACACAACAGTATTTGTATTAATATGATTTTCAGGTGGAGAAATGCTTTTCTTTGTGCAGCTACAAAAAAAAGAAGGGAAAAATTTGGGCATGATTCTTTTTCAACACAAAAAAGGGGATTTGCTAGCTAACATTTTGTAAAAAAAATGTCTTCCAAGTAATCCCATTTTGCAATTATGTTACCCCACCGTCTTTTTTTATTTTATTTGATATCCGATGTCACTATCACATCCGACGAAGTCATATATATATATATATATATATATATATATATATATATATATATATATATATATATATATATATATTTTTTTTTTTTTTTTTTTTTTGGTCGAGAGAAGTACTAGGGTGGGTGAAGAAGTCATATATGATTTGGGCTGCCTTAAACGCATTCTACTTTTTATCAAATTAATTCCTATATCTGGGGCTACCAAGTTCATCAATAATTAAGTGCCTAACATTTAATTACCCAAAAAGTCATATATTGGGGGAATGCAATATAAACAACAGAAATTGATGCAGTCCTAAACAATGTTTTTGTTAGAAAGAATTTCCAAAACGAGACGAAGCTAATGCCAAACATAGCCCAAGGTTCTTCCCTTTTGAGAGTCCATTACGTTGGAGAAATGAATAGCATCTGCATGTTACATGTATCTCCATGTTTGAAAGGTAATACAATGATGCATACAAATTCCTCCATGGATCCCACTTTTTGGATGCGTTTCTCACAAGCAATCTTACTAGTCAAAAGTCAACTTATATCACATGATTGTTTGGACTCTAAGGTACCACCATAGATATGATTGATGATAGATGCAATCGATCAAACAGTGTTTCCCAAGTTAGGCGCTCTGGTGGGACCCTTCATAGTCCAAACTTCACAGCTTTAGAGATTAACCTTTTACAGATGCTAACTTCCATCTACAGATACTAGAGTAAAGAATGTGCTAAATAAGAGAGAGAGAGAGAGAGAGAACAAATTGCTAATCCTTCTTAATTTAATCTGGAAATCCAGGGAAGAACAGTAACCACCCACAAATTCCAAAAAGGAGCAAGAAACCAAGATACCCAAATGTAACAAAACCCAAAATCTGATCGAGCTCAAACACAATCAAATTTATATTCGGTTCTCATTCCCTTTATTTCCGCTTGCACAAGTCGCAAGCCAGGCGATCTTCCTGCTCTCTGTTGCTTTCTCCCACTCAGTCATGGCTGCTGCTGTCGATAGCTTAACAGCAGCTGATCAGAACAGACTTAGGAGACCCAGAAACCAGCCAATCTCAACCTCGGATCCAAACCCACAAATCCCTTCTCTTATTCAGTCTACTCGTTGTAAACCCACCATTTCTTCTCTCTTCTTGTCTCCCTTCACTGCCAACACCACAAACTTGGTTACCAACATCAATAGCAACAACGATGGCTCCAATGTTTCTTTACTTTTGAAGAAAAAGAAGAACTTCAGTTCTGCGACTTTCATGGGGCTTGGGTGTACGACATCGTCGCAGGTGTCGGCACCGGCGGTTATTCGATCGTCGGCAGACTGGCAAGACAAGAAAGTCAGGAAAAAGAAGCAGAGGAAACCCAGCAGAAAGAAGAACCACCAAGCGGCCACGAATCCAACTTCTGTTGTTGTCGTTCCCGATGTTTGGTGCGCTCCTGGGATTGCGTTTGCTACTGATGCATCGTCGGTTGATTGCGTTGTATCGAGGAGGCCTGTGGTCGGCAGAGGGAGAGCCGATGGAGAAAGAGTCTGTCAGAGAGAGGTGCGTTTCTTCTTTAAATTTTTGTGGATTTTCTTTCTTATCTGCGGCGATCCTTAGCTCTTTGTCTTGGGTGTTTTTCTTTTACCCTGCAACCATATAAGTGACGACGAAATAAGTATATGTTAAGTTCAATCTTTCTTCATGTGGGATATGAGTTTTTGATTTTCTTGGTTCTTTTTATTGTTAGTTTTTCATTTTCGAATCTTTGCTGTTTGGTTTTTGATTTTATCAAAAGGGTTATCTTGATTTTCTGCTATTTTTGTATATTGATTTTTGGGCTGGTCATTCGTTTTCTATCTGGCTATGAAGGGATTACTTTCCTTTCAATTGTTTACTAGGGATTATCCAAAATGGGCTAGCTTGGGATCATCTTTTGATTGTGCAGTGTATTTTCTTCTTGATGGCAAATTTTTATTGGATTTCCAATTATTTTTTGGGATATTATCCTTTCTTGATTCTTTTGTTAGCTAGCTTTCCTTTCTGGGTCTGATTTCTTATGTTTTTTCGTTTGATCTTGGTCTTGGTGTGATCATCTTGATCCAATTTCTCAACTCCCAGGCTTATAATTAAATAATGTAAGTTCTTACATTCTAATTACCTTTTTTCTTTGGATACTGTTTAACTTGCCAATATTGATTTCTCTCTTTTCCGTTATCCATGGACTGTATAGAGTTTTGCGTTTAATCTTTGGCTTTTGGTGGTCTAAGAAGATTTTTTATTTTTTATTTATAAAACTTTTCATGCATTTAAGTACTGACTCATATGTTAATGAATATGTTCGCTCTCATGCAAAGGGAAAGTTTTTTGATTATTCTTCTTGGGTTGGCTTGGTAGCGTTCTTGCACTGTACGGCGAACTGCCAACCTTGATCACATCACTGTTCTGGATTCTCCTTCTGCTTTTGAAACAACACGTTCTGGATCTGACGTATTTGGAGCTAGGAACTACCGCCATTTTCGACATCGATCTCCAGAAGGACTAGAAGAGGTGTGCCCATACTTCGTATTCCTGTTTCTGGTTTTTGGATGGTGAAATAATTAGTATGTCACTTTAAAATCCATATGATTCCATGGCATAACATAAGGATTGTTTCAATTGTCCTCTTTTCCTGATTAGATTGGCAACTTTTTCATTGTCCTAGTTTACTTTCTTTTGTTTGTAACTATTTTAAATAGTCAATGGTGTTTGGATTCTTGAATTTGGTAAGAAGGTATATGTCCATATATTTGATCTACTATTGTGGTCCTTATTAAGAGCTTGAAAGGTTCTTTGCTGCAGCAACAACTGTGTTATATAGTCACTGGGATATAAATTGTAATAATAAAAAATCAGTTTCGTAGGATGCATTCCCTTCTGAAACCATAATACAATTGCCAAGAAAATTTTGCGTCTGCACATGTCAAACTTCATAAATCAATTCTCAACTTGGAAGAACTGTTGAAAGTCATGGCTAATGTTAAAGTGGTGCCCAGGGCCAATGTGTCCTAACTCAGAAATTTGATAGAGTGAAGACACACAAACTCAGTACAGATGCTTGAGTTAATTCAACTTGGTACTAATTTCTCTTGGGATTGAATGGTGTTGGGGATCATGGAGAACTCTCACCAAGTGGAGAATCCCTGGTTCACCAACCCCACCCCACCCCACCCCACCCCACTTTATTAAAATGAAACTAGATTGGTGTGATATCTTCTTGGCATTGCAAGGTGGGTGTTGGAATTTCGTATTTAATGTTTTTTTTTAATATTTTCTTCAAATTTGCAATTATATAATAACAATTATTACGTTAATGGAATTAATGGTGGTTAATCATTCATGAAAATAGTACCAAGGTCTGCTAATTCACTAGCAGATATACTCACCAAGCTAGGAGCTAGGAGGAATGACATGTTTGTTGGAATTTACACTGCTGCTATTTGGTAGGTGTCTGGGAGATTAGGAAGATGGGTTCTGTAGGCCCCCAAGCTTTGTGGTTGGCAGGTCTTGTATAGTCTTCGAGCATTTGAGACACTATTATGTTATTAACTACTTTTATCATTGAAGTCCGTTAATGTTTACTTCTAATAAAAAAGTAGCAATGACCAATTGTTTAGCAAATCACAGAGGTAACGTCAATGGAGTGTTTTTTCTCCTTTTTTGGCCGGTAGCTAACTTGGCTCAGTGAAGTTATTTTTAGAGTAGTCTTTCCAGGTTCTGAAACACTGTCCCACTTCAAAATTTTTTAAGCTAAAAAACTCCTTTACAACCTTAGAATGCGTTCCCTCAGCCTAGATATCCATGATTGCAAAAATTTCGTCTCCAACATATTTTATGAAAAAATTAAACAACTGATAGATTTTTAGTGGCCTGAAAGCCCCCAAAGCAAAACACAAGCATTTCAATTTGTCATTGATTAGGTTGTCCTCAAGCATTGTGCAGGTCCACCTGATCTGTTCCACATTACTGAAATCTGCATGTCAAACTGAAATTGGAAAGTGGACATACTTGTGTAGGTTCAGTTTTTTGAAACTTAATTAAAACACGTGTTTTAGTCATCCTGCTGATCATCCAAGAATTATTAAGTTTCTAAAGCGACTTCTTGTTAGTAGAACCAATTAACATAGGGAACAAATACATAAATCTTCACATTTTTTGGAAAAAATTTGTGGACATAGACAACATTTGAAGTGTTTTAGTTTCAAGAAATGGATCAATTTGTTTTTTGTTCTCTATTTTGCCTTTTTATTTGCTTTAAAAGTGCGCAGATGACTGCACATTAGTGAATAGTTTACTTCGCTGTAAAAATTTTCAACTTGTGCGACTGTCCATTTTGGACTCTGGTTTATATTTAAAACATTTTATAGGTTATTTGTGCTAATGTTGCATTGGTATGAATATGAGCTTCTGGAATTTGACATAGTATGACGTGTCTTGATTCAAAGTTAGTTCAATCGATCAAGGTTCATGGGTTACTTGAATGAATGACAATAGGAAATAGTTAATTCATTGGATTAGTGTGCTGTACCAGAATTTGGTGTGAGAGACTGGCACATGTTTAATATGAGTACATCACCTATTGTTAAATGTTTACAGATTGTGGTTCAGAGACTGATGCCTGTTCAGTATGAGTAAATCTATTCTTTTAAGTGTCTGTCAAACACATCGAAGTGCTTTTGGCATTGTTTGCATGGTGATGCAGGTAGACAGCTTTGTATCTTGTGTCGGGCCAGCTGTTACTAGTGGTTATGAATTTGGGATCAATGGTGATTTGGGGAAAGCTTTATTCCATAATGCGGATGTCAAGCATTTTGCTATTTGAGTTAATGTTTATACTGAATGGAACAATTATAAGATTGCAGGCAGTTTCCATTTCCTCTCAACGACCTTGATCCCCAAGAAACATCACAAGGAAAACGACAACAAAAACTTTGGGATGTCTGTGCTTTAATGCAGTGTGTGTAGCTTCAATAACATTCTGGAAATGAAAGAATTCTTATACTAGCTTTTTCAGATCACTTAATGTCTAACTCCGATACTGATTTTGTCAATAATAGGAAGCATATCCTAATGTGGTAAAATTACGTCTTCTACAGAAAATATGATAAGAAAAACAATTTAGTATTGTTTGATGGTTGGATCTTACATAAAGTGTACTTGCGTGCAGTTCATGGTGTTGCATAGTAGCATGCTCTTAGGAGGAAGATCAGATGGATATGATCGATACAGGGATTGGAGGCTTGATGTTGATAATATGACATATGAGGTTTGCACTTGTCCCCTTTACTATAAATTGTCAATAAGATCTATGTTATAATTATGTTCAGTTCCTTGTAAGATATTAGAGTAAGGTGCTGATTTTTGTGGTGCACACAGGAATTGATTGAGTTGGGGGATAGAATTGGTTACGTAAGTACAGGTTTAAGAGAAGAAGAAATATTTCGCTGCCTCAGGAAATCTAAACTCTCAGTTGTCGATCCCATGTCATCGCAATTTCCCATTGACATGGAGTGGAAGTGCAGCATTTGTCAGGTGGCTAGCACTTAACTTTCATCTTTTCTTGATATTACCCTTTTTCATCTTTAATGTCTGCTGTTCTCTTCTGTATAGAGTTTCTACTGCTCTTTTTTTATGAGTTTGCTTGTGTATATCATACAGGAGGAATATGAAGATGATGATGAGGTCGGGAAGCTGGACTGTGGTCATGGTTACCACATATACTGTATAAAGCAGTGGCTTTCGCAGAAGAATGCTTGCCCTGTGTGCAAAGCTGTAGCGGTGTCACAATACTAAGACTTTTTCCTTCCGGCTTCATTGGATTTTCGATCACCATGTCCTTGTACCCCCCTCCTCTACTACACTTTTGTGTACAGATAATGGATTCCGATCAAGCAAGAACTTGTTTTTTAGTTTGATTCCCATATATTTTTCTTCTCGTAATATGTTCATTTTGGTTGTTTCTGTGGGAGGTAAGCTCCCAGAAGAGCCTTTGTGTTGCCGTAATTTGCTGAGTTTCAGCTGCATTTTGGTTGAAGTTTATCTGAAGTGGAAAGAAATTATCTCACAGGCAATACCATTTCTCACTTATTTTATGTGTGTGTGTGTGTGTGTGAGTGAGTGTGCGTATATAATCTACAAACCTTCCATTTTCTTGGAACTCCATCAATGGGCTCCTCGGGTGCTACCTGCTATCAGAATTCTTAATCCAGTCAGTATATTATAAATTAAAATAAACAAATAAATTATAATAAAGCACGTTACCCTAACTCGTTCGACTTGGGAAGATGACTCACATTCTTCTGTTCTAATTCATCCAAGGCATCACCAAGATTTTAGTTAAGAACTTGAAAAGGAGAATGAAACAGCAATGTATTTTACTTAAACCGTGTGTATCCGGGCGATTTAGTTATACCGAAAAAGCCATTTTTTTGGAACTGCAGCAAATCGCTTGCTCTCAAGTTTGTGTCTTCTAGCCGTTGGATGGTATTAAACGATGGCCGACTCCATCAAACAGACAGGAACCATCGAGGTTTTTCAATACTAGGATTTAAAAGGCTCCCGCTGCTTTTCTTTCTTCCCCATCTGAACCGATCCCAAAACAAAACTAAATAGCTCTTGTAGGGTTGAAGCATAGTTGGGTTAAAAACTTTGGCAGAAAATTTAAACGCACTTTATTTCCTCACCTTCATTCTCTGTGTTGGTTATGTTTTTCTTTTTGCCCTAATTTGGAAGACTTGAAGCTATGTTTCCTGGCCGGGTTGAAGTTGAGAGGGTGTTCATTGGAGCTGGGTGTAACAGAATCGTCAACAACGTCTCGTGGGGCGCCTGTGATTTAGTTGCCTTTGGTGCCCAAAACGCTGTTGTCATTTTCTGCCCCAAGGTCCGCCGTCTCTCCACCATGAATTCCTGAAAGGGTCTGTTTTCGTAGGTTTTTTTTTTCTGTCCTTTAGTTTGATTCATTGTTTTTTCTTTGCTTGCAGACCGCGCAGATTTTGACCACCCTTCCCGGACACAAGGCTGTTGTTAATTGCACTCATTGGATTCCGAGTACTAAGTATGCATTGAAAGGTAGAATCGTTATTCTTCTTAATCTAGAAGGTATCTGGAATATGGTTTAAATTTTTTGTTAAAAAGAAATCATGTTAAATTCTTTGTTTTGAGAAGCGGCCACATTGTTATCAAATTCTAGTTGGTGTTCTGATTGATGTTTGATTCTTGTTAATTTAATTGCTTCTGAGCAGTCTGACTGATGATTCTTCTTATTATACACAGCTAAGGAGTTGGAGAAGCACTTTCTTCTATCAGGAGATGCTGATGGTGTTATTTTGATGTGGGAATTTTCTCTTAAAGATATTCGGGTACTTTCCAGCATTTTTCTCTCTCACCTTAGTATAATCTCTCTCTTTTATTGCCGTCCCTCCCCCTTAGGTTGTAGTAAGAAATCATTTTATATAGAGATCTTATGCATGTTTTTTATTTTAGCATTTCGTTCTGCAAGAAAGTGCATATTTATGGCATGAGAACTTATGCAGTTTATCATACATGTCACTAAATAAATGACAAAAGAAGATCTAGAAAATTCACTAAAAGCCTGCATATGGTAATCACCCAACTCTATTGACAAACCTATAGCTAAGCGCTTGTTGAGTCTGGTCTCTCAAGAGTTAACTTGGCAGTTGAGCTGGTATTTGAAGAGCCAAAAGCACCTTATACATGGTAGACAGATAGATTGATTTATAAAAATCCTGTCACCAAGGCTCTTTCAAATGGTCAAAAAACCAATGATTGACCAACCAAAATAGCAAGTCCATTTTTATTTTTTTATTTTTGGATAATAGCTAGTCTTCTGTACATAAAATAATCCCAAACATGTAAGCTTTTGCAACGTAGATAAATAAAAGTGGTCTGACATCTATTTTATGTAACCTCATGGTTCACAAATCTAGCGGGTTATGGATGCCAGTGTGTCCATTGCATCTATGGTAGATTAGTCACTTACATTCAACACATCATACGAAGTTGATCCTAACCTGGCTAGTGAATCCATAAATTGGTTATCCTCTTGGCAGGAATGCTGTTGGCTCATATTCTAGTGACTACACAGAACATTCTTGTAATACTGGACAGAATCCAGGTTGGCTTTAGAGAGTGGTTTTCATTCATAATAATATTCATTGGGTCTTGAATTTTTTCTTTTTGTTTTTTGTTTTCCTGATCAAGAGATGGAGGATGCCTTTTACATGCAAGATATAATCCTTCTTAAGACTTTGTGCCTCTTCCATTGTGTTGGTCCTGGACCTCTGTAAAGCATGTGTTATGACCTAGGCCCCTGTTTCATCATGAACTGATCCTTCTGCTATGATTATCCGTGGATTGCCTCTTGCTGTCCTGTTAATTTTTGGTTTAGTTGATCTTATTGTAGGAAATTTTTGAGCAATGCACTGACTCTATTTGATCATCTGAATGGTGTTTTATTGAAGAAAGTTGGCTTAGAATTGTGGTTTTAGCAGAAAAGGATGCAGTACGTCAAAGTGGGAGATTTATCAAATATTAGTTTTTGTCTAGGGAAAAGGATTTTGATAGAAAAAGAGGAAAATAATATTCCAAGGACTTTCTGTTATACAATCATGTTACCATTCAGGAAGTTGTGCCAAAGCCACTTTCAAAGAGCTAAATTAAGGAATTGCAAAAGCTCGTCATTACCAATAAATTGAGTTTGCATCAACCTATTATGAGATAATATCCAAGGATGTTAATGGTTTCTTTTTAAATATTTGAATATCATGGGCATGAGAGATCTTAAACACAGCTATGAAGATGCTTCCAGGCCAGGGCCTTGTTTGGCATTCTTTTTTGGATTATGAACTCATTCTAAGAATGAGTTCCTTAATCTCGTTTAGAAAACTGGTTTAGGAAGTTTATTGAGTGTGTTTGGTTGAGATAAAACCAAAAGAGTTCTTGTGCACAAGAGGCCTTGCTCCAGTTCTGGATTTATAATGTTAGATTTTATTTGTGTTTGTACTTTGTCTTCTTCTTACACTCTAATTATATTCAGCAGATCGCCTGTTTGGTATCCTAAGCAAAACTTATCAGGGATGGAATTATTTATTAACTCATGAATGAAGGTAGGCATGCCGAACAATATGAGTTTCCTAGGAAGTTTATTGAGTGTGTTTGGTTGAGATAAAACCAAAAGAGTTCTTATGCACAAGAGGCCTTGCTCCGGTTCTGGATTTATCATGTTAGATTTTATTTGTGTTTGTACTTTGTCTTCTTCTTACCCTCTAACTATATTTAGCAGATCGCCTGTTTGGTATCCTAAGCAAAACTTATCAGGGATGGAATTATTTATTAACTCATGAATGAAGGTAGGCGTGCCGAACAATATGAGTTTCCTGGGAATCCTATCAGGCAGTCAGAAACTTGGACCTGTGAAGTGCCATGGATTGATTGGTCTCCTTTGAAATATGCCAATATGGAAGTAATACTATGAATGCTATCAAGAGTTAATTGAGTGAAGTATCTGTGAAAAAGTGGTTGTGAGAACGAAGTATGAGCTATGCTCTTTTTGAATGGAGTTTATTGCTTATTATTTGGGACAGGAGATGATTGAAGATTATACCTCTATGCACAAAATGATGAAGTAGTGATCAGCCACTATTTGTCTGGCATGGTCTTGATTTAGTTGTTCTTTTGATGAAATTTGAATGAATAAAATCCATGCCATATGTTGATTCCATAAAGCATCATGCCTAAAGCTCAGGAATTTATATTCCAAAATTTTATTTGAAATTGTCCACTGGATTTTGTTTCCGTGCCTCTGATTTTTGTTCTTTAATAACTTAATCAAGTGAACCTGATGGGTGCCATCCATTTCTTCCTGCATTGTCTCCCAAGATATGACCCTATTTGTATTCATTGGAAAGTTTACTCTTGCCTCATGGTTGCATCCTGTATGAGTGGCTATGGATGGCAACGGGTCCAGGTTTGGGTTTAGGCAATACCAAATCCTACCCCGCCCATATTGGGTTGGTAACAGGGTGGGGCAGGGTTGATCTAGTGTATTTAAAAATAAAAAGAAAAAAGTGTTTTTTAAATAGAATATATCAATTAATAACAGATTCATTTATTAAATATGTGTTTTTTTTAATTTATGATATATCTTAAAATAATATTTTAAACAGATAAAAATAATTTTTATTAGACTAAGGTCAGTTTTGGGTGGGATCAGGGTGGGTTGGGCTAAGCCCTAACCTACCCTAACCCGATTTTGGCAATACCAAACATTACTGGCAGGGCAGGTTACCCATTTAACCTGCCCCATTGCAATCCCTAAGTGACTTGTGTCGAACTTGCACTAAGCTTGATGTTGAGGGCTTTATGGAGATTTCTTTCATAGAAAATAGATTCATGCACTCAATTTGGGATTATGGCACTAGGATATTTTTTTAGTTTTGGTATCTATCACCAAAGATAAGCTGGTCGGGCATTTTCTTTTATTATAAACATCAACAGCATACTTTTTCTCATAACAGTCATTGTGATTGTATTTTTCTTGGAATTTTATAGTTATACTTAAAAGATTTGTCTGATCAATGTCACTGAGAATATTATCCTTCACTGACATTTAAATTCTACCTCTCTTTTCATTTTTTGCAGTGGAGGCATGTGTTACAGGTGCCACAACCACATAAGAAAGGGGTTACATGCATTTCTGGAATTATGGTTTCTCAAACTGATGCTGTATTCGCTTCCACCTCTTCTGATGGTACAGTGAATGTATGGGAAATGGAAATCCCATCTACTAA
Source organism: Buxus sempervirens (assembly GCA_947561395.2). NCBI lineage: Eukaryota > Viridiplantae > Streptophyta > Magnoliopsida > Buxales > Buxaceae > Buxus > Buxus sempervirens. Next base: position 35,490,886 of record OX387188.1, on the reverse strand, counting down.
TGAAGGTATGTCGAGTGTTTATAATTCTTATTTCATTTTCCATAAAAAAAAGTGGTTTAGCATCCATTAGTTCAGTTTATGTTCTTGCTACGTCAAGAGTGTGTTGTTACTCTCTCTCTCTCTCTCTCTCTCTCTCTCTCTCTCTCTCTATCACTCTCTGATTATGTATGAATTAATAACTTATGTTTAAGAGGAGGTTTCTTGATGTTAGTGGATGAAACTAGATAGGAAGTAAATGCTAAATTGGAGTTATTGAGGGATGTCTTAGAAATTAGAATAAAAAAGTTCTAAAATAAGTGGAATCACGACTGAGTATCTGCAGTGTAGCTTTAGCACAAATAATAGTGGAGAAATTAGATAGGAAGTAAATGCAAAATTGGAGTTATTGAGGGATATCTTGGAATAAACAAGTTTAAAATAAGTTGAATTAGAACTAAAGTGCATGGAGTTTATCTTTAGCTCAAATAATGGTAGTTGGAAATCACTGTAAGAATCAAGATATTCATAAAAGCAATCAATTTTGTTATCTTAAATCAATTATCCATAAAGAGAGTGATGTTGATGAGAATGTTGCTCATATAATTAGAGCTGTTTCGCTTAGGTGTAGAAGCTTTTTTTGAAATGACTGCCAGACATTTCACGTCCGGTTACTATTAGCAAAATTTTTGTTAAACTGTCTTTTAAGAATAGTTTTGATTGTTGCATTTAATATTCTAGTCCATTCTAGCTAATTTTTTCACTCATTCATCTTGTGACAATGTGATCTTTTGCCTGCATTGTTAGTGTATCTGTAGAATGTTCCTACCATGTATTAAGAGTCTGATCAAAGCAATTTTCCTTTTAACTTCATTACTTGCATGAGATTGCTTTCCCCATACCACTTATGTTAATCATGACATAGGGAGTGCCATCCACATGATCTTCCAAATACAATTGTAATCCCTTCTTGGGCTACACAGTGAGTGGGCTTGCAGACTCATGGTTGCAGCAATTAAACCCATAGACCTACAGGCATGAGCAATTCGTTGACTTCTTATTGTTGGTTTTGATCTGCATTATTAATGAATTATTCTTTGATTTTGGCTCATTATTTTGCATGTTGATAAAACTGTTCTCATTGTCACATGTTTTAATACTGAAACTTATATTTAATCCTTTCATATAACTCTTGTGTGGTTATTGTAGGTGAATGTAAACTGTTATGTCTTGAATCTCTCTCTGTGGGTTCAAAGTTTATGATTGCGCTTTCATTAGCAGAACTGCCTGGAAATGATGGGCTTTTAGTCTTAGCAATGGGGGGATTAGATAACAAGGTTCATCTTTATTGTGCGGAGAAGAAGGGGAAGGTTTGTACCTCACGTCACGTGTATTTTTCTCATATCCTCTTGAATATAATGTACTGGTCATTGATAATTTTTTATTATTTAATGCAATATTTATTTTTCAATTTTTTGTGCCCAGTTTATCCCTTCTTGTGAATTGAAGGGTCATACAGACTGGATTCGAAGTTTGGATTTCTCATTACCCATCAGCACCAGTGGTCAAATGAATAGCCTTCTCCTAGTAAGTGCATCTCAGGATAGAAGCATTCGCATTTGGAAGATGACATTACATAGTTCTCCAGCTAATAATAAGATACCGTACAGGAAACAAGAAATAGGCTTGACATCTTATATTGAAGGTCCTGTACTTGTAGCTGGTTCATCTTCCTATCAGATATCTCTTGAATCATTGCTTATTGGACATGAAGACTGGGTGTATTCTGTGGAATGGCAACCTCCTTCAAGCGCATCTCAAGAGGGGAATGCCTGCTATCAACCCCAGAGTATCTTATCTGCATCTATGGACAAGACAATGATGATATGGCAACCTGAGAGGACTACTGGTATCTGGATGAATGTGGTTACTGTTGGAGAACTAAGTCACTGTGCTTTGGGTTTTTATGGTGGCCACTGGAGTCCTGCAGGAGATTCAATTTTAGCTCATGGATATGGTGGATCTTTCCATCTTTGGAAAAATGTTGGTGTTAATATCGACAATTGGCAGCCGCATAAAGTACCCTCTGGCCACTTTGCAGCAGTCAAAGATATTGTTTGGGCCAGATGTGGTGAATATATGCTGTCAGTCAGCCATGATCAGGTAATATGTTTCTCATTTATAGATCAAAGTTTCTTAAACCTGTGTCTGTGGGGCTTTTAAGTTTTTGCAATTTTTGTTTGATTTTAGTTCTCAGTTGAGTTTTGGAGTGGTTCATTTCTTGTGATGCAGCATTGTGGGTTGAACTGAATCTTTTTGGTTTCCTGGGTTTAGTATCCAGGGAACAACTTTTAAATTACATTTTAGATGCATCAAATATTAAAAGTAAATTTTGGAGGAAAACACTGGTAAAACGCAAATACTTTTGATATCTAACAATGGTTACAGGGATTCCTATTTAGTTAAGATGCATCGAGTTCTAGTATGGATTTCTCCAGATTCAGTTGAAACAAATGTGAGTGTTTTTTTGGCCCCCTTCATATTATGTGGTCCTTTACTGTCACTGTCTTTAAATTGCAGACAGCTCGTATTTTTGCTCCATGGAAAGTTGAAGCATGTTCAAGAGATGGTTACTCATGGCACGAAATTGCTCGTCCTCAAGTTCATGGTCATGATATTAACTGTGTGACGGTCATCCAAGGAAAGGGGAACCACCGTTTTGTCAGTGGAGCAGATGAAAAGGTTTCTAGGGTGTTCGAAGCACCTCTATCATTTTTGAAAACACTAAATCATGCCACTTCACAGAAATCTAGTCCTGAAGATCTTCAAGAAAGCATACAAATTATGGGTGCAAATATGTCTGCTCTTGGTTTATCACAGAAACCTATCTTTATCAATGGTGAGGCTCTCTCTCTCTCTCTCTCTCTCTCTCTCCACGCGCAGATACAAACACTTGAAAGATTTTTTCCTTGGAAATGAATAAAATGTGATGCTCAACTCGGTTACTACTTAGATATACCTGTACTGCTGTGGACATAAATATCTGAATTTGTGTCTCAATTTCATAGAATCTTTGTGTTTATCAATATAACCCCTGATTTGATACACGTTTATTATCTTAGGTATGGTCATAGAATTTGATATGTTAGGTGTTGGAACGCTATGCATTACGCCATTGTAAAAAAATGGTTACTTCTCACAAACGTTTAGTTTGTGCTACTACCTTGTTCATACTGTGGTTGCAAGTTGTTTTCCACCATCCTTCAACATAAATTTACAGTTGCCTAAGCTTTGTGCTACTACCTTGTTCATACTGTAAATTAAGCATGACTTGTTACTTATAGGATTTTATATTTGGCGGTAGTTTTTCCTGGTGGTTCTTAGGTTATATTCTTTTGATTTGTTGCTCTAACATGTCATCCTCACATTCTTGCTGGTTTTTTCTTTGTCAACATCACCTATTGGTTTATGAATGTTTGAGTTCTTTAGGGAACTGTTAGTAGGTCCTATTCTGTTTGGTAAATTAATATGATTGAACAGCTTACTTTTTTATACAGCTGCAAGTGAGATCCGAGGTGGAAACTCTAATGATGTCTTAGACACCCTAGAAACGATTCCAGATGCAGTTCCAACAGTGCTGACTGAGCCGCCAATCGAAGAACAACTGGCATGGCATACTTTGTGGCCAGAGTCCCACAAACTCTATGGACATGGGAATGAGCTTTTTGCTTTATGCTGTGACCATGACGGGAAGCTTGTTGCTTCATCTTGTAAGGTACAGAATTCCATTGGTTATGGTGCTGTATATATTTAGGAATCCAGACGGCATGATATTGTCATTAGTGTAAATATTGCATTTCTTGTAGTTCTTTCTATAGCAAGTCCGAAAAGGTCAAACTTCAGAAAGTCACATTTGCATGACTGCTGGCTTGTGTACAATGTTGAAGGAAGTGCCAGTCCTTTCCTTTATATTGATACTGATGCTGCATCCATGATTGTCTGTTCACTACGAACTTGACATCCATCTTCTGTGCATGTTTTAGTAAGGTCTTAAAGTCTGCACTCATCTTGTAGGCCCAATCGGCTGCAGTTGCAGAAATATGGGTTTGGCAAGTGGGATCATGGAAGGCGGTTTGTCGTTTGCATTCTCACAGCCTGACAGTGACACAGATGGAATTCTCACATGATGACTCTTTCCTTTTGTCTGTCTCAAGGGATCGCCATTTCTCTGTATTTTCAATCAGAACAGGTACATTAAACTAATCCCAGTAACAGTTCCCTTTAGAAAGTTGGCTGCTGGCTTTGGATAATGCAAGCACATTTTGAATTCTGTAGTGTTGCACGTTTCTGTTTGCTAAATTGAAGGAATCTTGGGACAAACGTAAAAAATAACTGTTATTACCTTACAGATTTAAAGAAAATGTTTTGGAAATCACAGCATGAGTATAAAATTCTGGAGTACATGAAAAAATTTCGTTTTGTGCTTCTGTTGGTCCTCCACAATTGTCGGTGCAATGTCTCTCTTTTCCTTTTTGTTGCTGATTAATGTCATCTCACTGTTCCTGAAATTTAGGCACAGATGAAGTCAGCTATGAACTTATTGCAAAACTGGAAGCACATAAAAGGATAATATGGGCGTGCTCATGGAATCCATTTGGTCATGAATTTGCAACTGGTTCAAGGGACCGGACTGTGAAAATCTGGGCTATAGACGAGGAATCTTCAGTTAAGCTCCTTTTAACTTTGCCAGCGTTTAACAGTGGTGTCACTGCCCTGTCTTGGGTTGGTCGTGATCGCAAAAGCAATGATGGATTTCTTGCAATTGGAATGGAAAGTGGGCTCATAGAGCTCTGGAGCCTTTCCGGCAGACAAACCAATTGTGTGCAAAGTTTAAGTGCTGCTCTTGCTGTACGGTTTGATCCTTTCATGTGTCATGTTTCTACGGTTCAACGTTTGACATGGAGAAACTGTCATCAGGATGGAGATTGCAGGACCATGCACTTAGCTTCTTGTGGGGATGATCATTGTGTGAGAGTTTTTGAGATTGTTACTGTTTGAAATACAAACTGGCCCTTGTGTTGATATAGATGGAATTTGTAACTGTTATTAATTAACAGTCTAACCATTCAGTCTAAACCATGTCTATATCTGATCAGCCAAATAATCTTTATACCTGATCTGACCGTTCATTTTAAGCTGTTTGAAGAGTATGTCAAGTATCTCTGACTTCTTGTTACAGTCTGGATGTGATAGCACTCCATATGGGGCAGATCACAAGAGCCTTTATCTGCCAATCAAAGAGTTCTGTCGAGACATGGATCATAGATTTTGCTTTATTACGAGCTGAAAGGGAAGCTTTAAACTAAAACATGCAATGGGTCCAAACCGACAACACAGCTCTCTCACTACCAAAAAAAGAAAGACAACACAGCTCTCTATGGCACCATTTGGATCTGTATGTGTTCTGAAATTTCCATTTTTAAGTGATTGCAAAAAGCATAATCAAAGAGAAATATTTATGGCACATACGATTTCCAGGAAATAGTTACATTTTGCATATTTGAATTGTGTATGAAGGCAAGGGGTAAAAAAAAAATGAACAGCAAGGCCAATGCATTAGAAACATATATCCCCTGTTTATTTTGCACAACTTCATTATCACTCTACCTTGGCTTTTGGTGACTTGACAAAGGAAAGAATGTGTTGAGCAATCTCTGCGGAGGCATCAGGCCGTGCAGCTTTCATAGCCTTTTCACACATCTCTGCCATCAGACACTCATCACCTGTCAAATATATAAACAATATGATAGATGTTAATTTCCATTAACAATTTCTTTTTTGGGTATAAGTTGATTTCCATTATCATTTTACAGCAAATAATGATTCTTAGCTCAAGATGCCATGAAATTTTGCTAACCTTTTTCTCCAAAAAGTTTTCATGGTGTTCTGTTTATCAATTCATGGTGTCCAAATTACTCAAACAAGTAAAAGGCTTGTCCATCAATTGTTGCCTCACCACAAGAGTCTTCATCTAAACAGTATATTTGATTACAAAATCAAAGATAAGGTTTCACTCTTAGGCAAATGGTAACTTTTGCTTTCGAAGGTGGTTTAAGTATTCCCAAGTTGCCAAAATCCCAACAGTTGACAGACATTCAAAATCTTTCATTAAAACATTGGAGTTTTAAACTATTCTGTATTGAGAGGAAAGTAGGATGGGTATGCTGGCAAGGAACCATTACAGAAAAACCAGTGTGAAATTGTTTTGAGAAGTGACATCTCAGTGAGGCCATTTGATCCATGTATTCCTCTGTACAAACCCTCTTAATACCCCGAATTTCAGTTGCAATTACATTCATTTTTAAATGAATGTATTTTATTTTGCAATTTAAGAATGAAATTGAATTGGTGTATCTAGGAAGGATTCACAAGGTATATTGAATAGGCATTTGGTATTTTATTTCACAGTTGAATAAATACAAGACCTTAAGTTAGGCATATACAAAAAGGAAACCTTGATCGAATACTCGATAAGCAAAGCTTTCTTACTCTTCCTTCTTGCCTAAGTAATTTGAACCAAGCCGTTACACATGATAAAAGCCCAACACAATGCATGGTTAATGCTAATATGGATGGGAGGATTCCTCATTTGGCTTAAGCAATGAGTCCACAATTAAATGAATGTATTAAATTGGTCACATCATCCCTCTAATAGAAACTAAATTCAATGATCTTGACAAAAAACTTTGGTCTTGAAAATGTCTAAACTCTAAACTAGTTACATCCCTTCATGAAAAAGAAGATGTGTAGTTTATTGAGGTGCTATATTTTAACAGTTCTAATAACGATGCAATGCTGAAACTGGCAACTAAGATGCAACTGCCATGATGAGACATGGCAAACAACTTCCATGTATTATAGGCAATAATAAGCTACATCTATATCCTGATTAGTTAAATAATTCCACTTTTTCCAGGGGATTAAAGCTTCTTTATCTAGAAATTTCCAAGTTGATTTTTTTTCCAATCTATTTAGTTGTTTGCACTTTGCAACAAAAATGGAGCCACCAGTTTCCCTATTGGAAGAATTGATAGGTTAGTGACAGTCAAACATATGGTATATCAGAGTCTAGAGTTAATAAGAGGGTTGTGCATATTGCATATCCATAAGGTTCCCCATTGGAAGAATAGATGTAAGAAAATATGATCAATAAAACATGTTTGATGCTATAAATTGTCACTGGCCTTTATAGAGAGTTGTGCATATTGCATATCCATAAGGTTCTCTCTGTTTTTTCCTGTTTTTCTGGTTCTTCTTATTCTTTCTATTTTTTTGTGGTTTTTCTGTTCTGATTTGTGGTTTCAGAAAAACCATATTTCTGTTTTTCTCTGTTCTTTTGGTTCTTCTTACCCTTTTTTAATTTTTAAATTTTTTTTATTTATAATTTTTAACTTTTTCCTGATTCTTATCTTGTCATCTTGGGCAGTACTGAGTTGATAGTGCCAGACTTGTCTCATTCTCAGCAGAACTCAGCCAAGTTTTACTGGGACTCGGATCGGCTTAGTAAGAGCTGATACCGACTTAAATCACCCCATAAGGCGAGTTTTTAAACCATGATGGGGAAGCTTGATAAGAATGGAGTTGTTGGCAATTTTCAGAGCGAAGGAAATGACAACCAAGGACTTTACAGATTTGGAGATGAAAGGGGACTCTACTACTATTATTACTTGGATGAGATCCAAATCCTTCGGTTCTTGGTGGCTTCATCATCATCTTGGCCTTCAGTAGCATAGGACTGATGAGGTGAATATCATGTTATCACACATTAATAGACCTGATAAGGGGAAAGCAGATTATCTGGCTAAAAGAGGAGCCCAAAAGAATTATTTTTATGCATGATCTGGCAATGAGGAGTGTAAGATACTAGATGATTTAGTTTAGATAGGTTGGGGCATCACTTATACTGTTTGTAGCTAGTCCAGGTGCTTTGAATGGTTGTTTTTGTTTGTATGGTTTCCTCCATTGAATTCAATTCCTAAAAAAAAATGCCAACAAAATCCACATACCTAAGATCTCTTCAATTGCGATTCCAAGAGTAGTTGAATCAAGTTCATCTTCAGTTATAATCCTTGAACCTGCTATGTCCGCCATGATAGAAGCATTCATATTCTGATGTCCCTCGGCAAGATTTGGTGATGGTATCTACAGTACTTAGGAGAAAGTTGATATTTAATTAAGAAAAATCAACAGATCCAATTACATGCATAAAAGAAACCTCAACATAAATAAGAATGGGTGGTGACACTATCTCACGTTCTATGAGAATAGGTACAACCTAAAATATTTAGGATTGAATTTACGTTGGTATAAAAAATAAACGGTGACATATCACAAATGTTGTAAAGGGCTTGTGTAGTGCATGAGGCTCCCGCCACTGCGCAGGGTCTGGGGAGGGTTTAATGTACGCAGCATTAACCCTGCAAGCGGAGAGGCTATTTCTTGTAAAAATTGTCCAGATGTTCCAATAATTATAAAAAACTTTTTCCACCTTATTCATGGAGTTAAAATCATCACTGTGGATCTTTAATTAAGAGAAAACAACAGATCCAATTACATGCATAAGAGAAACCTCAACATAAATAAGAATGGGTGATGACACTATATCAATGTTTTATGAGCATAGTCACAACCTAAAATATTTAGGATTGAATTTGCATTGGTATAAAAAATAAGAGGTGATATATCACAAAGGTTTTGGATTGTGGAAAAATTCCAGATGTTCCAACACCTTATTCATGGAGTTCAAATCCTCACCGTGGAAATGCAAAATCAACTATTTGTAGTTTCTAAGAATCATTAAGAATTGTTGTAACGCACACTTAAACAAATTCTTCAGCAATCATGGTAGTTTAGCACTTGAAGTCATTAATTAAAAATGCAGCCAACTGTGTTGCATGCAAATCTAAAGCCTCCTCTAAGGAATGCACTAACTCTTGTTCATAATACTGTTCCAAATCTATAGGAAAGATATTTCAGATTATGTATTTCACCAACTGAAAAAGAAAACATGGAGACCAGACGTAATCATGCTACCAGGTAGACATTAACTTTTCTACTTGGCATGATGAGTAAAACTTACAGTGTTCACCATGTAAGATCTGATGCCAAGCTCTGAAAGTTGGAGAAATAAATAACTGGTGTGAATACACAGACCTCTGAAGCAACATGAGGAGCATGTGCCCCAGAAAAAAAATGTTAAAACAAAGAAAGGAGACTGTATTAACTTCATGCCTTATTGAAGACAGATTATTGCCACACAAGTCTCACCAAGCCAATGTGTCATTAATTCATCTGGGTTCAAGCAATTATCCTGGAGAGAAAGTCCATTTCATGAATGAGATCATAAAACACTTCCAACATGTTAAGAATTAGTACAAATTCACATCCATTTCCTTCATGCACGTGGGATCTTCCAGCGTCATTCCACTGATGACTACCACATCTTAAATTATTCTATTTGTGTCCCTCTTATTGCCTGCGCAACTAGTTTAGATTAGGAATTATTGTTTGTTGTTTGTAAATATGAGTAATCCGGTATATATTATGGGCTCTATGATATAAAACTACTTCATGATTGATATCATTACACTATAAATTATGGAAAAATTAAAAATTTATAGTTCAAATCACTGAATACCAAGATTGATGTCAATAGTGGGAAGTGCAGAACAGGATTTGTGTTCCTTTTATTACGTACCTGACTAGTTGAGATAAGGAATTTTTTTTAAATGAGTAATGAATAATTTTTTTTACTACAAGGGATGTATGCATATACAATAGGGACCATACTAACTAATCCTCCCTCTGACAGAGGAAAAACCAACAATTAAGCCCTTATACCAAGCAAACAAAAACCTTAAGGAGACATAAAAAACCCAAAAAGGAAATCTAACACCTCAACACCTCCACAAACTCCCCAAAAGGAGCCCCAAAAAACAAAACAGCTCTTGAGGTCCCCAATTTGGCTACCTGGTCTGCAACATGATTGGCCTCTCTTGGTACATAACTGAACGAGACATTTAGCGCATATGCTGAAGATCTAGCTCTATAGATGAGGTGGAAAAGCCTTCTGTAATCATCCACCTGATAATAGTGGCTGCATCACCTTCAATCACACACTCATTGAAACCCCTTTGTCGCACCTCGGGACAGTCCAGTAAGTAAGGCTAGTAGCTCTACCTAAGTAGAATCACCCCTACCCGTCAGGCCACAGAATATAGCAGAGACAACACTCATATGATCCCAAATCACACTACCCTTACCAGAAGGTCCTGGGTTACCAAAAGAGCGCCTGTCAAAGTTGAGATGAGGAATTGTTTGTTGTTTGTAAATTTGAGTAATCTGATATATACTATAGACTTTACAACAATACAAAACTACTTCATGATTGATATTGCTGCACTATGAATTACGGGAAAAGAACACACTTATAATTTGAATCACTGAATACCAGAATTGATGGTTTCCCTGTGGCTAAGATTTCTGAGCAAGTCATTGCGCCAGCTCTAGAAACAACAAGGTCTGCAGCCGCATATGCCAAATCCATTTTACGAAGGAACCTTCAAGATTTTTCCAAAGAGCAATATAAATATATAAAATCGCTAAGGAAGAACTTGAACTGAGAAGAAAATGACAATATCCGGCAAAAAGTTATCCAAAAACTACTAAAAACTTGTAATCTTATAAATTAGCCCAAAAATGTGAAAGTTGGAAAGCTTTAAAATGTCATTAAAAGAATCATCGGATAGTTTAATATACATGTATCTTGAGCATAATGAATAGAAAACAGATAGCAAATAGAGTGAAAACTTTTCAAAACTAAAATTGACACAAAATAATGAAATGATATACTGAATCAATAGAAAAAAAAGACTAGAAGGCCGAGGGGTAATAGATCTGATTATAAAAGGGTCATCGCTTGGTATGATGGTAAAAGACTCAGACCACATAATGAAAACACAGTTTCAAGACTGAGCATGGCTACTTTACGAAAACAACGCCAAAGGTTAGGCTCGTTGCCAGTCCACCCTCCTGGAACCTTGATTCATCAGGACCTACACTAAGCTACAGCTAGGAAATTTCATAAACATAATATCTTCATTAATTCAGAGAGAGAATGCTATTTGCCTGCAGTACTTTGACATGAGTGACCGGGTGAAGAAGATTACATTTCTATGCTTAATAAGTTGAATCGTGCGGAAGGCAAAAATATGGATGCAACTAAAGGCAAGAGAAGTTGCTGAATATCTGTACTTCACCCTTCCAAAATGTTTGACACCAGTGGTCCTTGTAACTATAAACTGACCTCCAAATAACTAGAAGCCAACTATTTATCTAAGCAAGAAATCACTTGCCCAAATAAAATTCCAGAAAAAGATGAAGAGGCTTATGACTTTCAAGTCGCAGAACGAGATCATGTAGCTTTTGACATATGGTATGAGAGGGGTGGCGTGTATCAATGTACATAGAGAAAGAAATGATGAGGCATAAGTGTCACTTCAAGTTACAGTGGACTACTTCAATACATGCCACACCTACTTTCCTTTTTCTTTTTTTGTAATGTGGAACCTACCCTAAGTGGGGCCTCATTTAGATCCAACCTAGGGGAGAAATCCCTAGATACATGAACCCACCCACAAGGCCCGTATATCATTTAAGTTACAGCACACCAGAAGGAGGTTTGAACCCAGGATGTCAAAGTTCACAGTTCATCCCAAGTTTCTCCCCTACCAATTGGGCAATCCTAGTGGGTTCATGCCACACCTATGATATGAGCGTGAAGGTTGTGCCACTCATAAATTTAAGTTAAGTCTTACATGCAACTAAGCCAATCAAGTTAGATGTCTCAAATCAAGAAAAGTAGTAATAGTAACAAAGAAAATTTTTTTTATTGAATATAAACATTTATGTCAGAATTTCAGATCATTTTCCACAATTGCAAACCTAAACACATCAACATGACAAAGATTCACATAATTGAAGCACATAATTCAAGGTCATCAGTCCTTTTAGGCAAGCAAGTTAATTGTCAAATGCCATGGTGAAGATGAGATACATAATTAGGTGCATGAAAACATTCAGGGCTATCAAACCATGACTTGAATTGAAAATTATTAGTTTCCAATCAGAATTGAATTGTAACTTTAAATTACAAATTATGCGATTCATAATAATTACGGTAGAAGTAGGGTTCAGGATTTAGGTTTTGGGATTTCTCTTACAAAAAGGGTCTTTTATTGTTAAAAATGTAAACCACAGTTTGTTTTGTACATTTGATCATGCAGATTATGTTTTATATAAAGGAGCAAGTAGAGAAAAATTAAGATCTTCAGTAAAATATATAAATAGATAAATAAACTGACAAATTTTCTAATATTGAAATGTTGAATTGTTAAAATTGTAACAATTGACCTGTAAATCAAAACATTTGACATACAAATCATACGATTCAAGCACAAACTGATTTTTCCACTTATTTGAATCAACTTGAACTGCAAGATGCATTCAATGAATTGTAATATTTTAACAACAAAGAACATAAACCAAGTCAACTAAGCAAGGCAACATGTTGCTACTGTATTATGGAGCTATGCGCGGTGTATAGAAATTAGGAAGATATTGTCACTAAGGAGAATGGTGCTTCGTTATTATTATTATTATTATAAGTATCACCATAATCATCACAGTAACAAATACAACCAATTCATGCAGCATAAGAGATGCAGAAATAGATTAAACAGATTAAAACAGGAAAAAGACTCACGGCGCAAGTAGCAAACGTGGATGATTCTTAACAAGGCTATCCATCTCATCGAATGTTTCAACTCCCGTCTGCCAAATTATAAACAGGTTCTTTTGCTCCAACAAAAACTGATAATACATGTTTAGGAAGGCAATGTTAATAGCATTAGCGCCCAAAGATCCCCCAAGAACCAGAACAACTTTGGCCTCTGAATCTGATGGTCTCACTGCTCTTGGAAAGAAATGTGATCTCGCCACGGCCTTGGATACGTACTGCCTCAGAGATAACCTAACAGGATTGCCACTCACAATGCACTTGTCTTTTGGAAAGTGCTCCAACGAAGATTGGAAAGCCACAAATATCTGATTAGCAAAAAACGAAAGAAACCAATTTGCTACACCTGGAACAGAGTTCTGTTCTTGAATTACAAGCATTATCCCTTTCAGAGAGGCAGTAAAACAAATCGGAAACGAGACGTAACCGCCAGTACCAACGACAATCTGAGGATCGAAATCGCTCAATTTCTTCCAACTCTCAATCACTGATTTTACCAGACGGAAGGGAAGGAGGAGGTTGTCGAGGGAAATCAAGGGACGGGTTAATAAAGGAAAGACGGGAAGGGAGGTAAAATCATACCCAGCCGACGGGATCGCAGTGGTTTCCATGCCGGTTTCGGTTCCGACGAAGACGATTTTAATGCTAGGTTCTATAATTCTGAGCTCATCGGCAATGGCGACGGCAGGGTAGATACGGCCGCCGTTCTCACCGGCGGCGAACATGACTCGTAGATCACCAGTAGTATCAGTGGAAGCAGGGAAATCTTTCTCATCTGTTCGATCGAGGGATAAGCAGCAGACAATTTGAAGTTTCCTGTAACGAGATCAGGAATCTCAAAAACGAACTCGAAGTAAATGAGAAGCAGTGGGAGAGAGAGAGAGAGTACCTGCCTTGGAGTTGAAGTGGAGAGCGTTGTTAGATGTAAGACTGGGAAGGAGGAGTATTTGTGTAATTTCGAGTAGGGAGTGAGGGAGAGACGGGAGATAGAAGCCATGAGAGCTGCAGCTGAAAGGTTGCATGTGTGAGACGCTCGGACGGTGATGCTCACTCCTCACTCTTCACTCTTCCCTTCCAGTCCGGGCAGGCCTGAGTCAGTTTACCAGTCCGGCCAGGAAAGAGAAAATGAAAGGAATGGAAAACGTGCTCGTTTGTTTATGCAGGAAGGATGAGGGTTTCACTCCGAATCGTGCCAAGCAGTGGTACATATATAGTACGTACAACATTTTTTTCCTTTTCCATTTTTTTCAGGACGTGAGTCATCATGGAGATGCATTGGAGGAGATGAAATTACCTGCACTTTTGCCCTGCGTTGGCTTGTGCTGTAGCTGTAGCCTGTAGGCGTGAGTTGAATCAAAACTCAAATCTAATGGATGTACCTCTACATTGAAACGAATGAGCCAATTCGAAACCAAATTATGGCCCACATAATTTCACGACATTTATACAGACCAACCAAAATTGAGATTGGGTCGAGTTTTTTTTTTTCTTCTTTTAAATTTGGATCGATTTTCGTGATTGTGACCATTGGGTTCGATTTCTGGTTAGCCTTCATTGATTTTTAGTTGTTGAGGAGAAACGACAGCTCATATCTTCTGAAACCCGATTTATTTTCATGGTCTGATATGAATCCAATGCTCAACAACATCCTAAGTGGGTGTTTCTTTGATACAAATAATGGTTTGTTTTGTCTCTTCAAATGAATTTGAACATAAAAAGCAAAGACTTCCAATTATGATTCATTGGCAGGCGTCGCGTTACCCGTTTGTTAAGATTAATTTTGATGGTGCTTGGAGGGGTACTGACTCTAAAGCAGCAATAGGTGGAGTTTGCCGTGATCAAGGAAAGTTTCTGGCAGGCTTTGCATCAAAGGTCGAAGTCGACACTGCAATTCAAACTGAGGCATTGGCTGCTCTTGAAGGTCTGAAATTGAGCAAGGCTATTGGTGCTTCTCATGTCGTCCTCGAAGGAGATTCCCTCGTCATCATCTAATTGCTTTCTCATAACAACTCTACTTTTCCTTGGCATATTCTTGCAACCTCTCCGAGCTAAAGTAGTTGTCTAGAGATTTTGTTACTGTTTTGTTCAACCATAGATGCCGATAGGGGAACCAGGTAATTGATATGCTAGCCAATTTCGCTATAGATAGCTTCTCCTGTACTTGGCTTCGTTCCCCTCCTGTTTTTATTTCTCTGTTATTACGGGCTGATGCCCGAAACATTTCTTTTCCTCAGTTATAATATATTTTCGTTTCCCTAAAAAAAAAAAAAAAAGCAACGATAAGAATAATTAATTCCATAAAGTCAATAAAACCACTTTTCAATTCCTTTTAGGTGCTATCAATTCTTTTGGGCTACTTGCATAAAATCTATGGGCCTTAAACTTACCCAGACCATGTGGATGATTGCAGGGCAGGATACCCTGAGTTCCAAAAGAAAAAAAAAACCACTTTCAATACATACGAATCAAAAATCAAATCTATTCCTATTTATATCAACACCCTGATGGACAACCGTTTGAAGTTTCCTAGCCAACATCTTTGCTATGATTATATAAAGACTATTGATGAGGCTGATGAGTCTCTGGTCAGCAAGAGATAGCATATAATAATTGATCTAACGACAGAGCATCCTTTCTTTTCCATTAAATGTTTCTGTAAAAATGGAGAAATAATACAAGAAAGCTCATATAATAAAAATAACAAACAAGTAAACACATTGGATAAATGTCTCTTCTGATGTCTCCTAACATATTGCCAATGTTCTCTCGATTGAAACTTCTTGGCATGAATGCGTGAAGGGTAAACAAAACTGCAACTTGAATGGTACTACTTTGGACGAAATTGAAGGGTAAAATCCTCTGTATGGTAAACGGAAGTTGGGGAAGACCCAGTTTTCAACACAATTACCTCCAAAATCGCGATGTCAACCCAACCCAACATGCAGAGAGCATTTACAGTTTGGTCAAGCTTCATTCTCCTTCACCCTGCCAACTTTAACATAAATGCTACAAAATTTAGAAGAACACTGCTATATTTCCATAAATATATGAGCAGACAATGAAAGAACATATCCCTATTCGTGAAAATGTTAAGATGATGCTATAGACCTGTTTTCAACTTTGTGCACAGAACAGAGATGTTAAACTGCGGATTGAAGTTGCTGGAGGCAATACAATATATCAGCAAAGTTCCTGTGCACAAAGGAAGATTATCTCATCAATAAATGCAAACAAAAAACATGAATTACACCATGCACCTGCATACACATGCGCAATGGAATCCACAAGTAAGCATTGAACAGAAAGGGGGAGGAAAAGTAACTTTATATGAGGATGTAAACAGATAAAAATGCAAGTGTGACATGTATTACCCCCAATTGCATGCTTTCTCCATTGATTTGAGCAATCACCGCAACCGTGAGACTCTCTTCCGCTTGCGATTTCTTTTAACTGCAGTATGGTTAGAACCATTCTTGGCATTAGCAGGAAGAGCACGATTGGGTGCTGGCCTACCAACAAAAGTTCGGCCTTTCTTGGCAACCCATTTCACTGGTAGATTATTCACTACAGTTTGAATATCTTTGGAACTGTTAAGTTCAACTAGCCGTTGAATATGATGCAACATCTGGTGGGTCCAGGCCATTGACTGATCAAGTTCAACTGAATCATCCATAGGTTTTCTCCATAAATCCATCAAGATCCTTCCAAATGACTGCAATGACATGGAAGGTTGATAACCTTGATTATTTTGACAGATCGTATTCACTTTGATAACATGCTTGCAAATATTTCCCTGCATCGACCATGTACAATCACAAAGGGAGAACTCTGACCCAGGATTCCAAACTAGATGAGTCTGACTATTATCCTTCTGGCTTACAACCGTAGCAAATAGGTGGTCTTTGTCATCCAAGGCGACAGCAGTGTCTGGTATTTGCAATGCCCGATGCCATGATGTTGAAGCAATATATTCCTCCTTGACGTTTTGAAATGAATCGCTTTCATCTGCATAACGGTCAAGCCAGTAGCTTGAATGCAATTCAGTTGTCAGTTTATGCACCAGCCAATCAACTCGTTGCAGTGCGCCAAGATGTGAATCATCATATAGCTTGAGTTTTAGCTTTACATGATATGCTTCTATGGCACCAGATGCCTCCAGGCTAGCAAGTGGAATAGTTTTCATGATCTCAAGCCACATTTCTGGTAGATAAATGTACTAATTATATGTAAATGCATTATCCGAGGAAAAAACACAGAAAGAGAGAGAGAGAGAGAGAGAGAGTCGGTGTACCAATCTTAGGTAACCAACAGTCTTTGAAGTATTGCATGAAAGCAGTTTGGTCAACAAAGTCCTGGGTAAACTCTGCCATTGCATGCACATAGTCTACTTCACCCCAGATACTATACACTATTTTGCCAAGACGTTTAAAAATCTCACGTTGGACTTCAATGTTACTGCATTTTTTTATGATATTCCTCAGCCACGATCTGCGAACACGCCAGAGGGAGAAAAGGACAGGACAGCAAAATACATCCCTGAAAAATAAAGGTAAATATGTGGCTTAATATTTCAGCAGAGAGTCATTAGGAGATAAAACAAGACATCTAGAATAAAATCATTTTACCTGATTGGATCAACCTCTGCAGCTGCATCATCAATCAAAAATCCACTAATCTTCCAAGCTGAATCAACAGTACGAGCACGATCTGCCAGAGCTTTCATCCATTTAGACACATCCAACTTAGAAAAGCTACGAGTTATGATCCATGCAATAGGGAGTGCATGTTGTCTTGAGTCAAACACAAGAAGTGTACATAATGGATACTGCCTTTCAGACATATCACAACATAAAAGTCAGTCAGGATGTATATGGTCAAACTTGTCTAAAAGGCTACATCAATGACTATTTTTAACATACCTTTAGCTTTTTTATGCCAAATGTTGAATCAGTTGCCATGAGACTGTGATGACTAAAACGGATCATTTGTTGTAGCTGCCATTCTGTTTGAATTCCCAAAATGAAAGGATCTGTATCTGAAGAATCCTGATGAAAGAATATGGATTTCTTGTTGCGTTCAACCCACATACGAATGCTAGCTTGGTCATCCAGATCCAATTCATGTGTTGAGCGCTTAATAATCATCTCAAGTTTGTGGATGTATTGAGATGCAAGACTATTGACTTTTGCATTTGAACCACAGTAGCGTTGAACACCTTCAATGTGTTTCTGCAACACATTCTCCTCAGGAATCCCCAGATAGATCATGGACATAGTTTGCTGTTGAATCTCATTACAAATGTATGGGATTTTCTTGGCACCAGGACCAATTGCATCTTTATCAAGTGGACCGTGGCATACAAAACCAGACTTGTTCACATGACGCCTGTCATTGTATATAATAAGTGCGACTGATGGACGAGCATACAGGCGCTTTACTACAAAATGGCAAGTACAACCCCGCATAGATTGGGGTCTAGCAGCCCTGTTTCTAGTATTGAGGCGATACCTCCTGCTCGGTAATATGCCCCCACCCTCCCCATAATTCTCAGGACCAAATGAACACCAATAGCTTCAGAAAGAAAACAAGATCAATTAAAAGAATCAAAGAAATAAAAATAACTTCAAGTCTACAAAGAATTAATAAGTTTTATGGCCATCAATATATTTCTCACATTTAAAGTACAATCCGATTATTAGAAATTTGCATTGGACTGTTACCAACATAATATCCTTCAAAGTTAAAAAAAAAAAATTTATTTCTTCACTTCAAACGATGCAAAAAATTCCTCATATTGTGATTGATTACACCCGACCATAAACATAAATAATAAGGTAGAAGTGTGCTATCTATCTATCTACAACTATATGTATATTTATGGGGTAAAATGGAATTGACGGTAAAAGAAGTATTGCCAACACTCACAGCCTATATTCCAGATATTCATCACACTTGTAGTCTTTTAAGCTGCCTTTCTGTCGCTTTCTTCCTCTCTCAATATGAAAGCGAGTAGGGCATTCTACATTAGAACATTCACCAACTATAAACGCATCAACCCGCTCATAAGGAATAAGAGCTACATCGTCATGGTGCTCAGAAGTTCCAAATTTGGTCCACTTCAAATCAGCAGAAGAAAAATCTTCATGTGGTGGATCTTGCATTGGAATATCGAGGATAGATTCAACTATCTCCATCAGCTGTCGTATTCCCTACCTCTTGAATATTTTGAAATCCTGAGGCAGCAGAATTTCAATGATTCGTTAGCGCATGTATGCATATGTATATATGTATGTATAGAATTCATGCATACAGTGAAATGACAAGCTTAACAGTCTTAAATCACAATTACAACTAATTTACAATTCTGACCACAACTTTCAGAACCATTCAACTGAAATTGAAAATCTAAACTGATACAGATGAAACATCTAGTATTGGGATCTTGCCACAAACAAAATCATGTTTACCTTGTGAGAGCTGAGCTGCTTGTTTTCATACTTAAATCTAGTCTAAATGAATAATCCCATGGTATGACCGATTGAACCTTTATCTGCCATTATAAGTCCTGTTTACCTTGGTGTTTAGGATTCATCTCTGGTGCTCTTCTTTACACTAAAGAAGGGTTAGGATTTTAAAATCTCTTTAATAATGACGAAAATGGAGGTGCATATCCTATCATGAGAAGATTCTTGCTTTCCATACATCCACCCATATATTTATCTGCAGGAGTATCTTGGTAGTAGGAGGCATATTGGTGCTGCAGCTGGTGGATGGATGAATGACTATTTGTTCTTGATAGGAGTCCTGGACAATAATTTTGGGAAGTATATTCATCCCATTAGGAGTTTGAATGGTTTATATGACTGCCAACATTCTGTATTTTATAAGCTTGATTGCTTGCTTATTAATGGAGAATAGTCCATGCAAAGCCTCCAAGTGCTGTTGCTTTTACAAACTAGCAAGACTAGTGATGGGTTGAACCACACATTATTTAACATTTCCCGAGCCAATTTTTCAATTTCGCTTTTCTGGTATTGTGAGTACTGATAAGGTTTCACTCACTGATTGGTTCTCATGTGGTTTCTTGAATTGGTCCAGAATAGCTTTGATTTGAGGGTGGATCTGTGCTAATTCAGTTATGCCAATGATGCTACATACTTGTAGAAGAAGATTGCATCTCCTTGACAAGCTTGCCTATTCCACAACTTTGCTCTCCATGAAATCCAAAGCCTTGGAAGTTTCTCCTTTAAAAGTGCAAAGTTTGCCTGCTAAGGTGAAATTCATTGTAAGTTGGGTGAAATCCCAAGTAATGGGACCCAATTTCACACTCATCTAAATTCAGCAAATAAAAATTTAGAGTAATATTTATCCATTGTATTAAAGCACCTTCCTTGGAATGGTCTATGATCTCCGTTTGCTAGTGCAACCTCAAAACCTATTGCCTTCAATATTGTTAGACCAGTTTTTCGTGTGATATAGAGATGAAGAGAGTTTTCCTAAATTCAATAATATCACAACAGAAGCCTTGCCCAGCCATCCTTGAACTCACATCATTTGATGAGCTGGTTTCCCAACTATGGAAATCAGAAGTTTTTGTGTGATATAGAGATGAAGAGAGTTTTCCTAAATTCAGTAATATCACAACAGAAGCCTTGCCTAGCCATCCTTGAACTCACATCGTTTGAGGACCTGGTTTCCCAACTATGGAAATCAGAGGTTTTTAGGTATGAGAGCTGGATCATTCTACCTTCCATCATCATCAATTTTCTACCTCCTTATACTTTTCTATTCCTTTGATTTCATCATCAGGCTAAGATCCATCCTTGAGAAATAATCATTGTGTCTTGTGGCCATTAGCAAACTTCTCATTGCAATTGTAACAAAGACCTTGTTTCCCTTCTTTCCTTGATTTCTAATGGGGTAAAGCATTTAATGGGAAAAGTTGGCCTCTTTGAAGTGCTTGGTTTCTATTTTGCAAGTTTCTTTCTATATCAGGTTGGTTTTTTTGCCTACTAATCCCCATTTTTTCCTCTTGCATTCAAGCTAGACTGATTGCTTCTGTTAAGGTAAAGGGATTGAGCATTTAAATGCTCACCATAATTTCTTCCTTCTACCCTCCCATATAACAACTGACCGTGAAAGACTCGTTGAAACTCTCCATAGAAATTTGCAAGCTCTTTAAATTGAGATTAAAAGTGTTCTATCGTAGTTGTTTGTCTCAACTTGAAAAAGAGTGCTGTAAGTCCTATTGAGATGGACTAAATCATATCAAGAATGCTCAAGAAAGATCCTCCCAACTAGTCATAGCCCTAGATCACTCCTTCCACCTAAACCATCAGAATGCCTTTCCTTCAATATAGAAGAAGGCAATGAGCAGCCATTCAGTTTATGAACTTGTTGGTGCACAAAAATTGCTCTACCATGTAAAATTTACCAAAAGGGTCAGCACCATCAAACCGGGAAACTCCAAAATGCACTGTTCTTGTTTGTATGAACCTATCATTCTTCGAATGAAGAGTGTAAGCAAATCTGTTGTTGGAATATTCTAGTGAACTTTCTCCTTTCTCCTTACAATAATCCTTGGACAGATTATTTTTGTACCCAAGGCAGTAAGTCAATTCATTATATCTTGAAGCAACTTACCATGAATTTCAGATGTCTCCAAAAGATCTTCCATAATATCATCAAGCTCTAAAAGATGTGGTTCATCAGTCATGGCAGGACCATCAGGTTTGATACCAATGTTACATGGTTTTCCCTTTTGTTTAGCAATTCTGAATTCACAATGGTTACTTCAGGGGTAACCAGCTCCCAAGAGAGAAATTAAGTAGAATAAACTTCTAAAATACAGAAGTCTAAACATTTACACTCCTAGTCTCCTATCACATTCCTACTTTTATGAAACACTCTCTGCCTAAAAAATGAACGGGGATTTCTCCAAAGTAATGAATAAATCAAACAAAAATATACCACTAATTAAACAAACAGCTTCAAGCAACCATTAGCATCAATCGTTAAAAAGTTTCAGGAAAAGAAATATATATATATATATATATATTCTTCATATATACATATATATGAAGAATAATTCAAATGCAAGAATATAAATGCAGTGATACAGAACCCAAGGGTTTATGTGGAGTTATAGGGACTTTGGTGTTTCGTGAGTTGCAAGCACTCATGTGGAGTGTGGACGGAATTAAAAAAGAATGAAAAGATAAAAAAAACCTACCACCAGATAAGATGCTGGATAAGCCGACTAAGAAGGTGAACAGAAGAGAGGTAACTCACCCTCTATTGCCAAATGAGGAAGAGGAGGAGCAAGAGAACCCTCTCTGTGTGAAGGAGAGGGCAATGAAGAGTAAAGCAAATGAAGAGAAAAATACCTGCTACATACCGGTGAATGAGCAGAGATGCAATGGAGATCAGAAAACTTGAGAACGGCTGTTAGGGACGATGCAGTGCTTGTGTTCAGATTAACCCAGCCTTCAGAAGCAACAAAGCAAATTTTATTACCTTTTTGGAGAAGCAGTGTTTATTTGCTTCTCATAAAAATCACTGAAATTGATTTTTTGCTTCATGTTAATTGCTTCACGTAGCCATTAGCAAACGGCACTTTTACTTCTAAAATTAAATTTTTGCTTTCAAAACCAAAAAAGTACTTATGAAAAGCGTTACCAAACGGAGGCTAAATCAATTCAGTAAATATCATGACCAGCTTTCTGTCGCAATATTTATAGATCCATGCAGAGCATTGAAACAGTAACATCTCGTAAAGGCTCAAAATTCTAACTTTGATATTTTGAATATTAAGGTTGAACGGAAGGGAAAGGATAAACCCTAGTTTACGAAAATAAAATTCCATTGAAATAAAGACCAATAAGAAGAGAGACGGACTTAGGGTTTCAGATGAGAAGAAGCAGGTTTAAAACGAATCCCGAGTGGAGGAGGAAGGTCTACCTGCACGTGTATTGCTTCTCAAATGGCCTCTGGACAACCTTACATCTGCACAATCAATCACCAATCAAACAAAGATGGAATTCCAACAAGGCAGCACTGAAGGTATACAATCGTTAGGAGCCTTAGGATGAAAAGCTTCAAACATCAGAAAGATTCTTACTAAGGTGGAAGAAGTATGTTTTATCTTCGATTACTATCCATGCTCCGTCAGGTTCTCCAATCCCTAAAGGGGAGCTTCACAACAGAATTCTAGCGAACTTCATTTGGAACGACAAGGGAGAAACTCTTCCTTCTTAGGATTTGAATTCCATTCGGCCTTCCTCAATATCTACTTCTCCTGCTATTCCCAGAAGAACCTTGTTTTCTGACCAATCGAAGCCCTCACAAAAGGATAAGCAGAAACAAAATGGGACGAAAATCCGGCCAAGAAGAAACCAGGATCCTTACGAGAATACTGAAGTAAGCCAGATAAGCAAAGAGGAAACCACATATGGAGAGAGACCATCTGACGAATGAAGGGAAATTTATTTGATAACCCTAAACGGTACCTATAATTACAAATGTTACCATTTACTTTCGTTAATATCCACTCTACCCAGAAAACCTAAGTTTAGTTTCAATCTCTCCCTGTCCCTTTCCAGGGGGATGAAAATCCCGGCCAAAGAGATTAATCGCCACCATACCAAGAGTTCAATTGCTCTCTATTTTCTGTATGTTTTTTCGTGATTAATCGTCATCGTCTTGTTTGAAAACCATTGACAATGAAGATGGTTTTATCAACTGAGCTTCAAATGTTGAATCTTCTACATCAACTGTTCTTCCTTTGCAAAACAGATTCTAGGTATCGGCACAGTCAAGGTCAATTTTCAACCTCAAAATCGACTGATAGAGAATCATCCCGGAAAAACCCTTGCAGTAATGGCCTAAGAGACAAATAAAAGGGAGAGGGTTGCTGTTTGACTGCTAAAGTTGTGAAAGAGAGAGAAAGAGGCCCGAAAACAAGGGATTGAGAGAATGACTAAACATTGGAGATGAAACAGGGGAGAGAGAGAGAGGTCTCTGTCGATATGTTAAGAACATAAGGAAGAAAAAAAAAAACAAAGGGCTTTGGCCTTCTGTTGTCAATGAAGAAGAGAAGGAGGAGCAAGAGACCCTCTCTATCGGTATGTGAAGAAGGAGGAGAGGACGAAGAAGAGAAGAAAGCATATGAAGAGAAAATACCTGCTATTAACCAGGGAATGCACGGAGATGCAACAGCGATCGGAAATCCTGAAGTTCCGAGGTCGAGACAACGACGACCGTTCTGGGCTGAGGACTGTCCGGGACATCACAGGCCCTCCTTGTTAAAAAGTAGCGGGGGTTTGAAAAGCAACGAAGCAATTTTGCAATTTGGGGCCATAAAAGGGTTACCTGTTTAACCTGCCCCATTTGACATCCCTAGTACAGGATACCAACTAGCTAGTAGTAGTATCAATTGCTAAATTAACCATCCGGTCTTAACTGCTCAACCTAAATAACGAACGCAAGATACGCACTATCTTCTACTGGTTTAAGTCCTTTCTCTCTTTGCCACTTCCTAGTGAGCATGGGATATAATTGATCTTTGTGCCTCTGTGGCTAGATGGGAAATTTGGAAGGCCCGAAACAATGCTATGTTTAACAAGAAAAAACCTTCGGTCCAGCATGTTACAAACGGTATTACAAAAGCAAATAACGAATGTTGTCCCTCTCTACCTGATTCTCAGGTGAATGCTCATGGTCTTTTTTATGGAAGTTATGTGCATCTGTTCCCAACATCCTTTCTTCAAGCTGAATTTTGATGGCGTTTACGGGATATCTCAAAGTGAAGCTGCAATTGGTGGTGTTATCAGGAATTCAGATGGCATTTTTGTGGGAGGTTTTGCGTCAGAGTGTGACGCTTCTTCGCCTCTCATGGCTAAAACCCAAACCGCACTGGAATGCTTTAAAATGGCAAGGGCTTTAAAGATATCACACATATTAATTGAAGGCGACTCTCAAGTGCTGATTAATATCCTAAAAACTCATTCGAAGTCGATCCCTTGGAGAAATGCAGGTTATATTGCGCAGATTCAAGAGTTATGTACATATTTTTGTTGGTTTATTTAGTTGTGCGCTCAGGGAAGGAAATCGATTTGCATATTTCCTAGCTAACTTTGCTCTAGAATGGTTTTCCTGTGTTTGGGTTAACCCTCCACCTCCAGGGCTATCCACTTTTTTGATGGATGATACGAGAGATCTTTGTATTTTGAGGAAATAACATAGATGTTATGTTTCTTACCAAAAAAAAATCATTCAAAACACAATACTCACTCCGAGAGTTGGCCAAAGTCTTAATCTAAGTATATACTGTGTCTTATTATAATCTTTTTACTGTAAATGAGTTTCCTCCTCCATCATTTAGATTTGTTTTCACATTTTTTTAGTGTCAGTTCTCAAAGGGGATGCACAAATTCAATTTTATGAAGTGAATATATATATATTCAAGCCCAAAAACAAATTCGTTGGACAACTTCAGGTATAAACTCTGGAAGCTCCTGGTGGAAAGTAAGGGTGGATGAAAACCAAACCAAACATATCTAGACAGGAAATTAAAATAAATAGAATAAAAATGATGAAAATAAAAGGAGAAATATCACACACAACCACGCCACGACTAACCAGACAGACAACAAAGGTGATGTGTGCGTGATTAAAAGCACCCTATACACACCCACAATCAATGGCGGAACCACCTTATGCGATGCCGCGCCCCCCCCCCCCCCCCCCCCCCCCCCCCCCCCAGCTTCTATTTTTTAATTAAAAATATATATATTTTAATTAAATTTATGTTTTGCCCCCTCTAAAATTTCTGGT
The DNA here is from genome assembly GCA_947561395.2 of Buxus sempervirens. Lineage (NCBI taxonomy): Eukaryota > Viridiplantae > Streptophyta > Magnoliopsida > Buxales > Buxaceae > Buxus > Buxus sempervirens. The sequence continues at coordinate 35,465,220 of OX387188.1, read as the reverse complement.
TTGCACCCCCAACTCATTGAAATTTCTATATTTCATGAAAATCCCCCCCAGCTTCTATTTTTTAATTAAAAATATATATTTTGTAATTAAAATTTATGTTTTGCCCCTCTCTAAAATTTCTGATTTGCACCCCCAACTCATTGAAATTTCTATATTTCATGAGAACCCCTCTAAAATTTCTGGTTTGTCCTCCCAACTCATTGAAATTTTTATATTTCATGAAAAGTGTTAATTGAAAATTTTTTTTTGCCCCCTCAAATTTGGAGTCCTAGTTCCGTCATTGCCCACAATAGTCCATGGGCTCATGTCCTTGTGGGGCCTCTAAAATTTTTAATAACGCTCAGATTCAAAGTTTTCACAAGAAAACACAAAAGAAAGGATTTCTTCAAGTCTCAATTTTGAGACTTCACAAGAACTCAAAATAAAACAATTGTTAGAAAACATTTGATGTAAACTGAAAGATATAAGACTAAAAATGTGATTTTCTTATTCATTGTTTGTAAACTCACTTTCTTAAGTAAAAAATTGTGTATATTTGTATGAAAATTTGCTCTTTAATTTATAACACATGTCATGTTTTCCAATTTTACAGGTTTGTTATGTTACTTTCTCATTAACTAATCGAATGGAATGGCATATGATTCGGCTCTTGCTTTTAAGGTGAAGTGTTTTTTTTATTGGGTCCCAGAAAAACATTTATAAATTAGTGTTTTGTAATTTGTTACATGCGTGTAGTGCGTGCAATCCCCTAGTTCCCCTTAAAACAATAGATTATCAAACACCCAAAGTGTAATAGTCCCATCAATTTACAGATGCATCCATTTGATGGAGACCAAAAACTTTCCTTTTTCGTCCATACCATACAGCCTAAAGGTCCAAAATAGGTGGCCTACCCTAGTGATTTAAAATGATTGATTTCAGTGATCAAGATGGATGGCCTCTTTCTCCTTGTATCTCTGTATAATATCTTGGTGTTGGTGGTGGGCCATCCGAAATGTCAAGGCTAATAAATTAAAACCCTTTTTAAGGCCTTCGTGGGTTTTTACCTTAGATGGAAAGCAACCAAATTCCGCCGACAAAATCATTCCCCTTAAACTTAGTTCTTCGTTTTGATGATGAGATACATCCTCTGCATGCAAGCACTTGAAACAAAATCTCATCATTTCGATGGATAACTTCGGAATTTGATTCATTGCGTTTATTTCTTTGATGTATATCTCGATCAAAGTCGTTCTCGAGGTGATAGAGCAACTTGATTGATGAAAAAGAAATATCGGATCCACATCACCGCGAATTCATTTCAGATCAGACGTCGATATCAACGAATCCCCTTATTTCAATCCCCCGGATCTCTCACACAAGTTCCGATTTCAGTTTAGATCTCCATTCGAATGTTATTAACGACCATGGAAGACAACGAAATCGAAAGTTAAATTAATTATGGCTCACCCGTTTAGTAACACGTTTCAAACCGTATTGAACCAGTCAATTAATAAATGGATTCCTTGATGGGTGAGTCTGAGACCTAGGTCAAGGAACGCTTGAAACCAGACAAGAACACCAGAGATGCATGCATGAATTTGAAGGGGTTGCACATTAACCAAAATTGGGTGAAACCAAAACCAAAAACTGGAGAGATTTTTCTTCAACTGTAGGAATGAGAATCAGATGAAGCTGATCCAAGTAAGATGCTATTCTGAAACATTGTTTCAACCTTCCCAGAAATTCAAAATGGAAGTAAGAAGCATTTGATCAAATGCAGAGATAGAGCCATTTAAAAATACAAGATCTAGAGCCACTACACACACACACAAAATCAATTACCACAAAAACTAGGAATATAATACAGGATTTTAAAATTTTTCCATGCCATTGACTGCTGTCAATAAATTGGTCTGACCCAAAAACCAAAAAAAAAAAAAGTCCCTGTCCTACTTGATCTCCGGTTGGCTTTTAGGGTATCAGTTTTGTTATTCTAAGTAGATGAAAAATAATTGAGAAGAATCAGCACTGATGCTCATGGATTATGCTCATATAAAGATTATCTGGACAGCAAAGTCACTGGAGGATAAGCAGACTATAAGAAAAGGATGAGGGTGGCCTCCAGAATCCAATAAAACATAAAAGGGCACCATAGAATGTGTATACCTCTGTCAGTTCCCCAAAGGGGAGATTCCAGCTAACAGTCAACCCTTCATCTTCTCAGGTGATTGAACATCAAAGAGTTGAAACCTTCAGGTATGCGCATACCATGGATAAAAGCAAAACAAAAGACCTCTGTCATATTTACTTTCAAGTGTTGTATATTTTTGTATGTTATCTGCTATGACCATAGAATATCACCAATGCTCAATCAAGTTGCACCCTTGAAGCAGGAAGCGTTTCTGTTACAATTCTCTGTTTCTTCTTTATATCCATCATTCCTCCCTTACTATTCGCTAGATGGTTTCTCATATGACTTGATGAAAGGATTGAGTTCTGTACCCATCGACCTAAGATTATTCCATTTTCCAATAAAACCTCTACAATGAGAGCTACCCCATCAATGGTGGGATAACATCTAGGATCTGCATTACACAATACACATATTCCAGCAAGTTTATAGTGTTTAATATGCTGATACCTGTAAGATATTAAACAGCAAATAAAAGTTTTAAAATTCCACTCAGCACTGGAGATAATAACTACAAACACCAGAAGAAGACATATGATACAAAGTTCTTGCCATAGTATATCTATCTATTATTCAATAACTGGTACATAGACAGAACAAGCTCATAACATTTGAGTATTTTCTATAGGATATAAGATGATCTTCATTTCTTGGATAACATTGACAAACTCACGTAAAAGAAAGAAGAAAAGGACCCAGTTCTTTATTTTCTATCACAGATAACAAAACACAAGCAAAGACCAATAACTATAACTCAATATTAAAAATTAGAATGAAAAGTAAAATTTACCAGTATCCCACTCCACCAATACTGCTTCTTTCTTTTGTACCAAAATGAGTTACATTGGCTGCGAGGTTCTGACCTGCTGCTTTGTGTTGTCTGTAGACAACTGCGTCGAAGCTTCCGATAGCATTACTGCTGCAGCAGATGTCATGGTTTGGTACTGAGGAGGCAATGTGGTGGCATGTGGTTGAGTGTAGTACATCTGGGCATGTGCAGGATCCGCATATTCATAAGCATAATTTGCGGCCGCAGCGACGGACTGAGATGGATGATGCAACTGATGGAATCCCACATATTGTTGTTGATGTTGCTGATGCTGATTAGAAGGAACTTGAACAAGTGGTGGCGCTGCTGCGGTGGGCGTTCTGTACGCACCCGAGGCTAAATCATGTTTCGGCAGAGGAGCACTCTTTGTGTTATACAAGGGGGCAGGGGAATCCTTGTAAGCTCCTGGGGGAGGAACCATAGAAGCAGTAGGAGGGGTCGGAGGCCGACTAGAAGTAATGGTGGAAGTGTCACCCATAGTAGATTGCATGGACAAGTTGTATGGTTGGTTCGACCGAACTTGCATCATGTACATTGGGTAAGACTGATCAAACTGGGGGTGGAGGTGCTGTTGTTGATGAGGAGGATACATTGAGTAGTAAGATGAGATTGGAACTGGCCCTGATGCTGGATGGCGAATGTAATGTGTATTTGTGGGAACGAATTGTTGTTGCTGCTGCTGTTGTTGTTGATCCAACTGGGGAGGCAATACATACCCAGAGTCCTGATGAACTTGTTGCAACTGAATCCAAGAGTTAGGATCAGTTACATTACTCTTCGGATCGACGGGGTTAGCAGAAACCCTGTTGTCTCCGGATGCAACTTGAAAATTTTGGTCTTGATAAAACGGGGGTTTTGAGCGAGAAATCGCATTTGCAATACTATTATCACTGTTAGAAAAAAAAAAAAAAAAGGAACCCATTTCAGAACTAGATTCAAATACACAAATAAACAAATCTAACTAATTAAACCCTCAAATTGACGAAGATATGTAAAACATAAGTAATAAATCTAGAGGCTTTTTTGGGCACCTTGAAACTGAATCTGGTGAAGACAAATCAATGGCGTAACCGGGTTTCTGCTGCATTTGCTGTGGTGGCTGTGGTGGTTTCCGCAAACCAATCGGCGCTCCATGTTCTGATCTCTCGTCATCAGAAGAGAGAATCCGATTTGGGTTTTCACTTGCAGCAGCAGCAGAACTGACAGTCGCTGCTGTGGTAGTTGTTGGCAGAGGAGGCGGAGCAGAAAGAACAACAAAGCCCTCACTTTGCTTCTGAACTGTAGGAGCCACACCCATAACCATCTGCGAGAACTGTTCCTCGAGTCCAACCTTCTGATCCTGCAATCTAAAACCACCATCCTCAACACGAACCCTAATCGGAGGCAAATTAGACATAGAAGGTGAAGATGATGTCGAGCCAAACGACGAAGTGGTATCCATCATTGGCGAATCAGGCATGGAATGGACATCCTGCGCATGCTTAATCTGCTTGTTGCTGCTCAAAGACTCGGTTTGAGCTTCCACATATGCAGCCGAGTCCACACGAATACCATCATCGAGGCTCAGCAAGCAACTAACCGAAGCAGCGTCTGCAGATAACCCCCTGGGGAGAATTCCGGAACTGTTGAGCGCATCGACGAACCAGGTCTCAGACTTGGAATCGTCAAGGAGTGAACCGATTGACGACGACGTCTCGGGCTTCGTCGGAAAAAGAAATAACCGGAGGCGCGATGATTTTAACGATGAAGCCGAGGTGCGATCGTACTCTTCGATCATGTTATCGAGATCTTCGTCCGTGGTGACGGAGATGAGAGAGTCAAGCTCCTCGTTGGGAAGTTGATATTTGAGGGTGAAAGAGCGCCCGTTGAGCAGACTCCGAGAGAGACGACCACAGAGGTCGGCAAGAGTGGAGTTCCGGTTGACGACAATGATCCGGGTGTCGCCGCCGATGTAGCAGAGAGACTTGTCGTGGGGACGGGGCACGATATGACCGCCATAGCTGCACATCAGGCGCAGCTTCGCTCCGGGTACGTATGGGATGGGCTCGTCCCATGAATCGGCGTTGCGAGAACGAGGGGAGGATTCGACTGACTCGGGATAGCCCACGTTCGGGGTGGTTGCAGGGGCTCCGACACCAGCGACAGTAGCTCCAGCGGCGGCGAGCGGCAGCGGAGGTAACGGTGACTCCATTCCGTGGTGGTGGGGCTGAGCCGGGATTCGCTCCCTGCGCAGAGAGTGAGACCGAATAGGCTTGTGTTTCTTGGAGGCTTATACTCTTATACTCCATTCCCTTTTTTTTTTCTCCTTCGGAAGAAATGTTAGTATCCTTCACATCGGACGATATTTATGATTTCTTTTGAATCGTCTGATTTATGATAAGGCAAATCAGACGGTTTTGAACGAATGAGGACATGTTTATAGTGTTACGTGGAGGATACCAATACAGTTGGTTTTGCCTTTTGTTCCTTAAACAAGGGGCGGTGTCAGAGAGATGCGGAGCCGAAGAGAGGAAATATAGGAAGAACAGGGCTTCGGTGTATGGTAGGCTGATGCAAGTGACATAGACGGCATGGGCCCACTATTTTGAGACTTCTCTGCGTTCAAACTAGTAACGCCTCTCTCTGACTTGGTGTAGGTTTCTTTTAACATTTCAATTTAGATTAAGGAAAATTAATGGGGTGAACGGTTGTCATGACATAACAAGGTTAGACCCCTTGAGACGTGTGGGTCCTGCCTAGCAATTAAATTAGATTTGTACATGTCTCAATAGTGTGCAAATTCCCTACATGCTTCTAAGAGGGTCTAAATCAAGTTTCACTGTCAAAGCCACTAGGTAACGATTCTTGTCAAAGTGTGAAACCAATTAAAGATATACGGCCTTCCTTTTCCTTTCCTTTTCAATCTCATGTTAATTTTGATATCAAAATAAATAGTTGAGAAAAGAAAAATAATGCAGCATCCTATGGCAAACATGTATTTGGCCCTTAAAAGTTAAAAAATTCAAAAATGAGTGTTGAATTTTTTTAATTAAATATTTATTACAAGATGCTACAGTATTTTATTTTATTTTATTGAAAAAGATCATATGCAATTTGAAAAAACCTCATAAGGATATTTAGAATACTTTGAAAAAAAAGTGAAAAAGTTAATATATCAAGGCAATACAAGCTATTGGTAAAATGGTTTACGTAATGTGAAACCATCAGTTGAGATTATGTTTTGGGGTGTGAGACCTGTATTGCCACGAGCATGCATCCATGCATTTCATGGATGGTACCATAGACTACAATAGATAAAATGATCTCGTGCACATTCTCCACCACTAGTGGTTTAAAGGAATGTATTAGTACATCTTACTAAGTCAAAGAAGTGTTTATAATAAGTCTTTTGCTTTAAGAATAGGAAGAGGAAGAGGAAGAGGAGAAGAAGAAGCAAATTCTTGAATGCTTCAAATTATTAAAACTCGTGCAGTACTCCACTTGTGTAGGAAGGGATAAAGGGAGACAATATTGGAAGGAATAGATACAAAACTAATTGTTAGTTTTTGTAAAAGTTGGGGCAGTTGTAATTGTTCAACCCTTTTATTAATAAATCTTTTTTGAGGGGTTATTTTGGAAAGCTATATATTTTGTTCAGCACTCAGGGGACGATCTTCTCATTTTATGTAGTATAGATTTGATATTTTATATAAAAGGTTTAAATTTTCAGACTGATGCTTAGTATGACGTCTTATAAAAACTTGGCTGTGAAGCTAGCATAGGGTCAATGAGATGAGAGAAACTGGGGGGAAACGACACATGGATGCCCAGAGAGGACAAGTGGCCAAAATCCATTTATCAAATGAAATTAGACTAATAGTTCAAATTTTTTTTTGGTGAGCTCTAATAGTTCAAATGAAAAGGTTAGTGAACCACAATAACAATAATAGTTCAAATAAAATTGATGGGACAGATAGATCCATCACAATAATACTAAATATTAGACCAATATTTGAGGGTGACAATTAATATAATTAATTAGTTCTTATTATTCATAAAAGAGGAAAGATGTTTGAGGAGAGCTTTTTTTAATAACAAAAACAACTTCATTTAAAACAATTTAGAAGTCATTTGGGGTTAATTTGTTTACCAACCACCTAATATAGTGTGTAGAACTTTTGTCATCACTATTGATCAGTTGAATTCTCAACTTTTGGAACAAATTGATCACTTATCCATACTATTAGTAAAGCAAAGTCTCAAGAATATTCTTCAAATTTTGGCCCGCTTTTTTCATCGCCATACATTATTCTTCAAAATCCTTAAAAAGACTCTACTATCCAAAAAAATATACCTTCTAACTTATCGATAATTACCCGTAAAAAGTAAAAACCTACAATCTAAGTCTCACGTTAACTATTGAATACGTGCAGAAGTGCATATGCCCCCTCTAATTCATATCTATGTGAAGGCATCACAAAGGAAGAATCTCATGTTAGAATTTTTATGACCCACATGATTCGACCGGTGTGATTGATGGGCTAATTTCTATGGTTCCTTCTTTGTAAAATTTTTCACCTTTCATTTTATCTTGTAAACAAATTGAGGAAGACATGCTCATGATATGCAAAAGTACACCATTTCCACAATCCAAGACAGAGCTCTCTCCAAAACCCTTCTGAATTTCATGAGCTGATGCAAGAGCTTCTCACATGCCAAAAAATCTCATCTTCCATGACCTTTCAAATGCCCATGCGGTCAGCACACTCTTGTCCCATTGTGTTAGACATGTGTTGGGGATTGGCTAATTGAACTTTGGTTTAAACCACAGTTTAATTTGGTGACTATAACTAATTGAACTCAATTTCTTATACTAGATTCCATATATTTTTAATACAAAGACTTGGAATTATATGAAGGGTTTTCATGGGATATATATAAAGCTTATCTAGGTTTGTCTGATTTCCCTTTTTTAAGTTGGTGTTAGAAGATAACATTAACAAATAATTCATGTATTGAAGCCAAGGATCTTGATATGCTGCTGACATGCATGAGAGCTACTCTTCCCATTTGCTTAGTCTTCTTCTTAGAATTAGAGGTCATCGGTTGCATCCATGAGAGCTACTCTTCCCATTTGCTTAGTCTTCTTCTTAGAATTAGAGGTCATCGGTTGCATCCTTACAATGGCATGTTATCACTTGCTTAAAAAGATCAATTTTCAAAATAAATTAGATTTAGTCGGACAATTCTTGAAAATTGGGAATTAGTGATACTTTTTTTACATAATTGGGATTCAGTGTCATTTTACTATTCCTGAATTCCTGAAGAATTTCTTCCAAAAATATCCTAAAAAGACTTGCATATCTCACTTGTATCTGAATGAGTGAAAAAGTTTTCAAAGTCTTTTGAAGGCATTTTTGGAAGAAATTCTTCGTGACCAGTGATTCTCAATTTTTTTTAAAAGTATCACTATTTCTCAATTAACAAGAATTTGATGACTGAATCTGAATTATTTTGAAAAAATATCACTAAAAACCAATTTCTCCTAAGAAGATCCCCAGTGCTTTGTGATGTTGGCCAATTTTTGAGTGGTAAGTAGACTTAATGTTGTGGATAGTGATAACACAAACAGCTTAATTTTAGTGCATTATTCTTCTATCTTATCCTTTTGGTAAGTCCCTATATAGAAAGACCTAGAAAGAATTCATGTGGACATGGGTCTTCAAGAAGTCATAGATTACATAAAGTTCCTATGTACTTTACTTTCTACAATATATGGGAAGAAAATGGGGACTAAGTTAAAATGACATGTTTGGCACCAATCCATAAGGAATATTTTGTATCAAGTTTTGATGATTAAAAACGGATATGACGCGTCACACACACACGGTAGGGTAAAGCAAATAAACTTTTCGAAGAGATTTGTGTTTGATTCATTAGGAAATATGGACGTGAAGCTTTATTTCTTCATTAAAACTCTTTCAAAAATTTCCTCTTAAAATGAACAACTCAATTAAAGGAAACAAATTAAGGTGCTAATTAACTAGTTTGGATTTAAGGGTTTATGGATTTTTGATTCCATTGGAATCCAAATCCAGAGTCCACTTAAGCTTTCTGGTAGGGTTTTAATTCGAATGTTGGATTTTCAAATCAGATGTTACAATGGCCAAAAACCGCAATCTGTTTTTTATAGGTTTCTATGAATTTTGATGGTTAAAAGAATAAAACCTATGTGGTAAAAAGCTATTCACAGCGGTGGGTTCCACTTGAACATAATACTAGAAAGAGCTAAAATCCAAAGTATCCAAAAAATATTTAGGATTCTAAAAATCCACATTAAAAATCTAGATTTTCAAAATCCAAATTATAATCCACAATCTAGAATGTACAAGCCCTAACAAACACAAACTTAAATACATATATAATAATAATAAATTGTTATAATTTTTATTATTATAATAGTTTGGCATGCCAAACTAGTGGGCATAGGTCGAACAAGGCCATGTTAACAAATAGTAGGTCAAATATATATTTATATATATAAAGGCAACCTCCTGTTTTCTGCCTGACATTTTATACCTAGAACGCCCTTCAATTTTTTCCTAATTTACTTCAATACTAAGGTTTGTTAATGTCATGTGTATGAGTATCATAACTAATTCCCAACATAAGATTTATTCCCAAAAGGCCCTTCTTTGTTCCTAATTCTTTTGCTATGCGTGCATCTCCCTTGTGCGTGTATATATATATAAGTAATAATTATTTAAAATAACAGCCTTTAAAATTTTTTATGGGTACTCGATCTAAAGAAACAGGTATAGTGATAATTCCAGTTGGCATGGGAGACATTAATTAATGAAGTGTGTTAAAATTTCAACATGGTACAGGGAGGAGCTAGATGCACATGATCTCCCCCACTTCACTTTAAACTAGACCCGATCCAAGCCTCTTCTGAAAATGCCCACCACAGCCAAACACTCATTTCACGTTGTACACAACCACAACCAGCACTTCTTGCCCAATCTAACGCATTACATTACCAACCTCCCCGGAGCGAGGTCGTGAACGTTGTTCTCCACAGCAACCCCTATAGATTAATGCCCAGCTTTGCATGGCATCTGATCCCGAAATCCAAAGCCACCTACAACCATATGTGTAACAGCTAATAGCAAAATATTATAATGAAGTAGAGTACAGCTGCGTGTGTCAAGCTGTTGATTGGGATGGATCCCACTCATTGTTCTTCGGAAAACAGCTCATCACCCCGTGCACTTGTGCTTACGTGAAGAGGCGTTTCAGAAAGCCGAGACCGCGTGCGAGAGAGAGAGAGCTCCTCGATTATATCACAAAGCGGACTGTTGCCTTTGCTTTTCCCCTTGGCGACATTACCAGTGGCACCTTCGCCAGCCATGCAATCCCATCTTTCTGTTCATTGTTTTCTCACCCAAATTTCTTCGTCTTAAAGCTTAATTTTCTAATGGATGCTTCCCACTGTTCTGAAAGCTATAGCATGAAGAAATTTTCACTCTAGGATGCTTTCCAACCTCACTTACTAATATGCCATCCACTAGTGTGATGTAGTTACAGTCTTGACATGAACTTGTGTTGTTAAGAGTGTAAAGTAAAACATATTCACCATTGTTTACAAACTCAAGAAAGTAATATTCTTAATTTTGTTAGCATAATCATTTCATGGTACTCGGCTGTATCGATTGATATTGCGTGATAAAAGATGGATTTTTGGATTTGGACATTGAAAGTTGTTAATTTGATGTGCAGGTCAGGGACGTTTTCTATGAATGGGGAATAATGTTCCAGAAATCGAGGAGCCACTTCCATCTTGTGGTGCCATATAAACAGCAGTTTTTTTTGGAGGATATATAGGGAAAGTATACATGTATTAACAGCAATTCGGAGGAATAAAATCAATATAGAATATTGTTTATTGCGTACTTGATTATTTTGCTGGCATTGTCAATTGGTCGACCCAAATGGCCATCTTGGTGTTTTTCTAAGTGGGCCCAATATAAAGCATTTACAAAAAGTGAAAAATAATTATCAGAATAATTAATAATTATTTTTAATAATAAATATTACTATAATTACATAATAAGAAAAATAATTTTATAATGTAGTATTATAATGGTTTAATATAATATATTAATTATTTTTTAAATAATTGTCAAAATACTTCTTTTAGTTAAATATAATGTGTGAAAAATGGAGCTTTGATATATTTTAAAATTTTAAAATGATTGTCGTATTTAGTACACTTTAGCGAAGTCAATTGCGAGCAATTTATAAACTTATTTATATTTAATGTATATCCGATTTGATTCTAATTCCTTCCTAATTATTTTAAATGTTTTCTTATAATTATTAAATAAAATAATTATTTTCTTAAAAGCTTGCTTGAAAATAGGTGGCTTCATAGAAGGACACATAGTTTTCACAATTTAATTGTTATTATAAATAGTTAAATATTGTTTGTTAATTCTAAAACATAATGAGATTGTTATGAATAGTTAACATACATTTTATATTTTCAATGATCCTAACAAATTATGAATGACCACAACAAATATGTGCATGATTCAAACTTATAAATATATTGCTTAAACTAATTGCTACTCCTACAACATTAATGAAATAGGTAAATCTATTATCATCAATAAGTAAATAAAATTTGATAAAAGTTCTATTTATTGTTTATAAATTTAATTCTTGTTTGATTTTGCTTTTCCTTAATGAATTAGTCTAACTCTTGTTTAAATTTTTTTTGGTTTGCCTTTTACACAGTGCTTGATTGAGATATTGAAGTAAACTAATGTTTAGTAATCTCAAGGTAAATAATTTATTTTGTTATTTCTATTTATATGGTAATAGGGAAATTAGAAATAATATTATTATGAATCTTAATTAATAGTTATCTAAATAGGTTAAGATAGTCAAACTTAACTTACTTATTCAAAGTAAACCTGACAATAACCCAATTACCCTACCATACACAATTAATTTATTAGTCAATATGCATATATTGTGTACATAATAGTTGTTAAAAAATAAAATGCAAATAATATATATTTTTTTTCTATTTCGTATTTTATAATGCAAATTGATAATCAAATTTAATAATGAACAGTTCTCAAGTTGTAATATTAATGATATATGGCCACTAATAATATCTAAATGTTCAAAATTAAATTTATATTCTACTTTATTGGAATTTGTACACACACGAATGCACATGCTTGCATGCACGCATACAAATACACATATTAATTCATTTGTTGTGTATGAGTATTTAAAATGTTTTATTTCATTTTGATTAATTTATTCGAATTCTATTTTATTATTTCTATAAGTTATATCTTCTAACTTTATTCTCTAATGAAATACCAAAATGAATCTTTTTAGGAAAATATGATATCATATTAGTCATATTTAAATAACTTTTTATAATTAGATTTCTAATTTTCTTAATAAAAATCTCGAAGAAAAATTAATAAAATAGTTGATGAGATGTATATGGATTTAATGGATTCCATGTCAAAATTAAATATATAGGAGAATTTTGTTATTATCGTTTTCTTCCTAAGTAGTTCTATATTTAAAATATTAATATTAATTGGATATATGTGGACATATAATTATTAAAATTAAATTTATTTGAACATAAGTGTAAATTAAAGATTTTACTAAAGTTATTATTGGAACTAAAATTTATTTGGACATAAAGATTTATTTGAACATAAGTGTAAATTAAAGATTTTACATAAGTGTAAATCAAAAATAGTTAATTAGATGTTTATGGTTTTAATGACTTACATTTTAAGATTAGTTATACATGATGATTTTGTTATTGCAGTTTTCTTCTCAAATAATTATTTTAGATATTTGCCTATTACATATTAATATTATATATATATATATATATACATGACTTTCTATTTTTTAGAATTATATTCATTTAAGAAGAAGTCAACATGCCCAAGGATTTTATTAAAATTATTAGTTGTTTTACTATGGTCTTATTAGTAAAAATCTCTAAGAAAATTTTTTAAAAAATTTAATATTATATATATACACATTGCATATATATGAGAATTTTATTATTGCATTTTTAGATAATCTCTTACAATTAATAAGGTATTTTCGCTAATATTTATTTAATTAATAAAAATAATCATTTTAGATCTTCGTCATGTATATAGTAATAATCTTTTATTAATTAGATATTTTATTTTATTAATAAAATCTCCAAGCAAAATTATAGAATAGTTAATCAAACATATATGGATTTAATAAATTACATGTCAAAATGAGATATACATGAGAACTTTATTATTACCGTTTTCATCTAAAATATTTGCTTATCACATAATAATATTACTTAGATATACATGGGTTACTTAAAAATTAAAATTATTTAAGAAGAAGTCCAGATACCCAAGGATCTTATTAAAAACATTAAATTTTGTTTTAGTAGGATTTTATCGGAGACAAAGAAGTTATTTTTGAAATTAAGTATTCTTCAAAAGGATATAATATACCTATGAGATTTGTAATCGTTCTATGGTGAGGATGGAGAAAGCGAGAAATAAAAGACCATGGATGGAGGAAATCACTTCAATAAGATGATCTTCTGTGAAAGATATTTTTTTCTTGCTTTTGTGCGTGCGTGTGAAAATGATCTTCTGTGGTGCTATGCTGTTAGCAGCATATTTTTTTTTGGAAATATATATATATTTGGAAAAATTATGAAAACAATTTTTGGCTTGTATTTATAAAACAGTCCATAAAAAGTTATTTATTTATGGACTAAATCTCGTTTTATTTATGAAAACAATTTTTGGCTTGTATTTATGGACTAAATCTCGTTTTATTTATTTTTTACTATTTTCTGGTTCGATTCTTGGTCATTGTTTGTTCCAATCGGTTATTTGATTGTTAGCATGATATTTCTTTCATTCTCCTCAGATTAAGAGAAAGGAGTACCTCATCGCCTGAGTCTCCTCACTCTCACCAACACCAATTTCAGATTATCTTGACAAACTAAATGAATGGTGTTGTTCCTAAGTTCTTGTAGCTCTTCCAACACAAAACTTTGCTCATATTGGTGGGCTCTCGCCAACACCAATTTCAGATTATCTTCACAAAATAAATGAACGGTGTTCTTGAGTTCTTGTGGATAGAGAGAGGCAGCTACGATCATTGGCATTTAACTAATAGAGAAGAAAAAATTGGGGTAGTTGATTCTAAAAGTCAAGTTTTTTATGTGTACGAGTAATAAAATCTTAGCTATATTATCCATGTTAGATTTCAATATTATTCACATAAAGAATAAAAATTAAATCTAGTTTTTCAGACTGATATGGTTGCTGGTTGTTCCTCTCCTTGTCAGAACTCTTCAGATGGGAGACGTTATCACACGTTATGTTCTACGTGTTACGGAAGACATGGATGATTTTCTGCAAAATAATATTGGTCCTTTCTCTCCTTGCTCCTCTTAATTTATCACACGTTATGTTATGTCAGTCAATAATATTGGTCCTTTCTCTCCTTGCTCCTCTTAATTTATCACACGTTATGTTATGTCAGTCAATTAGGATAGGAGAGGTACCTAACCTATTTATAATACAATATATAGTAGTCCCATTAAAGATTTCAATCTTAAATAGGATTCTATAGAGACTCCTACTCCAATACAGTCTCCTGGCTTAAATACAACTTATATCACATATCAAATATGCAGGATAAGGTGCACCAAACTCAATTAAATTGATCACTCACAATATTGAGTTACTAATAATATCATCACGGACTATATATATTCAACCTATTTTTATAAAACCAAAAATACAATTAATGTAAGCTCACATAAAAGAAAAAATTCTAACAATCCATACCAACATGGCTATCTTAGTAAGATTGCTAATCCCATTTATTCAACAAGCAGGAATTTTGTATTTGTAAACCACTTTTTTACTCACTTGGAGTCATCAACATCTTTCTACGAACTGTGAACTAGAGATGGTGTTTACATCCTATACAGACCAACGAATAAGATAAGGCCACGTGGTATCCACATGGCCTACTGAGGCCATGTCATGAACACACGTAGGCTTTGTGCAGTCAGATAGGCCACATCACCATACACATAGACCGAGAGTTCAGTTAAGGCCACGCAAGCCCATACGACAAACCATACTCATGATTATCAAAAGATCGTGTCATCGGTCGTTTGAGAATAACCAATTTAAGATCGTGGCCGGACGGTTATCTTTCATGAACAGAAGACTACGGATGATCAACTTCCATAAAGATTGTGCAAGAGTGGGATGTTGAGCAACTGTCAAAGATTGGCTATAAAAAGCACAAACTCAAAGAGCTCGAGGACACAATCCATTCAATCACAACCAGTTATAATATTATTTTGATCATCCGTGATCTTTATCTCCTTTCCTACACTGTAGTCAGAAGGATAAACTTGGACTTCTCTTACTGCTTCCAGTCGCAGTGATACCTTAGACCGCTCTTTACTCCGATCAACGCCAGAATCTTGCCACCGGAGAGTAAGTTGAAGCCGCCCTTAACTCGCAGTTCTGTACCCCGAATAATGCTATAGAATCCTGAGCAGCCGGTCTCGAGACTCGCTTTGATCAAGCCAGGTGACTTGCGTATTTTCGGTTAAACAGCAATCCAAGGTGAACTCCCCGAATTGGCTTTGTTAGCAGTCGTCCCCTTCCTCCTGCTCTTATACCGCGATTACGGTTATAAGACCAGGACAGGCCGGTTCTGTAAGCTTTATCAGTTTTCTTCTTGCTTTTTGTTTCCTTTTGGGGATTATCTGTTGTAACTTTCGGCCATCGGTCGATTTTATAATAAAAAATTTTGTGCCATTAGTTGCTTTCGCTTTCAAACACTTACAAGAACCCAAACGAAGACCGAACTCCTAGTCTTCATATTATCGCCTGACCGGTTTTATTACAGGTTTGCAGTACGACTAAACCGACACGCCGGTTTAGATTCGGAACAGGTGCCCGGGGTCAAGACTTGACCCGAAATCATTGTATCAAACGATACTGGTACGCCCGCTGTGAGACATGGGAAAAAATCACCGGAGTGATCGTCCTTCCGTCAACACACGGGCTCAACGCAAAAATTGGGAGAGTCGCCACCATTCATGATTTTGGGGTGAGAATGGACACCAAAGATTCAAAAGTAGGCAAAAATAGCCAAAAGACAAATTCTAGGATAAAAATAATCCTACTTGAAAATCAAATCCAGAGATGGGTAAGGGGATTAGATTATGAACGGGGGAAGGTGTTAGGCACCCCCATGCATCCACACGAAGTGGTTGCCAAGTGTATGTTCATGCAAAAAATAAAGTAAGAAAGCTTGCTAAAAATCATAGAAAACCTTGAAAAAGGATTAATGTATGATATTTTCACATGAAGATCTAAATGGATTTTAGATCCTCTCTTATGTCAATATCATTTCTGGAATATCTCAAAAGATGGAAATCAAAGCACAAATTGCTCAAAACCAAGTTAAATCAAATTCGGAAAATTTGGTAAAAAGTATACCATTTGCCTTGAAATCATTCAAATTCAATTCTAAATTGACCCAAACCAAATCCATTTGAAAGATTAGGGTAAACAAGAGTCTCATGCAAAATTTCACTTCATTCCGATGAAAAATCTAGGAGTTATGCTCCTTTGAAGTTGCTGTTGGGGATTTTTAAAAGTGGTAAGTGGGCAACTTTGGAAAATTGTCTAGAAAAATCCACTACATGGAAATCCGTGAAATTTGGTGTGATTGAAGTCTGTATGGCCATCTTTCAACAGAAACTAGCCTCATACAAAAATCCCTTCGGGTGTGCCTTGGGTGGTCTCCCGAACAGGCCTCGAAGATCACAGATTTACCCAGAAAAATGCAAATGAGCAGTTCTGAGTAAATCGGCTACCAATAATTCAAATGGAATCCAAAAATTATGAAACCAACTGGATTTGAAAATAGACTCATAAAGGAGTACCCAGAAATAAAAATCACTCGAATCGGACTTAAAACGAACACATGGCGGTCCGTCGAAGTGACAAGTTCTGTACTTGGACCTGAACTGTCCACTCAACTTCGACAGAGAGGTGTCAAAAATCGGCTAGAGAGAAATTCATGAAATTTGGTGGACATAAACTAGACAGCCTCACCTTTCCCATGGTTTTGGAATCGCCCCAAAATTCATCCGGATGATGAAGTTACGGACGTCCGAAGTAAGGGTACAGGTGCTGTCAAGTTAAGCCACTTTTGAAGAAAATCAAATCCGAAAATTGATAAAAAGTGTGTGATTCGTGTGACATGAATCCTAAACCTTTGAACAACATTTAAAAATATTCCAGAATTGATTTAGGCCATTTATTTGAGATTTATCACAATAAATGCAATAAACCCCAAATGTGAGCCCATCCCGCCAAAATAGTGTAATATGTGTGCAAAGTGAAAACCCAAGCAAGATCCATACACATGCATATAAATTCAATAAAATAGGTTCTAGCATAGCCTAGGGTTCCGTTCCATTATCGTTTCCCTCTGTTCTCTTTAAGATAATCAAGGGTACTTTGAATATGGAACGGTTTACAATCAATCAAAAAGGCCTTAAGCTACATGGGTTCTAGCACTAGGGTCAATCCCCAGTCTCGTTTCTCCTAGATCCGCCTTCACGTTTTACGGCTAGGGGAGTCTTGAGATACTTTGAGCCAGGGAAGGATTTCCACACATACAAACAAGGCTTTACACTACAGAAAGGTAGAAGAAGAGATCTAGATCTAGGAATGTAAAGACAGAAAATAAAAAGAAAAGTTGAGGCTTACCTGAGTGCCGGAGGCGATTCCACAGCGGTTTTCTTCTTCTCTTGGAGTTCTTCTTTGCGAGAATTCAAAACAAGAGTTGTGTGCCATTTGCTCAAGGAGGAGGCTCCTATTTATAGGCAAGGGCTAAGGTCATTGGTAGACACAAATTAATGTCTAGAACCCTTCAAACCTAAACCCTAAGGTTATTTCCGCGATTTCCCCTCATTTAATGAGGGACATGATGGTAAAAGTGAAAAGCTCTCGGAAAACCCTAATTTTGAGCAAACTTACGGTATCCGGTATATCAGACCAGATAACAAAGTGCCTTAAGGTATCCGGTACATGGTACCGGATACGCTAAGGATCACACGTATCCGGTACGACTATCCGGATACGGGAAAGGGTACTTGTATCCGGATACTCAATCCGGATACAGGTAAAAATTTATTTTCTTCAAATTCTGCGCTGGCTTTCCAGGAGATAATGATTTTCGATGATTGTTTGTGCAATTTGGGGTGTCTACACCCGCCCGGAGACACATCATCAACATTGCCACGTGTCCACACCGGCCCAATTTCGGAGGAACAGATGGCAACGAGTTGGTTTTGATGAACCTATAGGAGTTTAAGGTAATACCAAATCCTGATCATCCTGATCCAAATTTAGCCATACCAAATCCTAACCATTAGGGGCGGATTACTCGTTTAACCCGCCCCATTGCCATCCCCACTTGGAACAAACTCCACGAGTCGAAGAAACAGCTTACATCACGAAATTCTTCACTTCCCTTTATTTAACACCATCGTTTACTATTTTTCCCCGTTTTCGTTTAAAAAAGATTGATTGCAAGTCACAACTCAAACAAAGATCACAAAGGTAAGCAAGCAAGATATTGGTTTTTAGCAAACCGTAACACTCCAATAAGGGTTTAGCCCATACCAACCTCCTACTAACCCTTTTTTGGGTTCGTAACAAGACGGGATAGGTTGACCCGGCTTTACTACAAAATATTGCATGAATTATTTTAATATAATTTATTTATTTATTTATTTTTTGGTAATGAATATAATTTATTTATATATAACACTTATACGAAAATATACATTTAAATGTCATGTATGGGCCTGGTTAGGATTGGGCTAGGTAGCCTAGACTAAGCCCTGACCCGGTTTAGGACTTATCAAACCCTAAACATTAGGGGCAAATAGGCAGATCGGAATAGGCTCACTAGCCACACAAAAAAAAAAATCGGAATAGGCTAACCAATTAACCCGCCTCATTGCCATCCCCGCCCACAAGGAATCACATGTAGTATTTGATAAAAGGAATTGCAGTTGAAAGAAACTATCTATACATCAACTTACAAAATCTAATGTTGTTTGATAGTAAAACATAGTACACTCCCTCAAAGAAAATAATGTACAATACATACAAGATTATCTCCTCCTAGATTCCATTTCATCTAATGCCTTGCTAGGATCTTGTTCCATAGATGATCCGATGTATACATTGCTGTAACTTTCAGCTTGCTGCTGGTTCACAATCTGAATCTTAGCCGCTTGCATACCGATTGCATTAACGCCATTGGTTAGCTGCACACTGACTCATGACTTGCTCAACACCCAGAAATATGGAGTAATGATCATTTGCAGCATAGATTCATTTTACAGCATGTACAATAAGACACAGTGATATGAGACCTACGGAATATTCACTTTAGTAGTGGGCTCTACATCAATGTCTCTTGCTGTACATGATGTAAATGGGATCTGTGTTATAGACGATGTGCAGTCAAAAATATGTATAGGGGCCTCAACCTATAGTTCCAAAGATTATTCCATATGGTAAAAAGCTCAAAGCAGTTAGAATTGAACATAAAGAACTTCGGACAAATATCTGAAAGCATCAAGCTATATTGCTTAGAACATGCTACAATTCATGGACTCAAAAAAATTGGTACTAGACCATAATAGTCTCACAACTAGGCAATTAGAGAAGTCTATATAGGTTTCTTCATTTGTAAATCAGATCCTTGTGACAATTTCTTCAATTAAACTGAACAAGGGAAAGGGAAGAAAAAGTAGAGAAGGGACCCTCTACATGATAAGGGGAGGGAAAAACTGCTAAATAGAACCTGCAGAACCTCCAAGAAACAAAACCAATTGGAGGCAAGAGATGGAAATACAAATACAAATTCAAATTGAAATCTTCTGGATCTCCCTCTTTTTTTATTCATTTTGGAGGCTGTCTGTCCGTTAACGTTAATGTTTAACGTTTCAACGTGAGGAGGCTTAAAGTGGACAGGTGTTTGAATCCTGTCAAAGTTCCAATAGATACAGGCTCCACAGTCCGCCATCCGTTCTAGATGAACTACAAAAGCAAGAGAATGGGGTCTTTGTTCAAATGGCTTTAATTTGACCCAAAAAATATTAAAAATGACTTTCCACTTGCAAAGATTAGCGTCACCCTCGTCTCTCTCTCCTTTAGGCCATTCTAGAAAATAACACCAAACATCAACCCTTTCTAGAGAATAGCATGGGTATTATTACTCCAAGAGAAAAAAAATAGAATAGCGTGGACTCTCCTGGTTCCGCCCAAAAAAAAGCATGCTCTCTCCTGGTGTGGACACGCGACCTGGTATACTCTGCCACGCAGCGACAAGTGTGACAGGCCACGAGTCACCCGCCGCCCGAGACCCTCTCAACGTTACCTTGGACCGATGAAGAAACTCTTGATGATCCAAATGGGCGTAAATGGACCGAAGAAGTCACGAACCAGCGTTCGAAATTTCCTTGAAGTGCTCTTTAATCTTATGATATTATGGTGTTCGTTCCTATAAATCCGGCAAAATGAAGGAGCGATTGGTAGTTACCGGAAAAATCCAGGAACCAGGATTGTAACGGCCCCGCGCCACTCGTTGCATTCAAACATATCTGGGGTTTCTTTTTCTTTTCATTTCTTCTGGTGGTTACCTTTACAGAGCAATCGAGGAAGAGTTCTGGGTCCCATTTGAATCATTTTCTGCTTCATTGCACTGCCGAGATCAAAGTTTTCTCCGGTAACTTGGGCATTTGCTTTTTGTCTCATCTACATTATCTTTTGCTGCTTTTTTTTTCCCCTTGGCTTTTGCTTTTTGCCTTTTCACGCTTCCTTTTTCATGTTCTAACGTAGATAAGATGATTGTATCATTTGATAGAGACTTTTGTCTCCTCCATTTCTGTTTACCTCGTAGCTAACCTTTTAAAAAAAACCAAAGAAATCTTACTTTTTTTTTATTTTTTTTTTCTGGGGATGATTCTGGTTGTTCTGTTGGTAAATTGTTCATCTTTCCTTTTTTTTTTCCTTTTCCTTTTCTTGGCTTGTTAATCCATGCTCTGGCGCGATTTGATATATCGTTGTTGCTTTAGGAATTTTGAGGGAATCTTTGAGTTTTGCAAGCTTCCTGTTATTTGATTTATGATTTAAAAACTAGTATTTTGGCTCCGGGTTTCCAGAATATTTAACTCTGTTATCTGTGTATTTAGTATGTGCTCCTAGTGCGTGGGGTAGATACAATGATATAATTACCCCATTTGGAGGATAACTTTGCTTGTTGGCATTGATTTATGGGCTGCAACAATATATATATTGTAGCTTTTTGGTTATTTAATCTCATTGATATATGGCAACCAGTCATATATTGTTAGAATCCTTGGCTAATAAATTCTGATTTGACAGGGAATTTGATTTTGTTTAACCTTGAGATCTTGAGTTCCTTAAATTGTGGACTAAATGTTGATCTAATAGCCATGGTTCAAAACTTTGAATTGAGCATTATAGACCATTAGTTTTTAATTTTAGGAATTGGATGGGCTTTTGGATGATTTGTTAAATGAAGAAGTCAGAACTAATTACATGATTGCAGAGTTTCAAGGCCTTATTATTTGCAGAATTAAAGTTCTCACAGGAGGGGGTTAAAGTTATCAGATACAAAATATGAGGACCATGCTATGAATTACATATCCGTTTTAAATTCTGATTAGTTTGTTCTAAAATCTGGAATATTTCCGTATATACTAATATTATTCCACCTATATTTAGTATCACTAAGCTGAAAAACCATGAAGGTGTTTTCATTCTTGAGACCTGGGTTTGATACTGCTTTTACCCTTTTTAAGGATGTCCCTAAGGCAGGGCATGTTGGGCTGGGTCCTCCACATGGAGAAATGATCCATGGAGTCATAGGCCAAGTTCGCATGTTGGGTTAGGTCATCCATACAGTGAAGTGATCCACGGAGTCAAGGGCCAAGTTCCCAGAATAAGAGATCTGATGCAATTGAAAAATGTTATCATCCCATTTGTGGAATAGACAGACACATTTGTACATGCTTGAGGATGTGTATGTTAGTGTTCTCAAGACATTAATTTTCTATCTATTCTGTCTACTCATTTTCCTTAATCATTATTTGTTTTGCAACCGGTAGTTGGTTAGAGGAGACTCATACAAGGTTGCAACTCTGAGTTCATAGGTCAAAATTGTTAAATGATTAACATTGTGGTAGCTTGATTAACTTGGTTGTTAGCTAGTATTCGATGTGCTAGATCAGGCATTTAATGTTTATTATCATTCAGTGTTGCTGCTGGGGTTACTTTATTTTGTTAGGGACCACATAGATTGAAATAGACATTTTTGTGGCATTACTTCTACTGCATGGTTAACTTTCTACCATGAATTGATGAACAAGCTTTTAATTCTTTCAATTGTTTGGTATAGGAGATGACCAGGTGATTTACCTGATTTTTTTCTGCTTTTAATCTAAGTGGGTCCCCATTTGGATATATTCAATACATGAATGCAAGTTTCAAGAACTCAAATCTTGTAAGTTATAACCAGTACAAGTACACAGACCACCCATTTATAATCTGATATGTGGATCTTGAATTCCTCACATTGGTAGAATTTCCCATTTTGATCCTTGGAACTGAAGTTGCCCATGATGGTGATGACAATCTGGGTATGCGCTATAGCATCATCAGAATTTGTGATGCTTTTGGAATTACTACAAAAGTTCTGTGAGCTATATAGATGTTTTGGATGCATGTCTGTGGTTTGATATGTCATTAGAATTTGCTTTTGCGTTCTAACAGGACGGAATGAGGGAAGTCCAGCTTGGTGCAGTTGCCCACACTTTGAAATCCCATGGGACTACTGTTGCACGGTTCCACTTGCACGATTGGCTTATATTAATACTCCTTCTGGTGATAGAGGTCATTCTAAATGTGATTCATCCATTTCGCCGCTTTGTATCAAAGGATATGATTACTGACCTCAAGTTTCCACTTAAAAGCAACACAATTCCCATTTGGACAGTTCCTGTAAGTTATTTCATCATTATTCAACCTGTCTCATATATTGTAAGCAAGCACCAATGACAAGCATTCTATTTCCCTGATAATCAGACATATTCAGTTTTGCTGCCCATTGCCATTTTTCTTTTCTTCTACTTTCGCCGGAGAGATGTCTATGACCTTCATCACAGCATATTAGGTGAATGTAGTTTTCATCTTTACAATGATATTGCAAATACGCCGATTTCTTTGTACGTGTAGCTATTAGAATCATTTCCATGAACTTAACTGATATAGTTAAATCTTTTCAAGTGCAGGCCTCTTATATTCTGCATTGATTACGGGAATCCTTACGGATTCAATAAAAAATGCAGTGGGTCGACCACGGCCAAACTTTTTTTGGCGTTGTTTTCCTGATGGAAAGGATGTATGTTCTATGAACTCAAAATTGCCGAATCCTTGCTATAGTTAAATCTTAATGATTCTTGTTTCCCCATCTTGATTACTTGATTAAAGAACTTTCTGGTCTTTGTATCTCTCAGGTTTATGATACACTGGGAAATGTCATTTGTCATGGACAGAAAAAAATTGTAAAAGAAGGATATAAAAGTTTTCCAAGTGGTCATACTTCATGTAAGCAGCTAATTCCGTTTATGTTCCCATTTCTTTCCGTTTTTTTTAGATGCAAGTTATATCCATAACATGGATCTCTAGTAGCGAGAAAATATGGGGCTTATGAATCAAAAGATGCAGTTACTGGAACAATTTTCTCTCTCCTTCACTGAAATCTGAAAGTCATTTTTTTTTTCTTATTGCAACTGCTTGTTGATGTGGCAAGCAGCTGTAGGCTACTGTCGAGCACTTTTATAGGCTTAGCCATAAATGATTTGAATCCTTTTCAAATGTGCTTTGTAGGAGTTTGTGGGTTGCTCTTTTATGGGTTTATGGGAATGAATGGTAGCATGTTTTCCATGAACCCAACACTTACCCACAAAATCTTGCCAGCCAAATGATCTAACCGGCATGAAAATTGGCATTTCCTGCATGTTCCTGAAAAACCCAGCTATGCTAACAGGGCCTAAGAGTTTCATTCTGCATGCAGGGTCCTTTGCAGGTCTGGTTTTCCTTTCACTATACTTATCAGGAAAAATAAAAGTATTTGATAGTAAGGGCCATGTGGCAAAACTGTGCATTGTTTTTCTTCCGCTACTCGTTGCATCACTTGTTGGCATTTCTCGAGTTGATGACTACTGGCATCATTGGCAAGATGTGTTTGCAGGAGGCCTCTTAGGTTCGTATATGATAATGTTCATTACATAGATGTTAAAACCCCACAGCAATTGGTTTTGTTTTATGAACATTGTGCCCCATTGCATTGAGCTTCTGCAGGTTCTACAGTGGCCACATTTTGCTACCTGCAGTTTTTCCCTCCCCCTTACCATGTAGAAGGTACCTTCTTCACATTTTCTTTCCTTTCCCTTGTTCTGTTCAATTGAAGAAATTGTCACAAGGTTCTGATTTACAAATAAAGAAACCTAGCCTCCTCTAATTGTCTAGTTGTGAGCATATTACAGTGAAGTACCTATTTTTTTGAGTCCATGAATGCTAGCATGATCTAATCTCATTATGTTCAATTCTAGCTGCTTTGAGCTTTTACCATAGTGGTTAATCTTTGGAAGTGTAGGCTGGGGTCCCTATGCATATTTCCGGACATTGGGCGAGTCGCGGGCCAGTGTGCAGCCAACCAATGGCATTAATGCAGTGACCATGCCGGCGACTGAGATTCAGATTGTGAACCAGCAAGCTGAAAGTTGGAGAAATGGGCACATGGGGTCATCAATGGAACAAGATCCTAACAGGGCATTAGATGAAATGGAATCTGGGAGGAGATAATCTTGTATGTAGTGTACATTATTTTCTTTTAGGGAGTGTTCTATGTTTTTCCATCAAACAACATTAGATTTTGTAAATTGATATACAGATAGTTTCTTTCAACTGCAATTCCTTTTATCAAAGACTACCTGTGATTCCTTATGGGCAGGTTAATCGGTTAACCTACTCCGATCCGATCTGCCCCTAATGTTTAGGGTTTGGTAAGTCCTACAACCCTTATGGGGTGCAGGAATGAGACCTGGAACTGAAGAATCTCGTCGCTGTCAACTCTTTCTTTGCTTGTCAAAGACGGCAACCGCTCATGTGGAGTTTTGTTTCCATAAAGATGTCTACGTTATTATTTTGAAAAATAATTTACAAGTACAAAATTCTTGCATTTTGTCAGTCGATTCAACCCATTCTGTTCAACATGGTCGTTGGAAAGACTGAAATACCTACTTACATTAAATTTGTTTAAAATATAATCTAGAAAACATCCAACTCAAGTTAAAGAGTTAAGTTAATGCAACTAAATAAGTTTTAATAATAAAAAAATTCCAACTTCCTTCATTAGGCCTTCTTTAGAAGTTTATAAAGGTAATTTATCGTTTAATATATAACAAGGTAAAGCATTTTACAAAAACTTAAAAGGGCATTTCAAGTTTAAAACCATTTTTTTTTTTGGGATAACATAAGCATCTTTTGCTCATAAAAAGTAAGAATAGCAATGGGGTATGTTAAATGGGTAACTTGCCCTACGTGTACCTAATGGTTAGGGTTTGGTATGGCATAAATTGGTTTAAGGGGGAGTAAGGATTTTGCTCAACTTGTTCCAAACTCGACTTTAGTCATTAAAATATTTGTTTTCATTTATATCGCAAAGAAAAATATATATTTTACAAATAAATATATTATTAATTTATATATCCGTTTAAAACATTCATATTTTTACGTTTTGTAGAACAATTAGATCAACCTTGACATGCCTTATTACAAATACGATGGGGTTAGAAGCGGGTTAATAGTAATGGAGTTTTTATGATGATTTGTGCATATATGAAAGGAGGCTTATGACATTTTCAAATGTGTGGGGAGTCTATATGCATAAGTTACAAATCCTTTTTTTGCATCCTTGTACAAGTTTACTATAAAATAATATAACTGCAGATGCGCGATTGATCTGTTTACTTAACAAATCTTATTTTGTAAATAAAAAAACAAAAAAAGGAAAAACAAAATGAAGCTTTGTAACATATGTCTCAAATGGTGGAGAAGGGAAAATGAACTAGCAAAACAAATTCCACATAGTCTGAGTTGCAGGGTCTTGCATGGGCCCTCAGGGATTAGTCTGTTGAGAGTAAGCGCGCCCGGATACCCTGAGTTCCAAAAAAAAAAAAAAAATTTTCCACGTAGCCTAGAATCTCTCTCCCTCTCTCATCATATTATCATATCCCTAATGAAGTTATCTTTGCCTAAGAATGGTAGTGATGTTGGGAATGAACTAACCAATGAGACCCCACCAACCCTAAAATCTCCTTGTCTTTCCTCTATTTCATTGGGGGGTTTTCATTTTTCAGTATTTTCTATTTGTTGAAGAACTGTCCCACTTGACGTCTTGACCTACCGCTTTATCTTAAAGGAAACAACGCGGCATAGAAAAGAACGAAAAGATAACTTATTACAGTACAAGCAAAGGATCTAAAAATCAAAGATAAAGAGTTTTAGTTGACGAAGCTTGAAAGCTATTTCTGCTTATGTCATTGTTTATTCGCATATATATACACGCATGAAATACAAACAAAAAGAAATGAAAGCATGTCACCTGCACTGGTTCTCAACTAAACCAGTACTCATCCTAGTCTGTGTTAAAAAATGCAAGCCGTAAGTTGAAATAAGTCCTTAATTAAATAATCTCAAACGCAGCCCAAGGAATTTATATTCTCCGGATAAGACCTTAATGGAATCAGGGCGGTCTGGTACAAGTGGAACCTAAGGTAGGACTACGACGGAAGCAAATCGTCAGCCATGCTTCCCTGATTTGCTCCTTGATGTAACCATGAGATGCTGTCACGTGGAGCATCTCATGGCCAATGTTTTTTCCATGTGGGGTCCACCTAAAAAATTTAAAACATCCAAATAAGATTAACCGTAAGATGCTCTATATGACAACATCTCACGGTCACATCAAGAAACAAATCAAGGAAACATTGTAGACGATTTCATTCCGACTAGGACATATTTCCTGCTCCATGCTAATAATATATATATTTTAAAACATATTTAGATTCTTAATTAATGGACCAACCTTATAAGACGCCCAAAGGCCACTAGGGGTATCCTAAAATATACTACACAATTTTTAGACTTCATATTTACCACACCGACACTTTTTGCTAACTCCTCTCCTACTTTACTTTGTTGTCAATCAAAATATATCATGTAGCATACTTCCGCAGGCTCTTTACAACCTATTACCAAATGCCACATTACAACTCTTAATTAGTAGCAAAGCGAAGGGAGGCCGTGTATTTGCTATAGTTGACATGCTCTGTACTTTTCCCCTACAATCATGTGTACACTTTAATAAATATTTTATATTGAAAAAATTGGAACCATTAGATGATCCACGTAACATCATTAGGCTCAAAGTGCATAAATGAGTGCAGGAGAAAAAATATTTACAACTTCTTAAAAAAAATATATTTACATTTATTATAAAAAAAAAATGCTCCGTACGCGAGTGTAGGTAAAGGGAGCAGAGAATGTCAAACCCTAGGTTTTATTGATGGTAATAGGAATTGTGACAGTAGATATTGGTGGAAAGGGTGCGACACAATCGCCGTTACAAAACCTTCTGTTAATGGCTAATTTCCTTTATTATTAGTGCCAATCGTTTTTTCATTTTTCTAATTGTCCTTACCCTGTCTCTGTCAGACTCGGATCCTTCTCTCTCCGAATGTTTGTTTGGTACTTTGTTTACTAACTCGAGTCGTCAGTGTCGTGATGCTTTGACGGATTTGGTGGAAGTTTAAATCTTTGTTCCGAATTCTTTCTTTTTATCTTAATAAAGTTTCTCCGCGATCTCTGTCTCTCTCTCTCGCGCTCTCATCTTCTATGGCCATTGTTCTACGAGCTCAAGTTCTCACATGATTTTCAGGTCTGTTCATCCTCTGATTTCGTTCGGCTATTTCTTAAAAGTCTAACTCGGATGATGATTTCATTTTTCTATCAATCTTCTGCAGAGGTTTACTGCTGCTGTTTTCTATCATTTTCTTCTAGAGTAGTAAAGTACGAGGTACGGGAACCCTAGTTTTCTGCAATTATGCTCATATACATGAGTGCTTCGTAAAAATATGCCTCACGAAATGTGAGCTTGTCTGTTTGGATTATATTCCTCGCTTTTTTTTTTTTTTTTCTGATTTTTCCTTTTTTGGGCTGATGGTTGACGGTTTTGTTAGATACTTACGTCTTAGCCATTTTATTAGAAAAATGAAAAATAGCTTGTGTAGCAACGACATAAGAAGTACCTTTGTTTGATTTTGGCATGTAGGATGGACTAATGAAGCATAAACCTCCACAATTCATATAACGAAGAATGAGACTCCATTTCCTTTGAGTGGTGTTCAGTGTGAGTGGTATGTTGCTATTATTAGTATTTTTCGGTTAATGTGAGGTTTTCTTCTACATGCATTCTCTTTCCCTCTGACCAGGCATTTCAAAACCCATGTGTTGCTGAGCTACTGTGATGTTTCTGTGTGTGTCTAGGCCTTGCATTCGTTATTGGTAGGTTGGAAGGTATCCTACGTAAACGAACAATACAACAAGATTTGGCAGAGGCATGACTGAGGATGTCTGTGCACATGCATGTGTGATTGTCATTGTATAAATTATTTATGAATCAAAATAATCTGGAGTTTGGGTTGGATATAGTCTTTATAATCTGGATAAACATTCAATGGGCTCGATTAATGAAGTTACTTAGGTGAATTGCCAGGTCTAAACATCTTGGTGTCTTGGTAAAGTTAAACAAAGCGATCTTTTAGATTGCACATCATGGATTCTTATGTCTTTTTAGTCCTGGATCTGTTCATCTTTCAGTGGGGCGCATACATATGCTTTATTTATTTATTTTTCCTTTTGAAAATCCAGAATCATTTGTGTCTTATGTTTATGATCAGAACAAAAACTTGACTTGGAATTTATGTTCACGATGCTTCATACATATTAATTTTTTATTTTGTTGAATGCAATCCTAGAAGTTCTGAAAATATGTTTCAATTATTTAACCCTTTTTTTTTGGCTTGAAGTTGGTGAAAATGCCAGAGATTCAGTTGGGAGTTCACACTATAAGATCCCATGGAGTTTCAGTGGCAAGGACACATATGCATGACTGGCTTATACTTATACTTCTTGTGGTTATGGATGTCGTCTTGAATGTCATAGAACCATTTCACCGCTTTGTTGGAGAGGAGATGATGACTGATCTCAAATACCCATTGAAAGACAACACTGTTCCCTTTTGGGCTGTTCCAGTATATTTTTCTGATGCTAAAGAGTTTTTAATTTTTTCATATAATTTTTTGCTGATATGAAATGAAAGCAAATATAACTTCTTCTTTTTTGGTCTCCTGGTTACAGCTGATCACTATCTTGTTGCCCTTTGTAATCTTTCTTGCGTACTACTTTTACAGGAAGAATGTTTATGATTTGCACCATGCAATTTTAGGTAGACCTCCTTTCCTGTTATGCTCCTTTCGTCAGTGGTGTTTGTTGTTTATATATTATAGTAATGCATTTGTTATATTGAATTGATGACGTGATTCAGGTCTTCTATTTTCTGTTCTTATAACTGGAGTTTTGACGGATGCAATCAAAGATGGTGTTGGTCGACCTCGACCTGATTTCTTCTGGCGTTGTTTCCCTGATGGAAAAGGGGTTGGTCCTTATTTCCATCACTTGCGTTGCTCTCTTTCCTTTTCATTCTGTAAGCTTCATCAGCTTAAGTTATTATATCAGTATTCAGTTCATATAATACTGGTACATGGAACATCCAGGTGTTTGATACAGTCACAAAGAATGTTATATGCCATGGAGATAAGCGTGTTGTTAAGGAAGGGCACAAAAGTTTCCCAAGTGGGCATACTTCTTGTAAGCAGAACAACTACTACCAATTATAACATAATGTAGTGTAATGACTTGAAATTGTAGTTTTGGCTGTTCTCTTGGTTAAGCATGATAGCATGTATAGATCTCAAAACAGATATATAATCCTTTATCCTTTTTGAACATCAACATTTGTACTTAATATCTGGTGGAAAAGTCTATCATTCCTTGTCCCTCTCTGCAATTTTTCTTTTTCTTTTTATTAATCAATGGAAGTTCCTTATCCCTCAATAGTTGTTGTAAACTAAATTTCAGTCCATCTTGGAATCTAACATCATTGTATTGTGAAGATCGGTTGGTATCGTAACCTAGGTACTGAAAGCACAGACCAATTTGGAGACAGTAGGATTGAGGGGGCTCCAAGTTCAAATGTGCCCTAGCTCGAGAATGCCTTAGTAACAGAGCATTTATACTTGTGCACTGAAACATATGTGGTTAATATATATATGTATATATATATTAGATGTGTTAGAAATTATAGAAAACATATAAATAGATGCATACCAATGATTTTTCAAGAAATCTCAATAAAAATTGCAAATTTCTTGAATAATAGGCATCTAGAGCTATGAAAATCACTTGAAATCCATAAGTCTTTGTAATACAATCTAAAACATGATTTTAAACCCAAAAAAAAAGGATTTAGAATGAGAAATAACCTCTTAGAATGTATGCATTGAAAAACTGTGAATAACACGGAATTCTTTTTTTTTATCCCCAAGTAATAGCTGTTTTCATTTTGAAAGAGGAAGGTTTTGAAATCTAATTGACAGAGAGTGGAACCGGAAATTGCTGGCTCAATTTCTCAATTTAGATGTATAATTGCCATGGAGTGAGCTTGTAGGTTAATGGCGTTGGAAAAAATTAGTCAGTCGATACACTATGGATTTTAACTTTTTGAAATTATATATACCATATCATGCTGAAACAGCTAACATGATTTGATATCTTGTTCTTGTTTCAACCATAAGACCACAAGCTAACAGATATTATGTTTATTAATATACAGGGTCCTTTGCGGGTCTTGGATTCCTTGCTTGGTACCTATCAGGGAAAATTAGAGCATTTGATCACAAGGGCCATGTGGCAAAACTCTGCATTGTTTTTCTTCCGTTACTTGTTGCTGCTCTTGTCGCAGTTTCTCGTGTTGATGACTATTGGCATCACTGGCAAGATGTATTTGCTGGAGCTATTCTAGGTTTGTACTCCTTGTAGTAATCATTATACAAGAAATCTTATAACTGTATTTAATTTTTGGTGCACC
Organism: Buxus sempervirens; assembly: GCA_947561395.2. Taxonomy (NCBI): domain Eukaryota; kingdom Viridiplantae; phylum Streptophyta; class Magnoliopsida; order Buxales; family Buxaceae; genus Buxus; species Buxus sempervirens. Next base: position 35,433,763 of record OX387188.1, on the reverse strand, counting down.
GCTTCTTGCTGCTAATTATTATCATGATTGTTTAAAGCAGGAGTAACAGTAGCTTCATTTTGCTACCTACAATTCTTTCCACCCCCTTATGCAGAAGACGGTATGTATTATGATTATTCACTGATTCTTAATGAAGGCATGCACTAGCATATCATGTTATAATCTTTTACCTCCTTTAAGCTGCTTTTTATCATGAAGAGGAAGTTGGGCTACTTTCTTAAGTGCCAGTATTATCTACACATCATTGAAAGGAAAATTCTCATTAAGGACATAAATTTACCAGCTAGAAAGTGAAAATTTTGAAAGAAAATTAGTTGAAGGCCTTTAGGGCATTTTTGAAGGTGGAATTAGCTTGCCTGTGTGTGTCTCATCTTTCATATAAGATTGAAATGGCCTGTTGATACTCCGATAGTACGATATTTGTGAACAGGGAGGGTGGAGGTTAAATTGAGAGGTTTCATATGGTTATTACTGATCCAGAATAAGGATATGATATAATGCTAGGAGAATCAATATGATGGGATCTTAAAATGAAGTTCCAAGGAAATATATCTATTTCAGTAACGAAATGCATAAGGGATTACTAGGATAACATCAATTTCCAGTGAGCAAATGAATTGTCAATAACCATAGGTTTATATAAGAGACCATTATGAGTCCTCGTTTTTGCGCATTGATTATGGATGAATTGATGGCTCATACTCAAGAAGTGCCTTGATGTATGTTGGTTTTTAGATGATCTAATTTTGGTAAGAGTAAATGAATAATTTTGGATGTGTACCTCAGATTTAAAAGGTTTAAAATTAGGTTGAGTCTCTAGATTGCAACTCTAGTGTGATAGCGGGTATGACTTAATGGTAAAAATTGAAAGCCTTGAGATTTCCTAAAGTAGTTAATTTCTTTTTTCTTGGTTCAATTATCCATGAAGTGGAAGTTATTGAAAAAGATGTTGCACACTGAAGTAGAGCTTGATGGTTTAAGTCTGCAGGTATTTTTCAATCAAGGTAAAATCCAATGGTTGAATCAGAATTTTGGCTGAAAATCAGTCATTCATTTATAGGATGAGTAGTTGAAATGAGGATTTTTAGGGGTAGACGACCCAAGATCCCAGTTTATAGCAAATAGGGAAGCTTCTCTATCTAGCCCCCTTATAACAACAAATGGCCCTAATTTAGTTCTACAAAAGAACTGAATTATAGTTCTATATCTTGAGCCTCTTCTCAAAAATATCATTCTCCCATGGTTAATGAAAGCTATGTCCTAAAGAATTTAATTTGCTATCTAATTACAAGATATAGCAGGATTTCTATCACATTTTCATCAAAGAAATTCAACCACTGCTTATTAGTTATGTGCTTCTTTCCTCATATTGATGCATTTGCTTTTCTGTCTGCAAATCCAGGTTGGGGACCTCGCGCATACTTTCAAATGTTGGCCGAGTCACCAAACGGCATTCAATCCTCATCTACCAATATGAACCACCTTAGTGTGAGGCAATCAGAGATTGAGACTGTTTATAACCAATCTGATTATGGCATGGGAAGACCGCAGGTTAATATCCATGATGCTAGCCCAATTCTTGATGCAATGGAAGGTGGTAGGAGACATTGATGTTGGGGCTATCCGATGGGCAATGGACATAAAAACAACTCTCTAGAGTCTAGAGTTATATCCTTGCATTTTCCGTATCCTTTGGAAACCTAGATAGAAATTTTATCATGCAAACAGGACATCGATTTGGCCAATGTTGATTTGTTTTGGCCAATGTTGATTTGTTTCATTTCATATCTTTGAGCCTTTATCCCTGATTTTTTAATCCCTAATCTTTTTAGTTGTTGTCACTGGCTAGAAATTGTTACAAATGAATATCAAGCTAAGTTTGCTTTTAGATGCAAAGAGAAAGAAATTGACAGGAAGTCTTCTAAGATTGGTTATTTTGCAACAAACGATAGTTTATTAAAATGTTTCTTACGAACTTCTATAAAAATTTGTATATCTCTTTAACTATACACCCAAACTAGGACTTGACTAACCATCTTGCATTAATGTTTGTGTTTAAGTGGATTTCATGAATGTTTTGAAAGTAAATTTATTATTATAAATTTTTTTTTTCCAAATATCAGTTTGTAACTCAGAAAAAAACGTTGTAATAAGATCTCCCGCAGAGGCTAAGAACAATTTTGACATATGATGGATTATGAACACCTGTATTTGAATCTTCATTTATTGTTCCTCGTGTAGGGTTTCTTATGGGTTGATTCTTCTCAGTAGTCGCAAATTGTCTATACCCAAAATCTTGTGATTCCATGCACCAAACCATTATAATGACTAGCTGGGTGCACATGTAATACTACGAAGAAAGAAGAAAGAGCTAGACGGAGAGGAATATTTTTGCAATTGATTATTAAGTTTTAAAAAATTGAGGTATTTTTATGCAATATTACAAAGAAAGAGCCAGAAGGAGAGGGAATAGTTTTGCAACTAATTATTAAGTTTTAAAAAATTGAGGCATTTTTTTTTACTATTGTACGCTTTTATTAATGTATCTTGACGATGATCTGTAAGGACTTTTTTTGGAAAGTCCCATATTTTGGTTGGTGCGATTCCCAAGGGGGCGTCTCACGTTCTATATACTAGAAGTGTGCACATGCAGTACTACACGTTATTGGAAGACAGTTGCAAAACTAATTATTTGGTTTTAGAAGTTTTGTGGCATTTTTGGCAATTCTATCCTTTTGTTAATGAAACTTAGCTGTGCTATGTAAGGGTAAGCGTGGAAAGTTGTATATGATGCTTGGCGCGATTCCCAAGGCGCCTCGCTTTATATCTATATCTATACTATTAATAAAGGGAAGAGAGAGGGAATATTCCTTCCAGATTTTGGCCACCCCTCTTTTTTTTTTTTTTTTCCCAAATATTACCCTCCCAACTAAAACAATCCGAAACTACGATCACCCCACTACTCTTTCCATATTTGAATTTAAACCCCCACTTATATGCGATAGTTAATGGTGAGGATGTGCAGTATGCACGTGCCACCACTAATATATTATAGATTATAAATATGAATTATAGATTGATTGGTGTTATTAACTTAAAAAAAATATTTTAAGAGAGAAATGATTTTTTAATACAGAGACCGTGTTTGGGTGTAGATAATTTTTAGCCGCGGTCCTAAAAGAATATTTTTTCAAAGTCTGGGCTCCACGACATCTTTTGCCGATATCCAAATCCGCAGAATCCAACAGTTTCGTACCGTTTCTCGGTACGTAAGGAATAACATAATTTCTTGAGGATATTTTCGTAAAAAGAACGAAAACCCTAATTATCTGTCATCTCTTTTGTTTTCTTCAGCGCAGATACACTATATAGCCGCTTTGAACCCTGAGCGAAGAGGGGTCTCTCTGGTTGCTACTTTCCGTTTGATCTGTTAGGTGGTTTTCGTCACAAAATCAACCATGAAGTACAACCCTAGAGTCTCCAGCTCCCGGCGTAAGTGCCGGAAGGCGCATTTCACCGCTCCGTCTAGCGTCCGCCGGGTGCTTATGAGCGCCCCTTTATCGTCCGATCTCAGAAACAAGTATAACGTGCGTTCGGTACCGGTGAGAAAGGACGACGAGGTTCAGGTGGTTCGTGGAACCTACAAGGGCAGAGAAGGGAAGGTGGTGCAGGTATACCGTCGCAAATGGGTCATCCACGTAGAGCGTATAACACGCGAGAAGGTTAATGGCTCCACCGTCAACGTCGGCATCAATCCGTCCAAAGTCGTCATCACCAAGCTCAAGCTCGACAAGGATCGCAAGGCCCTTCTTGATCGCAAAGCCAAAGGTCGTGCCGCCGATAAGGCCAAGGGCAAGTTCACCGCCGAAGATGTTGCTGCCGCCTCTGCGGGGGGTCCATCTCTTCAAGAGGTCGATTAGAATGCTTTTCTTGTTTGTTTTTGCTTTTTATTTTTCGTGTTTTTGTTGTAGAATTTCGTTTGATTAAGAAGGATGTGGTTCAGGGGTATCGTTGACCACCACGATAATTCGCACCTTGTTTTGTTTAATGACTTGAATTTATTTGGTAAAGGTATCACTTTCTTATGTTTTCTCTGCATTTTGTTGGAACGAGAGCTTTGTTAAGTTTAGCTAGTTCATTTCAAACTGTATAGTTAGTAGTGATTCAGTTTTATTCCTAGACCGAGAAGTGTGGAAGTAGGTAGAGAATATTGAGTCATAAGATGAGAATTCAGTTTGATATTTGGTGTTTCTAGGCAGGAAATGTAGATGCAGCTGAATGACAGTTAGTTGGAATCTGTGTCATTTATTGGAATTAAGGTGGTCAGTATTGGTGGAGGCTCTCTGATGAATAATTAAAATACGCTATTAATGTTTAAGTACTCGTGTATCTGCTGAATGCTCTGCCTAGTTTCTGATTCTTGATGAATGAGGCCTTTTTATCTTAAAAGTTAAAACTATGAAACGAAATGAGGTGGGTGCATTTATTTGATATATGAGAATAGTGGTTCATGAGGCCCAGGCAAACCCAAAAACACTAAAAGCCATGGGCCTTGCCTAGAACATAATTTAATTATTTGTTTTTTTGATATTTGAATATATTGTATTATCCTAATTCAGCTAATCATTACTTTTCCTCGCTTTTAATTTCTTCATGTCTTGAATTTTTTTTTGATAAGTAATAAGAGTGTATATTAATGTATGTTAAAGATGTTTTGGAGCTACACAGATCGTGTTTTTTTTTCTTCATGTCTTGAATTATTATCTAATTACTTAAATTCCCCTATTTGTAAAGTTTTGTTTTCTATTTAGTCTCTTTTTATACCCAAGTTAAGGTCATTATTTCTATCTAAATGCAATATTTGGGGTATTAGAGTTTATTAGCTATGTGGACTTAAACATTGAATGGAAATTTGGCTTATAGGAGCTGCTGGGGGGTTTTTCCCCCCTTGTGACAACACTTATGAAATTGATATTTTAAGGCTTTTTGCTACCTCATGCTTTCTTTGAATTGAGGTTGGGTGGGATTTTTTTTCTTTTTCAAGAAGCACTACCACAAATTACATGATTTGTTTGCAAAAATAATCTTGTTTATTAGGTGTTTTTTTCTCGTTCATTAAATCCTTTGTTAGTTATCTGTCAAAACGTACATTTGGAGAGAATTTGCTAGAGGGATGATGGTATACTCATGCACGTTAGTGGTTTGAACAAAGGGACAAGAATCTGCTCACCTTGGCTTTGTAGGAAGAAACACTCTTATAAATCATAGTCACAGACTTTTTGGATGATTTGTGGGGGTTTTCCTGGAGAACTCGGGCCAAGTCAAAATCCAAGCCCTTTAATGGTAAGGAGGGTGATATTAGAGGACGGAAGCCGGTTTTGAAATTTAAGATTCATGTCCTAAACCAGAACTTTGCAGGAAAGATTTTAAGCCCATTAAGCCTTTGGGGAAAAAGGAAGGAAGGTTGCTTCAAAGGTTTTAGGGCCTTTCAGATGTTGCAATTTGACATTGTTCATAAATGTATATGTGAAATCTTGTTGGTTTAAGCTGTGGAGCATCCTAGAAAACAAATAAGTATTCAATGGTAAAGGAAGTTTGGAGTAGCCATATAGATGTTTTTTCTCTAACACCTGTCATTTTGTGGAAGGGTATGCAGCTAAATGTGCATCATATTCATGGGGAAACATATTTTAGGAAAACTTGATCTATAAGCATGGCCACATGAGCCAATAAAGCGCAAATGTTTTCAAACTTACTTGGACCGGACCATTGAGGCAAAATTTTGCTTTAAATGAGATCACTCAATATGGGCATTATTAGGTAGTGACATTTCTACATGTAGTACATTATCGAGAGTATCATGAAATTTATGAGGTGAAACGCTGGGCATGTGGTCCGTGCTAAATGATTTAGGTGTCTAATGTGCTTCTCAAGAGTACTGGAAGGCAGCCTTCCTTGAGGACTTCATCATGATTTTGTGCTAGGCAATAGGCTAAAAGTTCAAAGAGCATGGCCATAGAGCCCTAATTTGACAAGGAATGGAGAGGCCGAGGTTCAAAGTTCATATGCAATTTCTCCTTGGGCATTATTTGAAGAGCGTAATTGGGTGGCACCTGAATAGGTTCAGTAAGCAATGGATTATTCTTGCCGTCAAAACTAAGGCCAAAAGCAACCATCCATGTAGCTTTGTTTGAATTTATAGATTCCTCAGATTTTGGATGGGCAATGACCGTTAATGATTCATGAGCCAGTGATCTATGAAGTGGTTTGATAAACTATAGATTCTAGTTTTAGAATAACTAGATAGGAAATTGATAGAATTAGAATAATTTTACCGGTGGTGTTAAGAAAAATTATATATGAAAGTTGGAATCGGTTGAAAGCAAATGCTATGGGTGTAGGTAGAGCATGACCAAACATGGAACATGAGGGAGCATGTTCGTGTCACATCCTAACTGAAGTATGACCTTGATGGTGTGCATTGTGATTCGATGTGGTACCAATATTTGGCCTGAGGAAGCTAGGAGAGCTACATCAAGTTGAAGGAAAAGTGCATGGTATAGTGATAAACTGATTTTTAGAATATAAATTAGTCCATAGATTATGTGAATGGACCAATTAGTCCATTTGGAAGTGTTAATAGGAAGCCCATGCAAAAAATATCAGTATGAGGATTGAATCTCACAATAGTAATGTAGCGGTTAGCTTATGTGAAGGCAATCATCAAGCTGTCAGCGCATCCGATGCAAATATTCAGAGCATGTATGCTTTCTTAGGGATCACAAGGGTTGCACTTGAAGATTATCTTTAGCGGATGTCCTGGTCTAGCTGGTTGGTTGTAATGGAGTTCTCCATTATTTTTCTAGCATTGATGTGTGCTTTCTTGCTATGCACAAAATTATGTGAGAAGATTGTGTTTGTATTTCAGCAGGTGCCATGTAAGGAATGTTTATAAATAGATAATCTAACTTGCACAATGAATTTGAAATCCGTATAAAGGTCTTTGTGATAATTTATATATTCATAAAATTGTAGTTAAATATGGTATTAAATAACCAGCTTAAGTTGTCTTCCTTATTTCAACAAACCTTTGCTTCGTTCAACCCTTATCAGCATGGTGCTTTTCGTGACATGGGCCTTCCTTTAACTTGTTTATGTTTTGTCTCTAGAGTAATATGCTTTAAATCTACATAGGTTCTCCAAGTTCTTCAGAATCAGGAGGGTTGAGATTTTGTTTGAAGTTCATCCTATGCAACAAAGACGTGTGTTATAATTTTGCTCATTTTAACTTCCTAAGATGGGCTCAAAAAGCTTCATGCTTCACTCAATATTTAACAGGAAACCTTTTTAATATGTTTTGGTATGCTTGGACAGCCCTTCGATTGAACTTGGGTTGTTGACTGTGGTAAGTTGTATTCATATGCATCCATTTTCTATTCTTTGTTGATTCTTTCTGTAAAAGGCCTGGTCTTCGCCATAGCAAAGCTTTTGGGTTGGAAAAAGTATAATCCTGTAGGCTTTAGCTATTCCATTTCGAATTTTGGGGTTGATATCAATAGGTGTGTCTTTGGTAGGCTTTAGCTGTTCCATTTAGTATCAATAGGTGATATCATTTACTACTGTGCCTGTGAACGTAATTGATTAATTTATTAATCTCTTTTTAATGTTGCTTCTTAGGTGTGTGAATTCTATAAAATGGCTAAGTTGGCATGTCTTTGGTATTCTGGTATCAGATTCTGACCATGATCAGATTATATATTTTAGGATTCATTTGGTTCAAATTTTGTGGTTGATTAAAAAATCCATTTCTAAATTCAGCACTGTTGTGATAATCAATCTTTAATCTGATTTTAGTATTTTGGTTGAGATTTTCAATTTGGCTTAAAACAGTTTTCTTAAATGGGTATAGGTTTGTCAAGGTCCAAGGTAGCTTTAATCTATTTAATCGAATGGAAGATTGGTCTATTTAGGTAGCATGAGGCCAGAAATCTTTAATATAATCTAATTTGATCCCTCTTAGGTAGGCCTAACTAACTTTTTTTGCTTCTTGGTACCAACCCCATCCATCATTAGATCCAATCTGTGAAAACCCACCCCAAACACCTACAATTGCCTGTAAACTGAATAAAGACATGGTTTTGACAACATGGGATGGAAGAACAACATTTATGTTGCTATTTGCAACCCCTTTGGATGAGGCATGTTGTTATTTATTTTTCGTAGATGCTGCAAATTAGCTCATATGTTAGTGGATGCTAGGGAATGCCCGATCAACATATCTTTCACCCCCACTGGTTGAAATGCCTATGGATGGATACTTCTTAGTTGTTCAAGTAGGTAGTTATGAAATTTCTATGGTACCTTGCAGTAATTTTTGAAGTGTGAAAATTAAAGCTTTTGCATTTATTGTGGGTATTAAGAAAGCTTACTCAAGACAGTAGGTGACTTTCTTAATTCTCATTAGTTATTAGGAGGTGCTTGTTGAGGCTTTTAAATCATTGGATATTTTGTCAATAAGAGAACATGACAAGGGCAAAGAGAAAGATAGTTCTTTACAATAATTAGTGGGCACAATAGGATATTATTGTGGATTGGGATGGTTTTTGGTGATATAAAACTATACATGGGCGTAGGAAGATGCATGAACATGAAACAAGCAAGGGTGTGGAGTGCTTCATTTTGTAGTTCATTGAAAACCAAATTTTGGATGAAGTGCAACTAATCATAGATTCCATCATGGGATTATTGGTACCTTGGTAGCATGTTTTTGTAAATTTCTGTGATTCGGATATATATTTCTGATGGAAGTTATTGGGAGTTGTACAAATTTTGTTCAGACTTTGGCTTGGAGAGGCCATAACTGATTTGGAAGCCCACTATGGTGGGTTTTGTCAAGGTAAACGTTGATGAGAACCCAATAGGTGCCCGGGGTAATCTTGGATTGGTTACGTTTTTTAGGGGCCACTTGGATCACACCATCAGTTATTGGGGAGCGGATTGGTCTAATACTCATGGGTATGGAGTTATGGGGATGCTTAATGGCACAGGATAGGATGAAAGCCTCGGGGTTTTAAATAGTTTTAGCAATGCAGAAAGTAGAAACCAGTTTTTATCTATAGATTGTTGAAGTTGTTAAAAGGAAATGCATGCTTGGTAATCAATTGGGAGTTGTAGCCAAATTCCAACTGGAAATTTAAGAATAAAAAACATGGAATAATCCTTCCAAGGCAGAGAAGATACTGGTTTATGTCCTGGTGTGTGTACTAATGCCTATTTTTTTATTTATTGCAAGCTTATCCAACCAACCTATAGGGATTGAAAGTGATAGCTTTTGAATTTCAGTGGTTAATTGCTACACGACTAGTAGGGACATGAACTTGACGTGCTCTGAAGATGACGACATGTATGCATATTCTACTGAAAGGCTGTATAAAGTTCGAAAAAACCCATTTCAGTATTTCAGTGTTGCCTTTTTTTTAGAGGTGATGTGTTACATACGACCTAAGAGTTATATAGGTGGCTTCTCATACAACTGAACTGACTACGGTTTCGATTATTGGTACGAGTCAAGCGTCCAGGGTCAAATCTTTCTGACTCATTGTGCTTATAGGAGTTCTAGCAAGCCTGTAACAATGTCATAGGTGGGTGGCAGGATACCTGAACATAAGGAGAAAGAAGTCTGTTTCTAGCTTTCATAGTGTGGTCAATCTTCATTTAGTGTGGACCTTTTCTTGGTTTTTCCCCCCTTCTGAGAGTCATTGTTGATGCACTCCAAAACTTCATTTTGCTTTTCTGAACGAATGTTTTTGGGTCCTTTTTACATCATGTGGTGAGATGTATTCGTAGCAAAATACACTGGTAACAGGCCTTCCTTGCACAACTCTTATAGTATGAGGAATAATAATTTTGTATGCTTTTATGTGTGAAATCACGTTGGTCACATTGGAGATGTAGGATGTGAATTGGTGTTTTCGATGTGTACAAGGACAAAGCTAAGCATTGCCAATGTGCTTGAAAAAATAAAGTGTAACCTTTTTGTGTAAAAAAAATCTTGCTTGCTCAAGAATGGGGGACAATCCAATCGGTGCATATTTTGCCTTAAGATATGTAGATGTGATAAAATAAATAAAACTGCGTAGCCTCCCAGCATTTCAGGATCGAGTCCGTTATTGGTTAGGGGGCGTTGCATGCTATAAAGGATTAAGCTTCTAACATGTGAGTTAGTTAAACTTGTGATGTAGAAATATGATGGTAGCAACTATTGCGTTCTTCCCATGGAGCTTTAGATCTCACATTTCATGAGATGAAAAATTATGCACTACGACCTCTTTGTTCTCAAGCTTATCTTCCAACTCAATTATGTCAGTAGTTTGTTTCCACAATATATACTAAGTAGGGGTGAAAGGGAATGGGGAGAGGAGAAGTGGGGGAGCAGTTACAAACTGATTGGGTTTTGAACGAAAATGCTGAGTTTAGAGGGGTATAGTCTTGTATAATTGGAACCCCAAACTATCCAGGGAATGTGCATAAGTAGGATACTTGAAGTTCTTAACATCGGTCACTTCCAACAATCAATTGTGAAGAATGGTCACATCCTCTACAATGAAAAGGGTGGTAGCATGTATAATCGTCTTGTCTAGGGTTTTTTGTACCATTTTTGACGATGTTTTTGTTTGTGGTTTGTTATTTCGTTTCCTTGGTACATTGCTCGTGTCATCGCAAATTCCTTGGTGCGGTATTGAGAAATTTTTAAATTTTTTTAAAAAAAAATGATAGCAAAGCAAAAAAAAAAAAAAAAAGATAAAAAAAGAAAAGAAAAGGAAATAGATTGTAAGCCTTGTATAAGCTTCTATGACCCTTTTTGGAATGTTAATATTATTTATATTTTATAATTTTTTATGGAAAATTATTATTTAAATATTTAGTTATTCAGATCATATTTGGACATGCGCCAAAATTTCTTTACCTGCCATTAAAAATTGGAGGCGTGGAATTTTCGCGATAGGAGAAAGTTTAAAATTTTTCTCATTTCATTCAAATTCTTGCATGTTACTAAGTAAAAACTAGGTGGAGGATTAATGTAGATGTGACCATGGATCAGTAGTTCGTGAACTACCACTTTTAGGCTGCGTTTGGGATTGCTTATTTAGAAAGTTGCTTTAATAAGTTATAAGTTGAAATTAAGTGCTTACTTAAGTAATTCCTAACGCGGCCTTTATCTCCTTAAAGACCAAGTCTTATGGTAGTTTAAAATCTCTAAATTGATTGGAGACCCAACTTATAATTATTATGATTATTATTTTCTATAGAATGGAGTGTTTTGGCCTTTTCATTTATGATTATTTAGTTGGCCGGATTACACCAACTTATTTAGGCATCCATCTTATTTTGGCCTTCTCATTTGGAATTATTTGCCTGACCACGTCAAAGTAACTGCCAAAATATTGATAATTTTTTTTATTGAATGAAATATTAATTATGTACATTGCCAATTCCAGAGAACAAAAAAAATATGAGTTGCCGAATCAAATCACGTTCAATTTTTTTTGCCTTTACAATATTTTTTGTTCTTTCTTTTTCCCTCTTGTTCCTTGTGTGTGTATAACTCCATGTAAAATAACTTGGAAAAAAAAATTAATGAAAAGAAGAAGAAGAAAATAAGAGAAAGAAAAGCTTAGAGTGTGTGTAATTAATCCAGTGTAAGTCCATTAGATGAGTTGATTCAACGTATTCCTGACTCTTGTTGCCTAAAGAACTCTTTTCTTTTGTTCATGTTGATCTTTCGTTATTAAAACACAAATCATAACTGCTTATAAGTAATACAACTGGACACCAACGTGCAATACGCCACCACGATTCCAAAAAAAAGAAAAAAAAGGTGCCCTCCGAACACTTTAATTCATAAATGAATCCATCTGTTTTCTTAGTAAATCAATGACAGGGAATTTTAAAGGAACACAGTCACTTTGAGTTTGTCGCTGTGCCTGGCTCACGGGTCAATTTTAGGTTAATGGTTGCACGTGTGCCTCGCCGTCCATGTATCGGATGGGCAGTTTCGTAAATGAAGAGAGTTCGCTTTTTTTGTTTTTTTGGCCGCGCTTGAGCGCGTTTGACTCACGAGATGCTCACAGTACTGGCCATGAATAAGCGACAATCACCAACTTCCTCCTTCCCATTAATATATATATAGAGGGGCGCTCATCCTTTCTCTTCACTCATCAACAAACTCCATGATCTTCTCTCTCTCTCTCTCTCTCTCTACATAAGAGGAGCTTACTTACAAAAATCCATTGAGCTTCTGTCTGCTTAATTACGCCATATACAGGAGGACATGGAGAGAGTTTCTACTCGCTTTTGTGAGCGTTTGAAGAGGTATTGGAAGAGGAGACAGTACCAGCGACTGGATTGTGCAATCAGTACCGGAAAGAAGATGAAGAAGGCGAGGTTTGGAGGCGAACAAAGGAGGTCTTGGAAGATCATAAGAGGGACAGTGAAACTGCGTGTCAAGGTGGTGTCGCCAGTGAGGCTTCTGGGAAGGATTCGAGATGTTTACGTTGGTAAGATGGTTAAACTGTCGGGGAAACTGGGAGACGTGAACGGTGGGAATGATTTTAATCAAAAGATCAGAAGCCCCAAAGCAAGGCAGAGTTCCATGGTTTCTTCTTCTGGTGAGGTATTTGATACTAGGTTGGTTTTTCATATTTACACGACCCTGATGGCTTGTCGTGAGTTAGCTGCCTACTGAAGCAACTCCCACCAAAAAAAGGTAAAAGGGGAAGAATCAGCTGCCTAGTAAGAGGGGAGGGGAGAATATATATGTTTGTATTAGCTGCCTAGTAAGAGTCGTTTCTTTAGTTTCTGTGCTGTAATTGAAGGGACTCACAAATTATAATATTGCAAAGTCATGGTGAAAGGTAATTTGATTTACAGTGCAGAGAATATTGTACACACAACAACTAAGTCATGGTGCAACATTCTGATTGCAACTAAGTCATGGTGCAACATTCTGATTGACCCATATGCCAGATGAAATATCGTATGCCGCCAGACTCCTGCGGCAGACCTTGCAGCATCTTATGGTTGTTGTTTATTTCACATTTTTTAATGAAAAATATCATTCCAATTGACATTTCACATTGGAAATGTAAAATAAACAACAGCTGTGAAATGCTACATGCACGTGGTAGGGTCTGTTCAACCCTCATATGCTATTGTGGTCGTTTTTTTTTTTTTTTTGGGTTCAGAATTATCCTTGCTCGAGTGTCATTTCCTTCTTTGTGGTCGGTCTTCTAGTTGAAGGGGCCACTCCTAATACTAACATACAATGGCTTGACCAGCTGTTCCATCAGTTTATACTAGGGGAATGCACGAGCTATGCATGTAACTAAATAATTAGAGTAGTTAGTTATGATATGTGGCGGTAACAAACCAAGTGTTAGAAGAGTTAGTTATGACATGTGGCAATAACAAATCAAGTATTAAAGTAAAATTGAAAAGAATTAGAGGGGATTTCAAAAAGTGAATGTGAGTCGGAAAACAATGAGTTGGCTTTATAATGGTAATAGATTTGGGACTTGGGAGGGATCTATGTAAACGTGATATGAGGTATTGGTACCTTTTTGCAAACTTGAATTTAACCAATTAATTAACTCTTGCATAAGATAATTTAGGTTAGAAAATATAAGTTGGGTTGGGCTCAGCCTTACTAAGTTTGGGTTTTACTTTGGACTATTAAATTTTAAATTTGGTTCTAGGAAGATTTAATTTGCGCTGAGCCCGGCTTCTTCAAAATCCAGTCCAACCCACCCTATTCACAGCCTTACGTGGTAGTTTTACCTGTATTTCGACCTGGTGTTTGCTGGTTGGCTACAAGATTATATTCCCATGGTATTACTGCTACACCTGATTACACCAACCCACTCACCGGAAGCAACGAATCCAAGACTCCGGAGTGGGATCCTCCACATCCAATAGAAGTCCAGAATTTGAGGAGACCATACGAAGGTTGTCAGTTGCCCGAGCCTGACCGTCGTATCATCTTCACCTTCCGTGCAGAAGAAAGCTACGCCTACACTGGCCGGAGATTAAGAAGACTCAGTGGCTTCATCTTGGTTCTGGGGTTTTAAATAGCTCGAGGCTCCGGCTTTCTGCTTCGTATACGGAACCCTGTACACGGCCAGGGTGACTTGCTGGTAATTCGCCTTTTTATATTTGTTTCGAAAAAAATCGTTTTCTCGCCGTTTGTTCTCCTTTCAACCTTTCTCTTCTCAACCACAAGTTAAATGATTGGGATTGATGGTGTGCTTGGAACTCTGAAAAAGTTCTGGACTTGGTTTTCAGTTCAAAAGAATCAAGTTAGTTCCATAATAAGAGATGGTTCACAACAGTTCTTCCCAAATAGCAGGAGTAGAATCTGGATATTTTTTGCCAAGAGAACCAAAGTTCTCAATATAGATTGGTATATGATTGGATAGATGGAATTTATTGAATTGGCGTATTAGTTGTCCTGATTAGCAAATGGGGTTCATTATTTTAATGCAGTTTGGTACATAACTGACCGGTTTTTTCTCACTCTGTTATTAAATCCATTTGGGTTCTTTCAGACCTATTGTAGAACTACTCGAGTTACGATCAAACCTCACCCCACAATGCTAATTTTGGAAATTCCAAAGGCATTTTCCATTTTGTTGCTTGTGGGCATGTTTCCTAAATGACCTTCATTCATTCAGAAGAAAATATTGAACAATGTTAATTGTGTGTTCTTACCTGCCCAAATTCTTTGAATTAAATTAATAAAATTTCAAAGGCATTTCCCATTTATTTGCTAGTCCAGGACTCTAATAGCATGAGAAGAGGTCTGCATTCATCGCTATAGAAAGTGATTTATTACGAGGATGAGATATTGCTGTTGGAAGATGGACTTTTACAGGTTTCTCTATCAGGAATCATCTACTATTTTCTCTAGTATTTTTATTACTGCCTCTTCTAAGATTTTGAAATTTCTATTAAAAATTTCAAAATTTATTATGAAAGATAATTATTACGTTTTGGAGCAGATTCCTCGCGGATTCAATTAGAATAATACTTCTTTTATTATTTTGCTACTGAAGGTTGACAACCTTTTGTTTCTTAAATCATAAGAATCAGAATAAATTACATAATTCGGCAGCAAAAAGAAACTTATTTTACATAACGAAGTGATTGGTCTACTGTTTGAACATTCCCACTAAGCCCAACTGCTGTAACCTGCACAAAAATGATAATTCCCAAGTTTCAGTAGTCTTTTTTCTTTCTTTCATTCCTTATTGTCCTTGGGGATTTCTAATCCTGTCATGTTCTGCTGCTGGTTGTTGGTTAAAATTTATCAGATATCTGAAGTTCAAATGACTTTGTTGCTTTCAGACGAGGGCTGGAGACGAAGTGACAGGCTAACAATGAGCTAAACGGAATTGTAAGTTCCATTACAAATGTATCATTTTTGGATAAGTTACTTACTTGGTATTATTTCGGCGGTATTGAACATTCCGTATGACTTGAACGAAAAAAATAAAGCTGGTGGATGGGCCACTGGATAAGTATTTTGCCAATTAAGTTTTCAGTTTATTTATAGTAATATTTGCTTTAAGTGGTGATGGTTGCCATTTATTACTTATTTATTCATTTTTTGGATATTTCCCACTCCTCCCTTATTATTCCAGCCGCTTAATGACATTTATAAATCACATGGTTGCAGATGCATCCTCAAGATATGGAGATAGGCCCTTTTGCTCATTGTGGGATAATATGAAGAAGCTGAAGCTCCCAACAAATGCATTTTGGGCTGTCCCGGGGTCAGTTTGTTTGGTGTTTATTCTATATATGCACATCCTACTTTTTGATATTTCTATTAACAGATTCTGTGACATTTGATATATAATCATCTGTAGGCTTGAACTACAAACATAGTTCTGAATCCAGGTCAGGGTGCTTCATCTGCCATTGGGTGGCTATTGATGTGAGTCAGTTCTGCAATTGACTTAAATATAAATTGGCAAGGGAGTAACAAACTGCCAAGTCATTTCAATTTTGCTTTTCACCAAGTATATAATTGCGGCTTCGAGCTGTTACTATTTCTTCTCTCTTTTTCCAATTGTACATGTTCTATCTTGTGTACATCTTTTGCCATCCCTTGGAATCCTTGTGCTAAATGGTAACTATTGATCTCTATATTGTTGCCTGAAACATAAATAAATAAAAAGAGGAAAGGACCTCCAACCATCCTTTCTAAGGTGATATTGGCCTGGTGATCCTTCATTTGGAAACCTTTTAACTTGGGCTGTTATAGAATATTTTGTCTCTGGTAGCAGTTTGTTGGGTGATGACCGTCTAATATAGTTCATGTTGCCAGTGCCTTACCCATTACCAAGGACATTGGAGACTACAGTCCTTTGGCAGTCCGTGGACTCCTGACTCTCTCTTATCTCTCTAATTTGCAAAATTCTGGTTCACAGGTCCCCCAATCTAACTAATATATAACTTGAATCAGTTTTAAGGAAGTTCCATTGTACTCAGGGTCATGGTAAATATTTATTTTCAGTTGCTATTTTTCTTTCCTAAAAAGGTCTGATCTATTCAATCTACATGTATGGTTGTTTTGAATCAGGCATATCAACTTGGTTCCCCACCATTTGAACAGTTTCTCAATATGCCACTGAACAAAGGATATGCACTTCTTTTTCAGAATTAGGATATTTCTGACATTCCTAATCCAAATTGGTGATGATAGCATTCACAATAAACCATAAAATAGATTTTGATTTATAAATAAATATATCTAGATACAACCCTAAAAAAAGAAAGAAAAAGGGAGGGAAATGATATAATTAGTACTAGCGTATCTCCTTTCAGTTTCAGTGCCCGCGGGAAATAACTGGATAAATTCCCATAAATTGACAAGGAATAAAGGTCCAGGTTCTAACCTTACTCCAGTAGTAAGTTTGAGTCAAATTGATTTAATTGCATAACTGAAAAGACTGCAGTTTACAGATCAATCTGCTCTACTAGGTAACCACACACTGAAGAAAAATAAGAAGGCAATGTTCTTTTAGATAAGCTTCCTGGGAGATTATTCTGTGCCTGAAGAGAAAATTAAACTTATATAACTTCATCTATTGTTGAAGCAACATTTATCCAACTCTATTGCCACCATGAGGAGCCAAAAAAATCATTTCTTGCCAGATTTGTCATAAAGAAATCTATGGTCTTAGGGCAATACAACCCAGGCAGATCAGCATGATCAGTTAATGATCCGTAGACTGTCCTTACAGTCTGTTTTTCCAATATTTTGCACCCAAAAAAAGTATATACATATATGAGAGAACGATAGAGATTGATAATTCAGTGCAATCATGGAAAATGGAGCTTTTTTGTATGGGAAGTTTTTTCTTTTCTTTTTTTTTTGTCCTGCCATTTTTGTTTCCTTATTTTGAAGTTTCAGCTGATCCAATTCCCTTTATAACTACTAAATCCATGAAAATACATACGGTAACAACATGCTTTGTTTATGTATTATATCTGCATTTTAGTAATGCTATATTAATTCCATTGTACACTATTGAATAACACACTGGGAATGAATCTAATCAACGATTAGCACCCCTAGAAAGCTTCCAATGAAAAATATCTTATCGGATGTGAATCTCTTTTGCGAGAGGCATGCAAAAAGGTACCTCAAATTCCTGGCTTTGAACATATGTATGCATTTAACGGTTTTTGAATATATTTAACTATGGAAATATATAGGGTGGTTCAATACAACAGTAAAACTTGAAGTCATTGATATAACAGAAAAACGCTTTTGCTTTCTCCAGGACTTCACAGTTCTACATTATGTGTCTGGTTCAGAAGCTTCATGTCTACTTACATGATAGGACTTTAAACTGCTTGCATTGATATCAAAGTCAGGATCCAAAAGTGCTGTCCCATTTGGTGACTGCAGGCACCAAAATTGAATAAATCCAAGGTAAATTTTGGTAACACACTCATCCATAGATATGTGCATTTCTATATAGAAATCCACTGGAATATCCTTATGGCCTGAAATGCTGTGATATATTGATTAAGCTTGATCAAAGGACTAAACTACTCAGGAAAAGCTTACTCACGATTGAAATCATTGAACGACGGTAGAAATGAATTGTTTTCGAACATAGGTCTCTCAGGCAGATATGAGAAATTACCAAAATCTTCTGAATTTAGGTTGGCCTGTCAGATAACATACGCATTTGTAAATGTATGAATAAATGTATAAATCTCTATTTAAGAATCCATCAGACTATTATTATGCATGAAAGTTTATGATATGTTATTTTTTTTATTGACTACACTTGATCAAAGAACTGACCTGCTCAGGAAAAAATTCCTCATGATTGAACTCATTGAACTGATTTGGAATTGAGCTGTTTATGAACGTAGACCTTGCAGGTGGATCTGAGAAACTGCCAGGATCTACTGTTTGTGGGCCATGCTGTCCCTAATTACATAACAATACATACTCTTTAATATATAAATAATTTCTATATTGAGATCCATCATACTAATTTTTAAAATTTTGAGTTATGTGGTACTATTATTGACTACATTTGATCAAAGAACTGACCAGCGCAGGAAAAATATCCTCATGATCAAAATGATTCAACAGCTCTTGAAGTGAGTTGTTTCCGAACATATTAGTGTTCAGTGGATACAGGAAACTTCCCAGGTCTTTTGTATTTGGGTGTATCTAGCATAAACATTCATAAACATATAAATCTCTATATTAGACATCAGAATACTACTATGCTTGAAAGCACGCAATATTTAATATTATTCTTTAGTGCACTTGATCAAGGAACCGACCTGCTCAAAGCAAACTTCCGCTTGATTGAATTTAGTGAATTGTTGCATGAGGGAGTTGTTTTCAAATGTATAACTCCCTGGTGGATCTGATAAACTTCCAAGATTTTTTGTATTTGGGTCATCTTGTCCCTACCATAAATATTCGTGAATATATCCATTTGAATATTAGAAATCCTTCAGAATGTTCTTATGCTTGAAAGTTGTGACGTGTCATATTGTTATTGATTACCCTTGATTGAAAAACTGACCTGCTCAGGAAAATTTTCTTCATGATTAAACTCATTGGGCTGCTTTGGAAGTGAGTTGTTGAGCATAGAACATCTCGGCAGATCTGAAAAGTAACCAAGGTCTTCTGCATTTCGCATATCTTGTCCCTAACATATTCATAAATATATGAACATGTTCTTATGCTTGGAGGTTTATGATTTGTCATATTATGATTGATTACCCATGGATGATATAAGAACTCACCTGTTTATTGAAAACTTTTTCAAGATTAAACTCATTGAACTGGTGTAATGAGTTGTTATCAAATGGACTCTCTGATGGATCCAAGAAACTACCAAGATCTTCTGCATCTGGTTCATCCTGTTTAGAAAATACATATTTGTACATGCATGATTCTAGTTAGAGAAATCTATTTAAATATTATAATGCTTGAAATATTTATGATTAGATATTACTCTTGTTTATACTTGATCAAAGAACTGACCTGCTGAGGAGAAACATCCTGATGATTGGGGTGATCATTGAAACTCTGGGGAAGTGAGCTGTTTTCAAACATGGAACTCTCTACCATACTAGAGAAACTTCCAAAAACTCCATTTGTGTTATGTTGTTCTGCAAGCAGGTCAGTAAAAGTCCTTCGAGTTTGGTGTGGACTTTGTGAACTTTTGGAAGAAGTGGTCCTTGTGATATCAGAACTAAAACTTGAAGTGCCTGATTCCCAAATTTGAAGAGAGCATGCTTCTGTTCCAAGTGCACAATTCTCTTTCTCATTTTTTTTGGACGAGTTTCCACTCAGATTGATACAATTAGGGGTTCCGTTATGTTCATTGATACTCATCACTTGGACTCCAGAGTTTTTGCTGATATAATTTATTCGTGAAAGATCGCATGGCTTTTCATTCAATCCCATGTATGGTACTTGTGATGGTTCAGGTGCTAGATTGTTGTGCACGCTCTTATTCCACATGTTGTTATTCAGATTGATACTGCTTGCCAATCCCCCATTCACGCTTGTCAGCTCTCCATTACTTGTCATCTGATATCCGGTATATCTGCTCTTATAATTAATATATGGGTCCTTATTTAACCTTCCATCCAGTCCCTCATAAGGCTTTCTCTGCATGCTAGAGCTACCTTCAACTAGATTTCTGTCAAATAGTCCTTGTCCCACTGGTCTCCCATGAAGATGAGGGTGAATCATCTGTTTTGGAGTGCCACCGATTGACGGAGTACCATTAAAGGATATTGCAGGATGGGATATTAATTCTGATTGCCTAGGTCTAGTTTCTGAATCTTGACAAGCCCACACATTTGGTGGAAGGTTTGCACTTAGTTTGATAACATGCCCCACATGAGTACGATATTTCTAGTAAAACGAAAATGAAAGAACTAGAGAATATGATACTTCCAATATGAAACAGGCGAGAAATGAATGAAAGCAGGGATAAAAGATGAAAGGGAGGGAAAGAATGTAGCAGTAATAGATGCTTGTATTCAACAAGGGGAGTTAAGGAAAATAAGAATAGAAGAGCTTTCTAGAATGCAGTATCTTCAAGCTATCACACTGATAAAAGCTTACTGATTATGTACGTGAAATAAATTGGAGAGATGCATTACTATCAATTGCATGTCTGTGGAACTTTTGCTTCTTTGTTTCTCTTCCCTTATTTCGTTCCAGGTAGTGTTTTAGAAGGATATCCATGGCAATGCTATTGATAACACAATATACAAGATAGTGCACAATGAAAAGAGTTAATACTCAAAAGACACTCAAGGACCCAACAAGCTGACCTAGGTCTACAATTTGCCATTGTAGATTAACTTCAAAGTTAATTATGTGCTTTAACAAGGACCAAACACTAGAAAATCATGTTTAGTACTCTTTGTTAATCGACGTGGCATTATAATCATAAATGTTTATTTAGGAAATGAATCTGTAATGGCATACTGGTCGAGTGTTTTATCTTGGCTGTGACTTTGGTGGATTTAAACTTTTATACTGCTTTTATCTTGTTCATTCAACCGTGTAATTTGTCTATTACCAGTTTTATATTGCACTTTCAGCACTCGTTTCTGTTGTTATCAATTTTTACATAATGAAGAATCTAATATGGAATTGGAAACTTTGCAAGCAGAGGAGGGGGTTGAGTTACGAGGGATTTAATTATTTTTAACATTTTTGTCCAATAACTTGCTGAATTTAGGATCTTCATCTTGTTTTGGACAAAACAAAAATATGAAAGTCGTAATAATGACAGGAAAAACAGCAATATTGTCATCAATGTTAACCATAACAGCAACAACAGAAGCAATGCAGCAAAATATATACTGATATTAAGTAATAATATCTAAAGAGATAGTGATAATACTGTACAAACTATGGAATAAATGACTTACTGAATCCATACATGAAAATTTTATGCCTTGTGGTTTCCAGGGAGAAAGCAAACTAATAAGCACAAACCTGAAGGTGGCTGGAAACTTGCAGTCGTGATATATTAGGGTCATCCATCATCTCCTGTATTTTCTTTGGAAGACATTCTATACCTGGTAAGTAGACATGAAACAGTTAAAATGTAAGTTATACATATAGAATGAAGATGTTAAATTCGAAAGAAAACTAAGTTTATCATTAATATCTTGAACTTAACCAAGAGATATTACTTGTAGGTCCTCCCAACTCATCAATGATTCTTAAGAATTTCCGGTGACGCTCCTCGGTCCAAACTATTCGTGGTGCACTTTTGTCAGGGTTTTCATCTTCAACTATGCCTTTACCTTTGTCCTTTTGTTTTTCATTAACCTTGGATACATTATGTCTGTCATTTTCTTCAGCTATAACAGGTTCATGTTCAGCAGTCGGTGGTATCTGTTCAGGTTCAGGTTGAATTGCAGGATGTATTTCCTGTTCCATAGCTATAACAGGTTCATGTTCATCAGCCAGCGGTATCCCTTCAGGTGCAAGTTCAACTGCAGGAGGTGCAGGTTGAATTGCAGGATGTTCCTGTTCCATTTCCAGAATCTTATCTCTCATTTTCCGGAGTACATGTTGCCATATAGTTTTAACAGCAACCTTAGTAATGGGTTTCTGCAGAAAGTAGCATGCCCCGCTTTGAAGCGCTCTCTTGGCAATGCTTAATTCTTTATCAGCTGACATTACTGCATACAGATCAAGTTAGCAAGGCATTGAAGGAAAGGACAGATACATTAATTAAAAACATCTTAAGAAAGGAACTAAAATCAAGATCTAAATTTGAAAAGTATACTCACAAAAGAATACAGTGTTCTCAGCAGTGCGAATTTGGCTCAGAAATGTGAATCCATCCATATCAGGATTATGAACATCAGCTATAACGACGTCATATTGCCCCTCTTGCGCCCGAAACATCAATAATGCAATAGAAGCTAGCTCAACTGTGGTAACTGAAAGAAGTAGGGGGAAAGGAGAGAGAAGATTAAGAGTGACCAAAACAATCCACAGAGCCAGTGATAGATCGGGATAATCGATTAGTAAGATAGTAAGACCTCCCCGTTTTAGCTCACCAGGGATCTAATAGGAGAACTAGAGCAGTCTAAAGAAAAGATATCTGATCTGATATGAAAACCATCTGCATGCATGTTTGGTGACTTCTACTTGCATCCTCTCATGATGATTTGTAATTGTCTCTAATTGGATCCTCTTCTTTGTGCAGTAGAATGAATCAGGAAGTCAAGATCATTTTAGAGGATAATTGGACTCCTACTATATATGAAGAAATGTAAATAATAATACAAAGAAAAAAATTACATGCAGAAGTTCAACAAGGGATCAAAATCAGTCTTGAAACCAGATCATGGGAAGAAAAGCCTTCAAAAGGAAGGGTTTTGACCTGAAGTCTCAATTTTGATCAGTATATGAATAGATAGAAATCCTGAAAACATCTGCGCATGATCATGGCCATTGAACCTCAACTCGAAACAGAAAAGCTAGCCCAAAATGGAAACAAAAAGCTGCAGTATCATTCTCAGATAATCCTAGAACTCTCAGATCGTTAAATTCTTATCAAAGATACATACCCAGATCAAAATAGAACAGAAAAGTAGAGAAATCGCGAGCGGGTACCTCTGTATGAGTATTGCTCAAGCATTCTGGCAACAGATATGAGACATGTTCTGTCGTAGTCCACCAACAAGACATGCACACCATTAGCAAAGGCACGGTATCTGTTTAAGGGAAGGCTTATAGGCCCCATAGCCTCCATTGTCTAAAAGCTACGTCCTCTCGATGAAAAAGAGGAGGAAGAAGAAGAAGGAGAAGGTGGTGATGGAGAAAGACCAGAATGAGAGAGCCTGATATAGAAGAAGCGGCAGAGAAGAGACTTAAAAGGGGGACTGCAAGCGGCACTTGTGCTGAAACCTGGCTTCAATGGAGTGAGAGGTAAGTTGGAATATTAGCTAAAATTGGAACACCTTGCATTATTACCAGCATGAAAGTCGGAGGGAGGACATTAAAGAGATTCTCCTTTTTTCTGCGAATTGACGACGCGGAACAGGCTGTGGCTGTGCTGAGTAATGAATCACCTGGGCGCGTGCTCACCGTGAACAAACCCTACATGACAGTGTCGCATTGGTCAAATTTCATTGACCTTTTTAGGTCTCGTGACCCTTCACCAACGTTTATATTCTTTCCTCTTAAGGAGAACCTTGAAAGCCATGCACTTTTCTCCTACGCTTATATGTGCACTTCAAGGGAGATGTTGCATGGGGAGCATCTAAGGGTTAGTAATTTTTCTTATTATTAATGTAAGAATTTTTTTTTTTCTTTTTGTTGAAAAATTATTACTACTCCAATGCTCCAAGCCACAACATCTCTTTCAAATTGCAAGGATGAGTGTACAAAAGAGTACAAAGGAAGTCATCCTACTCAGAAACAAGACTTGTGCAATCCATGGATACCTTTTTCGAATATTCATATTTGCATTTTGAGAGAGATGCTGTCACGACTACCAAAAAAAAGAGAGAAATGCTGTCACATTAGAACATAAAAAGGAGTGCAAATCATTTGCAGCAAAAATTCATGTACATCATTTTACACTCAGTGACAGTGATCTAAGGTCAACGGAATATTTACTTGTTAAGCCTCACATAATCGTCTCTGGATATAAAATACTTTATAAGAATATCCGCTGCAGATGATTTGCAGTCATAAAAAAGTTAGAAATTATTTCATATTAAAAACGTAAGATTAGGTTTTTTCTTTTTCCTGTTTTTTTCTTCTAAATTCTGTAACCGTCAAAAGCTCCGTGTACGTGGTAACATCGCTTTCACAGTGCAATAACAAGTGTAGGATAGGAGAAAAGTGGGGTGTCATCCTCCGTTTTGAAATTCAAAAGACTAAAATTTTTGTAGGTTGACTTTGTTCTTTTTCATATATTTGGAAACAACATCAAGAGAGGAGAGAGGGAAGATACCATAGACGGCTCACCAGGTTTAGTTACCTAATGAGGCAAAGATCTTTCTATATTAGGCTACATGGATAAGTATATAGGGTAGGGGAAGTAGAAGTATAGATGGTCAAAAACTTTTGCCAGGTGGCTGGCACACTTGGTTTCTAAGTTGGAAGTGAACCACGAGAAAACTTCACTTTTAAAGAATTAAGAGGAAAAAGGATAAAAAACGAAAATAAAGGAAAGTTATGAATCAATCATGAGGGGTTGCAAGTTATATTCCCTGTCTCAACTACGCAATTGGTCGGCGAAAATACCGAGAGGTGCAGATGACAGTGACACTTTGGGGATTTTCCCTTTGGAATTTGGTAAAACGAAGTCAAAGCTAAGCTGACACTCAAAATAGAAAAAAACGGAATAAGGGACAAAGGCCAAAAAAAAAGAGGCTAGGTACAGGGATAGTTCCGTAATTTTGTGAAATCTCAAGTAATTAATTTTGTGGAGTTGGGAAAAATAGAAGCTTAAGCTATTCTGGTTTGGAAAATGTCACGAAAGTTTACGACCTAACCAACGAAATTCCAGTTTATCATATGTAAAAAACTATGAATTCATCCCTTTTGGCTTTTTCAGCTTACGTCATGGAATGTGACGTGGCAAACAAAATTTTTAAAAGGTATTATAAACAATTATTTTATATTTAATTTAACGATTATATAATTATTGCCTTTGCATATATGATATTATATAATTATAAGATATCCAACTTTTTTTAGGAGAAGTGGGTCCCACGTCAAAATAAAATTCTTATTTGAGTTTTTAGGATTAGATTTGTTTCCCTTGCATAGGTCTTTTAGTAGTTAGCTAGATATTAACTCTTGGAAGTTTACCATACGTAGAGGCAGTTGCGGAACCAGGACTCCAAATCTAGGGGGGCAAAAAAAAATTTCAATTAACACTTCTCATAAAATATAGAAATTTTAATGAGTTGGGGGTGGGCAAACCAGAAATTTTAGAGGGGATTCTCATGAAATATAAAAATTTTCAATGGGTTGGGGGGGCAAACCAGAAATTTTAGAAGGGATTCTCATGAAATATAAAAATTTTTAATGGATTATATTTTAATTAAAAAATATATAAAATATATACCTTTTTTATTAAAAAATAAAAGTTAGGGGGGGCAATTGCCCCCCTAACCAATACGCGGTTCCACCACTGTGTAGAGTTCTAATTTTAATAGGTTTCTATGGTATTTCTGGAGTGTTTTAAAAATCAAGAGATAGGGGCAAATTATAGTAAGTTACTATAAAGTTTCTCGCTTATCTTCCTTTAAGATCTGAGGTTTTCTTTTGGGTTAGAAACGGTGCTATTCTTTCTTTTCTTATAAGACAAGTTGTTAATTTTATTTGTGCATTCATATATAGCATTTTCGTAGTTGTTTTTATTATTCAGTCTATTTCGTTTAACATGATTATTTATTTTAGTCAAGAATCTCTTGGAGGATCTTAACCCCGAAGGTAAGTCACTCTGTTATCTTGATCTCATCTCTCGCCTTTCGTTTCACATAATTCCATTTTTTTTTCTTTTCACTTTTTTGTTACAGGAGAACACACACAACTTTCACGTTAGATCATCTTTGTCAAATTGTGATTACTTTGGTTACATACTTCTGTTCTGAAACTGGTTGTTAGACTCCCAAGCCCGTCACAACATGAGCAGGTTTTCTTTACGCGCGAAAAGGAACAAAAGAGCAGGTTGGATGGTCTCTCAACCATTGATAGAATCAGTGAGCTGTCTATGAATGTGATAGACACCATATTGGCAAAGCTTCCGATAGAAGACGCCGTAAAGACTAGCATCTTATCACACAACAAAAATTCATACCTTTACCGGCGGTCAAAAACCGCCAGTAAAGGTATAAAAACCGCCACTAAAAGTTTCGGGACCCGACACTTGTCCACCACAGAAAGTCTTGTCGCTAAATCTTTTAGCGGCAGGTTTTTAAGTTTTAGCGGCGGTCAAAAAACCGCCACAAAATATTGCTTTTTTGAAAAAAAAATTTAGCAGCCCGTTCCATCTCTCGCATCCCTTGCCCTTGCCCCTTGCCCCTTGCCCCTGCCCCTGCCCCTGCCCTTGCCCTTGCCCGTCCCCTGCCCCTTGCCCGTTGCCCTGCCCGTGCCCCTCCCCCTCCCCAGCAAGGCCTGCCTGCATACAAAAATCTGCAAATTAGAAAGTGGTTATTGACACAAATACATGAGCAATAAATTGACATGATAAAAAAGTGTAAAATGACAAAATACACAGAAATTAGTTCTATACATACATCAAAAGCATGATGACTGAACCGAGACAAAAAGAAAATTTTCTTTAATGGAAAGAGGAAAAAAAGAGAAGAAGGAATGATCCCTTCTCATTCTACTTTGCCTTGTTTCTACTCTGTTATCCCAGAAGTCGTATTTTCAAAATCGATTTTACCCATTCCTGTATATTCCTCTTCTTCACTGCTTTCACCACCACTAACTTCCTTCCATGGTTCTTCCATGTATTTAGGAAATAGTTTATCATCTCCTTCGTTCACCTGAACCAACATATATATAATCAACTCAGCAACAGAAATAAAACAAAATAAAATTTCTATTTTAGTGTACTAGGCTTCAATGGGTACTTATAAATGATGTGATGAGGTTTTCCACCTCATTAATCCTTAAAAAAAATTTGGTAAGCAGATATCATACATAAGTAAGAGAGAGTTACGGAGAGAATTGATGTTTCTTTAACTACAAGTTAAAATTTCTTAGTGTACTAGGCTTCAATGGCACTCACAGCTCTTGGTGCTTCTTTAACTGCAAGTTTTCCTTTGTGGTAGTCTATTTCTTCTGTGCAAGAAGCAATTGCATTGTTGAGAATTGATATCCCTTCCTCCTGCAAACCAAAAAGACAAGCAGTTTTCTTAGGATCTACAATTTCAAATCCATTCTCTTCACGTATACACATAACATTGGTAGATGCTCTTTTACACAACAATCAACTATAGAAGCAAG
This sequence comes from Buxus sempervirens, assembly GCA_947561395.2. NCBI lineage: Eukaryota > Viridiplantae > Streptophyta > Magnoliopsida > Buxales > Buxaceae > Buxus > Buxus sempervirens. Next base: position 35,406,195 of record OX387188.1, on the reverse strand, counting down.
GAATTAGGAGCTTCACTTGACACGCTAACTCTGCCCTCCTCTCATGAATCTGAAATTGAAGGTTATGAAGCAACTGCTTTCTCCAAACATTTAGCTTTTTCTTGAGAGTTGAAAGGGCTCTTGAATTTTCAAAGCCGACAAGCACCATTGACTTCTAGGTTTTTTATTTACATAATAACTCCATATTTCAAAGGATATGAATTATGAAGCTGAGACAAGTTATCGAACATCTTACTCAACAGAGAGCGACTGCCATCTCTTTCTCATTGTTCTGCCTTCAAAAACTGAGCAATCGAGCAAATTTTTAGTTCTGCATCATAAAAATAAGCCTTAAGTTGAGAGCAGAAAAGTTCTACACACAAAGAATCACAGAAATTTCATGAAGTAAATTGCCTTTTGTTTTCTGATCGTGGTGTCACAGAGGAATGCTTTAGTATCCCATTCATAGATGCCTGCAATTTGAAAACAAAACTCATGTTAGCATGCACATCAAACTTTGCTCAAATCACCTTCAGCCGTGATTTCTACGACGAAGAGTCGAAGATTGCTGTAGGAAAGGCTCCATATTCGCTTGAAAGGACTGCGAATGAGTCTGAAAAATTAGATCTAGATGTTTCCAGCAAGGATGCAAGTTATTTTGAGTTCAAACTCAAAGATCCAGTGACAATGCTTCCTGCGGATGAGATGTTCTTCAATACAAAGCTCTTTCTGCTACAACTTACTGTTCTCCAGCCTGCGATAGATTTGGTGTCGTCATCTACCGAGGTTAGGTCTCCAGAGACGGCAAAATTGCATCGGAGAACCAAGGCTTCAGCTGTTGATCCTTACTCGTTTTCTCCAAAGTCGCCTAGATGTTCAAATAGATGTAAGGAGCATCTCGGCTTGAAGAGGCTCAATCAAAATCCTAAGCAAGACATCGTTCTGCCCCCTCGAAGAGTCCTCATATGAAGTCTGAAGCATTTTCTTCATAGAAACCCTAAATTTTCTTCTACCTTTGATTACTCATCGAGTCTTCCATTGCTAAAGGGCTCTGAAACGATCTCATAAAAAATCCTCCTAAAATAAGACAGGCGAAGGAGCAATACTATTTTAACACACATAGGGGAAGGAACAAAGAGTGAGAGTGAGAGTGAGAGTGAGACAGTGAGACGGGAGGATGAGGCGGTGAAAATTAGACTTTTAGCTGCGGTCATTAAAAGACCGCTGCTAAAAAACTCTAAACACCCGCCGCTAAATCGTATTTTTTTTGTAGTGTCAAGGAATTGGAGAGATAAATGGACTAGCCTTTCCCAGCTTGTATTCCATTCCAAGTTGGTATGCACTACAAGGCTTGAAAGCACTATCTATAGAGTTCTCTTGCATCATACTTCTGCAATCGATAAGTTCGAGCTCTTTTCTGCTTTCTGTCCAAAATTTAATGATTTAGATCAATGGATATTGATTCTAAGAGATAGGGCTATCAAAGACATCGGTCTCCATTTCAACGTCTTAAATGGGCAGCCACGGTATAAGTTGCACTCTTGTCTATTCTCTTGTCAATTGACCAGTCTGGCTCTCAAACTCTGCACCTTCCAACCTCCCCCCACATTCAAGGGCTTTAAGAATCTCAAATTCCTTTGCTTCGATCATGTTACCATCCACAATGATGTCCTCAACAGTTTGATGCACAGTGATGAGCTTGAGCGCGTGTATTTGTCATGTTTAGACGGCATAAATCTTCTTAAAATCCATAGTCCAAATCTCAAATACTTGGAACTGATAGATGCATTTGATGATATTTGTCTTGCAAATGGTCCAGCTCTATACAAGGTTATCATATTCTGGAGTATACAAGGTTACCAACGCCTGGAGCGAGCACGAACGCACAATCTGGTATCTTTTCTGGGTTCTTTGCCTGCTATCAAGATAATAACTCTCTGGGGTCCTTTTTTTGAGGTAATATAATTTGGTGCTCTTTATTTCATTTATGAAATCATTGGATATGATTAATATATAGAATATGTTATTCAATTCCTCTCTCTAAATTTTTCCTTCAATCTTCACAGTTCTTAGCTACAAGCGGTTCCATACCACATACGCTCCCATTGACGATTAACCGTCTCGAAAGTCTTCATCTGGATTACTTTAATTTCAATGTGGATGAGATCTCAGCTGTTCTTTTCATACTCAGAAGCTCTCCTAACTTGAAAATTCTCATTATCAGAGTGAGTTATACAGTGGTTAGTTGTTATAATTTGTTTTATACATTCTATGGTATAATTCACAAACAATCTTCTTGTTTACTTGTCTAGGATTTCAATGAGCGAAAGGACATCGAAGTTGTGAACAAGTTTTTGAAAGAACAGTATCTACGAGACTGTTGCTTCAGCCAACTCCAGCAAGTTCAAATGCATATTTGCATAAATAGGCGGCCTGCAACTGGATTGATCAAGTTTATCCTTGCATGTTCACCTCTACTTGAGTCTATGCATATTGGTTACCCTGGAGATGATAAAGGGCCATTAAAAAAAGAAGTGTTGTCATTCGAAAGAGCTTCGCCGCAAGCGAGTGTTGAAATCTTCTGAACAACAAAGGAAAGAGAGCTACTTGACTCTTAAAAAACTTTTTGATGAAGTTTGGATTCTTTCTTTCTTTCTTTCTTTTTTTCTCTCTCTTTAAAGAACTGTTTTTAATAAAATTGATAAAATAGGTGTAGGAATTTGGTGCAGATGATTCGGAGTCATCAAGATGGTAGTAATGTGTATTTCTTGCATTGATGTATGCATGATTCATCTTAGTAATAATGTTAGGAGCATCTCTTTCCAAGTGGGGATGCAAGAGCTTACTGTAACATACATCTATTGAATTGACTTGGACTTGATAATCAGCAAAGTTTCTTAGTTGATTCTGCAAGTTACTCAAATTTATTAATTTATTCGAAATTTGATGATGGATCTACTACAACAAAATTTACAATAATAAGTGATTTGAGGCACCAAGAAACTTGCATTGGTAGACTTTGAATTCCCTTTTTAACACTTTTGAATTTGAGGATTTATCAATTTCTTTTTAACAGTACTTTTTAACTTGGGAGATTTATCTTAATTTGTATGCTTTAAGAGTTATTGCTATGCAAATGAAGTGAAAGTTGTTCTCTTATTGAGTTTATTGATTTGAGTAATATTTCTCTATGTAGAGTTTGATTCTAATTTATAGAATTATATTGAGCATTGTTCATGATAGAAGCACACGACTTTCACCTTATATCTTGCTTCTTTGTCGACAAAGGTCTGGGTACAGATCATTTCATAAAGGGATCTTATATCAAAATCGAGCAGCACAAATTCAAGAAAATGTCCATAGTACGTAGACTATGGCTAAGTTTGGTATTGTTTCTCAAAAACTGCTTCCAAAAGTAAGAAAAGCAATTAGATTACTTTTACTTCTATGGAAGATTTTTTTATGAAGCAAAATCATTTGGTTTACATTTGCTTTTGTTTAAAAAAAAAAAACATGTTTGGTAATTGTAGTGATGTGGTGATGATGGTAGTGTTGGTGGGTAAGTGATGATGTTGATGGTGGTAGTGGGGATGCTGTGGTAGGTGGCAGTGATGATGGTAGTAAGAGTGGTGGTTGTATGGTGATAGTCGTGGTGAGGCCATGGGGGTGATAGGTAGGGTGGTATATTGGTGGATGGTGGTGGGAGTGTTGTTGGTGGTTGTAGTGGTGGGTGTTATGGGCTGTGGTGGTGAATGGTGGTTGGTGATAAGTGGTACTAGTGATGGGTGGATGGGAGGTAGTGGTGAGTGGATGGGTAGTGTTAGTAGTTGTGCCCACGGTGGGAAGTGAGGGTGGATGGTGGTGGTGGGATGGTGGCTGGAGGTGTTGGTTGTGGATAGTGTGATTGGTGTAATTGGTAATGGTATTGAGTGGCAGTGGTGGTGTGGGTTACGTTATTGGTATGAAATTAGTAACAATAAGCAAAAGAATCAAAAAATAAAAATTGAGAAGCAACAAAATTTTCTTCACAAAAAAAGCAATTAGATTGCTTTTGCTTGATCATGAGAAGAAAAAACAAGCACTAACCAAACATGCTTATTGCTACAAAAAGTTTGATTTTGTTTAAAGAAGCCAAAAAAAAAAAAAACAAAACAAAAGTAAAAAAGCAATGACAAATGCAGCCTACATCTCATCCAATTGAGCCTTGTAAGTTTGTAACTAGCAGTAGCATTACTATATAATATTTCTCTGTGCAGAGTTTGATTCTAATTTATAGATTTAAATTGAGCATTGTTCATTATAGAAGCACACAACTTTCATGTTATATCTTTGCATCTTTGTCGACAAATTGATGTTACTTTTGGTCACAGCTCATTCTAGTAATGAAAATGTGTTCTTTCTGTTAACACAAATTTTTGTGTCTAAAATAAAGGACAAGAAAAATGTAACAAATAATAATTTATATTTGAAAAGAAGAAATGGGTTACAATCTTTGTGATTCTCCTCTGATTTGATCTCCTGAATGGGTCTTTGATCCAAGGACTACACGAGCTTGATCTTAAACAAACTTCAATATTTAATTCGAGGGCTGAAAGAGCTTGATTTCGAACCAAACTTCGATCTTCGATTCGGGGGCTACAGGGCTTGATCTCGAACCAAACTTTGAGCTTCGATTCGGGGGTTGCAGGGCTTGATCTCGAACTAAATTTAGTTGTAGAATGATCTTCTTTCTTGTGGTTTTGATTTGTCTTCTCTTTTCTCGAAATATGGGTAAGAGACAGAGAAAACAATATAGATTTGATGTAGACTTGAATGAATTTCTTCAAGCCTTTAAATTTCTACAGAGTTTCTCCAAGCTTTAGGCAAAATTTCTATAGCTTGAATTCGCCTTTTGATTTCTGCAGAGTTTTCCCAAGCTTTAGACAAGTCTTCTAGAGCTTGAAAAGTTCTCATTGAAGTCCTCTATTTATAGGCAAAGGGTATGAACACTTGCCATAATATGAGGATCTCTTTTGATTGAGAATTTCCTTATGAGGGTGCATCTCATTTAGCAGTAATTTGAATTTAATGGAGCATACCATACTAAGGAATCTCTTTGCTTTGATTTTGGCATTTATTTGAATATTAAATTATTTCTTAATATTCAATGCCATTTGTGTGGTTGTGACTTTCCTTCTTTGGATCATTACAACTTTGTTACCAAAAAACTTATTTATTTGTTTTAGTAACAAATATGACCCATATCTTGCTTTGTTGGACTCATGTGCAGTTGATGGGTTGGATATGCAAGATGCCCCTCTTGACCCATATTTTATAAACGGATTGAACCATCAATTTGTTTATCCCGAGCTTATTTGTTTGGTTAAGCTCTGACCTTGGATTTGGTCTCATTTACCAAAGTCAAAATTTTTTTTGATTTGGTCAACTTTTGACTTGACACCAAAATTTTATTGTCTACACCTTCATTTCTTCAAGAAAATTTCTTTCTTCTTTTTGGGGTCTTTCAATTGTGTACGATGAAGGTCTAGGGGCAGATCATTTCATGAAAGCGAAAATAAGTTTGATTCATTTATCAAAATCGAGCAGCACAATTTCAAGAAAACGTCCATAGTATGTGGACTACATCACATGCAGTTAAGCCTTGTAACAAGCAGATGCAGTACGGCAGTACCCTTCACTCTTTCAGGTTTTCCTGTCAAGAAAAAAAAAACAGATTATATTGCAGTTCCAATCAGCAAATTCCTATATGAGTGTGTTTGTCTTGTCGGAATTCATATGAAAGGAAAATGGACTTTCCAGTGAGATTGTATATTTGCTTCATCGAAAATTGTGACTGAATCAGAAACTAATTTCCCAAAGGAGCTCTATTTTTCTACTAAAGAACTCGCAAGGTTTTCTTATCAAAATGAAAGGAAAAGAAAGTGCACTTTTACTTTTCTCTCCGTTGTTTTCCGCCAAACCAAACACAGGCTACAGAAATCTTGGCAGAAGACTAGATTAAGGGGACTAAATGAGCTGTTCAGATTCAGTACAGTTAAACCTTTGGTATGTAACATTTAATCTGACAAATGTGATGTGTCCATGTGTAGCTTCAACATGAGCACATACCAATTCTTTGTAAGTTTCAGGACCTGAACACATTTCCTATAATGCGAGAAGGAGATCCTACATTTGCCATTTTGCTTGTAAAAAACTTGAAAATTATTAAAAATTATATATATATCCAATGGCGTAGCCAGGATTTTTATTTAGGGTGGGTGGAATAAATCTTTGAAGTAAAATAATTTTGATCAAAATAAGTGTAGTTTTCCTCTAATTGATCAAAGTAAATAGTTTATGCAACTAAAATAAGAAGAAAATAAAAAAGAAAAAACCTACAAGTGCACCCGATTATTCTTCGTAGTCAAACCTAAAGCTTTTCTCTATTTTTCTAATTTCTTTTCTATGAATATTTAATAGATATGGAGAACCGGAGAACGCTTAGGATCAGAATTCTCCTATTTCAGAATTCTCCTATTTGCGTCTCATAAAAAAACCAGCAGGTTGATGGATCATTACCCTGATGATATGACATAATCAATGGTTCCTCTATCTCGCATGTTGGGGCGAAGGGGGTACACAACACCCCATCAAACTCCTATAAGTTTGTTGGTGATGACTAGCTCACAATTAAGAAAGAGCTTAAATAGATCAATTGTCAGAATTGAGATTGTGGATGGGCAAATTAAAAATTTTAGAGGGGGCAAAATTTATTCATTATTCATATAAGAAGCCTTATGAAGTTCTTGTAATTTTAGGGTGGGCGGAATTTTAGGGTGGGCAGCTGCCCACCCTAGTCACTATGTAGTTCCGCCCACATATATAACAGAAAAAAACAAAATCCTCCAGAAAATATTACAAGGAGCAAAATCACACTCACATATATTGACGAGCAAGAATGCATGCTTAAGTGTTATCACATTTAGGATCTGCTCGAATCCTTTCTTGGGAGGATGGTCTGGATTTTCCACGTCATCTCACTGTGACAAGAGAACCCATGTATGATGTATGACCGTGTAACTGAAGCCTATGAATATAGACCAAAATACTTCAACAAATGTTTGAATTACGGTATTACTGGTACCAGATGGCTGTAGATCCTCTGCACCAAAAATCATGCACCAGTGCTGTCACTGGCTAATTCAGTTTAAGAAATCAGTTTCCAACATTTCATGGAAAGAGACTGATTTTTTAAAGTAAAACAACTAATCACAGCACGAGTGCATGCTTACATGTGCAGACTATTTCCATCCATTCAGATAAGAACCCTCCCCAATATAAAAACTATATGCATCAAGCATTAGCCGATACTTAGTAATAAGTAGAGGCTACCAGTATAGTTATTGGCCAATATCTTTTCCAACAGATTCCTAGAGGCCAACCTCAAAACTGATACAACATGGTCGAGTGGTATCAGTCATGTTGTATCAGTTCTGACCATACTTCAAATCTAACCTTTGACAGCAGTATGGGACAAGTTTACCTTGATATCCTTTGAAGAAGCGGAAGATGCCATTAAGTACCTTCTTCTCCGCCCTCATCTTGTGAATCAGGCACTTCATGGCGAGGCCTGTTATACTTCTCACGCAGCTGCTTTATTGGGATGAAATCTCCCGCAGTGTCCATGCCATAAAATAAGAAGGAAACATATGGATGATCAAACCTTTTCTGCGTAGAAATTAAGGAAAGCATATCAGCTGAAGCCACTCCATGTAAGATACTAAGATCTATGGTCCAATGGTAATTTGTACACGTCAGCTTCATACACAGATGTTAACACATATTTAGGTCTGCTGGTCCAATGGTAAAGCATGTGCACGTCAGCTTAGTACACAGACATGTACACGTATTTCACCATTGATAACAGCAGATCAAACACCCAATGCTTCAGCTGATATTCACAGCCTATGAAGCCATAGGCAAGATTGCAAAGGATTTACTTATTTCAAAGGCCTACTCACTGTGTCTGGCTCATCAGGGGTCAATAAATTTTCCTCCGGAACTGCAAATAATCAAAAGTCATCATCAATCAGCCTATTACAAAATGGACATATTAGAATCAACAATAATAAATGCATCCTATGGTGAACCAGAATTGCTCCTACAGTAAGGGAAACCTCGGGCTACATTCAGTTATATCAGGAAACTCTTCTTTTCTAGTTCTCCTTTTTCCCTTTTTCATGACATTTGGTCAGAAGATGATTAGTGACGCCCACAGGATACAAAAAAGAGCCAATTTTCCATAATAATCCTTGAAATATTTTCCAACCAAAACATCATGAAATGAGGAAATGTTATATTGTGGAAATATCTCTTACAACATAATAATATAGCCTTTATTGCACCACTTTATTTTGCTTACTATCAGTAGCAAATGTTTCCTATACAACCAAGCATAATTTTACACATACAGTTTTAAGAGAAATTTAACTTCTTCGCCATAATTTCCATGGAAAATGTTATGCAGCCATGTTTCTGGACATGGGAGATATCGACAGTTGAAAAATTATCAGAGACCTCATAAACAATAAAATTCTGAGAAAATAATGATAAAAGGTTGGAAAATTTTAAAATATTGATTTGATGAGACTTTCTTTCCTTTTTGTTACCTATGTATTTCTTTTCATATACAACTCTATTTGTAAATGAACAGAATCTAAGTTATCATAGACAACTAAAAATTAATGCCTTTTCAAATCACAATATGCAATTCCAAACTAGTTAAATTATCAAGAGAAAGCTCCAAACAAGTTAAAAAAATAGAAATGTGGTGTAAAAGTGAGGGAGCAAAAGGGAATGGCACATTAAAATGGGGGAAAAATTAATATGATCTACCAGGGTACTGTGACTGAATGAACTGCTGTGACATTACCATAAGCTACAAGTATGTTTGGATCAGCGTGAACATCAACCAAGACCTGAGAAACAACAAATACGACTTTCTGTAAATACACTATTGCAACTTGGCGAGCATTGCCTGATTTGTAGAGAACTAGGGTTTTCTTCCATTAGAAGAGACCCCAATAAAGGTATAGACAGATTTAAAAATAAAAAATAAAAAAAAAAGTTGCAATCATAAGTGCATATGTGCCAATGCACATTCAAAACCCTACATCTTTCATGAAATAAGTAAGTAAATAAATAAATAATAAATAAAACTAGTAATGCCAATAAGCAATAGTGTTTGTCAGCAAAACCTATCAACCTGAGAGTTCATCGCCAAGTGATTTAAGTGGCACGTGGAAATATAAAGTTGCCAATGAAAACGGACATATGTAAGAAGTCATTCATCCTCTTTGATGCCAGAAAACTTAAAACATCATATTTGAAAAATAATATGTTCTGAAAATTATATCGTCACAGAGAAAATATAATTAAAATTAAGATTAGACCTGATAAAATGGCTGATTAGAACCTCGAGTCAACTTGTCAACCTGTGCAACTTCCATCCATGAACTTGATTCGCAGCACACAGGATCCATTCCACAAACCACTGCTCGATAGCCTAATAAATGGCGAAAACCTTCAATAAGCTACAGCTAAGAAAATGTAAGATAAATTTTCTGAAATAGCAACCCACCATGACATAATGTGCTAGCACACTCTAATATAAAAAACTGTTGGACTTGCTAACTCTGGTCCCAAAATTATATTTCTTCCTTTTACACTAATCAGTTTCAAGCAAATGTACTAATGTTGCTCTTTCAAAGGCTGTCTTCCCAATCCTGTTAATGACATTAGAAGGAGAATACTGATAAAAGAGGTTTCTATCATGGTTCTCATGTAGAAAAAGGACCATAATCTAGGGTAGATATAGTCAAAGTAGGGTAAATGGACTGACATCAGACCTAACATTTGGCATCTTTATGCAAGATAGCTGCCCTCAAACTCAATCCTTCATATAGTAGCCTAAGGCTTTTAACATCATAACAGGTGATAGTCCCTGATTCCTGTAGAGGAGAGGTGAAAAGAATGTGCTGACCTCATAACTACAGGTTCATTCTTATCTTGTGGAAAGAAAATAAATGGGTAAACATAATATTCCTCTATGCTTCCTGTTTCTCTGATCTTTTACACTTTTGACCTGGATGCCATATTGAATACTCTCATTATGTGGTTTGGTTGTATGGAAAAACAGAATTGGTAATTTCTAATTTGGCATTAAGTTCTATGATATGAACATAAAAGGATGTAATAAAACCACACATCACACTCCAGATTTCATGCAATTGCAAAGGCTTTTTAAATTCTCCATTCAGTGCAAGCTGGCCGGACACCCAGAGTTACAAAAAAAAATTCTCCATTCATCCCCTTTGATATCATTTTGCATTTTGGAAAAGCAGTTGCAAAGAAACACAAATTACACAAACAGGAAGTGATCCCAACGAATGGACGGTAGAGGCCTTTAGTGACCCAAAGGAAAAGAAAATGTTGAAGACTGGTGACTATAACCCTTCAACAATTGCCCCTAATAAAGATAAAGGCTTTGATTGAACCTCTACGGCCATGTTGTCACAACAGAGATTCTCCAAAAGTTAATGCCTCAAATGATACATAATGCTTTGTTGCCTGATCATATTTATACTCAGATATTTTATGATTTTTTCAAATATTTAAAAACTAAATAAGGACTTCATTCTGATTATCCATAACCCCTCACCTTCCTCCTACCCCACATATGAAACTGGAAATCATGCAGCAAAAGAAAGAGCACCACATACCAAACTTTTTATGTCTCACTTTCTGGCCCAGACGAAATTGATACTCGGCACTATCAAATGCTAGAGCTTTTGCTGATGCAGCCAGAGACTCTGCCTCCAATTTGGAAATTTTATTCCGCAGTTCAGCAGCAAAAGCATAGTTCTCACTCTCAATTGCTTTCTGCATTTCAGCACTGCAAGGAAGAACATGCTACGTAAAGAAGTTTACAGGTTGGCCCAGAATACCAATTCAAACATTGAAAGAGAAAATACCATCAGAAATGAAAGCATAAAAATTGAAAAACTTATTTCCTATAATTTCCTGGGAATAAACAAAGTTCCTCCAAATGGGAATGTGGTCTCTGGGCCAACCAAACGAGTGCCCAGAAAAATCAAAAAGAGAAAGAGGACGAGGAGGAGGAGGAGGAGGGGGAAACTAGTGCATACTGTAAACCTCACCGTAGACGTAGGACGCTTATTGCCTTATCTTGAGCTTCACTCTTGGAGGTCAAGCCTCTTCGAGCTTCCTGCTGCTTGATGATCTCTGCTTCAACCTTCCAGAAAAGACAACAATACACTTACAAATCATGCTTAAAACCTGTTTGACACTTCCACTGAATCTTCATCATCTAGATGTGGACATGTTGTGATGCCAGACTGGTGTACACAGGCTCATGGTGTCACATGGTATTAGGAATGGCAACGAAGCGGGTTTCTGAAAACCATAACCCACACCTAAAATGGTTTAGCCCATAATGAACCCGCTTCTAACCCTACCGGGGTTGGTAACTGGGTGGTTCGAGTTGGCCTGGATGTACAATAAGACATTAACATATGCACGTGTGTGTGTAAATATAGAATAAATAAATTATTTATTTATAAGATAATATTTTATAATTATATATGACATATATGAAAAAATATATATATTTTAATTTATAAGGTCAGTTTTGGGATGGGTTATGGTTGGGTTGAGATCAAGGATTGGCTTTTCGGTGCCGCCTGGTGGCCAAAACAATATGTCAGCGAAATGGCCCGAAACAGACTTTTTAGCGAAATCGGCGACACGCAGCCGGCGAAATGCCTTTTTTTTGGAAAAAAAAAGCATAATTAAGCTATCGGAAAAGAAGTTTTAGCGAAATCGGCGGCACGCTGACGAAATGCCCTTTTTGGAAAAAAAAAAGCATAATTAAGCTAAAAATACATAATAGACATGATTTTATATAATTTATATGCGAAAAATAGATAGAATAAAGAAGTATTTTATCTAATTTATAAACAAATACAAGCACATGAATATAAATAATTGCAAGGCTACAACTACAAGCACATTAGATCACACTAAAAAGTGTAATGTGTAAAACAAAGTCATAGGCTCATAGATTCATAATCATAAAAAGACAAAATTGTAAAAAAATGCAAAATACAAAGTACAAGAGATAAGAGACAAGAGTCACAAGACTACAAAGTACAAAGATCAATAAGAAGTAGAGTGTCAAGAAGACTGGAAATGCTGATGTTGTTGCTATCGTCGTCTTTCAAGCATATGAATATATCGCCTCCATGACATGCGCCCTACGTATTGACCTCTGTAACAACATACAACCTCCTCATACTCATCCTGATCTAAATCCACAACAAAGCCCACAAGAGGACAATCATCATAATACTCTCTCATAATAAGAACACCCTCGTCCTCATCCTCATCTGCTACGACTGGTGGAGGATAATAACTATACGGATATGGGATGGCTGGGACTGGCACTGGCACAGGGACATACCCATATCCGTATGCAACTGGATATAGAGTTGGTACAACTGGATATGAAGGAAATAACCCGTAGCTCTCAGTGCCGCTCTGAGAGCAAGTACCCCCAATCCTCACAAGTAAATAAGGACCTCAATCCTTGCTTGTGTCGCAAGATGCTATCCAAAGCAATATAATTTGTACCAAATCTAGTAATCCCTGGCCTGATTATGTTTCCATGACATACTGCTCTCATCTTCGCTAGCACATAATTATGATTATAAATAAATGTAGCCAAGGTCTATGCATCTCGTAATGTCTTCACCACCTTCTTCCTCTTCCCAATGGCCTCTAACATCAGGTCTATACAATGTACAGCACAAGGGGTCTAGTATATGGGGTACCTCTCCTGTATCATTTCACCAGCCTTCTTAAAAGCACTCCCATTGTCTGTAATAACCTGTACAACAAGATGCGTCCCAACCTCTCTGATCACCCCCTCTAGTAAACTATAGATGTAATCTGCATCCTTGATTTTATCTGAGGCATCTACAGACTTCAGAAATACGGCATTGCCTCTACAGTAGACCATAAAGTTGATGATTGACAGCTTCGTAGGGCCTGTCCAACCATCACACATAATAGTAACCCCGAATCTCTCCCAGTATGGACGCAAAGATTTAATAAATGCCAACATTTCTTTTTCTTCATCATCCAAATACACCCCCATGATCTCCTTCGGGGTAGGAGGTAGGACCCCAACCCCAGACTCCTGAATAACGTCAACCATACTCTTAAAATGCGGATAGGCGGCTACATGCGCAGGAATATGGTTGAATAATTATTGTTATTCTAGCATAATTATTCTAGTATTATAATTATTGTTATTCTAGTATTATAATGTAAATCCTAAAACATTTTCATTATATTGTTATTCTAGACTTTTAGTATTATAATACTTATTTTTAGCATAATTATTACATAATTTTTTAGCATTTAATGTAGATTTTATATATTTTTCCTAATTTTAAATGATTTTTCGTGTCAAATAGTTTAAAAAATTATAATTTTTGGGGAAAAAAAAATAACAACACCCATCGATAGATCCGGTGTTATTACATAACATATAAAAAAATCACTACAATCTAAGCTAATTAGAAGCATAAATAAGGGAAAAAACATGATTACCTCACTTTGAAACTCTTGAAGGCTTCAAATCACTCTAAAAGTGAGTGGAGATTGCAATTTTCAGCTTCAATCCTTCTCTGTGTTTGATTTAAAAAAGAATAGAAGCAAAAGATCGAAGAAATTTAAAAAAAAAAATCAAAATTTGGGGATTTTCCTTAATCCCCTTCGTTTCTGTCAAGATTTCGCCAGAAATGGCGAAATCTCGACGACACCTCACCTTTATTAGGTGAGGTGCGTGCGCTCTTTAAGTGACCCTAGCAATTTGATTTTTAAAACCCCAGCGATTCGCTGGGGTTTTGCGCAACGCAGCGAAATTTCACTGCGTTTCGCCGGCACCCCAACGAAACGCTAGGGTGGCCATCTCGGTAAAGCTTTTCGTGCCGCTGAGTGGTCAAAAAGCGAAATTTCGGAAAAGTCAAACCTTGACAGCACCTCGCGAGATGTCGTCGAAATTTCGCTTTTTGGTCACTCAACGGCACGAAAAGCTCTATTGAGATGGCCACCCCAGCGTTTTGCTGGGGTTTCGCTACATTTCGCAAAACCCTGGCGGATTGCTGGGGTTTTAAAAATCAAATTGCTCGGGTGCCAGCGAATCACTGGGGTCACTTAAAGAGCGCACGCGCCTAGCCCCTCACCTAATAAAGGTGAGGTGCCGTCGAGATTTCGCCATTTCTGGCGAAATCTCGACAGAAACGAAGGGGATTGAGGAAAATCCCTAAAATTTGATTTTTTTTTTTTGAAATTTCGTCGATCTTCTGCTTCCATTCTCTTCTAAATCAAACAGAGAAGGATTGAAGCTGAAAATTGCAATCTCTACTCACTTGTGAAATGATTTGAAGCCTTCAAGAGTTTTAAAGTGAGGTAATCATGTTTTTTTCCTTATTTATGCTTGTAATTAGCTTAGATTGTAGTGATTTTTTTATATGTTATGTAACAAAACCCGATCTATTGATGGGTGTTGTTACTTTTTTTTCCCCAAAAATTATAATTTTTTAAATTATTTGACACGAAAAATCATTTAAAATTAGGAAAAATATATAAAATCTATATTAAATGCTAAAAAATTATGTAATAATTATGCTAAAAATAAGTATTATAATACTAAAAGCCTAGAATAACAATATAATGAAAATATTTTAGGATTTACATTATAATACTAGAATAACAATATAATTATGCTAAAAAATATTATAATACATTAATACTAGAATAACAATAATTATAATATTATGATTTACATTATAATACTAAAATAACAATAATTATAATACTAAAATAATTATGCTAGAATAACAATAATTATAACAATAACAATAATTATTCGACCATATTCCTGCGCATGCAGCCACCTCTCCGCATTTTAAGAGTATGGTTGATGTTATTCAGGAGTCTGGGATTGGAGTCCTACCTCCTATCCTGAATGAGATCATGGGAGTGTATTGGGATGATGAAGAGAAGGAGATGTTGACATTTATTAAATCTTTGCGTCCATACTGGGAGAGATTCGAGGTTACTATTATGTGTGATGGTTAGACAGGCCTTACAAAGTTGTCAATCATCAACTTTATGGTCTACTGTAGAGACAAGGCCGTATTTCTGAAGTCTGTAGATGCCTTAGATAAAATCAAGGATGCAAATTATATCTATAGTTTACTAGAAGGGGTGATCAGAGAGGTTGGGACACATCTTGTTGTACAGATTATTACAGACAATAGAAGTGCTTTTAAGAAGGCTGGTGAAATGATACAGGAGAGGTACCCCATATATTGGACCCCTTGTGCTGCACATTGTATAGACCTGATGTTAGAGGCCATTGGGAAGAGGAAGAAGGTGGTGAAGACATTACGAGATGCACGGACCTTGACTACATTTATTTATAATCATAATTATGTGCTAGCGAAGATGAGAGCAGTATGTCATGGAAACATAATCAGGCCAGGGATTACTAGATTTAGTACAAATTATATTGCCTTGGATAGCATCTTGCAACACAAGCAAAGATTGAGGTCCTTATTTACTAGTAAGGATTGGAGTACTTGCTCTCAGAGCCGCACTGAGAGCTACGGGTTATTTTCTTCATATCCAGTTGCACCAGCTCCATATCCAATTGCATACGGATATGGGTATGTCCCTGTGCCAGTGCCAGTCCCAGCCATCCCATATCCGTATAGTTATTATCCTCTACCAGTCGTAGCAGATGAAGAGGAGGATGGGGATGAGAATGAGGACGAGGGTATTATTATTATGAGGGAGTATTATGATGATTGTCCTCCTGTGGGCTTTGTTGTGGATTTAGATCAGGATGAGTATGAGGAGGTTGTATGTCGTTACAGAGGTCAGTACACAGGGCGCATGTCGTGGAGGCGATATGTTCATATGCCTGAGAGACGACGACAGCAACAACATCAACATTTCCAGCCTTCTAGACACTCTACTTCTTATTTATCTTTGTACTTTGTACTTTGTAGTCTTGTGACTCGTCTCTTATCTCTTGACTCTCTTGTACTTTGTATTTTGCATTTTTTGCAATTTGTCTTTTTATGATTATGAATCTATGAGCCTATGACTTTGTTGTACACATTACACTTTGTAGTGTGATCTAATGTGCTTGTAGTTATAGCCTTGTAATTGTTTATGTTCATGTGCTTGTATTTGTTCATAAATTAGATAAAATACTTCCTTATTCTATCTATTTTTCGTATATAAATTGTATGAAATCATGTCTATTATGTTTTTTTAGCTTAATTATGTTTTTTTTTTCCAAAAAGGGCATTTCGTCAGCCTGCCGCCGATTTCGCTAAAACTCCTTTTCAAGTAGCTTAATTATGTTTTTTTCCAAAAAAATGGCATTTAGTCGGCGTGCCACCGATTTTGGTAAAAAGTCTATTTAGAGCCATTTCGCCAGCATCTCATTTCGGCCGCCTAGCACACCGAAAAGTCAATCCTTGATCTCTGTCAAATAGATTTACATATGCATGCAACAATAGATAAGTAAGAGTTAGAAAATCTGTCAAAACACATGGTGCAGCACATTAGCAAAGGGAAATGTATGTGAAATATAAAGAATTGCTAGACTAGAAAAGTCAGCAGATAAAATATTATGAAACAATTTTACAAAAGCCTTGGATTATTGAAAATTTTGCGTATTGAGAACATTTCTAAGTGATGGAGCATGTTCAGCTGATTACATCAGATATTGAATGAACCTGGATAAGAATTAAAAGGAGGTACCTCAGTAAGCTTGTTTCTCAACTGCTGCGCCACTTCATACTGCTCCAAATTCAAAGCAAACTGCCATTTCAGAAACATAATAACAAAAACTTTTGAGAACTAACCATTCTGCAAAGATTTACAGCCAGAAAAAAAACCTGCAAGAAACAAAAGAACTAGCCCTTCTTTTACCCTATGTATCTCTTTCTCTCTCTCTTTGGGGGTTTAGCTGGAACAACTCTGTAAAAATGTATAATTTCCAAAACTATTTTGATGCTAGTTCAACTCATAACCAAGGTAATACATGTAAAAGCCCACCGATGCTTGTTCTGGCTCAGTTTTCAAACTAGAATGGAGTCTGACCTATGGATAATTTAAGCATATTATTTCTGAAACAAATGGGCTTTATATTTTTGCAATATGATTAGTTCTTAAATCATATCTTATGGTATCCATAGGTCAGATATGATTAGTTCTTAAATCATATCTTATAGTATCCATAGGTCAGACTCCAGAGAGTTTTGGGACCACAAGTTCCATAGGTCAAACTAGAATCAAGTCTGGCAAGCGACATATATTCTTCTTTTTTATGATCAAACTAAGAAAATTATTTGGGAGGCAGCCTTACAGAGATGGGTTAACCATGGCATGCCCAACACATCACTATCCTAAATCAACAATCATAATCAACCAATGAATCACCCATTTATGTTCTCTACAGTCCACTTCATTCAAGACTGATACATAATTTTTATGTCTAAGGAATTCAAATATGAGCCTGAAACCTCAAGCAGTGTCTGGGAGAAATCAGAAAATCTTGCAATATTGAAAAGAAGATTTGCTAAACCTTTTTATTATACAAAACATAAAAAACATGGACAAAAGCAAATCATACCTGTACTCTAGTTGCCAAGTCAATCTGGAAATAGAAGATCAAAATGTCCTCATTAACACTATCACTGCGCTCTAAGCTTGCTTCCGACCCATGGTTGCTCCCTTTGAACAACCATCCAGCTTTAACACTCAAATCCCGTCTCCTTGATATGTCAGAGAAACCCGTAAAGAAAAATCTTAGCACACAGTGATGCCCAAAGTGTTTTCGCCTGACCCAAAAGTTTACGCTGGTTCTATTCACAAGACTGTAATCATTTCGCCAGAGAGTTTTGTGACCACAAATTCCACTGTTTCTAGAAGTTGCCAAAGAGCTTACAGAAAGATCCAGAAACATTATGATCAGAGAAATAAAAAATCTATTTGCTAGTTCTTGGATCTAGTCCACCCCATCAAATTTGTAAAAAATTTTTGTCCTGCAGGCTTCTTCCCTCTATAATTGATTGCAGACTTCTCTGGAATCAAATTCTTCTACCTTAGAATCTATAAGCACATCCTACAAACATTGAAAGCAAGTGAGTAAAAATTGTTCCAAATATAAAGAAAGTAGGCTCAAATATTTTAATGACAGATCAACAATAAAGTCAAAGCATAAAGATACATATAAATTGTTTAGTAAAATCCGAGTTAACTTTCAAGGAATTAAGCAAGTGAATGGAAAAAAAAAACAAAACAAAGAAAAACAACTGTGGTATAACCTTATATCTAATACCATGATCATTGCTCATATTTTATTCATTTGATGATTAACAACAAAAAATCTACAATCATCTTAGCTCAAAATTTCAGCAAAAATTAACCAGGGTAATGCCTCCAAGGCAATCGGGAAGAGCTATTGTTTTCAGCAAAAAACCAACAAGACAGCTCGTCTGGTCATTCAAAATTCCACATCTGAAAGAATAAAGTCACTGTTCCTATTGAAAATATATAAGGAGAACCTAAATAACATCACAAGTCGTAATGTTGGGTCACCCAAAGCTCTTATCGTCATTTTGCATTTTGGAATGGTATTGAGTTCCAAGTGTTTATTATGAAGTTTTCTAACATCATTTTCAGTTTTGTGATTTGGAAACTCATTTAGATAAATCTATTCTTGCGTGTGCTATGTTTTCTGCACTCCTCAGTTGTTTGAGACCTTCATAGCAAATTACAATACAAGTGAAATTGAATGAGTACTAATGAGCATATCAATCAATGTGTGCTAGAGGAAAAACTTATTCCGCATATTTAGGATAAAGGAATAGAAATAATTTCAAGAAAAAGAGAAAGAAGTACAATGATCAGAATCAAATGGAAGTTTAAAAAAGACTGAAGCCAGAATCAAATACAACTTCAAAGCCTGAAGACAATGAGTTTGAATGCTATTGTTGCAATGGATAAGGACACTAATTGAAATATTGACATAAACTTAGAGAAAAGAAAAGCAAAGGGTTTCTAGAGTAAATGAGGGCTAAGAGCAAGATGTTCTTTATCAGTGTTAAAGATATAATTTTTTTTATTCGAACTTTTGATTTAGCAGAAGTCTTGTTTTCAACATTTCCTATAGATTTTTCAGCAACTTTGAGGATTAGGTTGTTTTCTGTTTTTCCACTTAATCCTATAGCAGATATATGTTCCTTAATAATGGAAATGCTATCAATTCAATTATCATTTAGAATTCTTGGTTTTCTATCTTTCTTCTTGGGTGTTATTGAGTTCCATAAATTTTATTTGAAACTACCTTGTCACTTCTTTTCAAGAGTAGCTTTTTTTTTTAATAGTAATGAAGTTTTACTCATATACAAAGAGGGAGCGAAATGTCCACAAGGTGTGGGTGAACAACATTAAGACTACAAAATTATGTGCAGATGGCAATGTCAATGGAAGCTATATGAAATGTTCGAGAACAATTTAGTTCATAAACATGAAAAGGGCATTTTTCCCATAGTAAAATCTCAAAAAAAAAAATCCACAAATATGATACCATATAGTACTTGTGCATGTCAAATTTAGTGGGAGCCTTATGTATATTATAAATCAGTAATTGCTTACATTGTTTTGATATTGCATTTGTCAATTCAATATTGTCTGGATCTTTACTACAAAAAGTTGTTATGTCCATGAACTTATTTATGTTACCTATTTGTTCTTGGTTTTGGATTTCATCCTATTTTAAGATTTATATTACTTTAGCTTAATGAATTTGTATCTATGGAGTATACTCAGCCACAGGGTAAAAACAGGATTGTAAAAGGAGATCTAGTTGGTTGAAGAAAACTCCAAAAAAATTAGATTTTCAAAGTGACAGGGCATCACTTATGGAACCTTCATTTAGAGAGCAATGTCAGTGCATACTTCTCAACCACTTTCTTCTGACATCTAAGTGGCACTAGTTGGTAATTCAAATGATGCAGTTGTGACCATTCAAAGGAAAAAATTATTTTGTGCTGCTATTTGTGTTTTTATCTTGAGTTACACTGCCCACTACAATTTGGGACTTGGAAATGGTATTTAGGTATATATGTTGATACTAGAAATGTTTGCTTTTGATTCTTTATGAAGTGGTCTGTAATCCAAATGATGCCTATATTTTATTTCAAAAGAGCCCACTCAAGAGAAATGTTTCCTCGTGAGCTGGGATTTTTGAAAACATTCTAACAGATCAAGTAGAAGATTGGTTGGATTCCTATTAATGATGTAGTTTTTGGTCATAACCACACTATATCAATCCTCTCTTTGAGAGCCATTCCCCATGAATCTTGTATAATGTTGTGGGTAACGCATTCTAAAAGAACACTGATGTGCTTGGTAATGCTACTTATGATTTACATCACTATGATTTTTTATATAGCAATGTAAAGATGGAAATCAAATTTGATCCAGTAAAATAATTTTCGCTCAAAATTTAGGCAACAGTTACCTTGGCGCCACTCTTAGCCTAAAGAAAAAAAAATGCCATCTCAACACAAGAATCAGGAAATTCAATAAAAACTGAATGTAATCCTTCGAACCACGGATCTGCACAACTCGAGAAAATTTTATTCAACGGGGCCAAACTTTGGGCCTGATGAACAGACATTTAGACACAACAATCAAATCAATTAAGCAGAAGGAACTACAAAATAAAGCCTACTGTTTATAATATTACAACTGAGGCCTACCGAATTGGTTAAGGTCGTCGAGGCAAACTTGGAAATTTGCTTAAAGGAATCAGTTCATAATCCAAAAAAATTTCTACATCAAAGAGAAATTCAGCTAATTCAGTGCACAGACATCGTTAAAGTGCGAGCCAACAAACAAAAAGATGACCGAAGAAGAAATATGGCTCAACCGAAGGTCAAACAACAGCAGAACAGAGAACTTTAAGTAGACAAAAAGATCAGATCAAAATTACCTAATTTACAAGGGTTCAAAGAGTGTATGTCAGCACTCTTCAGTTACTTTGAAGTTCCAGATTGAGAAATTCAGGCCATTTGCATAAAAGCCAAAACCATTTTAAAAAAAAACCCCCTAAAAATGAAAGACGAAAACGTGAGAGTAACAATCGGAACGATTACTGCCAAATGTTTCAGATACGGATCACGATCACGATTAAGCCACTTGGAATCTTGGATTCAAATGTTCGGGCTGGGGCCAATATACAGATGGGCTGGAATTTGCCAGCTTAGATTCGGCCTGTTTTATAATCGAATCGTTTTAAGAGGTACGAAGTCTGTCCAACCGTTTAATCTCTTCTTTAGTTTAATTCTAGTTGTTTTAAACGTGGAGGTGTTTCAAGACCCACAAAAAAAAATTGAAGTGGAAAAAGAAAAAAAAGGTATCCATACGAAGGAAAGAGAAATTGGAATTTGAGGTTTTTGTTGTATTGCACGTTGGATAATACACATAAGCGAGACTCCTCCTTAGGAAGCGTGTCATAAATTACGTTCATTTTGTCCTTATTGACCATATAAATTGTTGTTAAACTGTTTGTTTCTCTCTAATACATTTGAAGTTTCCTTACCACTTCTCCAACCAGTTGTCTAACTCCCTTTTCTTTTATCTACATACGTACTACATATGCACCCCGCTAGTATACACTTACACACTTACACATATATAAGTCACGGGTGGATAGTTATTCAAAGTATATAAAGGTAGTTACCCTATTTGTGCAGATCGACTATTTGACCTTCACCCAATATTAGTAGAGGGGACGAAATTGTCTGCAATTTTTGGCTGAATTGCTTCTACTGTTAGAATGGGATGCTTCCATGCATGTACAGTTATTGGCTTTTCCCCAAGGCGGCAATATTTAAACGGAACTTTGTCCAGGAGAGAACTGGCTCAACTGTGAATTTCGTGATAGTTGCCTCTATGTCCATGGCTGTTGACCTTGGTCTTGTAGTAATGAACTGTTTTTGGGTTCACTTGGTAGTTACTAGTTAGCATATATATTTATTTTACTTATGACCATCACGCACAAACATAATGCCATTGCATGTGCAGCCAAAGCCAACATTAGAAATCACAGCATGATGATAACATAAAGGGAAGCAAACCAAGTTACATAATGTTATAGAAAAAAAAATTCTTCAAAGATTGAAAAGATACAAACCAACATAAAGAGACAAAAGAGATGAAAACAACTTATTCTAGCTATGAAAGTTATAGCTTTTGCCTTGTATTAAATTGAGTTATCCATTAGGTGCATGGCTCTGCAATAATAACAAGGACAAATGCTTTATTCATTCCATCTCTGAATCCCCTCCTCACTGCATGAACAAAACAACAGCTTTTACAAGTCTAATGCAGTAACTAGCCAACATAAAATTAGTCAAAATGAGCCAATCCTACCTTGGGGGGAGATTCATTGTTGCGTTCAGAAGAGTTCATTGGCGGTTGAATCATGAAGTACTGTTGAGAAGGTTCTTGTTGCTTCATCATGTATTCCTTCAAAAAATTAAAAAATAAAATGGTATTACAGATTTTTCTTTATTTCTTCTTCTTCTTTTATATAGTACTAACCGGGGTTCATGTGAAGTACTGCACATAGAGTGAGGGAACAAATTTTCAACTGTCCAGATTTTAAACAAATGGACCAACTTTTGTCTATTTAACCATGTATTAATGATGTCTTTATAACAAAAGGTAAAGGTTTTTTGGGGAAGTTGTGCATAGTTGTTGACACGTTTCCCAAGGGACATATTCTCGTTATATATAGTGTAGATATAAATATAGATTGGCCTGCTTCCTAGGGGGCTAATTCTCATTATAACAGTATAGATATATCAATCAAATTAAAATAGGAACAATAAGAGGTTCAGTTGTTTACCCCATTGAAAGTGTGGTATTGGCTTGCATCCATGGCTGCAGGGAAACGCATTCCAGTGGTGAGATGAGTTTCAGTTGCTCCTAAATCTCTTCCACTCTCCTCATCCTTCAAGAAACTCTTTTAATTAGATCAAGAAAAAAAAACTCCATAGTACTATAAAATGCAGAGTACCTTGGACTCTTCCACTGGAAGGATATCAAACAAGAAATCAAGAACCTCTCCATGGTTTATAGCATTCACAATATCACTGCGTTGCAGGGTTCGCCTCCTATTTTCCTCAGTTTGCATCCATGACCGAAGTGTGAGCTCCAAAATGAAAAGCTCACAAGCTTTTGAGAATAAGATAGGAGCATCGGCACTGATCATCTAATGATATGAAATAAATGTATATATAAATAAGTAAAAATAAGTAAAATCAAGATGCCATGCATAAAGGAAACTAGATTATAAGTTAAAAATTTTTTTTTTGTAAATAGAAAGAAATTAAAAGCAACATTCATGTGTGCATGTGTTTGTTACAATAAATGGTTCGGTATACAAACCTTGACAGCTTCATCTAATTTCATTACCCTTTTGATCCTTGCAAGGGGAAGGTGATGCTGCTTATATTCTATAAAACAACATTAAACCGCATTAGTTTGCGAAAAAAGGTTAATCTGAATATCATGATGTGATTTCCTCATGATTTGACCAATAAGAGGGACTAAAGTTTTTACCCATATGGATTTTCTTTTCAAGGATATAATTTACAGAAGTGAAAACTTTGACTTTCAAAAATTATACAAGAAGACTAAGATGTTTGAGATTTATTGATTAGAGCCAAGGATTAGTTCATCCCTAATATCCATCTCCCTCTATTATACTTATGGTAGTACAAGTATTGTTTCATGTTTTTCCCTTTAATTATATTTAGAGAGAACTTGTATCCAAATAATAGTTTTTTTTTTTTTTTGAGAACCTACCATATGCAAGGCCCTTTGGATCCATCCCAGGGGAGTAAACCCTAGATACATAAACCCATCGGCAAAATGCATGTATCAGATAAGATATATTGATAAGTAAGGATCCACATAACTATTTATGGAGTGTCAGTACATTATTTTACACGCGTCAATTATTATGAATTTTACCCGTACTCTACAAATGTCAAGAGCTTGGAATTTAAAATAGACGAATGAGGTAAGATTCGATATTGATAAAATAAGATATGCATTTATATAAGACAATAAAAAAAAGGGAACATAATCCAATGTAAATCCGGAGCAATTCCTCTCAGATCTCTCATCATTTCCTTGTATCAGTCTCCAATATGATTGATACACGTACCCCCTCAAATTGGCAAGCTTTCCCTTGCATTTTAAATTCCTAAACCAATTCAAAGGCACGTGTATCAATTTCATTGGAGACTGATGGAAGATCAGAGAGAAATGGCTCCGACTACAAGATTGATTCCTCTCAGATCTCTTCCCCTCCCCTTGTATTCCTCCAATGAGATTGATACACGTACCCGTGAATGGGAAAATGAATTTTAAATGCTAAGGAAAACTTACCAATTTAGGGGTATATATATCAGTCTCATTGGAGATCGATACAGGGGAGGATTCCGAGAGGAATTGCTCATGAGGGACAGAGACTAACAATAAACCTAATCTTTGCTATGCAAAGTGACCATGCTCATTAGATCAAACTTGGCTTTCTCATGCCAATAGCCCATGATTTTTACCATCACACCAAATGATTTTATCTTTTAGATATGCAAAGAAAACACAAAAACAAAAACAAAAAATAAACATATTAAAATCATACAAACCTGAATTCCTATAAATTTCTAGCATTTGTTGGCTCCAAAAGAGTTGTAAGTTCTGCCTTTGCAGTTGCATGAAACGGGAACCTGATCCTTCACATCCCACCTAAGAGAATAACAAGTAACATATAAAATTTGAAAGGCAAAAAACATAAATGAAGGAAAAAAAAAAAAGATCACAAAACTTAGAACTTGAAACAAGAGCTTTAAAGCTATAGAGTCCTTCACCTCCTGCACAGACTGGTAACCAGGAAAGACAAGAGAAGGCATTCGCATGAAGTTGTGCACCTGAGTACCATTGAGGGCTGAGAAAGCTGGGAATTGCACTGAATGGTTAGAATCCATGACTGAATCTGGCTTGAATATTGTTTCCAACAAAGACCGAGCTAGGCTTTCAACTCTAGATGAATGGTTACATGCATGGAAGTAGACCTTAGGGAATCCTAAAAGGGAAAACTTGCATTAAATGCAGGGTGATATTTTGCTGGATTTTCGAGTGAAGTGTCATTAGCAGATAGGATTATGGCAGAGGAATATGCGAGGTTTGTTGCGACCCTTAAATGGCTGTGCATCTTTCCATTTATGGATTTTTGTTTGGACGTCATTTATGATATAAAGAATCTTTGGAGTTTGGAAGAATATGATTCTTCAACGGCTCCTCGAGTCCATCGCCCTTTATTAATTAGTTCTTTTAATATATCCCCCTTTTTAATTAAATATTTCTAGTCATTTTATGAAATGGGGGAGCGGTTTCACTTTTTGCTTTTAATGAAATTCAATAGATCTAACTATTATGAATTTTTAAAAAATAAAAAATAGGTACCTGTTCATGCAGAGATATCCTCTGCGATGTAAGCCTATTGGGAAGTGTGCTAAACAAAGTAATTTTTTTTCTTAAAAAAAAAAAACCTTCTAATGACATTTTGCGTATATATTCATATGGTTAACTTTGCCATTCTAATTTTTTCAATTTTCAAAAGAGACCCTCAATAATTCCTTACGCATTACATGACCTAAATTTTGTATCTACTTACGTGAGAGTCTCTTATTGAAAAGTGAAAAAAAAAAAAAAAAAAAACGGTTTCATGTATTTCAATGTGAAAAACATTTGTCGTTAAATGCTGCATGTGGCAGCAAGCAACACAATTGCAATCTACTGTAGTTAAGCAGCGATAAACGATTTCATCTCGACACGGAGATATAACATGTAACCAAATTTTCCTGGTGGACTAAGAACATGCGTATATTGGCAGGCATTAATTTATCAACAAGAATATATTGCCAGTTATTTATGTGCTTCTTAAGTACCACATTATTAATGTTGCAAGACATTAGGATGACATGGTTTGCAATGTAAGGTTGCTGCTGATGGAGTGGAATGCTTCCACATGTAGTATCCCAGGGTCAGTATTATTTTTACTGGTCTCAAATTGAACATTTACTAAAAAAAACTAATAACCATGAAATGATCCACATGCAAGCATTCCACTCCAATAGAATGGGAAATGCAATCTTAAATTACAGACGATTTCATCCCTCGGAAGCCCACATTGTTCGAGTTAGTTTGGGCTTCAATTCGTACTACTCAGATTGGGCCATGCGATTTTAAACTCGATCGAGCCCCCAAGTATTTTAAACCAGGCCCAAACCACCCAATTTATAGGCCTTCCAGTCTACCGCCATGTGCGTGCCTGCTGGCATCCTTCGTGTTAATATCCCTGGTTTGACCTCATCACTCCAGCGTATTGTCGAATGTCGAGAGTGTAGGGAGAGGAAGAAGAGCTCCTATCTTTCTGCAAATTTTGTAATGGTGAGCTCACTTAACCTATTTATCCTTCGATCTTCTTAAGCATTCTGTTTTTAGGGTTTCGATTTCGCTTTCGTTTCCTTTATACAGGAGTCGAACGAAGAAGAATTCGAACCGCTCTTTGATTATAGCCGCGTTCAGCAAAATTTGGTCTGCATCGACGGTACGTTTTCGCTGCGGCCTTCGAATTCCTTGAGTTAAAGTTCATCCTGTTATTACTTCGTTTTAGCCTTTTGTTTTACTTTTCCATCTCGATTCGTAGATGATGGTTCTTCAGATTCATACCCTCGTCTATCACCAAAAAGGAAGAAGAAGACATCCGATCCTGATGTGAGATCTCTCTCTCTGCGTTTCGCTTTTTCGTTTGTTTTTCTTAATATTACAAAGCAGTAAATGATTTAGAACAGTGTTTTTTTCCTTTTAATTTCCTTTATTATTTTTGCGAATGTTGTTGAGTTACTAGGTTGAAAAGAAAGAAATAAGCGGCAACGCTATACATGTAGTTGATTGCGATGAAAAGGAAGACGAAGATTGGCTGCTTCCTCCTCCCAAGGTTTCAAATGTTGCACAAAAACTCGAAGAGGATTCTACCATAAAGGAGTTGAGGTGAATGCTTATCAACGGAGTCATGTCATTCTATAGTTTGTTGATATTGTGTTGCTATAATAAGTAAAATTGCTTCAAGGCACAATTCAGTGTAAGTCATTTTATTGTAAATGCTCTTGAGATGTATAACTAATATGAAGAATTATGTACAAAGCATGCAAAGCAAGGTTGTGGAGTTTGTGGAAGAACGTAGGATGCATTAATCCGAATACTCAATAATTTTAATAACATATCTGCGTTGATGGGTTTGATAATTAATTAGTTTTTAAAGGAATGAGAACGACAAACTTGGTAATAAGAAACTTACATGACTTTTACATTTGGTGATGTAGGGCACAAGGTTACACTTTGTTTTTTGAAATTGTTGATTCTAAGTTTTAAATTTTGATAAATATAAGCAATTAACTAAGAAATAAGATATCAAACTGAGGCAATTACGGCTATTCCAATTTTGAACGTGAAGAGTTGGAATAATTGGTGTAGTATTATTGTTTCAATATAGAGGAAGTTGAGAGCAAAGTAGGAGAAGAAAAATGAAATTAAGAGAATTGAATTGAAGGAAACAATCTTAAAATAATATGTAAGTAAATTTGAATATTGGGTTTAAGATAAATAAAATAAGCTGTAGGTCAAGTCGATTTTAGCACTGTGTCTTTATTATGATAGTTGAACAAAATAAAGTAAGGGGAACAATCAGAGGGATGCTCAACGTAATAGTTATTTCTTGAAATTTCTTTCAAATATTCCTCTTTAAACATATAAGCATATATTTATAGAGGAACAGCCAAAGGGTCTCTCATCAATTTCTTTCAAATATTCCTCTTTAAACATATAAGCATATATTTATAGAGGAACAGCCAAAGGGTCTCTCATCCTCTATTTTCAATGAGGATATATTTTCTTTCACTTGGACAGCAGCTTTGGATAAAATATTCATGTTAGACCATTTGGTGAGTAGGAATTGCATCTTATTATGCAATTAATGTATTATGAATGGATTGGAATTACAGTTGGCGGATTATCTTTCAGTTAATTTTTCAATGGCTACTATTATATAGACATCTTTATTTATTTATTTATTCATTTTTTTGGGTGGATTTTCATGTCAAATGGGTAGGGTGATGCCTAACTTTGAGACGATGCTGTCCGGATGCAGTTGGAAGAGAGGACAATGAAGGAGTGCCTTTTATTTATTTATGAAATAAGTGGTTATTTGATGAATTTAATGGAAAGAAAGAAATGGTTAGATCTTTGAATGAATGGTGGGATTGGTTTCTTCTCTTTCCAGCTGAGCACTTCGTTTACTATTCAGTGGGTGAGAGTACATGACACAATAAGCATACTTTTACTAGGGAAAAACGGTAAAAACAAAATGTAAGACTCCCAAGATGAAATCCTGCATGCCATTAGCCTGAAAATAATTCAGTATTTATCTCAGTTGAGGAATAAATTATTCAAAACACTTAAAAATTTGAATAAATATCCATTTTTCCTTCATTTTTCCCCTAAATATATTCGAACATCGATTTCAGTGTTTTCACTGAATCTTAATTGTTTATTTTTTCATAGATTTTCATTGTCTTATTTCTGCTTGTTTCCTATCTCCCATCTGATCCATGTTAGAAATCTAAGTTCTTTTACTTTCATGCTGTAATGTTCTCCAAGATTCATTAGATGGCAGCTCTTGCCTCTTCTTGTTTTGAACTTTTGATTATCGTTGCTCTATGTTAGCCTATGAATTTATCCTTGTGCCTACCCCATATCCCAAAACCCTTCCATTTGAAATGGATTGGTGATTGATGCCAATTCCTTCGTATATATAAACCTTGTGTGGCAACTCCGATCGAAATTTTTGGGTTTAGATGGAGTTCTAATGTGAGATCCCGGAATCACACATTGCTCGTGGAGGAGAAAATGAAGGTCCATATATGTAGGCTTGTGTCTCCCTCAAGCAACGAGGTCTTTTGGGGTAAAACCTAGGAGCAAAACCGGGGCCAAAGCAGAAAATATTATTGCTGGTGGGATCGGCGCATTTTGTATTACAGAATGGTATAAGAGTTGGACTCTGACTGGAAATATGGGACCCTGGTGTTGCTTAGTGCATGTGGGCAGGCTACCATGTGAGCAAGCTCAAGTTACTAGGCTAGCAGGCTACTGTACGAAGACGTGCAACCTTTGGGGGGGGGGGGGGGGGGGGGGGGGTGGATTGTGAGATCTAGAAATCCCACATTATTGCTCGGGTAGGAGAGAGTGAAGGTCCATATATATAGGCTTGTGACTCCATCAAGCAACGAGGCCTTTTGGTCGAAACCAAACTGGTCTAACCCGACTTTGGGTCGGTTTGGTTTGAGTTATTAAGTCTTTGGATAGGTTTTGGTTCTAAAAATTGAGAACCAAATTTGTTTGGTTCTGTTTTGGGTTGAAGGCTTGGTTTAACTGAATTGAACCAAAAACCGAACCGAATTTCCTAAGTGGAAAACTGAATAGAAATATAATGGTATATATAAAATACATAATAGACATAAGTTATGTTATATTACAATTTAACTTATAATATAAGTTATAAAATAATGAATAATGTTATTATTTTATAAGTCTTTGTAGTTTGTAGGGGCATTTAAGTTCAACGAGACTTCTTTAAAATTTTTTTTTTTTTTTTTTGGTTGTTGCAAAAGTGGGAATTTATCTGTTGATAACAAGTTTTAGTATGTGAAAAGGACCCAAACCGAACCCAATTTGCAATTCAGTTCGGTTTGGGTTGGGTTATGGTTTTTCTATTAATAATCGGTTCGGTGTTTGGTTTGCGTATTTCGGTTCCAAGCACGGTTCGGTTTGGTTTTGGGCCTACCATCAAGAACCTTGGTTTGGTCTTGGGTTGAGGCCAACCTGAACCAAACCGCACCAAGTTGCAGCCCTACCATAGATTGCTTATTGGTGATGTATAAGGGTAAGCTGATATGAATTATTCCTTATATTTATCCTTTTCTCATATTTATTACGTCATATTTTCTTGTTTGACAAAAAAGCTAAAGAAACTTCATAACTTATTATCTCATATTTTCTTCAGTGGGAAACACATTTTGCTTGTAGAGTGTTATACTTTTGAATGAAGGGTGATGATTAGAGAGGTTTAGTTATGACATCTTCCTAACAACTGATGCTGATAGTGACACCTATTTATAACATACTTAGAGTGAGCAGATTCATTAAACAGGGGGAAAAGAAAAAAAAATGGAATCATATATGGAATGGGCAAGTTCTATATACCATACATTTCTTTGAAATTTTGTGTGAAAAATAGGTTAGGCAATGTGCAAATATATGCCCTTGATTGGTTCATATTTGTTTTTCCTGATCTAGTGTCTTACAAATATGTAGACTAAAGAAGCAGGAACTGGCATCGCTTGCACAATCAGCTAAAGATTTGTTACAGACTGTAGAGGAGTCAGCTAAACAAGAATTTAGTTCAGCACAGTCTGCTTTGGAATCTGTAACATCGCATCCATCAAAGCCTAGTGTTGAAAGAGTGAAAATCATAATTTCGATTCAAGAAAAGGATGGACTCAAGCAATTTCGCATTTTCAAGGTATAAGTTTAGTAACAGCACTTGGGATGTGTTTTTCCTCATTATTTTGTAGCTTGAACATTTGGGGACATTGGTTTTGCTGGTTGATATGCCATTATTTTTTCCTTTATGTTTATGGGAGAATACCATAGTGAAATGGAAGTGAAAAGGAATAATATATTTACAATAAGTAAATACTACGTAATTACATTAGCACGAGTTTGTGAACTCTGTCTAGTCCACTTCTTTTAATTTATTGTGGAATCTGTACTGATGGTTGTTTACTACAGGCAACTACTTTTCATCTTGGTGGAATTGTACCTACTGAAATGTTGTATTTGTAATTGGTCTTTTGTTTTGTGAGTTTGTATTAAGGCTCCACAGATGCATCTTTCTTGTGTAATGTTTGAAGATATATAAACAACACATAAGTGCTATACTTTATGTGCATTGTTTCCTTGGTAAAATTTCTCTTGGCAGATGTACAGAAGCCTAAATTATGAGTCATTGTGAAGAAAAAAATTGTTTTGACATTAGTCAACACCATGAATTTCTTTATTTTTTGGATGTGTATACTGAAAAGAATGTGCATTTGCGTTGGGATTTTTATTTTATGTTTTTTAGCTGACATTATAACTTTAGTACAGTATATCTTTCATTTGTGAGTAGAACTTATGGGAGCCAGAACCGGATCATTTTGTTGAGAAGAAAAGTTTTAGTGTGGCTTGGGCTTGTATGCTCTGTACTAGTGTGGATTGCATGTTCCCTTTTGACATATTTGTTCTGTTTGTTTGTCAATGTAAATATCAAGGTTGTTCATGATAAATCATTAGGTCGTTTAAAATGGACATTATCTCCAATAACTTTTTTATATTATCATCAATGGACCCAAATGGTATTATGTGCTTGGTGTACTTCATTTCCCTTCTAGCTCTATGTCTTGTTATATGTATTTTGAACATGTCATTTTGGTTTACTTTATCATATGAATCCTAAAATACATCAAGTATATCAAAATGTTCCCTCTCTTTTTTCAGGATGATAAGTTTGAGCGGCTCTTCAAAATGTATGCAGAGAAAGTTAGTCATGACTTACAAACTTTAGTTTTTTCTTTTGATGGTGATAAAGTTGCCCCTACTGCAACTCCTGATGGCCTTGGGCTGGATGATGGTGACATTATTGAAGTGAATATTAGGTCAAGTTAATGCAGGTAAACATTCTTTTTCTTTTCCTGGAAAATTGTAAAACGGCATTTCTTTAATGCTAACATCATATTTGCCCCATTTTCTCCCTTTTGTCTTGCAATTTTGGGTTGTGCCACATGCTTCTGAATTTTTATTGACTGGCATTTTTTCTTTGATGATTCCAATCAGGGTTGAAACTTGGATTTGTTAACCCCAAAAATCAACTGACCCAAACCAACTTTGGGTTGGGTTAGGTTGAGTTTGAACACATGTGGTTCAGTCTTGGTTCCAAAATCTCTAATATGAAATAAGTTCGGTTTTGGGTAGATGTCTTGGTTAAATTGAACCGAACTGAACAAAAACCGAGTTATAAGTATATTTTACTAAACTGAAACTGAACCATGCCAATGTATATATAAATTCTGTGCAGCGGGGCTAAAAAGTAGACATTTATCTACCTTGTCTGGATATCAAATACATGGGCCCAAATCACCAGCAAATGAAAATTTGAAATATTGATAATGTTGAAGCAACTGAATGATTTGGTTATTAAGTGTAATTAATAGGTTGTTTATATTTGGCCTTATGGCATAGACTGTTAGTTGAGTTTGGTTTCCATAATATGCCAGATTCAATTGAGATCAGTATGCTTGAATTAAGTATTCTTAAACGTCTACTTTATGTATAGTTCTTGTTATTGGGGATTCCTTAAATGCCCTCTTCATTGGACTTGTCTTGCTTTCAATACCCTTTGATTTTCCAGCTCAACATAAAGAAGTGTTAAACTAAAAAGTCAGATCAACTGGAAAGTTTGATGTTTTCTCAAAATGAAAACAGTTGAAAGTTTTTATCTTTTAGTTACTGATCACCATAGTTATTACTTGTTCTAAAGGATGTTGTAGTTGTACTTACTGGAAACAATATTTTGCTTTAACTTCAGGTTATTTTGATCTAAATGACTAATTTCCTCTATCTGCTGTACTTTGACCAGCCATACTTTTGGTTGAATGTTCTTCTATGCTTGCAATTCTCTTACTGAATTCCATTTCATGACCTACATACTTGGTCTAAGTAGATTCACTAATTCTATGTGTACTTATGCTAATCTGATCTTTATTGAATGTACATGTTTCCACTGCCCTAAGAATATGCTGCCTATTTCCAGATAATTTCTCCGTTTCAGTATCAGTATTCACTTCAACAAGGGTAGTTTTAACTTTTTGCAGCAGTTCGGAAATGGTTGTTTCACAGCAATATAATCTTCAAACATTGCTTTTTTGGACCAAGTGATGGTAGTCATTTGCAGGTGTTTTCTTCCCCAGCTTTTGGTATTATTTTATTGACCGTTATCTGGTTACTATGCCCATCACCTACCTGAGAATTCTTGTTTGCACGGAACCGTAGTGCTAGTTTTGATGGATAGAGGAAAGAAAAGAAAGACATGTAAAGTATGTATTCCTTTTGGACACATATCGTCTCATCTGCTCCCAAATACGAGCAGACACTTCAAAAATATTTTTCACTGAGAGTTCTCTCGCATGAAACATATTTTATGAAGTGTTTGCATCAATCATAAAACCTGTGCATAAATTTTTATTTTTTTGTTTGTTGTGGGAGAGTATTTTTCGTTGTTGTTGTTGGGGGAGGGAAGAACTGGGAAGCTAGCGACATCTGCTGCACCTTTGTGTTGCAGTAGTCCTGGTTAGTGTCTTTATGCTGTTATAAATGTTTCATGTGGGGCTCACTTGGAAAAAGAAAAACACTAACCATTAGGTGCTGCATGTGGCAGCATCTAAATCTAACAGCAGAGAGCAATGCAGCATAAAATTGTAGCAGATATCATCCTGAATTTGGGTCCCAACTATATGCATCCATTTCTTTCAATTATCAAGTTTGATTACCGTTTTGACAGGATAAGAGTGTTTGTGTGTTTTCTATTTCTATTTGTTAAACCACAATTCGGCCATTTTTGAGGTTGCCCTCACAAGTCGCTTTGAATAACAATGCCATAGAAGCTTATTAGGAGAGCTACAGTTCTTCCCATTGCAATAAACCAAACGAGTTTATATATTTCACAAATAATGTTTCCACGTCGCATAAAGGTCTCATTATAACTCTCTCTCTCTCTTTAATTTAAGAACATTGTGTTTTAGTTCTTAAATAATACACGTGACAACACTTCCACCCTAAAACTGTTTGAGATTTAGATATGATTTCTGTTGCTAATTCATAGTTTATACATCAACACGACTTATTCTGGTTCATCATAACAGCCAATTACGACATAAACGAATGCATTTAACCGTTAAACTTGAATTTATAGAGAATTAACAGAGGAAATACTAATGACAAAGCTATTTTTTATGTCAAATAAGAAGGCGCGTGAACAAGCCTGAGGTTACGCACCGGTAGTTCTTGCGGGTTACTGATTGCGTTTTTATTGAAGTATTTTTTATATTAAATAAAAAATACTTTAATAATTCAGAAGTTGAAATTAAGTGCTTAATTGGCAATCCCAAATGCAGCCTCATACTATAAATTTTTCTTGTTTCTTAGCTCTTAAAGGGCATTTTGGTAGTGACGTTGGATTCAGGCTATAATCCTAGATTTTATTACGTTTCACGCAGCAACATCTTTCTCTTCATTTTTTGAGCTGCTAACAAGATAGGTGATATTGATGGTTTTTGGCTGTTGAGTGAATTTTGTGGTCAAAACAATTTTGACGAATACATGATGTGAAGAACTCTCTCATGTATGGCTTTATTTGGTTGATTACAAAGTTTTAAGTTTATGAAAAATCTTATCGTCCTCGTTTATAAAGTTCTAAGAAAACTAACATTTTTGTAATATATGGGTGTTATTATGGGTACCTTTTTTCTTTTTAAAACCGTAATGTTTCAATCACTGGGAAGGGTAAGGGAACAGCTCCCAAATTTTCCACCAAATTTTCCACTGTAATGCTGAAAAAGCTTTACATTTGGACTGAGAATTCCACCTTAAATATGTTTGGTTTAGGTTCCACCAAATTTAGATTTCTTTTCCAATTAATAGAAACAATTTAGTTATGTTTGGTTTTGCGGATAAATTTCATCCCATAATATTGTCTATGTGCCTTGTATTTAGTCAATAATTGGATACATATTTAGCAGCTATAGGTCTAGCTTTTGTGGATGTACTTTTGTAATTTTGGTATTGGTATTTTTTTTTTGTTTTATTCTCAAAATAGCAATTCTGGTCGTATGGGATTTATCTTGCCATTGTCGACTAGGGATGGGAACGATATTTCGTAAACTTATTTTCACAGATCTGAATTAAGGGAACTCCCTCAATCCTAAATCATGCAAGTCGTGTCTCTTTATTTTGCTAGTTGCTTTTTCAAAATATTAAACAAAAGCCCTTTCAGGTAGGTTTATGTCTTCTGGTCGGGGTTGAGTCCAAATGGTTGTGCCCACCACCCAGGATGGTTCCATTAAAAGAATAATAATAATCCATACTATATATAACATGAGGCGCCTCTTTGGGAATTGCGTCAACCAAAATGTGTTAACTTTTCAAAACAACCCTTACCTATCATATTGTGAAGAATCATTAATAAAAGGCTACAATAATCAAAACTATCTCAATTTTTTAAAATTTAATAATCAGTTACAAAACCAAGTCGAAATTGTTTGTCACAGAATCCTGTGGTAGACCTTGTCGTGTTTGTCATAGAATCCTGTGGTAGACCTTGTCGCACTGTGGGATGCTGACATGTGTAGCATCCTATGGATGCTACATTTTTTATTTTTTACATTAAAAAAATGTGAAATGTCACTTCAACTGACATTTCACATTTTTAAATTTGAGTTTCACAACATCCATGGATGCGACACATTGTTGCAAGGTCTAGACCATTTCATTCCTCCCTTTTTTTGTATCTTTTTTTTTCATACCTGCAATATTGCACTGCACTTAGGCTAGTAAAAATAACGTGAGGAGCCAAATGGCGTAACTAATTGGAAAAATTGTCCCTTTCTTTGTATCCTTTTTTTTTTTTTCATACGTGTAGTTGCATATTAGCCGGAAATGAAATTATTAACACCAGGAGCCAAATGGCGTCAGTAATTGGAAAATTGATTTAAGTGATACTTTTTCAACATAATTCAGATTCAGTCATCCAAATCTTTGTAATTGAGAATAAGTGATGTTTTTCTCAAATAATTGACTGTCCATGTTATTTTATTATTCATTAACGTTTTCAAAGTCTTTTGAGGGTTTAAGGAGAAATTTTTTATGAACTAAAATAACATTGATTCTTAATTACTTTAAAAAAGCATCACTAATTCTTAATTACAAAAAATTAGGAGACTGAATTTGAATTATTTAAAAAAAGTATCACTTAAAACTAATGTTCCCTAACTAATTTTAGTTGAGCCTAAGCCTAGCCGGAAAACCTCGGCTGAGATCAGTTCGGGTCGGCTCGCTTGGTAAATGATCACGATCATGGTTAAACTGCACATCACGTGCATCATGAATACGGGTCTCGAGGAGCTTCTTCAGATCGCGGAACTGCTGGACCTCGCTGTCCGTGTACACCTGACGCACAAACATCGTCGTCAGTTCTATCTTTTAACGACGTGGCGAGTTTCCATTGGTTTGAATACTGAACTTTTGGATCGCATGACGTACTCCCCATAAACCTAGATAACGTAAGTGGGTCCCACACCCACCCACGTCCTCCCATCCACGTCATAAAGTCGCACCTAAAAGTGCAACACGTCAGATAGAAAAGTCACCTAAATGCCTAAATATATCATATTGACAGCGGCAATAAAAAATAAACATAAATTAAAAAAAGGGCAAAAAAAAGGAAGAGTGAGATAGAAAGAGATGAAATGGAGGAGCTCTGCTGATCACTTCTCAGTTTTTTGTGGATGAAGCTTTGTAACGAATGGAGTTCCCTCAGCCTCGTTAGGGTTTTCTAGAATAGAAAGAGAGAGAACGAAGCTTTTTGCTTAAGAAAGGCTAACATGAGCCGGAGGTAAGTGCTTTGTTCTTTGGTAATCGATCTGATCTCACTTATTTGATTAATCGAGGATGTTGTTGGAAAGCCCTAAATTTTTCATTCGTAGTGGAGTTTTGGATTCTTGCTGATTAGACTTCCATTTCCTGGATTCTGTTCTTTGATCGGGTTGTTAGATCCGTTATTGTGGAAATTGTTGGTTTGTTGATATACCTTGGAGTGTTGGCTGGGATAAAGACTTGAGGATTTTTGTCCTTGATTTAAGATTTGATGATTGAAATTTATCGTGGATTGTGGAGGATGAACGGTTGTAAGTTGGAGGAATTGTGGATTTAATATGAAAGTTTGGCCTTCAATTTAAGTTTGAACTCGTTATTTTGGTTCAGCGAAGTGGAATTTGGGACTGGTGTGAAAAGGAGATGTCTGATTGTGGAGGATCTAGTGATTGATTTGTTCTCAGGAAGTTTTCTGTTCTGCTTATTATTGTTCAAGAAATACTTTAATGGAAACAAAATTTGCTTCCAGGTTTGGGAATTTGAGCTTGCGAATTGATCACTTATCTTTGTACTTTTTGTTTGCAATTTGGGGCTGAACTTGGGATCGGACTTGAGATCCAAACTTCTTTGGTTTTAGGTTATGATTATAAGTAAAACAAATGGAGAAAACCTGTGAATTCTGTGCAGTACTAAAGCCAGTTATTTACTGCAAGTCTGATGCAGCCTATCTTTGCCTTTCCTGTGATTCACGGGTTCATTCAGCAAACACTTTATCAAACCGCCACTTCCGTGTAATTCTATGTGAAAAATGTGGAAATATCCCAGCTTTTGTTCGATGTTTAGATCATCAGATGTTTATGTGTCGTGGTTGTGACCAGAACCTGCATGAGGCCTCTACACAACATCAGAAACGAGTAACAACTAGCTACACTGGTTGCCCTTCTGCAAAGGATTTTGCAGCACTCTGGGGCTATGATTTGAATAAATTGGAAGCTGGTACTCTTCAAGAAAAGGTTGTTTCAAATTCATTTGGCTCTACGGTTACTGGTGGGGGACATTTAGAGAATCCAAGAGAGTTCCAACCACAGATTGAATGCTCATCTTTGACATCTGAAATGAACTCTATGGCGTCGATCTTTAGTGAATATGCTGAGGTGGGATCAAGCAATCCAGGAAGAGAGGTATGCAGGAGTTTTGTTTTCTTTCTCAGATGCGAGTGATCACTTACTGATTATTATTACTGAATATCACATGACTGCTTTTAACCGTCCAAAATGCTGAATTGACTGTTGTATTGCATTTATTTTATATCATGAAAAATAGATGGGATGAAATGCCGGAACAGTGTGGTTATGGTAAACTGCTTTAATGATCAGAATCTTCTTCTCGGCCTGAACAGTGATCAGAATGTCTCTGCATGAATGAGACTTAAGAATGTTTCCCACACCTCTGTTTCATACGCATAAGGAAAAGCTAGCATTATGTGATTATTTTCATTTAATCTTATAAAGTTATAGTATTGTATTATATTTCTATATCTAATGGTTGATATAACATCTTAACTTTTCTAATATAGTGGCCAAAAGTTGGAGAACATGATTTAAAGGATTTTTTAATCTAGAGTTGGACCATGCAATACAAATTGAGATTGTCTCCAAGCAAGACATGATACATTCACGAGTGAAAGAAAATTTAAAATCCTTGAGCTGCCAGCATGAGAATGCAGGATCGAGTTTAAGAGCAGTCACTTTGTGTAGGAATGCCAAAGGTTAGTTTTTTACCGATCCATTCCTACTAGGATCCTTCTTTGGTGGGACTGACACATGGTTATGGTCCTTTTGACTTCTAATTTGGGATTGATTATGGATCATCCAATCTTGTCAAATTATGGATCCAACTTGTGACCATCCTCTAATGTTCCCTAATCTGACCTAAGATTGGACACTATGTCAGATATAGTTGTCCATGTGTGGTTGAATTTGGGGAAGTGTTTTGGATTTGATCTCTTGCAGAGAAATATCTGAGTGATTATGTTCCTGGGATCTAATTCTTGAAAGCATTAATGTCAATGGATGAGAGGAAAATAGAATCTAGCAAAAGTGGAGTTAATGTTGAGTCTATTATCCTTCTGTCAATTCTGTCTATCATTTCTAGATAGAGTATTTCTTATGATGATTGGCTAACTTGTGTCTTTCTTTCTAATGTCATTTTTCTTATTTAATCTTTTCTCTTGCTCTTTCGATAAGCATCTCTAGGTTGCTATGGATGATTTTATTTATTACAGATGAGCTTCCTTACCTTTAATAATAAAAAATAACTGCCTCAATCCTCTCTGTTCTGTTTTCAAATGCACCAGAAGTAAGCTCCTAAGTATGACACAATTATCTAGTCTGCATAACCTTGCAGCCAAGTGTAAGTGTGGAACAAAATAATATTTTTCTAGTATCATATTTTTATTGTTATGTACTCGTAGATACACATTAAATGGGTTTCAAATTGATTCATCCAATTCCTAATTGATTAAATCAGAAAAGTGCTAGGAGTCAAAATGAGAAATTGACCTAGAGACTAGTTTAATCTATTGTAGCTTCTTTTGTCCATTGTGGTCAAGGTTTCTACTTGTAGCTTAAATGACAGGATACCTGAGGGAGGTGAGGTATGACTTGATGATGCCTTGTAAACAAAATCAGACTATTTTCTAAGTTTATAAAATTTCAAATATTTATATATATATATCAGTGAAACAAGATAAAAAAATAATGAATATGCATAAGACCACATAACTCTGTCTCTCTTGTGAACTACATCTTACTTTATGTTGGTCTCAGGTGACCACCTTAGCTATTATCACATTAGCTTGATGCTTCAAAAGCTGCATTTTGAATTCCTAATGAATGCCTGCTCAGACTCTGGTGCATGAGCAAGGGGTTCTGATTATGCAATGGTGGCAAAGGCCATGTTTTGATTACACTACTTTCGTTCTCAGCTTTTCTTATTTTTTATTCTTTGATTAGTATGGATGAAGGGATCTTTTAGTCTTTTTGACTGTGGAAAAAGAATCTCCGCAGTAGTTCTGGTTGCTAACCTCCATGATGTTGATTGTAGTCATGTTTGATTATCTAGAAATGCAGTAAAATATCCTAAGCCATTTCATCCGCTGTGTTGCTTGTGTACAAACGGACTCCTGATCACCGTGTTTCATGCCTTCTCTTAGCTGTTAAACTATCTATTAACATAGTAAATTATTTTTATGTTTGACCTATTTACTCAGTTCATTTGTAGCATGTTTTCCTCTTTTTTTCATTTTGACGTGCAGTTACGTGTAATTTTTTGTTTTAATGCATCCTGCAGATATTTCATAATAATAGACCGAATAAAGAAAATCACT
This sequence comes from Buxus sempervirens, assembly GCA_947561395.2. Classification (NCBI taxonomy): domain Eukaryota; kingdom Viridiplantae; phylum Streptophyta; class Magnoliopsida; order Buxales; family Buxaceae; genus Buxus; species Buxus sempervirens. The sequence goes on along the minus strand of OX387188.1, from coordinate 35,365,796 downwards.
TTATTCTGCCACAAATTCTTGACCTGAAAAGGCTTCAGCTCACTGAGGGAAACAACAATTCATCTTTCATACGTGGGAAACTTAAAGTAGACGCACATTTCTATAAAGATGACATTTCACAGGCACTTGGTGGTGATCCTGATTATCATCCTCAACATTCCAAAAGTCTTGATATTGACCTTCAGCAAATAGACAGGCATAATGAGCTACATGTACCTTCCCCATTATCTCAAATGGAAAACCTAGCCACTTCGTTAAATGTTGGAATCCATTTACATGGTGACCCTTTCTGGCAGTGCAAAAGTCCAGCTTGCAGTAACCAGGTTTGGTCATTTCCATCCCAAGTTGTCATCAATTATCAGCAATAGAGATCCATGAATTTTTTTTGTGTGAAAATTTTCATTTAATCAACAAATGCATGTATTAGGATTTTGAGATTCAATGGTGCAAATAAGGATTATATCACTTTTGTTATATAAAGTATGATGCAGATTATTTTACTTTCATTAAAGATTTTTTTTTTCTTGTGAACGTATTACTTTCATCATATTGCATATATTGTTCAACTAATTATCTTATAGTGAACCTTTGATGTGAAGATACCAATTTTTTTTATTAGTTCATGTTAAAATTTGGCAATTTCCAATTGTGGGCTCTCTTAATGGCTGCAGTTTGCCCATTCAAACTACTAAAACCAATCTGGAGGTCAGGTCTCCGAATATTCTCCCTGATGAAGAATTCTTTTATAGTTTTATAAATAAATCAACTTTTGTCCGATGAAGTAAATGATTTATTAGAGAATAAGGATATTTTTCACTTTTAAGTCGTACATGCCAAAATTTGTATTTCAGAATTTAGGACATGAGTCAGATTTTTGACAAGGTTGTTGCGTATAGAATTATATCTGGATGGCTCAAGTAGATAGGCATCTCTAGAGTGTAGTGTGACAAGATATTCCACTTAAGCTAAATGGAGCAGAATGTTGACAATAAAGGAGCAAGTTATTCATAAACGTTGGTAAGATGAAGATGTTGAGATAGATGTAATGAAAGTCTAGGAAAGATAAGGCTAGGTATAAAAGTATGTGAATTTTTAACAGTAGCTCAAGTTAAGTGTTTGACCATCATGCATCCAAGTTTGATCTGTTAAAAGAAATCCAGATATCCAAATTAACAGGGGGAGGATTTTTCTGTTATTAATCAAACTGTCAGTTCTTAATTCCTTCTCCGAGTCCAACATTCATGTTGAATTTTTATTAGATTTTTGTCATGATATCAGTCCTATATGTACATGTATTAGTATTGTATAATATCATACTTTAATAAGACTGGATGATCTTAATAGTATTGAATAGTAGTATACCAAAGTTGATTGGATTCGGACTTGGATCAGATCATTATTCTTTTACAAAGTCTGATGTTTTTGATTGGATTTGGATGCGATCTCGGTCATTTGACAGGCATAGCTTAACCAGGAAATAAAAATCATATGCTAAGATGTATTGGAATGCAAAATGGAGACCTAGGGAAGCACCTTGAAGAGATGCAAGAAGTGCATATTGAAGGATCTAAAAGAGTGATTTGAAGATAAAAAAGGACCTAAGTGGATTCAGAGAGGATACATCGTTTGGATGTAATACATGCTTTTTGACATATTGTGATGGCAGGACAAGATTTGTGTTGCATAACCCAACTAGTTGCAACGATGATGATGTGTGTGTGTGTGTGTATTGCTTATCGGTTCATACGGACCAAAGAGTTAAAAGGTTGATCCAATCATAAGTTCGATTTCTTTATATTTTTTTTATCGTTATCATATAAATCAAATTTAAGGTAATCATATCTTAAGAATTCAATGTTAATCATTATTATGCCATGAATTCTTTTTCACTCTGCCTAGCCTATCAACTGACCTGTCTTGGTTCCGAGCAAAAGTGTATCATTTGTTGGGGATGCATATATTTAAGCTATGAAAGTAAAATATCAAATAGAAAATATTTAACAGATTTGGTCTATTTGTATGACTGGGGGCTAATACTGAAACTGGACTCTTAAAGAGTATCCCAATAATCAGAAAAATGACAGGTTCTAGAAGATATATTAAGTTGGTTAGCTAGCATGGATCTATGTTAAGTAATTCATAAATGAGCTATTTTGGCCACCATAATATCTAATAAAAGGGAAAGAAATAGGGAAAGGAATGAAAGAAGCACTCCAATACTGTTCTTAAATTTGCTGTCCTATAAGCATAAGAAATAGTAACCTGGGAAGGAAGCTACCTACTTATGAAAGAAGCATATAAAATAGCCTAACAAACAAACTTGGGAATCCAAATGAGTTACAGATGATCAATGCTCAAAATCTGAAGATCCTTTGGCAATTCAGATTGCAATGGAGCTGTTAACAAAAAATTAGCTCCATTTTCTTTTTTGGAAGTCCATTTTACTTGGTGACAGTGCAGAAATTGTAATTTCTAACTTGCAATTATGTAAATTAATATCTGATTTATGTTATTCTAATGTCATGCAGTTTGAAAAGCTTCTATCTAGAAGGCTGTAATTGAGTTTTACTAACCTAGGACATCTGCGGCGAGATTACATGACCTAGCTTGGCTGCTTCCTTATCGCATTTGTCATTTTATAAAGCCCAGTGAAACAAAGATTAGGCCTTTTCCTTTGCACTAGTCAAATAAAAGGTATATAGAAAGATCAGTTGGACTGTAATGGCAAGAAATGACCAAAAATGTTAGGTCATTGAGTCACCCCATCTCTGCTGATAATTTGTAGCAAATACAAGGTTTCTTATGTATTTTAGAAAATATACTTTTGATATAAATAGTAATGATGTTATTGATTATTTACTCATTATACAATATCATTTAAACTTCTTATTTAACATCTGCAGCTGTGGTCTCAAAATATGCAAGATCTTGGTACATGTGATGACATTGATTTCTCTGATGGCCTTAAGATACCCGATGTTGATTTGACATTCCAAAACTATGAAGAACTTTTTCGGGGAGATCAAGATCACAGCAGACAAATATTTGATGAAAAGGTTTTTGGCTCGTACATGGAGAAGGATATATCTGTTGACAGATCAGCTTATGGCCGTTCAAGAGGAAATGAGGTTAAATCATCTCTTATTCTTCTTCCTTCCTTTCCCCTTTTTTATTTTTATTTTTTTGGTTTTGTATAACATCTTGCTCAACATACCTGTAAGCATCTGTGTGAACTTTGGAACTTATCTCACGCAAAATAACAATAAGATACAGCAAGTTGTATCATAATAGATCAAAAAAGATAAAATGTTGAAAACTTTGTTAAGAATAGATAAGATGAAGGAGCTGAAAAGAAGAAGCCAAAAAAAACCATAATAAAGGCTAAAGAGTGTGGAAATCTGGAACATTGTACCACCTAGGTGCTTGAACCATACATCTTGACCAGACATATACCCAAGCAAAAAGTATACCCCTTTCATGTAGGGAGTAGAAGCATCCAAAGTCTAAAGACAAAGCTGGCTTATTTCAGGTAAATCTGAAATTCAATAAACACTTTATAACTGTTAAATCAAGTTTGATGAGCTTTTCTATCAGCCAAATGCACAATCTTGTGTTCAGTATTTAAGTTTTTATAAACTTCACTACCAGCTTATAAAGACACTTTGTGCAAGATGCAAGCTGCTTCTATTTCTTTCATAGGTTTATTGATAGATAACTCTGATATGTCCTGTAAATTAAGTAAGATATTTGGACAATTTTAAGAACATATAACGAGGAGAATATACTGCCAATGATTTTGGTGTAGTTCTTACTTACTCTTAGAGTCTTAGTTGATAAAAACTTTGGTCAAATCATATGATGAAATTAGGAGTACAAGCAGTGGTGGAGGGGGAAAGAGAGGATAGAGTACAGTTTCCTTGCTGCTAAAGTGATTAAGTTTCCCTACCAGTATGCATATTTCAGCTAGAGATTCATCAGTAATCTTCACATGACAGTAATAAATTTCACATTAATTCTCTTATTCTTGAAAATTTTCTGTCTTTGAGGTACTTGTAGCCAAAAATTTGAATATGTATCTAATCACTAGTAGATTTTGTAATTCAACAAATTATGCTGTGAATTTTTAGAACGTAGTTAGATGTTATGATGTCCAGTGAACTGGGTTATTTTGCAGTGTTTATAAATTTGTATATTAAATTACAGGATTATAAATTTGGATATAAAATCATAGGACATGAATTTTTCAGATCTAAATTTGGAGCTTTTTTCTTTTTTGCCCTTTTGTATGGTGAACCTTTTTTTTCCTTTTCTTTTTGACAGGATGTATTTGCCTCTTCGTATTTTTACACCAGTCGTCCATCCCATGAAAACAGAGATAACGGTCCTTCTGACCAGGCTTGTCACTTTTCTGTTAATGTGGAGTCTCCTCATCTACTTCGGTCATCTTATTCTACGTTGTCATTCTCTCTTTCAAGGCTTAGTGCTGAAAGCAGTGCTTCTGATTATTTTGATACTGGGCTTTCACCAAATATTATAAGAGGAGAACCATCATGCAACTCCCCAGATCAGGTTGCAACTTCTGAAGCCAGAGAAAGCGCCATGATGAGGTACAAAGAGAAGAAAAAGGCAAGAATGTAAGTATAGTCTCCAAACCTGTTCTTGCGGATGATATCATGGATTGCCTTTTGGAATGCCTTTCATGAACCACATTGAAGACCGATTAGCTAGTGTTTCAGCAACTTCATGGCTGTTCAATAATATTTAAAAAAAAAATTTGAAAACCAAAAACTTCGTGTTTTTAGAAACAGGTGAAGGAAAAATTGTTTGGTAACATTTAGTTAAAATCAATTATAATTTTAAAATCAGCAAACATATGTTTGTTAAAGTCTAATGATCATGATTTAAAAACAGTTTATGATGATAATAGTAGCTTTAGCTATGGTTGTGGCTGTAGTAATGGTAGTATTAATTATAGTATCAATGGTGTTAATGGTGGTGGTGGTGGTGGTAGTAGCAGCGGTAGTGGCGGTGGTGGTGGTTGGTGTGGTTTTTGTGTTGTGTGGTGGTAGTGGCAGTGTGATGGCCATGGTGTTGGTGGTTGTGATGGTGTTGATGTTAGTGGTGATGATGGTGGTAGTAGTGGTGGTTGCGTGGTAGTGGTATTGGTGCTAGTGGCAATGTTTGTTGTGTGGTGATGGTAATGGTCATGGTGGTAGTAGTGCCGATAGTAGTGGTGGTGTTGGTAGTGGTGTTGTTGGTTGTGGTGGTGCTTATGGTTGTGATCTAGTGGTGATGGCGGCAATAGTGGTTGTGGTGGTGATGAAGCCATTAGTGATTTGATTAATCAAACTAAGAATACCAAAAGGCCATAAAAAAAATTTAGAAAGTCATTCTCTCTTTCTAAAAGCTGAATTTTTCAGCTTCTAAGAACAAGGCTGTTTTTGGATTTTTTTTTTTTTTTAAGTCAATTTGAAAACAGTCCTTGCCAAAACACAAATTTTTGTTAACTCAAACACTATGCTTGTGTATTAGAGATTTTCCGGCATCTTTCCAATGTGCTTCAGATGGAGGAAAATTATCTTTTATTTTTTCAATATACTGCTAGTGATGTCATAACAGTTATTTAATTCCATCTCTTGGATTTCGTGTCAGTTTGAGTTTTGAGGCTTTGCCAGAGTGTTTTAATTTCCCATAGCTATCACAGAGGATAATCAAGCCCAAATGTTCAGTTTTTACTAATCTGAACATCGTAATATCTTAAGAATATAAATTGAGAACAGACAAGAGGTGTGGTGTTATCTCTGTAATAAAAGACATTAAAAAAATAATAGTCTCCCTGCTAAAGCGCTTGTTATTTTAAGTTATGCTAAAAAAACTGTTTTCTGAAGGTTTAAAAAGACCCAGGTTGTAAGCAACAGTTATATTTTGAAGTCTTTGAGCTAACAACTTGGCACAGATACTTCAACTCATGGAACAGCAGTAGTGAAAGATATTGGCATTGCACCTATGGTTATTAATTAATTTCAAGAATTACAGAAAAGTACTCGAATTATCCATAATTTTGCGGTTAACCCTATCATCTCATGCTTGAGATGGGTCAGGCAGTTATATGCTTTTGTCAATTTAAACAGGTGCTAGTGACTTATTTTGTTTGTTTTTCTTTTTTAAGCTTTCTATCTCTATCTAGACCACTAAAGAACTTTTGGCACTTCAAGTACTCTTAAAATATTCTTACTTTCAGGAATGGTATTAATATGTCCGAGACCAGGATAATACCTGGCCAACCTTTTTAATGAATAAAAATTGTGTTTAAAGGGCTGAGACATTTGCTTGGTGAGGAGACTCTAATATTGTGGCTTGTCATCCTGTAAATCATGTTGTATTTTTAATGGTTTTTTAAGGGCTCAAAATTTCCTCTTGGTGTTTTGTCTTTTAGTGTTTGTCTCTAGTGGGATGAATAGTCCCACATTGGAAGTTTATGAGAACTTCTAATGGTTTATATAGAATAGTGGGAACTAAAGGGGGGCAACCCCTAAAGTGAGACACTGTTCCTTGTTGTCGGGGTTTCTTTGAATCACGCGCGCGCCGCCGCCGCCGTCCGTCCGGTCGTGTCGTGGTGTGTGTGTGTGATGATGCTATCTTTTTATGCTAAATATTAATCGTTTTTTCTTTTGCTTTCTAAAATGTTTTATTTTTCCTTTCTAAAACGTTTTCCAATCGTTTGGGTTTTATAACCGTTGGGTTAACGTTAATTAATTTTAATTAACGTTATTTGTGTGAACGTGTGCCTCTTAAGAGACACAAACGTTCGTTTATTTGTGTGAACGTGTGCCTCTTAAGAGACACAAACGTTCGTTTCCTCTCATATATATAGAAGAGAGAGATTAGGGTTTTGGGACACACGAAAATCAGAGAATACAGCCTCTGACGCCTGTGTTTTTCTTCTCTGTTCTGAAAGTAAGAGTGACACTGCTACGCGGTTCGATTTGTCCAGTATTTCTGTGCGGATTACTGGAGAGACATTGTTGTCGTTGAATGCTGGAAGTCATAGCGTCGAGCAACCCTTCGCACTGGAGATTCGTTCTACAGGGGACGCTTAAGGCTTTAAGCACAGAGATTTTTGAATCTCGTCTCGACTGTTAAATCTGATAAGTTTATTCCAATCCTGTTTACATTTGTTTCTGCTTAGATCTGTTGCTTCTTTCTGTCTTGACTGTTCTTCTCATATTCGTGCATCTATAATCTGATACTGTTTTAAGTGTTTACCCAATTCCATTCGTATTCTGATACCTGTTTGATAATACAGAACAGTATTTCCCCTAAATGTTACAACAAATCATTCTGCTCTTACACACTCACATCTCATTTTTCTTTCATATTCATGATATAAAGTTCAATAAGAAGAAAAATTTACCCTGCTGATAAAAAGATGCCAAAACAAGGTCATATCTGGAATGTTGATCTCTCAATGGTATTTAATAGAAGCTTTCTTGAATATATAATTACATATATGGAATGTGGGAAGGGTTTTTGTATGAAAGACCTATCTCCTTCATATATAAAGGAGGAAAGGCAATCCATACAGAATGGAGCTAAGCTCAAAGCCTACATAAATCAAATACATGAATTTGGAAAGATAACCTATGTTAATAGCTGTTAATTGAATGTGTTTAATTATATGATATGTATTTATGAAAGCACATGAGTGAAAATATTTAAAGTACTGTCTCTGCTCCTTTTTTCTATCTTATCATACCATGTACATGCGTTTTCAGGTACGAGAAACGAATCAGATATGCATCTCGTAAAGCTAGAGCTGATGTACGTAAACGTGTGAAGGGGAGATTTGTGAAAGCAGAAGGTTATGAATCTGACACTGCCAATGTGACCTGAAGCTTTTGAATGCATCCTCCTTTCTTCATTCTACGTTGGTTCTGTACATAATTTATATCATTTGCAGATCAACTGCAAGCCTGCTGGTGCTTACACTCGTTCATAGAGTCAATTCAATCCATTCTTTTGACTTCACATTTATATTATTCTGTTGTTCAAATATTTACAGAAATAATCACATTAGTGCCTTAGTTATGAAATTTTAGCTTGATTTCTTGTGGGAGAAACTTTCCCACAATACTTCTTACTTCTTTTCTGCATTTCTTCCTTTATTTTCCCCTTAATCATCTTATACGGGCATCGATGGAAACGGAAACATGAACTTTGTCAACTTTGCCTCCTAATTGCTTTGAATGACAGCTCAATGGAGAAGGAAATATATAAGTTCTCAATTACATTGTTTTCATGCGATTTAAGATGCTCACTTTCTTTACATCTCAAAGTGAAGGTACTGAGTATTATCTATACTATTAATAAAGAGAAGAGGGGGAAATATTCCCTCCAAATTCTGGCCTCCTTTTTCTTTTTTCAAACATTATCCTCTCCAAACAAAACAATCCCCCACTATTTTAAACTAACTATTTTGGATTGTTTATCTAAGTGGGCCATGTTTTCTATGCACGTAGCACGTGCAACCCCCTAATCCCCTTAAATGGAACGACAGATCAGAACATTTACACCGTGTGACTGATTTGCAAGCTTATAATGGCGATTAATTTGATAATGAGGTCATGGGGCATATAAGCCTCCTAGCTTTGCCCAATTTAAACTTTTAGTCGCCTGAGCTCCATGACCACCATTTTTTAGAGCACTTCTACTTTGAAAATTAAAACTTTTCTTTTCTGGGATTTTTTGCCACGTGGCATGTTTAATGGGACAAAGATGAAGAGGGGTTGAGGTGGTGAACATGTTGCGCTTTTCTTTTAAGATTTAGGCACATAAAAATTCTTTGGTTATATCTAACAGCTGATTGTTACATTAGTAACCAGGTACAATAAATAAATTATATCTAAATGAGGGACAAAGAAGATTGCATATGGTTGCTGATGTGGCAAATAACAGTTGGTTACATCCGAGGACCTTTTGGCTACGTCCGATGAAAGGGCCCCCCCGTCAATGACACTTTAATTGACTACAAAAGCCGTCTCCAAAGGAAACATTATGACTTATGAGATAAGTGATTCTTCTTGGATGATCCACCAAACATGTCTTATTTAGGTTTGATGGGAGGGCCATAGGGAGTTAGGAGTTAGTTAAAGTTGTGATAAAGAAGCAACTACACAAACATGATAACCTAACTGGGGCTTGAAGTTGAAAAGCATGTCTTAATCCCACCTCAATTGATAAGAAAACAAATCCTCCAAACAACCGCTTCCACCACCCCCCACCTCTTAAAACTTCCAAGCCACGCAAAAGCATATAATCGAACCCCTTCTAACTGCAACTGAACCTTGCGTACCACATCTTCGCTTGTCTCTCCCTCGGTACTCTCTGTACAGTACACCGTCAGATCTTATCAGGACCGTTCAAATAGGAGGGCCCACTGTTCTCTATTTAATTTTTTGAATTTTTAATTACATTATAACATATTTCTTTGATTATCTCGAAAGATAAGGGCAAAATGGTCCTTAGCACGCCATTTACCTTGCCGAAGGTGATGGTTGAGTACTCGTTACTCTCAGAAAGGGACATTTTCGTGGATATGCTTAAAATGCGGGGACACTAAGGTCATTTGATCCTGTGGTTTTCGACCCTCGGACGTGCATTTTTTGGTTACGATATCACTGATTCGATGTGACAGTAAGATCCATTTACGGCAATGACCACATGATTTGTCGAAATGACAAATATTCCGCGCCAAATGGTTAACGACTATACTGCCCTTCATGCCAATTAGGAGCTCCGACGGATTTCGAACCATTTAAGTAATTTTGGTCATCGCTGAACCCATGTGTTATTCCACGCCGAGCTCCGACTCATCATTGCCGTTGCCGTTGTGTCTAAACTGTTGAGCCGTGCGCGGGAGCGCCATTCAGTTAGAATTTTTTAACGGTTTAAGATCCGGGTCGCGGTTCCCTTCGCAGCGAGCATGTCTCTCTATATATAAAGCAGCCCCCTCTTTAACTCTTGTCTCTCTGTCTTTCGCGCTCTCCTCTCCCAAGAAGAACAGAGTTCTTCGGCCGCTTCTTAGTTCTTCAGAGGTTTGATCACTTTTTGAGTTTTTCCTTTATTTCTGATTCTTTTTAGCGACCGTACTTTTTCTGATGATATCTTATCTTTGATTCTTGTTTGCCTCGGTTAATTCTTGATTGTGAGCTAGAATTATATGCTTCTTTTCACGATCTAGGAGCACGTAGAATTTCTTTCTTTATTTTTATTCAAGTTCAGTTTATCTGATTGATTCAAGATCTCAATCTTTTGATCTGTTTTTTTACAGTTCTTTGTAGCCGTTTTCTATTTGATCTGTTCTAGCACTTTCTCGTATTGCTTTTCAGATCTGAGCACAGCACATTTTATCCAAGATTTAAAAAAAATTGCAGAAACGCGAGTTGTGCCTTCGGTGCCTCTGTCTTTCTTTCTTTGAATTTCTTGTTAGCGTAAATAACTTTCGTTGTGATCTTTCTTGTTTGAATATTTAGAAATGACAGAATCTTGTAACAGCTGAGATTTCACATTCTGTTTCATATTTGGCAGCATTCATCAGCAAATGCAGAAAGACATCTCTACCGCCGATGGCGGCATCAAAACAACAAATTCGTCAACAGTTCGGTCTCAAGCTCAACGTCCGTTAGTACCTCTGGATCAAAGGCAATCAAGTTTTTTCGGTTTCACGTCGCTCTACTCATCCGTCTCTCCTAAGACATCTCTCCCCAACTCCGTGTCTCTCACACCTTCCGCCGGTTCCTGCGACGAAGACAATCACTCAAACGCGACAGAGCATCGCCTACAGCTCGCTCGTCTTATCTTGGAGCATCAAGAACTGCTCAATCGTTACACTTTATGCCTATCTACTCTCCAGGAATCTGCAAAAGAAGTCGAAGCTCTTCTTCAAGAGAACGCGACGCTTCGGATGTTGAACCAAAATCTTACACAGCGTTTGAGCCTATTGACTCAGTCTACGATCAATAGCAACTGCATGTCTTCTGGTTATCCATCTCTGTCGATCGTGAACGATTTTCGTCGTCTATGCATTGGAGATAACATGCGCACGAATCGTGTTTCAGATGAAGTTTTGGATACGAGTCCGACAAGTGTTATCAGTAATAATCGCTTCGAGCGAGGAAATGGGCAGCGAATCACCCTTCCAAAGAGTATCTCGATTCGCTCGTGTGGCTACGTGAAGAGCAACCATGCAGATGGCGGCCATGGACTCCAGCATGGAGGTCCAAGCGGTAGCAGTAGTCGTGTACGAGCTGCGTGTCCTGTCGCAGATGCAACGGTAAGAAACATACACTTCGATTAATTTTCCTCTTCTACTACTACCTTGCTATCAAGATATTTTAATTTCCACTTTCTTAAAGGAAAATTCTTAGGAACGAGGCCGAATTACTCGAACGAAGGACATAACAGTATCGATCACTTGGTCCGGGCATCTCAGAGTAACCTTATTTTGGATTAAGGTAGATCAGAAAACAACAACATAATTCCACTTGGCAATATATATATATATGAAATTAGGGCAATGCTATGGTTAAAGTACATAGTTTCAGCTCATTTAGAGGGTTCAGAAAATTCGAACGTCTATTGGAGATTGACAGGACCTACTACGAGCCATCATAATCCATTAGGTGATAGTGGGACCTACATTAGTTCGAACTCATAATATATATTGATCTTTCGGTTGCTTCCTATGGTAGAAAAAATGCATCTTTTTTCTCTTAATGTATAATTTCCGTTTGATTGAGGATGATTATGTGGTGAGAGCACAGCAACGTGTGTATGTGGCTGGAGATAAGAAAGAGGAGGAACCGCTGGAGCTAGAGGTGTACAAACAAGGAACCTTCAAAACGGAATTGTGCAACAAATGGCAGGAGACTGGGAGCTGTCCTTACGGTGATCACTGTCAATTTGCACACGGGATCTCGGAGCTTCGCCCTGTGATTCGTCACCCAAGGTATAAGACGGAAGTGTGCCGTATGGTTCTTTCCGGTGATAGCTGTCCGTACGGGCACCGTTGTCACTTCCGCCATGCACTCACCGAGCAAGAGAAGTTCAGGGGTGGTTCCAGCTTAAATTGACGATGGTAGGTGATGTGGATGGGTACCGTGAATGTGAATACACACGGAAGCAGCAGAAGATATATAAAAGAAAGGGATCAGCAATGTTGGGATGTAAATAGTCCTAAGGATGACATTGGGTATGTATTGAGAGGTGTTAGGACGTCGACAATTTCCGTCTTTACTGCTGTGGTGTAGGGGCGGCGCGTCAATAATGTAACTCTCTAGTTTTTTTTTGGTTTAACTCGAACCCATTATTACCATAAACTGTCCAAAACTCCACATCCCGACTCAGAAATCGTGTAATGCATAAATGAAGTTAAGAACTCCTTTTAGAGAAAGTGCAAGAACCCAACCAAATGATTGTATGGAAGAGCAGCCAATACGGAAATCAACGGGTGATGTCTGGCTTCTGTTATGAGTTTGAGATACATCATATTTGTTTAAAATATATATAGATATTACCTTGTCTGCATTCCCATAAGCTCGGGCTTTGCTCATGCTTGCAAAAATTGCTCAAGCCTGATTTGTGCTTGGGTGGGCTTAAATCACTGAAGGCTCAACTTCCTCAATTTATCACATGCTATTTTATTTTAAAAATTTTATATAACCTATAAAAGTACCCCAAAAAAAAAAAGAAGAAGGTAATTCTAACTGTTAAAAGATAAAATATTTTAGTATATAATGTTGTGTATCGAGACTTAAAGTGGACACATTTTTGTTTGATTTCCTAAATAAACTAGGAAGTGGGAATAGATAAATTCGAAATTCTAGTTGAGAAAACATAAGTCCTAGATCCCATCTATTTGGCTCATTCAATTGAGAATTGAATGGAAAATTTTCTATCTTAATCTCTATTTCTTATATATTCTTCCTGAATGTTGAGTGTCATGACATTAATTTGTTGCTTGGCTTATATAGTTTATAGCTTTTACAAATCATCTTCAACAAATAACTCTTAGTTCTAATGGCTAGCTAGAGGCATGCGGATTATTTTATATCAATATTAATTGATATCATGGCTAACACTCGGTATCCATCATAGCCACTCCTAAAGTTTTGATTAGGTATTTTTATATTTTCAAAAGCTAGAGGATTAGGTATTTGATAATTGATGATTTTAATAATCAGCTTGGAGAATATTTAGAATTTCATAGCCCTAATATTTTAGTTGCAATTATTTTTTGCTTATGGACAGGGCAATCAGATTTTATAATCTCAAATCGGGTTTATGATTAATGATTTAATTGTGTAGAGATAAAATTAGGGAAATTTAATTTTTAGTGGTACTTTATCAAACTATTTAAGATTTAGTTGGCAAAGTTTTGAATTTTAACTTTTAATATACCTTTATCAAAATAATTAATTTTTAGTGCCATTTCACTATTACAAATCAACTATTCCAAAAATGCCTTTACATCACTTATCCAAATGACTTGTATAAGTCACTTTATTGACTTGTACAAGTTAATTTTTGACTTGTACAAGTCATTTTATTACTTGTACAAGTCTAAAATGACTTGTACAAAGTTAATTTATTGCTTGTACAAATCTCCAAAGTAAATTGTATAAGGGTATTTTTGGAAGAATTTATCCGTAACATTGAAATGACACTAAAAATTAAATAGTTTGATAAAAGTGTATTAAAAATTAAAACTCAAAACTTTGCCGACTAAATCTTAAATAGTTTGATAAAGTACCACTAAAAATTAAATTTCCCATAAAATTAAGCCATATTGTTATTAAATTTTAAAAACAAAAAAGGGCGCGCGGGCGCACATAGATTTTGTCCAGGTCCGCATGGTCTACGATCAACGCGGTTATTGGAGCCCCGCCCGGACAGTCGTTTGAGAAAATTGAGACAAAAAAACAGATTAAACGGGCCCCCGCGGGTCTGTTCCCAGTACCGCAAGCGCAAGCTGTTCCAAACGTCTGTTAGGCCCGCATGCCCAGAGAGCCCAAGTGCGTTTTCTTTTAGGGCGACAAGTATTATCTGTAATAATCGCTTCGAGCGACACCGTGTGTAAATTGGCAGTGATCACTGTAACCATAAGACAGGTTCCCAGTCTCCTGCCATTTGTTGCACAATTCCGTTTTATAAGCAGATATCCGTAGCTCCTGTTCACGCATAAATCGGGTACGTTCAATTTCTCATTATTCTTTCATCTCATTGTGTGCAATTGTGCACCCATGTTTCATCTTTAACCCGTCTCATGATTAAATCATTTAATTTTGTTTCATCTTATTAATTCATCTGTATTTTTGTGCTTCTATTGTAATTCCAGCAATTGGCCGGTGCCTCGTATGGCCTTCTGAATAAAGTTGGAAGGCTTGTCTAGCAAACGTTTGTTGAAATGCCTAAAAGAGTTATTCTTAGATTTTTGAAACAATTTGGATATGTAATTGGGTTAATTTAATTAGTAGTTTAATGAATGATTTGAAATAGGCATGAAATATATTTATCCTCTATATCTACTTTCAAAAGATAATTATCTCTATCTAAATTACTAAGATGGACCCAGTAACTGCTTTCCACATTAGCTAGGAGCATGTTCTTGTATTCCGAATATCTTCTTGTTTTCAAATGACATTGAAAATGACTTATAGATGAAAGTCTCTATCTATATCAAGGTATACAAATAGCAAAATTGTTTTAGAAACAGAAACTCTTAGGTTTCATTTCTAACCTTGTATGATATGGTGAGTGTGGGATACAACTTAGATTTGACCTATTTCATCAAATATGATAGAGGTATAGAACTTCCATGTTGCTTAGCCAAGTTTGGAATTTTGTGCATGCTAGCAATTGGAATCGTGCCTTGCATATTTAATCTTTGAGTAGCTAAATTTCAATTATTAAATCAAAAGGTTAAATTTTTACTAATTCCAAAAAGATATTTTGTTTTTTTTTTAAATTTTGTTGGATTTATATTTCTTATTTTATAATTTTATTTTTTACTTATACTAAATTATTGTATTGAGATTAATTTTTAAAATATAAAATTTTTTTGTATGTTATAAAATTCAAATCAATATTACTATTAAAATCACGAACTAAAGTGTGTTTTATTTTTACATACTTAAATTTTTTTTTCTAGAATAATGTCAACAGTATCTTTTATTTATTTATTATTGTCATGAGTCAATTGATTAGCTAGCTTTAGACTTCTTCTTAGAGCTATAACTCTAACCCAGCCCACCCAACACAACCCGAATAAGAGTCTTTTTTTTATTATTATTGTCATGAGTCAATTAATTAGCTAGCTTTAGACTTCTTCTTAGAGCTATAAATCTAACCCAGCCCACCCAACACAACCCGAATAAGAGTCTAGATTAGGCATTGATTTTGGGTTTGGGCTCATGCTATATAACACAAAAAGCTTGAAGTTGAAGTTGAGTTTATGTACACACACTCATTCATATATGTGAGTATTTATTTCTATGTACATGTGCCATTGTCTATTATTATTATTATTTTGCTTTTAAATTGTTTTTGTAGCTATGCAATTAACTATAACACATAAATTATTAACATGTGATAACAAATTTATGAATTTATTCTCAAATAAATAGTTATACACACACACGCACACATAAAATATATACACTATAATGAATGTGATATTTGGGCGCACATCATCTTCAACAAGGATTGTGTAATCACAAATACAACGAGCTTGTGATTGGCTCATTATATTTTAAAAGTAATTTTTTAAGAAATAAAATAATTAACTTTTTTTTCCAAATTCAAGGGACTAATGAGGAAGTCGTTGCATGGTCCTCGACGATTTCAATTAAGTAATGTTCCAGGAATTCATAGCAAAAAATGAAAGAAAGTAAACAAAATTTACATTTTGTTTGGACCAACATGAACTTAGCCCAAACTCAAATAACAATGTTTAGATTTAATGAGTTTGTGTTAGGATGAGCCAATAGCATGTTTACACTAGTAAATCTTAGATTGGGCTAAGACCACCTGATATGGTCTCGACATTAGTGTGAGTTTAGTGGGGTGTGTAAAACAAGGTGTGCCGAACTGGTTGGAATGGGTACATTTACATATAACGATAACTAGCTTTCTTTCTTCTTCTTTTTTACTTCAAAAAATTAGCAAATTTATTATAAATATTGTAAAAAAAAAAAAGAAAAAAGGGAAAATTGGTTTTTAGTGATGCTTTTTCAACATAATTCAGATTTAGTCGGCCAGTTCTTGGTAATTAGTTTTTAATGATACTTTTTTAACATAATTGACAATCGGTGTCATTTTAATATTTTACTGTTCATTAAGAGTTTATTCCGAAAATGCCCTCAAAAAGACTTATAAACTTCACTTATAACAAAATGAATGAAAATGTTTTCAAAGTCTTTTGAGGGTTTTTCAGAAGAACTCTTAATGAACAGTAAAATGACATCGATTCTCAGTTTGTTAAAAAAGTATCATTAAAAACCAATTACCAAGAATTGGCCGACTAAAAACCAATTTCCCCAAAGAAAAAATTACTTATAAATCTTAACCCTACCTACCCTAATCTATTCGAGCTTGATAGAGGTTTAAGAAACCAGCTTACCCACGAGGCGCTTAGACAGAAGGTTAGATTGTGTTAGGAAATGAGCTAATTCTTGGCACTTAGGCTACACTTGGATATGAAAAAATTGGGGGGCATGATATGTGCATTTTCTCATTTAAACGCACTTATTTTCCTACTTTTAGAGAGCAATCAGCTTCCTGTGGACCTTTTATCTACACTCCTTATGTGGATCCTCTACAGGATTGTGCCATGTGTTCAAGGGGCACATGACACAATCCTGTGAAGATCCACATAAGGGGTATAAATAAACGGTTTATAGGATTTCAATTGATAAAGAAAACATGGTATCAAAACTCAAAACCCTTGTTTATGTTTTCTATTAAATAAAGCGTGGCTTTCGTGTGTAAGGTAATGACTAATAAAATTTTTATGTATTTTACTATCATTGGAAGTGTAAGAAAAGAAAAACTATCCTCGTATATTTTCTAATCTATGTTTATACTATTTGTGAAGTCAACTAGAAGAAATATTCTCCAAATTCTAATCCTTTCCTTTCTTTCCAAAGATCCCCACAACCAAAAGAATCCAAAATTTTAACCATCATATCCATCGCATGTGCCACCACTATGGTTCAAAAGAAGGGGAAATTAACTTGATACTTTTCTAAAATAACTAAAATTCAATCAGCAAAATTTTTAGTTTTGACCTTTAAGAAACCTTTATCAAAAGAATTAAATTTTAGTGACATTTAATGTTACAAACAAATTCTTCCAAAAACGCTTTTATACTTTTTTACTCATAAGATTTATTCTTCCAAAAACGCTCTTATACTTTTTACTCATAAGATTTATACGAGCAATAAAATAGCTTGTACAAGTCAATAAAATGGCTTGAAAATTTTATTTGGGCCATGAGTGAGTAATGTAAGGGCATTCTTGGAGTAGTTGGTTTATAATAGTGAACTGTCACTAAAAATTAATTTGTCTTAAAAGAAATAAATAACTCTACGAATTTCTATCTTTTTTCATTATATATATAAGCAGAATCTTCAAATATCATACTCTCTCTCCTCCACATGAACAAGCCCCCGTTTCTCCACTGGCCCTTTTAGGGCCACGTCAAAATAATTTACCCTTATCTTTAGCTTAATTTATATATATTTTATGGTTCTCTCTTTTCAAAGTCCTAAAATAGATAATATTTTTTTCTTATTATTTTTTCTATGTTTTTGTAATTCTTTTAAATTATTAGTTCATTATTTAACATATATACTTTCCCTACTAAAAAATTTAAAGAAAGTAATATATATTTTATATTATTTAATAAAATATTAAATATTTTCCACGCATATCACGGGTAAAACAACGAGTTTTTATATTATGTAGAGATGACCCACTCAAATCCCAATTCGAATGCATCCTTTGTCTTCTTCGACTTGAGCCCTTCGCTGGTCCAACGGTGAGTGGGGTGTACACGTCTGTGAATGATGCTGACGTGTACATCCCACTTACCGTTGGACCAGCAGATTTTCCACCGTAGGCTCCAATTGATATGGCCTCGTCTTCTTCTGTGTTGCTGTTGTACATAATATAAAAACAACGAGTTTTTATATTATGTAGAGATGACCCACTCAAATCCCAATTCGAATGCATCCTTTGTCTTCTTCGATTTGAAATCGGCTAGAGCCCCTTGATGGAATATTTGTTGGTCCAACGGTGAGTGGGGTGTACACGTCTGTGAATGATGCTGACATGTACATCCCACTCATCGTTGGACCAGCAGATCTTCCACTGTAGACTCCAACTGATATGGCATCGTCTTCTTCTGTGCTGTCTATCGAATTTTTGTGGGTCCCACCAAAGAATGGGGCTCATGTCTGGTGCGGCCCGGGTCCCGTTAAAAAGAGGTCACTGCCCTGTAGATACGGTGACAATCGTGTTTCTTTAAAAAGGTTGTCCAAAAAGAAAAAGGGCGCCGACACTTATAGAAAAGGAAGCTCACCGTCCATTGTCACTTTGATAAAGAAATCTTCTAGGGACAAGCCGTAACCAGTTGCCATTAAAAAACAAAAAACAAAAGAGAAGATTTATTTCACATTTCAAAGAGAAGAGAGAAAATAAAGGCAATATGGCATGCATCCCAAAACGGCATAAATGGGAAAGATATCCTCTGACATGTTTGACTGATTTGCTACTTGATGTGATCAGCAACTCGATCCGGTTAAAACCGAACCCGAACTGACCTAAACCGACTTCGGTTCAGTTTGGTTCGGTTTTATAGTGGTTCGGTTCGGTTTCGATCCAAAAATCCCTAAACCCAACTAGGTCGGTTCGGTTTCGGGTTTCATGTTCAATAAACCGAACCGAACCCGAACCGAATTCATGTATTTCCCTAAACCGAACCAAACCGAACCGAACAGAATTCATATATATATGTTATAATATATAATCTATGTTATATATATATATATATATATAATATGTTAAACTTTTAAAGTTTATATTTAAACTTAAAGGATATTACAAAAAAAACCTTTGTTTGAGATAAAAATATATTGGTCCAACCCAAACCGAACTGAACCGAATAGTTTTCATGTAGTTCGGTTCGGTTCGGTTTGGGTTTCGGTTTTTTTATATATTTTCGGTTTAGTTGGTTCGGTTTTTAATTCGGTTCGGTTCAAGTATATATATTTTCGGTTTGGTTTTAGGTTGACATCAACCCGAACCAAACTGAACCGAGTTGCACCCCTAGTGACCATGAGATGCTTTCACGTCAAATACCTAACAGTGGATTCACATCTCTTACAGTTGCATACACCCCCTCACATTTAATGAGGGGACCCACCATACATTTGAGGGCCCCCTACCATTCATTTGTGAGGGGCTGTCTACAGCATGCGCTCTAGACGATGCCCATTCCTTAATGGCCAATGTTTTTTACATATGGGACTCACCTAAAACATTTACAACATCCAAAAGAACATTGACCGTATGATGCTCCACAAGGTAGCATCTCACAGTCATATTAGGGAGCAATTTAGAGAAACATGGCGGACGATTTGGTTCTGCATAAATGTAGCTTTTATGTCGCAATCTATTGAAATAACATGAAAAACGAAGACTCAAACGGATTACTGGAGGTGGATCTCGGTTCGGTTGGCTTAATCCAAGACCAAATCAAGTTTTCTGAATAGACAAAAATTCATTTTATCAAGAAAACTTATTTCCAAATTGCAATCAAACATGTGCTTAGCAACAGGAACTCATTTTAAGTCTTGAACTCACCAAGCCATAGAATGAGCTCCCCATAATGACGACAAATTTTGGAAGCATCTCACGCGAGATAGGGCCAAAAATTGCGGCCCATGATGTGGGCCAAGTGACAACGATGATTACTGCGACAGGTGCACTAGGGCTCTGACAAGTGGACCACTCGTGGGTCAGCCCATGAGATATTACATCCAAGACGGGCTCATGGTGTGGGCCCAAGCGATAAGGATTACGATAGACCCACTAGGGCTATGACACTTGGAAAAGGTCGTGGGTGTCAGCTTGGATAGAATCCACCGCCCCATTTCTTCTTTTGACAGGGCGAAGGCAAAGTGAATCGGGAATAAGATAACGATTGGGTGATAGGAGGCGCTTGAAAATTTGAAATCGATTTGTTCTCCTCCGTGTTTCCTTTGTTTTTTGGTAGTCCCTCCTCCTCCGTGTTTCCCGGCAAGTTGCAAAACGCCGTAGCGCTTTAATTCCTTTTGTATCGTTTCGTGATACAGTTGGCGATTCTTTTGCATTCAAGGCAGTAGCCGTTCGTTTGGAATAAGTTCTCATAAAATGTTTTTCTGGAAACTGCTTTGAATATGAAGATAGCGATTGTAAACGTTTTGTCTCAATAAAAAGTTAAAATACTTACGTGAAGAAATTGGTTTCTAAAAAACAATCTAGCGAAGCAAAAAGTCAATTGCTCCAATTTTCAATTTCAAAGCATTTGTAGGCCCACAAATCACTTACAAGAACGGATTGCAACGGTTCGGTTTTGAGAAAAATCAAAACCAAACTAACTAGGTTATACTGTAAACCATGTTAAGGAATATATTAAATATGTAAAGTTCACCCCTTACTATCAGCTTGAGCTTTTAGTAGAAACGGTGTTCTACAAACCAAAACTAAGCCAAATCCAAATTGGATTTTTAGTATACAACTAAAATAAAATAATACGAACCCAAAACTGACCCTAATAGGTCCAGTTCTACACTGTTCATTAGTTTTAATCGATAAATGGTTTGACTTATACATGTATATATATACTACAAAAAAAGGTGCAATAGCAACGCCTCTTATAACAGCATTTAATATAAAAGTGCCGTTACAAATGCCTTAATACGGCATTTCAATAAATAATCTTATAACGGCATTTTTCTCTAAAATTCCATAATAAGTATTTTAATAATAATTTTTTCTAACAGCATTTGTCTATAAATGCCGTAATAAATTAATTTATAGCAGCATTTTTCTATAAAATGCTGTAATAACTCGTTTTATAACGGCATTTCTTATAAAATGCCATAATACATTATTTTCTGCAGACGAAATGCCGTATTAAGGCACTTATTACGGCACTTTTGTATAAGTGCCGTTATATGAGATGTGGCTATATCATATCTTTTTTTGTAGTGATAATTAGTTTTGTTTGATTCAGTTTGACCTTAAAACCGAAACCAAACCCTAAATAGATTTGATTTGGTTTGGTTTAATGGTTTTAACCAATCCGTTACCATCCTAGTTTCCAGGGCCTAGCTAAGAACCAATGCCAAGCAAATTATTAAGTGATTTAACAGGCAATGAAATGATCGTATTATAGTAAGCGCCTTTTTGGGCACATAATTAGTATGTGTATGAGGATGGTAGCAAGTAGGGGTGGCAATCGGTCGAATATGGTACGGATTTGTTAAGATCCGTATCCAATCCGAAAAAAATTTACCGATATCTGAATTCGATCCGATATCCGACGGATCTTTAATACTTAAATCTGAATTCGAAATTCAATGAATATCCAAAATCCGAATTCGATCTGATATCCGATCCTAAATCCGAATTCGATCAGAAATCCGAATTCGAGCCTGTTTGAACCTAAAACTTTAAAAAACAATTTTAACAATTAAAGTAAATTTAACTATAAATTTTAACACAAATCCAAGTGTCTAATGATCAAATGATAATTTAACCCTTTTAACTTATGGTTGAACCATGGTCTGGGCTAAGTTTATATATATTATAAGTATGTTTTCGGTTCGGATCTTTTTCGGATCGGATACAAGTATATTCGAATCCGAATCCGAAAAAATTCGGATCCGAAATTCGAGATCCATATCCGAACCGTGGATCTAAATCCTATATCCGAATTCGGTAATTTCGGATTGGATTCGGGTCGGATTCGGATATATATCCGACCCATTGCCAGCCCTAGTAGCAAGTTATCTCCTATGTGATTTTTGTATAATAAAGATAGGTCCAATAAGGTCTAACTTGCTATGGTAAAGTTATTCCCTAATTAAACCAAATTGGGTAAAGACCAGAGGTTGGAAATAGAATATAGGAAAATGAGATTCATGCTACCAAAAACTCCTAAATCTCATAGGAGAAAAAAAAATTTGTTTTTCCTCAATGGATATCTCTCCAGTCTCTTTTTCTAAAATCTCTATCTTTTCTTACTACTCTCGAATCTCACCTAACTTTTTATTTTAAAAAAAAATTTTAAGAGAGAGTAATAGATCATGTAGAGAGTTAAGCCCCAATTTGACATTCATTTTGGATCAGAAACCCATACTAAGAACTAGGGCTGTAAATGGATCGGATCATGACCCGTTTACCTTCCGTTTTCGATTAAATTATCCGATTTAATCGGATTTTTAACCGATTAAATGATCCGTCAGATCAGATTCGGATCCAATTTTTGGATCCGTTTATAATCGGATTCGGATTCAGATCAGGGCCATATTCGTCCGATTAAGATCTGAATCCGATTAGTTATGATTAGTTATGTATAATGTGTTTGTAAATTATATAATGTATTGAGGATAATTAAGTAATTTATCCTCTTATATAAAACTAACATTTGCCCTAAACCTAACTCGAATCTCGACTTCCTCTCAGCTCTCGTTTTCCTCTCAACTCTCTCTCGTCTTTGGAGGCGGCGGTGAACTGCAATCGAATCTCAATTGCTCGGCGGAAACTAAAAAGGGGACTCACTGCGGCGGCGACTCACTTTTGTCTTCCTCTCAACTCTCTCTCGTCTTCGGTGGCGGCGACTCACTGTAATCGAATCTCGACTAATGTCAACACTCCTCTCATCTTCCTCTCGTCTTCTTCTTCTTTTGGGGGGTCTGACGAGATGGTTAGAGCCTTAGAGGTGGTATTTTATAAAAGCGATGGAGATAGAGATTGAAACCAAGTTGTGAGGGTTCGGCGGACAACCACATCTCTAAGGGTTAATCACCGCCTTCACTGTGTCTTCACAGGACGTTATTTCCAACTTGTTTATGTTGCAGAACTTAAGCCAGCAAAGTGATATTGCAGATTTATTAGGTGGATTCAACCCTACTGATGCGGGACCAGTTCAACTTTATAATTGAAGATACAAAAGATTACTTTTTCTCAAATTTTTTTTTATCATTTCTTGCAACTTTGTAGTTATAAGAATCAGGTGCTGAGATGCTTTTTCCTCGTCACGGCTGCTGCATGTATAAACTCATTGTAATTTAATTTTTATTAGCTTGTATATCATTTTTAAATTAGATGAAATTGAATTGGATTGTCGGATTTATTAACAGATTCGAAGATTTAATCGGATTCGAATAAAATCGGATACGAATATGGATTTAGCAATAACAATCGAATTCGGACTTGGTAGGACATATGGAAGATCCGTCGAATAGTTAAATGAATACGGATATCCTAAATCTTAAACGGATTCGGATTCGGATTCATACAGATCCGCTCCGTATTCGCTCCGTTTACAGTCCTACTAAGAACCAATGCCTCTATCTCATTTAGAAGACTAGTTTAGGCGGTTTTTTTCTTTTTTTTTTTAAGTGTCTTTTCTTTATAATAAAAAAAACCAAAAGAATTGTAATACACAAAATTGCATTAGGTAAACAAGTAAAAACAATGAATTGTGGTCAATTTAATCTATTCACAAGTTTTCCACCACAAAAACAAGATTCGTATAATAACCCGCAAAAAATTAAAATCCATTTTCAGAATCTAATAATGGGATAGAGGATATTCGAGGGGACTGAACTTTTTCTCATTCAACTTTTAGGTAAGATACTAATGCATATATGCGAAAATGATAAATTCCGGAGAATCAAATGAGCTCATTCCAGGATTGTTGGCTCTTAGATCCTTAAGATACGTATCACCATAGTTTTGTGGTCCAAAAACTTGAAAAATGAAATTAAACCACTATATCATGGTTAGGGTAAGTGATGTTGAGAGCAAATTTATGTCAGTTCTTTTGCTTCATTTTATTTTCACTAGAAGGGGTGCACGTGGAGTACTACACGTGTGTATGAAGGGATAGATTGTAACGCTCCGGTTTTGGATTAATTGTCCAACTCCGAGATACACGGTCATCCATTCCTCTGTCAACCATCAAGGCTAATCACCCCCGAGATACACGGTGGGCTGGCACATACAATCCAATCAACTGCAACTATCCAATCAGGGGAATACCAATCCAATCATAGATATATGGACACTAGAAAATATACGGTGGATACCAGTACATGTGCAAGCCACGAGTGAACTACAAGCACAGCCAAAATATAGCTCTCAGGTGCGAGTCACAAGTAAACTATAAGCATGGCCAATATAGAGCACCTGCAAGCTGATGTCTCATTAAGCGCACGATGGTAACCCAATAAAACCAATGCCGAGATACACGGCTAAAGACCAGGTCAAGATACACGACGGATCGGGATTGCTGCAGCACGACCAGATACAGGAAGACCTCGTCGAGATACACGACGGGGGCATAAGTGGGAGACAAGTTTAACTTACTGTGCGCATGGGTCGCACGGTGCGGGCTCGAGCCTCTTGAAGGGTAAAATGGGAGGGTTAGAGTCGCCACTGCCTGATAGGGTGCAGGCAGACATCTGGGTGCCTAGATTTATCTAGTAGGCGGTTTGCGGCTTGAGATTCTAGGTAGGGTCTCGGTTACGGTCCGGAGAAGTCTGTAGACACTCCGGTCCGCCCCGTCAAATGACGGGTCCCACGGGTTTCCTAGTTTGAGTCAACTTGGCTTGGTCTATCTCACCCGATTCCTAATCCGATATGAAATTTTAGTTAAGTCTGGTCGGGACCGCCTGATTGGTGTGGGTCTCTTTATTTGATTTTATCTTGTTTATCCTGAGTGATTTGAGTCTGATTGGGTGGGCCCCGTTGGAAGGCCCACAGGATGCCAATGTGGGCTTTAGTGAAAGCCCAAGTCCCGTTTGGGGTTACGTTGGATAACCCCTTTTCGGTTTGGTTGATTTGATTGATTTTATTTAAAGTTTAAGTTGAGGATTAAGTAATTTTCATGCAAAAGTGGGCCTGGATGGTTTGGTGGGCCCATTGGGTGGGCCACACTGTGTTTGCCAAATGATTTTGATTTATCTTGATTTATTTGAGCCAAAGTGGGCTAGGCATGGGCTTGGGGCCCGCTACTTAGGTTTGGGCTTGGATGCCCAAGGCAATTAGGGTTAGGGTGTGGGTACCCTTTCCTTGTTGGTAAACGGGCTTTCCTTGAAAAGGAAGCGGGGCCCGATAGGCCCAAACCCACGGTCTCGGCCAAACCATCTAGCCTATCCAGCATGCTTCATTTTCATTGGGCTTTGGTGGGCCTCGTAGGGTTTGGCCCATTTAGTTTATTTAAGCTATCTTGTTTTATTTTCAAAAGTGATCTTGGGCTGAGTGGGCCCCGTTGGAAGGCCCACGATTCTCAAGCTAGACCCGAACGGTCCAAGACCCATGCTGGGTCTCGAGTTGACTCGAAACCCTACTGGATTAATCGGTTTGTTCGAAAAGATGATTGGAAATGGGCTAAGGGGCTGAAAACCCTAAAAATAAGGTTTTCCGGGTATAATCGAAATTCAATTTCGGTTATACCAAAAACACAGTATGACCGAAATTAAATTTCTGTCATAATGCATTTACTGCATAACCGAAATTCAAAACACTGTTTGCCTGACCTGAGTTCTCGGGCAAACACAGAAAATAACTTTTTTGGTTTTTTGAAAGGGGAACTGGTTCCCAAGGTTTCCAAGGATGCTCGGGAGATGTGTGTGCCCCTGTGTGGGCCCACAGTGGTCTGGGATGGAGGGAATGACCCTTTTAGGTCACTTCCTTGGGATTTTTAGGAGTCAAGGGGGAGGGGATCATGCAAAGGGGTTCAAAATAGCAATAAAAAGGGGGGAAACATCCCCTACATGCTTGAGGATCATGGAAAGGGGAGTGGGGACATGCTACACAACTCATGCATGTGAGATTTGCAACCCTAAACATGCATATTTCATGATATGGCGAGCATATAAAATATGGAAACCAACAATAACCTAAGTTATTATGCAAATAAAGAAGGGATTTTGGGGGTTTTAGGGGTACAATGGACATTGAAGATAGGGGAGAACATGCTCTCCGCTTTAATCAAGAAACAATGTTCGAACAGAAATTTCATGGGCCTTGAACCATACGTAGAGGACCCCTTACCCTCTCTTAGAATCACCCACATACCCCCCTTACCATGGGAGCTCATGGACATGAGAGAATGAAAAGAAAGATGAAGAACATGGCAGAAAAAATGCTCAAAATATGGAAGAAGCCAAGTTAACCAACATGCTTTGATCATGCTTATTTTAACATATGTTACATAAAAAATACCGAGGAAGCTTACCTTGAAGTGCAAACTCCCTTTGGAGGTGTGCTTGAGTCCCTTTGTGGCACCACAGCTCCCGAACAGCGCCTCCTCCTCTCCAAATGCTCCTCAAGATCTCCTCCAAGTAATGATAATAAAGGAAAAGGGTAGAAAAGGGGTTTTAGAGAGGTTTGATTTGGGTTTGGGTGTTTTAGAAGGGTTGAGAGGGTAGAGAGAGGGGGTACGAACAGAGAAGGGGGAGCCTCAAAAGCTAAAAATGGCTAACCCTTTGCAAATGTGCTACTGAAGCTCTTTTATAGACGAAAAGTGAATAAATAAATTTAATTCCGGTTATGAAGAAAATATAGTATAACCGAAATTAAATTTCGGTTATACTATAAACCATGTGTAACCGAAATTCAATTTCGGTTACACCTTTTCCCGACATTCAATCATGAGAAATCCTAGATTTTGTCGGGAAATCTGTTAGAAGATTCGAATTTTCACTTTATGAACCGGAATTGAATTTCGGTTATACACAATTTGTGTATAACCGGAATTGAATTTCGAGTGGTATCAGAGCCATTTTTCCCCAAGGATAGTGAGTATAGGTATTGAAAGTTATTTGATTAAATTTTAGTGAAAGGTATTTTGACTCCTTGCATGACCCCAAGTCGCGTAACCGTTTAAGGCCGTTGCTGTGTGCTAAAGGCCGTCTTAGGTGTAAAACGTTGACAGTCCGGGGGAAGAAATACCAATTACTAAGGTTGAAGTCGAATGACCAAAATACCCTTATGAATTATCTGAGGAGAACTATGTCTCAGAGAAGCTTAAATACGGGTCAAACAATAAACGTAGAGGAAAACAATTTAATAAATGTAGAGAAAGATTTAAACAATTGGACAATCCCAAAAGTTCCAATAGATCAAGTTTACAAGAAAGGTAGTTTTAAATTTATTTCTGATTATACAATCAAGACTGTTGAACAAACAATCTCTCTTACAAATGAACATGAAAAAATCAATCTTTTAAGCAATAAAACCTTAGAAAAACATAGACAAAAATACAATTATTTACATATAGGAATGGTTCAAATCGCAATCAAACCATTAACAAGACAAGGTTTAAATACTGCAATATTACTGTGTTTACGTGACTGTAGACACAATCAATTCAATGATTCTCTGTTAGGAATAATAGAGTCAAGCCTATACAATGGTCCGATTTACTTCAATTGTTTCCCAGATTTCTCAATTAGTCTTACGGACCCAGGTGTCCTTCAATCTTTAGTTTTGAACATCAAGTCTACAGGATATGATATGCTTCCGGGATCACTCCCATTTGCAATCATATATAGGATTCATTACAAGGCCATGACTACAATGGCAAATCCTTTAGTCAAGATTGCAAGCCCAAAAGGAGAAACTCTTCTCCTTCAAAGCAATTCTTGTGATTCAAATGTTATAGTTCCAAGAACAATTAGGTGGAATGAAGTTAGCTTCCCCAGGGAATGGAATTTTCAATCAGCTGTTACTCCTCCCAAAAGAGAAAATAGTCATTTAGATAATATAGTTCAACATGATGATGGTAGTGTAGAAATAAGATTTTCCAAATTAAGTTTTAGAAATCCAGATCTAGGTCAGTCTAGCCGAAGCAATCTAGATAGCAGAATTCCAATCTTTACAAATCCCAACTTTGAAGTAGGACAATCAAGTCGTAGGGTTCCATCCTATACTAGTCCAAGAAAATCATGCTCTTCAATTCCTTCTACAATTAATTTATCAGGAATCAAGACACAAGCAAACATAGTTAAACCAACATACAAAACCAATGAACCAGAAGAAACAGACAAAGAGTCTGAAGACCAAAATCTGTCCCCAACTTATTCTCAAATGCAAGATCCACAAACACATCCTAGTTGCGAAATGATAGAAAAACAATTTACAATAAACAAAGAATATCTTAGAAAAGATTTTTATTCTTCAAACAACAAAACAAAAAGAGAACAATTCTTCAAAAATTATGACAAAATTATAAGAAACCATATTCAATCAAAATATTATAAATTTTTAGAATTAATTCAAGAAAACGTATATTTCTTTGATTGGTTTGAAACTGATCTCACAGTCTTAGACAAACCAATAACAATTTGGAAGAATACAGAAGATAAATCCATAGCCTCTGTACATCCTCCACAAGATCAGATTAAGTTTAATAATAAACAAACAGAAATCATAGCTGCTCCTTACAAGATTAAAGATAACAATAAAGATGCCCAAGCTACGAACAAAGGTATAAACAAGATTATTGAACAAAATAATTTTACAAACAAATGTTTATATACAATAGGAAATCAAGTCGATAGGATAGAAACGATTATTCAAAAACAAGATGTTACAATTCCTTCGTCTTCAAAAAATACTCCAATTTTTAAACCAATAGAAATTCCAAAGGAATTAAACAGACAATGAGAAATTAGAGAATTTGATCAAGAAATTGATAAGAGACTTAGAGATCTCTTATATGACAATACAATAGTTCCAGAAACACAAGAAGTTCCAGAAACACAAGAAGTTCCTGTACCACAAACTCCTCTTAGGATAAGGCCAGGATCAAGTAGTCAACAAAGACAAATTGGTACAATAGAAAGACCAAATGATTTAGAAATCAATAAAATGAATTGGAAAAACACTAGGAATTACTACCCTAGACCTAGTTTTCCAGACATGCAATTAGAAGAGAAGAATCAATTCACTCAAGCCTCATTTCATCCCAATACAATCTATGAATGGAACATAGATGGCAAATCTGAGCATTTGATCATCGAAACACTCCAACACATGACAATGGTAAGCACTGCTTACAAAATCAAACAAGAAAATGTGTCTGAACAAGCAATAGCCCAAGCTTTGATAGCTGGGTTTACAGGTCAATTAAAACATTGGTGGGATAATTATCTCGCTGATATTGAAAGAGCCAATATTTTAAATTCTGTCAAGATAGATGAAAATTTTGAACCAATTAAAACTGAAGATGATCAAGAAATTCCCAATCCAGTAGAAACTTTAATTTATACAATTATGAAAATGTACATTGGAGATCCTTCCAAGTTAAAAGACAATTCTTCTGAAATTTTATTAAATCTCAGATGTAGGAAATTACAAGATTTCAAATGGTACAAAGATATGTTTTTGTCCAAAGTCCTTCTTAGAGAAGACTGCAGCCAAGCTTTCTGGAAAGAGAAGTTCTTATCCGGATTGCCACAGGCTCTGTCTGCAAAAATCAAGTCCAAATTAACTGAACAATTTAAAGGTTCAATCCCATATGATAGATTAACTTACGGAGATTTAATCTCCACAATCAATTCTAAAGCCTTAGCAATTTGTACTGAAATTCAATTAAAGAACAAACTCAAGAAAGATAGTCTAACAACAAGAAAAGAATTAGGCAGTTTTTGTGAACAATTTGGTTTCGAAAAAATTCAAACACCTTCAACAAAATCAAGAAAAAGCTACAAGTCACACAAAACATACAAGTCAAAACCACACAAATCTAAGTTTAGGAAATACAATAAATATCACAAGAAAGAAATCAAGGATGATGAAAAAGATAAGCCAAGTTCATCAAGAAAACCTTCAAAAACATTTAGAAAAAATTTAGTAAAGATAAAACTTGCTACAAATGTGGAAAAGTAGGACATTTCGCAAACAGATGTAGAGTAAAACAAAAAATTAATGAATTAGATTTATCTAATGAATTAAAAGAACAATTACAAAAAATTCTTTTAATCAATTCAGAATCTGATAAACAATCAGATACTGATTACGAAACATCAAGTGAAGAACAAATTAATCATATTCAAGATGATGATTACAATTCAGAATCTGATGAAGAATCAAGTTCTGAATCAGAATCTGAATGTGAAAAACCAAAACCATGTGTAGGAAAATGTTGCAATAAACCAAGTCTTTTTGTATTGACCAAAGAGCAAAACATATTATTAGATTTAGTTGATGAAATACAAAATCCTGAAGAGAAAAAATTAATTCTACAAAAACTTAAACAGTCACTCAATAAACCTGACAAAAATAATTTAGAAAAACAAATAGCTGATAAAACAAGAAATCCATACAATTTCAAAGAAATCGTTGGCAGATTCAAAAAGGAATCAAAAGAAGAAATATCAGTCCAAGATTTGAAACATGAAATCAATCAGATTAAACTAGAACTAAAAGAATTAAAATCAATCACAAACAATTTACAAGCACAAGTAAATATTCAAAACCAACTTACTTTCAATCAAATGAAAACAATTCATGAAAATAGGAATGATGGAGCATCTACCTCTCAGGAAACAGAAGATGTAGATGAACCAGAAAGATTTATAGATTTAATTTCACAAATCAATTTTAGAAAATGGTTAATTAGAATCAATCTAGGCGTCAATAACGAATTCAAATTAGATATAATTGCCTTAGTTGATAGTGGAGCTGATCTCAATTGTATTCAGGAAGGTATTATACCATCCAAATACTTTGAGAAAACCAAGGAAAGACTCCATACAGCAAATGGAGCAGGAATGAAAATCAATTATAAACTATCAAACGTACACATATGCAATGACAATGTCTGCTTCAAGACCCCATTCATTTTAATTAGTGATCTTAGCAAACAAGTCATTTTAGGTACTCCATTCTTAGCATTAATCCAGCCATTCACTGTCACAAATGATGGCTTAGAAACAATATGTGAAGATAGAACAATTAATTTCCGTTTTATCACTAGGCAAATAACAAGAGAAATAGATATTTTAAAACAATTATCAATATCTCCAGAAGCCAATTTAGTTCAAAGAAAAGAGAAACAAATAATGTTTCTTAAAGAAGAAATAGAAAACAAAAATATTGAACAGCAACTTAATAATCCAAGTTTAATTCAACAAATAGATAACTTTAAGAAAAAACTTGAAAGGGAAGTATGTTCTGATATTCCAAATGCCTTCTGGCATAGGAAGAAACATACAGTCTCTTTACCATGTATCC
This sequence comes from Buxus sempervirens, assembly GCA_947561395.2. Taxonomy (NCBI): domain Eukaryota; kingdom Viridiplantae; phylum Streptophyta; class Magnoliopsida; order Buxales; family Buxaceae; genus Buxus; species Buxus sempervirens. The sequence continues at coordinate 35,334,221 of OX387188.1, read as the reverse complement.
CAGATTTTCAAGAAAATAAAATTCCAACTAAAGCTAGACCAATCCAAATGTCTCAAGAGTTACTTCAATTTTTTAAACAAGAAATCAATGATTTACTTAAGAAAAACATTATTAGGCCAAGTAAATCCCCTTGGAGTTGTTCTGCGTTCTATGTTAACAAGAACTCAGAAATTGAAAGAGGAACTCCAAGATTAGTAATCAATTATAAACCGTTAAACGATGCCTTACAATGGATAAGGTATCCAATTCCTAATAAACAAGACTTAATCCAAAGATTACATAATGCTAGAGTTTTTTCGAAATTCGATATGAAGTCTGGATTTTGGCAGATCCAGATAGCAGAACAAGATCGATACAAAACAGCATTTACAGTTCCATTTGGACATTACGAATGGAATGTAATGCCATTCGGTCTTAAGAATGCTCCTTCAGAATTTCAAAAAATTATGAATGAAATATTCAATCCATATGACAAATTTACAATTGTTTATATTGATGATGTTTTAGTCTTTTCTTCATCAATATCACAACATTGGAAACATTTAAATCAATTCTACAATATAATAAAACAAAATGGACTGGTAATCTCCAAACCCAAAATTGTTTTATTCCAAACAAAAATAAAATTTTTAGGTCATATTATTTATCAAGGAACCATTCGTCCCATTGAGAGATCACTCTCATTTGGAGATAAATTTCCTGATGAAATCAAAGATAAGAAACAGTTACAAAGATTCTTAGGAAGTCTGAATTATGTAACAGATTTCTTTCCAAATTTAAGTCAAGAAGTTCAATTGCTCAGAAAAAGACTCAAAAGGACTCCCGGTCCATGGACTCCGGAGCATATTGCAATTGTTCAAAAAATCAAGAAACAAGTTAAACACTTGCCATGTTTAACTTTACCCAATCCTGATGCTTTCAAGATAGTTGAAACAGATGCATCAGATATAGGATACGGAGGTATTCTCAAACAAAAAATAGACAAAAAGGAACAATTAGTTAAATTTACAAGTGGAACTTGGAATCCAACTCAATCCAACTATTCTACAATCAAAAAAGAGATTTTATCAATGGTTTTATGTATTTCAAAATTTCAATCGGATTTACTCAATCAAAAATTTCTTTTGAGAGTTGATTGTAAAGCAGCAAAAAGTGTTTTACAAAAGGATGTCAAGAATTTAGCTTCAAAACAAATTTTTGCCAGATGGCAAGCTATACTTAGTATATTTGATTTCGATATTGAGTTTATTAAAGGAGAACATAATTCTCTTCCTGACTTCTTAACCCGTGAATTCCTCCAGGGCCAAGATGCCAAGGAAACTTCAAACCATCCCTCCTAAGCTCAATCCAGTCACCAGAGCCCAACAAGCAAGACAAGCCCAACAATCCATGGCATCAAAACCCCAATATACCACACCTCAATCATATGCCCAATTTGCTCAAGATCCAAATGCATCCCAATCGACTAGTCCAGCCCAAAGGTTAGCTGGTTTTATCCAAGCCCAACCTTCTTCCAATACAAGTTCAAAAACCAATAAATCTACCCAAAGGGTCTCACCCTTTCAAGCAAAAACATGGGCTGCTGATGCAGAAAAACAAGATGAAGAAGATCTGAGAATTCAATTACTTCAATTAGAACAAACCAAAGAATTAGATTTGAATTCTCAACCATTCAGGGAAGTCGTCAAGAAAAACAAAGGCAAACAATTGGCAAGACCCTCTGCATCAAGTCAAATTGTGGCGACCAAACCTGGTCCCGCACCTTTAATTTCTGCAAAATCGTTTTCTGCAAACCAATCAAATTATTTGATAAAACCAAGAAGTCTTTTACAAGTCCTTACAATCGAAGAAGAATTTTATCACCCTGATCCAGATCAGTGTGCTCAAAACTATTTTCACAATCACAATTTTTCAAATGAACAAGAATTTCCATGTGGTTTTACAAACAAGACTCAAAAGTTTTATGAATTTATTTTAGTTGATTCAAAATCTGTTTTAATCAAACACTATCCAGGCTCTGGACCCGAGCCTTATGTAACCCATTCCACATGTCAAATCCTCCAAGTGCACAATCTATCTTCCTGGGGCAATCATCCTCTCGCAGCCAGAAGATTCTCCCAACCATTTGAGCCTCAATTTTACAATTATTTTGACTATACCACTGCCTGGTACAATACATTTTACCTAAGACCCACGAGTCACTCATGGCTCATATTTTTCAAGCATCAATTTGTTGAAACAATCCCAGCCTGGTTCCTCCAATGGTGGGCTCATTTTGGCCTTATTCCAGACAATCTTCCAGAAGAAAGCATGCCAGGTTTCTCCTTATTTGCCAAACTTTACAAGAATACCAGACCCCATCTTAACCATTTCCCATGTCTTTTCCATTTCTTTTTTCATTTCAAACTTGCCTGGATCGTCAGTTGGGACTATACCATTGAAGATGCAGGCCCCTTTCCAATATTAGCAAGACAATTCAGAACCAAATGGTGGGATAAATTTGAAATCACCCACACATTGGTTCCTCATATCAAGCAATGGTTACTCGGACAAGAAAGAACTTTACAGCAACAGCAGAAGAAAATCAAGAAACCAGAACAAGATCAATTTCTTATGACCAAGTCTCAAGTTCAAGCAGGTCTTGCAGGAGCAATGACTAAAGAACAATACAAGAAATTCCTTCAAGAAGCCCTCCTGGCGGTTGATTCTCAAACTCAAGAAGTTGAACAAAAATCAGAAGAATCAGTTGGTGACTATGATCCAGATGATCCGGAAGATTTCATTGTTCATCTCAATGATTAAAATTAACAAGTGGCAAGATTTCAAAACAAGTGGCAAGATTATCAAGTCAAAGTTACTGTAGCAATCACTGTAGCAGATCACTGTTCACTATAGCGGGACAACTGTTCACTGTAGCGGGACACTGTTACATTTTACTATTCGGATGTCAAATTTTAGTTTCAAGTCCGTGGGTCTCCTTTGCTTATTTAAGGAGACCCCTTCCCTCATTTCAGATCATCTTCGACTATCGTCTTCTTTCTTCAACCTTCGATCTTCTATCTTCATCCATCTTCTCCAATCTTTTCAAGTTCAAGATCAATTACTTTCAAGACCAAGGTTCCAGAAGATCACCTTAGCCTTGTAAGTCCAATCTTTTCAATTTTTACCAATTATTCAAGTCAATCTCACCTTCTACCTTTCGTCAAGTCTTAGTTGTTCTCCATAGTATGTATTTTCAAGTATATTTGTAGATCTTCAAGTGTAATCGTAGTTTGCAAGAATATCATGTACTTTTTCGTATGATTCAATAAATATCAAGATTACTTCTTTAAATCTCACACTTTGTTAGCACACACGCCAAGTAGATCTCGTGGTTGGTGCTACGGCTGTGGTTCCACAGATCTGCTTACGACGGATGGCTCAGCCGCCGGTTTTCTAATTTCTTTACAAGATATAATCAATTAAACAAATCAATCCTTCAAGATCAATTCATGGCTGGCTCTGCCGCCTTGACTCTTTAAAATCAACCCGATCTAGAACAAGGGTCGTCTAGTAGGCACTGCAGCCTCTGCTAGACACTACCGGAAAAGAAGAAAGGAACCAAGTATCTCTAAGGAGAAAAAGGTTACCCTGTCATCTCCCTGTATGACAGAGAAAGTATTCTGGATCTAGACGGTTCATTGATATTTTAGAGTATCAATTGATCAGATCTATTGATCTGTTTAGTTTAATCAATCAATTTTCATTTCTGTTTAACAAGTTATTTCCGCTGTTTATTTCTATTTCTTCTTTGTTATTATTGTTTAACCAAAACGTTAAGCGTAAGATCCTGTATCGAGTGGTATCAAAGTTTGTGTATAACCGAAATTCAATTCCGGTTACTCTGCCAATATTTTTTATATTTGCAGATTGCCCCCCGGATTTGACCGATTTGACACTTGAGATAACTGCAGATTGCCCCCTGCGCAATTTCAGTTCAATCCCTGAGATATTTTGTAGATTTTTGATATTTACAGATTGATCCTTGAGATATTTATCTGCGTTTCTTGTCACGTGTGCAGTTCCTTTGCCACGTGTGCAGTTTCCGGCATTGATGCCTAGAAACTTCAACTGCTCATATCTTTTTCATCTGGACTCCGATTTTGGCAAATTCAGTTGCGTTAGAATCGTATCAGAGCCCTCTATCCATTGGGATAGGGTTAAGCAGCTGATCCAAGGTTTAGCTGAAAGTCAACTTTCGGCTCCCCCTTAAGTTTGACCAGCACATATCTTCTTCATCCGGACCCTGATCTGAGCAAACTCAGTTGCATTAGAATCGTGTCGGAATTTCCTAATCATTGGGAAGAAGTATGGTAGCCAATTAGCACTTGTCAAAAGGTCAATTTTTGGTTCCTTAAGGTTTTGAGCTGTTCTGCTGTCTTTTAGCACATTTTTTGTTTTCTTCTTTTTTTTTTCTTTTTGGTTTGATCAAAATTTGGGTGCTTACACTTACAAAAATAATTACCTTTCACTTCCTAGCTAACTATGGATCCACACTAAGCACTGCCTGCTAGACACAACGCACAACCAAAATATATTTAATAATAACTTGTCTCAAAAGTAAGATATCCATAACAATAGAATAAGTTCCCAATCAACCATAATCATCTCATCCCAAGATACATGAAAGAGGATTTTAACCACTTCGAGATACACGGAGGAAAAACAATGATTTTGCCCATTTATCGATGAAACCATATGCAAATATTCAGAAATATAATATTGAAAGTAAGAAATTGTTCAAAACTGAAATTAAATAGAAAACACCTTTCCAAACCTTAAAACCATGTTATCTTACCAAAATATGCTAAATTCCTTGATTAATTGCCTAAACAGTTATTTATTAATGTGAACACTCTTAAGTTACTTATATTTAAGTGTTAAATAACCTACTAAATCAATATATTAATTCTTACATAGATTCATCTCCTAATTGGTTGTTATTCAAAACATTTACTTAATAATTTCAAAATTCTCCTCTCATAGAACCTAAGGTGTCAAAACTTATTAACTTTGATATTTAGTACATCCAAAGGGTAATTTAGATCTGTAGTGAAGTTTAGGAATAGGGTGTATTAACCAAAACTAATTCTAAATAGGTTAAGTCCAATTATTACTTCATAATACCTTTTTATAGTCCATCTTTATATTCATCGTTCCAAATTAATATTCTTTTGTCCAAATTGAATTCCGTCACTTCTTACATCTCAAATTAACCTAATTACAGGTGTTACAACTTTATAATTCCAAAAAAAAATCATTAAAAAAAGATTTTGGCATAAAATCCAAAAATCCGAAAATCTGAAAAATCTGACAAAGGTCGCTCGAGCGGCTTGTCAAGCGCCCTTTTCTGGGTGATATTTTACTTAGTTTCTCGGGTGCGCGCTCGAGCGTTCTCCTAGGCGTTGAACTTCTAGGTTCTATTATTCTGTTTATAAAATACACAGGCGAGGCGCCTGCGATTGCTATCGAGCGGCCACTTGGGTGCTCAGCCAAAATTCACTATATTTCTAGGTTTTCTGATTTCCGAAATATACAATAATTTTTATAATTTTAAATTGTTTCTTATCATCATATTTTTATTCTAAATTACTTCTAGGACATTCCTAACCTATTCTCAGTAATTATAAGTTGATCTAAGATTTCCTACTTAATTAAATTTCTTATAATCATCACTTTTAAAAGTGTATGAAAGCAAAACCATCTTATAAAACTCTCAACTTTTAAAACCAAGATCTGAATCAAAACAAACCATGATAAAACATCTAAACCATACGAAAATCATGCAATTTCCTCAGTGTTCAAAGTGTTTGCTACTTGCCTCAATATAAGAAGTTATTCTCCCAAGAAACTCGAATATCCACCGATTTTCTGAGCTTAATTGCACCACTTTAGACTTCTCCAAATCAAATCTCCACCTTTCAGATTGAAGTCCTACAAATCAAGAACATAACCTCCAAATTTGAGGCCAATCCAACAGCTGGATCTTTCTAGATCTCAATTCTAACATGGCTGGTCGGATTTCTGCAACTCTCCTTCTTCATGAAACACCTTTTTCTTCTCTTTATCTCTCTTTCTATTTTCTCTAACCCTATGCACGAATTTTCCCTCTTCTTTTCTCCTTATGATTGACTGAATGGAAACCCAAAACCTTCCCTAAAGCCTTCCTTTTATAAGCTCTCCTAATTAGAAGTTCTAATAGGTTTAGGAGACTTTCCAACTTTCCCACTTGCACCTATTTCCTTATTTCTCTCTTGTAACCTTATTTCTTAATTCGCTTAGAATTAGAAACTCTTAATTTACTAATTTTCGTGCTATTTCTCATCCTTATTTTTAAACATTAGCTAAACACTTAAAGATCTCCTATATTACTCAAATTAAGGCTCATAAATAAGCATAATTACCATTAGGTCATTTTTCATTCTTTTAAACCTTAAATTCATTATTTAAATCCAACTAAACTAAAATTTGGTCTAATTAAGTTTCTTAACTTAATAATTAATTATTTTATTCTTTTCATGGATTTGACTAATTAAAAATGATCAAACTACCCTTTCTTTAATTTCCACACTTAATCATTGAATTTCTCCACAATCCTTCAAATTCTATTCTTCTTATTATTTTTCTTCCTAATTTGAAATCTAAATCCTAAATATTAACTTTATAAGTTCTCACTTTTAATATAATTCAGATTCCTATACTTAATTCCTATTTTTCCTCTTGAAATTTATTTACACTTCCAATTCTCTCTAATTTACTTATTAATTATTTATTTATATTATATTAGGAAAATCCAGAGTTCTACACAGATGGATGTAATGTTGGAGAGAACAATTGCAAAACTGATGTTAGTTTTTGGAAAAGTTGAGGCAGTTTTGACCGTTCTACCCTTTTATTAATAAATCTTTTCAACAGTGTAAGGGCTGTGTTTGGAAAGTTGTGTATCTTGTTCGACACGATTCCCAAGGGGCCTCTTCTCATTACATATAGTATAGATTAGCTAGTATGTATGTATACATAAGTTATTGCATAAGTTATCGTCAAATTAGAAAAAAAAAAGGAAAAAGAAAAAGATCACTTATTAATTTGAAGATCATATCTAATTAAATAAATAGATGGCCGCTATTAATATGAGAACTAAATTATTACGTATTTCTGTAAGACTCCAACCCAGCTAGGTATTGTCTGCTTTGGGCCTAAGCCCACACTGTTTTGTCTCCAAAGGCGCCTCTAATAAATTATGTAGGATTAGGATGTCACAACTTCTATGTATTTCAATATTTGTAATGGGTGTTCTTTTTGCATTTCTCCACCTTGCGACTTTGGTTAGTCCCACAACCACACTCCACCTCAATGAAGATTTCCATAGCTTCCACTACCACCACTATCTTTTGCCGACAATCATAATTCTCAATATAGAAAATTATCATGCTCCACCAAAAAAGCATACACACTCAGAATAAACCAATTCCAAGCCTTTGACTTCGGCCCATGTCGAAAAACAACCTTGCTGAAAAATTATAGTGTAACTTTCTTGTTTGGCTTTCTTGAACGTTCATCAGCCATTGACCTGAATTTCCACCACACACCCTGCATCAATGCCAAACTAATGCCCGTGTGCAAACTTGTGGAACCGCAAACATTAACACATCCTTATCATGGCAACTTTGGGAACTAATGGCATGCCATAAGGATGTACATACCCATTTTTAAAGGATATCAATGTCTTCCATGGAGAGAGACACAATGATAGCGTCATTACCAGTATCTCCATTTACTGACTTGGAGCCCTTTACCGAACCCGCTCCAGCTCTTATACAATTTTTCTTGACGTTCTTTATGCACTTCTGCCTGGATGAATTTTACTGTAATGTATCCACACTACCACACCAAAGCTCCACCGCACCGAAAAGAACGTGGATGTTATGAAGAACCGAGCTCCAATACCACTTGTTGGGATTTGTGTCGCAAGATCACCATAAGTATGGATACATAAATCCAACTTATACTACACCCACATCCACTAGAAAAACAGAAAGAGTAAACAAGATAAAATATATGTGGTTCGGCAAAAACCTGCCTACGTCCATGGAGAAATAACTTGCTCTTTACTTAAGAATAATACCCGTACAAGAAAATAACCCTTTGAGTTTAAATCCAAACCCAGAACCCTTGTACACCTTATTCTCAATCCCCCCAAAAGACTACATTTTTTCTCTCCCCTTTTGTCTCTACCTTTCAAGAGATCCCTATACTCTTATTTATAACCACATGTTCAAGAAACTTTAAAAACCTTCTAATTTCAATATACAAGATAGAAACCTTCTAATTTCACCTAAGAAAGTTTCCAAAACATCTAATATAGCAACCTTTTAATTTCATACCTAAGAAAGTTCCTAAAGTCACCACTCCACCAAAGGAGCAACCCTAACAATAGATTTAGCAAAACTGCATTTCATATACATTTTATATACCCCAAATGTCTATACTTTTTTTTTTCTTTTGGTGAGATACCCAAATGTCTCTACACCTTATAGTGGAGGGCCTAGAGCATTGAATATCATGGTATATCTTTACTTTCTCCCCAGCACAATTCAATGATGTGGTGTGTGCGACGCAAATTAAAGTAGCCCTAAACAAGGACGAAAGATATATATTATATTCGGGGCTATTTTTCCAGATCTTGGTTCTGTTTTCATTATTCAAGATGGTTAAGACGTACATAAGGATTCATTGTATTATGTCCAGTCAAGGATAACGGCATAAGATCTTGACATGATCAAATTACATCAACTTTAATTCTGGCCAAGATTAAATCGACTGTAACATCAAGTTCACATCAAATTTGGGTAAGATCAAGTTTAATATCTCTTATTATCAGTCTGGGTCCATCATCAACCTACAAATTGCTTACCCACTAGCAGAAGCCACCATCATCATACTTGGACCATTAGAACCGACAACTTTTTAAAGGAAATTATGAAAACAACCCATTTTTCCTGTGTATTTATAAAAACATACTTTGAAAAGTCAAATATTAAAAAACATACAACTTTTCTCATGTAATTGCATTTCAATCCAAAATCACTGTAAATCAATTAATCACATACTTTGTGATTAATTGATAGGATGTTCAATTACACCAATTGAACTATCAACATTAAAATTTTTTGATTAATCTAGTGGTAGTTTCGATTAATCGAAAAGTCACAAAGATTAACGAAGATTCACGATGAACTAATGTGTATTCGTGGATTATTAAACTTGTATTTTTCGAAGATTTAACTTGTATCCTACGATGATCGTACTTGTTTCCATGACAGTCAACCTAACATCCTACGTTTATGTTGTATGTATCCCACAAAAATCATACTTGTATTCGTCAATGATTCGTCTAATATCCTTGAAGATCTAATATGTATCCTTCGATGATTTGAAATTTCGATTAACCAAAATTTTAAATTGTGATTTTGCGATTAATCGAAAGGTCTTCAATTGATCGAAATTCATGGACGCGTGATCAACGCACGCTATTTGGCACGAACGTTAATGTCTGGGTTGAACGCATGATTAAAGCCCGTTCAACATTCATACGTCCATTCGGTTTTGAATAATCTACATTCATACGATTAATCAAAAGGTAATTATTAATAAATAAACAATGATTTCGGACTGAAAAGCAATTAGATGGTAAAAGTTGCATATTCTTGAACATTTGATTTTTCCAAGCATGTTTTTATAAATACATGAAAAAAATGGGTGGTTTTCATAATTTTCCCATAAGAAGCCGAAGTCTGTCAACGTGTGTGATGCTGTTCTGATCTGGAATCTTTGAACGATGCTTATCAAAACTTCATTTCTTATCTGGGAATCTTTGAACGATGCTTCGGAAGACTTCATGAGACCTTTGATGAGCATGATACGATACTTCTGGAGACTTCATGAGACCTTGATGAGCATGATCACTTTAATTTTATGATCTTTGTGCTATTAAGTTGTATTACTTTTTGCATGAAAGATCGTTTAGTTGTAACTAATTAAAAACAAAGATTTGAATTTCAGTATCTCCGTACTTTCCCTTTTCTTGCTTTCATCTCGTGAGAAAACGGCTACCGGTAGTTGAGTGCATGCGATTAGCACGGCTGTGCTCATTCGTTCCGTCCTTTTTTTTCTATAAATAGAAGTTTTGGAAAGTTCTTGTTATGTCATCCCAAGCATAAGCCCCTCTTTCTCTCTTCTCGTCCCCCCTCCCCCCTCTTTTTCTTTCTTACCTTCTCTCATTCGCTCTCCTTCTATAGGGTAACTACTAAATTTAGAAAGATACAAGAAGAAAGAGGCAATGGTGATGCTGTTGATGAGGAAGAACTTGGATTCTACATCTCACTCCCTTGTGTTCTCTGTCATCACCTTCTCTCTCCTCCTCCGTCTCTCTCTCCAATATTGTATAGTTTATAAAAGATACATGAAGGGAGAGACAGTGGTGATGCTGTTGACAGAAGATAGAGAGCACAGATGATGAAATGTATGGGTTTTGCATCTCACTCCTTTGTGCTCTCTATGCTTCTGTCATCACCTTCTCTCTCTTCCTCTCTCCTCATTGTGCCAATGACTTGATTTATTTTATTACAAGATATATGAAAAGGGGGCCAGTGGTAGTGCTGTTGACAGAAGATAGAGAGCACAGATGGTGGCATGCAATGGGTATGCATCTCACACCTTTGTGCTCTCTATGCTTCTGTCATCACCCTCTCTCTTTCTCTCTCTCTCTCTCTATGTTTCTGTCACTGTATAAGATAGAGTCTGTATTTCACTCCTTTAATTTAAGATCTCTACCACCCAACCTAACCCCCCATCTCTCTCACTCCCAAACACACACCCCTGTTTGTACTCAAACATGGAACATCAGTTGATTTGGCATAGTAAGATCTGAAGAGAGCAGACTCCGATGATGTTTACAGAAGATAGAGAGCACAGATGATGAAATTCGAGGCACTGATCCTCTCAGTACTCCTTTGTGCTTTATGCTTCTGTCATCACCTTCAACTCCTACTCTCTTCTCTACTACTACTACTACTACAATGACAATAAATTTAAACAACTGTTTGATTTTGTTCTTTGCAGATTTCTTTTCTTATGAAACAGGGATGTTGCAGTGGCAAAAGACACCTTAAATGTTTGTTTGAATTTTCCTTTTTAATTATATCTTTTGCAGGTTGACTTGGGTAAGTTGAAAGATGTACAGTTCCCTTCAAATGGTTGCATATATGAGCTGGTGTGGACCATGGGAATATAACCACTTGCCTGTATAGGATAAAGAACTATGCAAAAATTCCTCTAACAAAAGCTGCAAATGGTGGGGTTGACCTTTGAGGAGATCTGAAAACTGGAAAAAGTGATAGTTGTGTGATCATCGTTTAGTGGGATTTTATTGTAATTTCATGTGTCTCCCATTTTTGGTTTCTCCCTCATTTCAATATTCTGTACAACTTCAAAGTGTGCAAGTTTTGTAGATGATATGTAAGAACAAAGAAATGTTTGCGAGGAATTAATTCTATGAAACAAACGAAGGTTAATTACTCTCACATGCAACAAGTTTTTGTGTAAGGGCAACAAAATTTGCTTTTCCTGAATATGCTTGTATAGATTACAGTAAAAAGCCCTATATATAAGAAACCCAAATATGGACATAAACCTAATTCCAAGACTACCTTAACACTAATAAGACATGGACACAATCAAAACTATGAGACCACTACAAGCTCGCCTTTCTGAGATCAAATCATCTATGGCATTCCATGGGGTATGAACTAGATTCAACATATTGCACAGGGAGCAGACAGTTCCAATCCCTCTCCTATACTGTAAATTTGCAAATTAATGAGACTTAGTTTCAACCAGGGAGAGTTCAAGTGGAATTTTGCAAGTACAGTTTTAGCCATAAACAAGTGGAGTGTATCAAAAGATAAAACAAACAAGTTTTATTTAGATTTTTGGCTGTTTTTTTTTCCCCCCAAATGGCTTTAGGGTTTACAAGTGCTGCTTCTAATGGAAATAATTAAGGAGTTAAATGTTTAAGAATTTTGAGGTACTTTCAAGTTTTTCACTTGTGCTGTCAAGATCTTATCTTGTGTTACAGCAGTCATCCTTATCAAAAGATAAAACTAACAAGTTTTATTTAGATTTTTGGCTGTTATTTTTTTCAAATGGCTTTAGGGTTTACAAGTGCTGCTTCTAATGGCTATAATTAAGGATTTAAATGTTTAAGAATTTTGAGGTGCTTTTAAGTTTCTCACTTGTGTAGTCAAGATCTTATCTTGTGTTACAGTAGTCATCCTTTTTTTGCATGTTTTGGCTTCATTAAAAACTTATTGATTGATTTCCCTTCTTATTACATTACCATTCCTTTCATTTAAAAATCTCTAAGAACTTTAAAATTCCGAATATAATAAATTACACATGTAAATAAGAAATGTTCTACAGACTACGGAAGTTATTGAAACTACATTAATGACTTCTAATTTTAAATTCTTGATGTGACCACTTTCATGGAGTCTCGATTAGTTCCTAAAAATCAATTATATAATATTTACTTATTTATTGAATGTAAAATTCTAAGTTTCACTATTTTTTTTTGTTCTTTCTGTGTTTAATATTGCTCGAGCGAAATGACTCAAACGATGAAACATTATACTGCTAACAAAATTCTTGAATCGAATTTACTCTTTGATAGAAAGTTGACAAGTAAAAAGAGTTTACAAAATAATTTAAGGCTTTAACGAGAGAGAGAAAAAAAAGGAAGAAATAAAGAAACTCCAAAAGTAGTTTTAAAAGGAGAAGAAAAATATTTAATAAAGAAATACTTAGATGGAAGAAATTATGAAGTGTCTAGCTTTAGTAAAACCAATGGCGTCCATCAAGATCAAATTACATATTCCTGTTATGGGGCTTCTCAAAAGCTGAAAAAAAAGTTTGACCATTGCAGTTCTGAAGCTAACAGCGCGTAGGTATATATTCCTTGAATCCATTTCAACTTCAAGATGTCTGAAACCAATCTCGGCCCAATTGCCATTGATAGTTGCATCATCCATGGAGGCCAGGAAGTTCAGATAGGTCCATTAAGGTCTATAGCAGGCCCGTTTTTGAGGAATGATATTGCCAAGCTAGTGTACATGTCTCTCTCTGTGTGTTGAATCTTGAGATGTTCAGACAAGGTAGCACAATGTTTAGCTTTGTCAAACTAAATACATCTCCTGGTTATTTAATCTGGAGTATGGATGTACAATCAACCCTTTTGGGTATATTCCTCACTGATTGATAACGATATCGTTACGGATAAATAATAGTTCAAATTCAAACAGAAGCTAACAGCAAAGGATCAGATCTACTTCTTTCTTTTAGATCTCATGACTCTGTACATCTTTGAATTTTCAAATATTGGTTTTTTGTAACAGTACAGTATTTAAATTGGTTTATTGCAACATAACAGTATATATAAAGAAATCAATTCTCACTTGTAATGTGTTGCGAGAATTTATGCACAGAAACTGTTTTCGTTTTACTGATTGTATGAAGATAATGCCTCATTGCCATTGGGTCCTACAGTTTTGTTCTAGGTTGTATCCCAAAGGTCTCACTGCTCGAAGTAATCAGAAGCCTTTCTCCTCCTCAATTCCAAGATCATACACGTTGGCTCATGGTACACTAAAAGTGATTGTCATCTCCAAGCATTCAGTGACGCACACTGGGCAGGAGATCCTGTAATTGTCGATCCATTAATACCGGCTATGCCGTCTTCCTTGGTTCATGTCTCATTTCCTGGTGTGCCAAGAAACAGTCTGCGGTTGCCCGGTCCAGTACTGAAGCCAAGTATAGGGCCTTAGCCATGGTCACTGCCGAACTATATTGGGTTCGCATGTTGCTCAAGGATTTGTGCATTACTCTCCCCGCTGCCCCTACCATCTGGTGTGATAACAGTGGTGCCATTGCACTTGCTTCCAACCCTGTCTTCCACGCTAGACAAAGCACATCGAAGTCGACTTTCATTTCATCCATGAGAAAGTAGCAAAATCAGGACATATCATTCTAGTTCCTTGGCTCATCTGATCAAGTAGCTGACAAGTTCACTAAAGGCCTTAGCTCTGCCCGATTTTGTCTTCCACGTTCCAAGCTAATGGCGACAGCTCTCCCCATTAGCTTGCAAGCAGGTGTTAGACAGGTAATCCAAGAAACTAACTCCTCCGTGTTGTACACGTCTCCCATAAGGAGACTTAAAGTGGCACAATGCCACTTGGACTCTATTGTTTTGATTTCCCGATTAAACTAGGAAGCGGGTTAAAGATAATTATCCTAATGTAGTTAAGTGGTTTATATCCTAATAAAGTCCAATTCTCTTGGTGGAGGAATAGACATATTAGGAATTCAAGTTATGATTGAATAAGTCCTGATTTAGTATAAATAGAAGCCTAGATCCCATCAATCTAGACCATCCGGTAAAATACACTAAATCAGAAACTTCCCGTCTGTTTCCCTATTCTCTCTCTCTCTCTAGATGTTAGGGTCTCTATAACGTGGGAGTGCAGGCTTCAAATATAGAAAGCTTCCGCAGATTTCCTTCATCAAACAACACTTAATCCTAATGGCCAGAAGTATGTATAGTTGATTTAAATTTCTTATACTCCGAAGATCATTCATTGGAAGACCAGCACTTATCTGACGCAGAGACTCACAAAAATAATGATTTATCTCATCTACCAACCAAAGGGGATTCTGATTTATGTAATGCAACAAACCCCAAAGCTCATTCTCGGTTGATATCTTATTGTAGCTTATCCATCACCTCCTGACAAATAGGAGATATAACCAGCCTCTCTAGATAAACTCTGTACTCTACATATCTCCATGTAATTCTATCTGTAAGTGTATATAAATAGAACAAGGCACTCACTGCAAAAGGTACTTGAGTAAGCCGATTAATTCATATATTCTCGGGGCCAAGGTCCAGCATCCTTTTAATGGTATAAGGAAATAAAGTTGTGTCTAATCAATAACTTAAGTTATTGATTTAGTAGTAAGCAGTTTATCCTAACATAACCAACCCCATTAAACATAAAAAAGAAGGCTTCATTAATTCCCATTTAATAACTCAAAATTAGCTAATTAATTACTCAAGGGAACTGATGCCCCCAGTTCAACATCATCTTTAAACAATTTACTGTAAAGGTGCTGTGTAAAAGTGGTGGTGCTGTCCAGGAAATAAAGCACAAACGACATAAAACAGCAGCACACAAGCATGGGTATAGGGCCGAAGATCCAAAGGAAAAGCGGGAACGACAGATAGAATGCTCGCAAACCAAGAGACCAGAAGAAGCTACCTCGATTCAAGCTTCTGGCAACGTACTCGGTCAAGTCTTTGTTGTCTTTTAAGTGAGGCAATGTGACCAAGAAGCTAACATGTGCATAGTATCTAATGGACTGTACATTGCAGAGGAAGGCCACAAGGAAGCAAAGCAAGATAGTGAAGTACTTGATGGAAGCGATCATGGAGTTCTTACTCCCGTAAATCAACTTGGATGATGCGCTGTTGGAGTTGTTTGTGCTGTAGACGACTACACCAATAAGTGAACTGAGGGTGATTGCAGTTGTTGCGAGCAGTGTTGATGCCATAATGTTGTTTCGTATTGTTTGGACTGCCAATATGCCGTTCTTTGCAGGATCCTGAGAGGTAGTAAAGAGAGAGTAAATTGTCCATAGATCATGCTCAGATTTTTACTTAGAAAAACATAATCAATTGTTACGACCTAGATGTTAAGTGTTTAACTAATGAAATCCCCCATAAGCCTTGGGTTTTTGGAGCAACGGTTACTCATGTAACAAATGGTATCAGAGCCAACTACCGCGTATAAATGGTATCAGAGCCAACTACCGCATCCCAAGTTTGAGTTTGCATCTCGAGTTTGAGTCTTAGAGCGGGCGACAGGCAACCTATAGGCGAGATTAAAATGCTGGGCCGCCATAGACGTTGACCACGCAAAGATGGGTTTTTTTTTTTTTCGTTTTTTGGAGCTCAAGGTATTCGGGCCTACTTACATTCAACCGATTAATCGGTTGATTAATCCCTGAGAGCCCATGCAAGGCCCTGCAACCCATATGACCCGGTTAAGTCTAAGGCCCACAGACTTTAAGCAGGTAGCCCCAAAGAATTGATAATAACTAAGAAGTTTGACCCTGAGACCTTGGAGAGAGCACGCCCCCCGGCCCAAGCCTTGACCACTAGCCGCAAAGATGGTTTTTGGAGCAACGGTTAGTCACGTACCATGAATTTACACTTAATTTCCTTTCTACAAGCGAGGAATCAAGTTTCTAGACTGATTCTGTAAGATATGAACAATGGGACTTTTGAATCATATTCTCTACCTCATGGATTTTAAACTGATCACATACAGATTTTCAAGACCTTGAAATCAGACGGTGAGATTCAGATGTAATATTGGTTTGAGCGCAACGTGTCACAATCTCCATTGATCAAAACTAAAGGTTCCTTATTCTTTGACTAAATAAAGATAAGAACAAACAGTTCAAAATAATTTAGCAATTAATTAGAAAATAGAAAAATAAAATAGAGGGAGAGAGAGGGGCAGAAGAACGAGAGGTAGAGAAAGAAAAGAGAGAGGCGAAGGACTTACAGACATCATGTACATGACCCACTGATGCCTGCTTTGGGCGTTTAAGCCGATGACGGTTCGTCTTGGGTGGCGCAGAATGGTCAACAAGAGCCACCCGTGATAGATCCCCATCACCACTAACCCTGCCGGCACCACCACCGCATCCAGGTACTCTTCCTCCATCACCCCCCTTCTCTTTCACTCGATCTCTTTCTTCGTCTCTTTTTTTGGTTTTTTCCTCTCACCGCCAAGGAATGAGTAACGATCACGTGATTCCAAGCTCACCTTATGCGGCCTAGGCCCCACACGTGATCATCGTCCGTTATCATCTGCACATAAGGAAAAATGAAAACGACACGCACAAGGAGTCCGGGCCAATTAGGAGTCTCGCACTGAACCGGCAAGTTCGACCGGTTATGAGAAGCAGTCAACCATATTCACGAGAACCAGTTGGTTTGAAAAAGAGAGACCAATTAAACGAACGGCGTTTCAATGTTGCGCATGCAAGCATCGACTAGTCTTCAACTACGAGTCTTTGCATATTCCTTCGCCCCTTAATCTCTCTACCAACCCATAGCCTTTATATAGAAGCGAAACCACTCCTTAGCATTATTGCATAGCTCCTCATTAGTTCTCATCCTTTGCCTTTCAATCTCGAATATGACTCGCCACCGAGATCCACCACCGCCACCAGGTGGGCCGTTCCCGCCTCCACCACCGGGACCACCCGGTCCTCCACCACCATTTTTCACTCCTCCTCCACAACCTCCTGGACCACCAGGTCCAGCCTACCCTCCACCTCCCGCTGTTTTCCTTCCACCACCACCAGGCCCACCACATCCTCCTCCACCCCCCTTTTTTGATCCTTATGCACCACATCCGCCCCCGCCTCGCCCACCACCACCTTTTTAGCGTATACGAAGGGTGTAAATGGAATGATGCTTTCCTTCATGCATCAAGATTTAGATACTAAATATATAGATCTAGAGGGTTGTAGCATCTCAGGTGAAGAAGTACGTCCTTGTAATTGTAGAACATCAAGGCTGTGTGAGACTATTAAGGCCATGGATTGTCAATCGTATGGAATCCTCTTCTCTCTCTCTCTCTCTTTTTGAACTTTCAATATATTTATGAATCATGTATTGTTCATATTAGAGGTGGCAATTGTGACCCGTGACCCGCCAACCCGCCCGAACTCGCCTGGTCTTAAGCGGGTTAGGGTTGATTGTTTCAATAAACGGGTTGGGTTAGGGTCATGAATTCTCAACCCGATCATAAACGGATTAGGTTAGGGTTTGACCCCTCAACCCGAAATGACTCGATTACAACCCATTTATTTTTTTGTATAATAGAAGTTTGGAAAATTATAATAACAATACTTGTGGTTATTTAATATTTCTTCTTTTAATATAAAGAATCACAAAAGATGAAGTGAAGAAAGACTTTTTACGTATAAATATTTCAAATTTCTTAGCCTCTACTAATATAAATTGACGCATTGATGAAAAGTAAAGTCTTTTAAAACTTTATTAGTATGTTTTAATTCTTTTATTCATGTTATTTTAGTTATATTTTAATGATTGTTGTGTTATTATGCTTGTTAGGTGTCCTTTAATATTAAAATGAATTAAAAAATATAATTTGTATAGACTTTGATATTAGAATGAATTAAAATTTTTAATTTTTAGTAATAATTTAAATTATTTAAACGGGTTGGCGGGTTGAAGCTGGTTAGAGCGGGTTGGGTTAGGGTTGGGATATTCCAACCCGTTTATTAAACGAGCGGGTTCGGGTTGAGCCTTGGCTCATTAACCCCATACATCAACCCGACCCGAACCCGACCCATTGCCACCTCTAGTTCATATCAAGAGATGCTAATCGTTTAGGTTTTAAAACTATTTCCTTTTAGTGCCCTTTTCAATTTTTTTTACTTATTTTTATTTGGTATTTGCTGAGCATTGCTTTTGTTTACTTTCCAAACAAGAACGTTATTGCCACTGAAGTTAGACCAGATGTTGATGTTAAACCTGTAAGTCAATCACATTGTTAGGGTCCAAGTGGACGGTTGAACCATCAAACCGCCGTTTGGGGGTTCTCATGAACCAATTGATATGCAAGGTCATCTATTAAATAGGGCAAGAAATCCTCTACAAAGTTACCAGTGCGATGTCTCCTACAGCACTAATTAGTGGCAGAACCAGGACTCCAAATCTGAGGAGACAAAAAAATTTCAATTAACACTTCTCATGAAATATAGAAATTTCAATGAGTTGGGAGGACAAACTAGAAATTTTAAAGCAGGTTCTCATGAAATATAGAAATATCAATAAGTGGTGAGGGGGGGGGGGAACCAGAAATTTTAGAGGGGGCAAAACATAAATTTAATTAAAACATATAAAAAATATATTTTTTTTAATTAAAAAATAAAAGCTAGGGGGGTTCCACCACTGGCACTAATCACTTGGTGCTAGGAAGACACTCATGAAGCCGATGACCATGGGACGTAAGTTCTGTTGTTAAAAGATAATAAAATCCCTTCTATGTTGTTCACCAAAAAAGGGAAAAAAAGAAGCTCGATTATCATGGGATGACATCCAATGTACTTTTTGATGCATTTATTTTTTTATTATTAAATTAAGATGTTGTCATGTGGAACATCTAACGATTAATGTAACAAAAAAGTACAGCAGATGTTAGATTGATAACAATTATGTGCCACAAACATACACATAATTGGAATGATGAAATCTTCCGCATTATTTCCTTGAATTAGTCTCTGATGTGACTGTGAGATGCTGTCATGTGAAGTATCTCATGATCAATGTTTTTTTATTGTTGCAAATATTTCAAATAGGTCCCACACAAAAAAAAAAAAAAGCATTAGACATGAGATGCTAGCTCCACATGGGTAACATCTCACAGTCGAAGCTGGAGATGATTCAAGTAATCATGGTAGACCATGTTATTCCCACATAACTAGGGTAACGTACTCTACCAAAAAAAAAAAACTAGGGTAACGTACGTGTTTAAGGCCTTAATCATAACACAGTAAGATGGTGTATTAGCTGGGTTTGGGGATATGTGCTCTGTTGTGGACGCGGAACTGTAGGGCTTGCCAAGTCCAAATCTTGTGTTATTTGAATAGGTACGTTGACAGCCGTGGTGCTCGACACGACAACTCCCATTAATAGAGGATTTATACTCGCAGCTGGCGCCTACAATATGTGACAGAGACAATTTGAGATCCAACACGTAGATGATGTTCTGGGCTGACGAAATGACTTAGAAGTTGTACACTTGAAAACATTATTTTTTTTATTCGGATAAGAGGACCAAATTAAAGAGGGAAGCTAGGGATTTGATTGCTTTTTAACTGAAGAAGTTAGGTATAATTAAGGGAAATTTAATTTTTAGTGATACTTTATCAAACTATTTAAGATTTAGTCGGCAAAGTTTTGAGTTTTAACTTTTAATACATCTTTATCAAAATAATTAATTTTTAGTGTTATTTCACTGTTACAGATAAATTTTTCCAAAAATACTCTTATACAATTTACTTCTGAGATTTGTACAAATCATTTTAGACTTGTACAAATAATAAAATGATTTGTACAAGTCAAAAATTAACTTGTACAAGTCAATAAAGTGACTTGTACAAGTCATTTGGATAAGTGACGTAAGGGCATTTTTGGAATAGTCGATTTGTAATAGTGAAATAATACTGAAAATTAATTATTTTGATAAAGGTGTACTAAAAGGTAAAACTCAAAACTTTACCAACTAAATCTTAAATAGTTTGATAAAATACCACTAAAAATTAAATTTTCCTATAATTAAGCGTTTTGAGATTCCAAATAGTTTCAGATCCTCGTACCTTCGATGATATGACATGAATGTAATACAGCACAACTCGAATTGATCGATATTTATACTTTGTTTCTGATACATCTACATCCAAACAGCTTTTAGGATTGAGTCCAAAGGTTGTTTGAATTGTGTACAGCAGGACAAGTTTTGTCGCCACATTCAAAAGATGAGACATCATCGTACATTAACCCATCTCTGCAACCCACTAGGAGGGTCTTGCAGATAATCAAGTCTGAGTGGACCTGTGAGTTGGGCTCCTCTCATGGCTATGTTCTCCACGCACCCAGGCTATTCGAAGTCGAACCCATTTGTCATTCTTCGGTCAACAAAATAAGGCCACAAAGGCACCAAAAACCGGTGGATCTGATGAATGCAGCCAGAGAGTCTCCAGCTTTCCGAACAAAACTCCAATTAAAACCATAAGCTCAAAGCCTCAAAACCAATTTTCCGTCCAGGATTCTGAGACCTGGATTACATCACTCTGGACAGGTGCAACGCATTTGCACCAAGCTCATGTTTCGCATAGACATATTATAATTAATAAATAACACCCTTCTAATGGGCAGAGAATTTTTTATTTTTTTATTTTACCTTTCAATGAAATGGGAAGACAAGAATTAACATTTATGCACAAGTGAATAAAAGTTAACACTATATAGGAAAATGTACAAAAAGGATGTCTCTGATTTATTTCTAATATAAAAATTGAAATATACAGCAAGAACCCACAAGAGCCCTTTAAAAATAAATAAAGAAACATGAAAATTATAAAAAAAAAAACCAAACATCCAAGAATCAACATCAGCTTCCCTCAAAATGTGAAGAACAGAAAGCCAGCAAAAAAAACTAAAGGAAAGTCTCCTCTGTAGATGTAAGATAATTTAATCTAGTTTATAATTTTCTGATCTGATTTGTAATCTTCCACCCCAAAAAAAGACACACAGAAAAAAAAAAAAAAAAGAAAAGAAAAATGGACAAAATAAAATGAAAATTAAAAAAAAAATTGAAAAAAACTCGATGAACAAGATACTAAAACAAGGAAAAGTGACGGAATGAAAAGCAGAGTCATGAAATCACTGATCAGCCATCATCATCCTCATTAACGTAAAAAGTCAAAATTATGATCATCGTGTTACGAATCATCACCATCATCGTCGCGTAGAGTACCACGCGACAAGGTCGGTGGCGACACGCCTCTCGGCAGCGGCGACGCTCTCATCCGAGACGAACGGCAACCGACAGAGGGGGCAGCTCCAGTTGAAGTGATCGAGCCACCCCTCAAAGCACTGTTTGTGAAAAACATGGCCGCATGCTAATTTGCGCACCCGATCCCCATCGGTTAACCTACACAAGCACACCACGCAATCCGAACCACTGGTCGGACCACCGTCCGACGCCTTGTAGCCATAAGAGAAGACACGGTTCATGTTAAGCTGCTCGGTCAAGATGATAAGCCTGGCTAATCCTGAGCCCTCGGCGCGGAGTAGCCCGTCCCCGACCTCGTCTACAAGGAACCGAGCGAGACCCACCGACTGGAGGAGCCCAAAAAGGAGGGAGCGTAGATAAGCTACGCAGTTGGCGATGAGAGCCACAAGAAGTAGAGGGATGGAGTAAGTTGACACGTCGCACAGGCTGCTTTGTAGCCCCATTTTTGTCTTCTTTCTTAATTAGTTTTGAAACAGATCGAGCAGAAGGGTTTAGATGATAGGGGGACAAAGCAGGAAGTGGTGGTGGTTGTGGTGGTGGTGGAGGAGGAGGAGGTTTTGAAAGGGGAGAGGAAGGGATAAAGAAGTGGAGGTTTTACGTTTGCGTCTCCGGCGTGTCGTATCGAAGGCTCGACTGGAGAGAGGAAAGGGGGGACAGGATTTCACGCTACATCACAATGTGTGGTTTTAGTACGTAGGAGAGTGATGGTTCAACTTCAAGGAGGATCCTTTCTGTCTGTCCTTGCTTTTACAGTTGTGATTTTACCACGTGGAAAGACCATGGGGATATTTCCCAACAGTGGAAAGACCATGGAGATATTTCCCAACAGTTGATTTGAGATAAACTAGGGGTTCGGTTTGGTCCCGGTTCACATCAACCCAAAAGGAGATCATGTCACCTGGATCCTCTTGTTGGAAGATCTGCTAGTCCAACGGCAATGCATGTGTACACATCAGCTTCATACACCTATGTGGACACATGCAATACCATTGGACCAGCAGATCTTCCAGCCTAAGGCTCCAGCAGATTTCAAGTCACCCAAAAGCAAACCAATGTTTGTGACTGTCAACCCAAAATTGAACTGAATCAAATTGAGAACTAATCAATGTAACCAAAAATTGAAACGAACAAAAGTTGAGTTTTAGTTCGGTTTAATCAGATGCCAAACCAATATCGAACCAAATCATTGATAGTCAGACTCAAACCAACGTAAACCTAGTGGTTCTTGGTTTTAACCCAACTAAGGCCTTGTTTGGCATTCATTTTGTATTTGAGTCCACCAACAAATTTGTCAAAGTTAAAGTGAAATTGGGTTTGGCGTTTGATGAAATACGTTTCCGTTTTATAGAGATCATAAATTTTATAAGTATGTTACCATACGTTTGCAAAATGAACTTTTAAGAACCAAAAAGAAGTCGGTAGTGTATTCCTTGAAACTCATTTCGGGAAAACTCATTCCCAAATTACAAACAAACTCATTTCCATAATCAACGCCAAACGATGCCTAGGTTATACCCCTAACAAAAGGGAAAAGGATTTGTCATGACTCATGAGTGGTTTAGATTGAAGATATACGTTGAGATAATTGCAGCTTGGGTTCCTAAACATGTTCTTTGAAACACGTGTGCTTCATGACAAAAAGAGGGACTTGCATGCCAAGTTCCCCCGAGAAAACGGCCGAGAGTGAATGTGAAAGTGACAAAAACTAAGATGGCCTGGAGTGAATGTGACCAGTTGATGGATCCTTTTAACAAATCCTCTTTCATTCAGTGGTGCCAGCATAAAACGCACAGATAAATGCCCATGTCAGGAGGGAGCCCCACACATTTAAATTCCATTATAGCCGGTGGTTTCACACAACCATCGGATTTTGGTTTTAGAGGAAATGCTTTCGAAATTCCCTATCTACCAAGTTGATTAACGCCGCCCATCTGACAACGAGTTTGATAGCTCTGCCCTCACCCCCTTCATCTTAAAAACTTAGCAACCATTCATAGAAATGAACCCTCATTGCAAAATGTATCTCAAATGCCTATAATAAGTACTATATCTACTTTTTATGTTAACTTTTGATTATTTTAAGTGATAGACATGCCTGTCTTCACAGTTTTTCTATTTAGAAAAAAAAATTAGGGATATTTACAATTTATCCCCTTCAGGTTTTTCAAAAATCACATTTTCTCTCTTGAATACCAGCTTATCACTCTGTATGTAAAAATCTACCTCTCTCAGAGGTTTGGCCTTTGAAATTGTAACAAAGAAAATGTTTACGAATTTGACCATTTAAAAGTAAAAAGCTTTATTTATGTCTTTTTACCGTTGAAATTGTAACAAATAAAATGTTTACGAGGCACGCATCGTCTGCACTGGGGATGTATGCACCCCCCACATTCATTTGGGGGTCCCACCATTCATTTGGAGGGCCCCACACATCCATGTGAGGGGGTTTATACACCCCGATGTAGACGATGTCCAATCATGTTTACAAAATTGACCATTTAGGAGTAAAACGCTTTGTTTATGCCTTGAGTACCCAAAAATGCCCTCAAGGCAGATTTTGAACCAGGTCTGGTATATTCACTCGGGCCAATGTTATAAATATTGGGCCAACCCACTAAATGGTAATATAATAATTAATTTTAACTAGTTAGAATAAGAGAGGTAAAATTGTCAAAATATGTTTATCTCTAATTGTTACATCATCAACAGATTCAACACTATTAAAATTTAACAGTGAAACCACTAGAAGGGGGAGCTTGTTACACATACCAAACCTCAATATGGTAAACTGCTATTTCAAAATCCCAAAAGGGAAAGTGGAATTGTTTAAAAACTCAAAGGGTAAACCGCAAGTATCCCAAACAAGTTGAAGAAGTCATATAGGATAAGATTTGTCGGAGGATTTGCATTACCCAAGTCCTTAAGATAATAGAGAGATGGATAGAGAGATTTCTTTAATAAGCTTTTTAATTGACTAAGTATTAAAGACATTCTCAAGTAAAATAAAAGGGCACACGTCAGGCTGTCCATTTGCATATAGAAGGTAGGAGTTGGTACCAAGTCAATGTTCTACGTGGTCCCGCCCAAAGCATTTGGGATAGTATTAATAATTTGATTATGTTGGACAAATTAAACTCGTATCCTTTACAACAGAAACGACGTTGATGTATCGGTCTATGAAAATTAAAAAAATTCATTAAAAAAATTAATATAATAAGATCAGTTAAATTTTAAAATGTTTTTATTTAAATGAACCATCACAACCCAATTACGATCTCCATCCCATTGATCATCATGCTAATCAAGCTGAAAATTGAAAAGAAGACATGGTATTCAGATATTTGTGTCTAAAGAAAGTTGAAAAGAGGAAAGTCCTTCTCTTCGCTTTTCCTATCCTAGTCTTTTTCTGCCATTATTCTTTATTGAAAAGTATAAGATCAGGCAGAAGGAAAGTGAGTAGAAGTCATGTCTCTCTCACCATCTTTTCATGTCTCTGTGAAGATCCATTGTATCCACCGACCAACAAAAGAAAAGAGCATTATTGTACATCTCTTTTTATTTTTTATTTTTCATTTTTTGGCTTCAACCCTAATATTTCTTTGGGCCCCTATGTGATTTTTGGGTGTGTAAAAGTGTTCTAGACTTTTAATAACAAAATGTTTTCTAGCTAGGGAAAAGTATTATTTCAGAAACGTGAAGGAAGGTTTGTGTGATTAGTGAAGACCTTAAAACTGACTTAGAAATATATAGTATTACCCTTTAATTCAAAGTTTGATTGCCCAACACGATCTTAATCTTCTGTTAAACCAATGGGACCATTGCAATCTTGCGTGTAAATTTTTGCCAGCTGCTCTATTCTCTGTATTTAGACAAATTAAATTCAAGATCCATCATCTGAGAAAACTTTATTATTATTATTATTATTATGTGCATGAATTGTTGATATCAACCGCCTACCATAGTCCATAGATATTTTTTAAGCTGAAAGTATTAGAAAATAATACAAACAAGAAGAATTGTTAGATATTTTTGGCCAGCCAATGTCATGAAGGCCTTTAGCACTCACATAAAGATCTAGTTATTTTATTGTAGATTTGATTTCACCATTTCCATAAGAAGGGTTACAAGGGAAAAATTAATATAAAAATATTGATCCTTATATTAGGGCAGGAGTTTGGTGCTTTGGTGGGGGGAGGATAAGATAAAGTAATAATGACACTTCCCTTAAAAAGAAGATACGATATTTATTAATTTATGGTCGATTTTAGAAGAGATTAAGATACTTTAACGGAGACCAAACTTCTTTTCTGACCGAACTCATGAAATTTCTGAAAGTTGTGAAAAAATTCATTTAAGAACCCCATCAGGTGATCTTTAACCATCGAATTTGAAGACATTCATAAGGTTTGCATAAGTTTTATCTACCGTCCGAAAGGTGTGATAAATGATTGAAGTCATTAAACCAAGATGATTAGGGATGGCAACTGGGCGGGTTAAATGGGTAACCCACACGGCCCCTAATGGTTGGGGTTTGTTATTGTAAAACACCGTTCCTACTAAAAGCTCAAGTTGATAGTAGGGCAAATTTTTATATATTACTTATATTCCTGTTGCTCCGAAATTGGGCCGGTGTGGACACGTGTTGGTGGTGATGATGTGTCTCTACGCGGGCGTGCCAGTATCGTTTGATACAAATGATTTCGGGTCGAACCCTGACCCCGGGCACCTGTTCCGAATCCGAACCGGGATCGGTCCAGTCGTACTGCAAGTCACCTGTAATAAAATGGGTCAGGCGATGATATGAAGACTAGGGGTCCGGTCTTCATTTGGGTTCTTGTAAGTGTTTGAAAGCAAAAGCAACTGATGGCACACAGATCCTTTATTATAAAATCGGCCGACGAGCCGAAGGCGACAATAGATAATCCTCAAAAGGGAAACAAAAGTAAAAAGAAAACTGACAGGACTTGCAGGACTGGCCTGTCCTGGTCTTATAGCCGTAATCGGGTATAAGCACAGGAGGAAGGGGGCGGCTGCTAGCAAAGTCAATTCAGGGGGTTCACCTTGGATTGCAGCTTACCCAAAAATACACAAGTCACCTGGCGTGATCAGAGCGAGTCTCGAGACCGGCTGCTCGGGATTCTGTTAACATAGAACTGCGAGTCAGGGGCGGCCTCAACTTACTCTCCGGTGGCAGGATTCTGGTGTTAATCGGAGTAAAGAGGGGTCGAAGATGTCACTACGACTGGAAGCAGTGAGAGAGGTCCTAGTTTATCCTTCTGTAGTAGAGGGGATAAAAGATCACGGATGATCAAAATAATATAATAACCGGTTGCGGTTGGATGGATTGTGTCCTCGAGTTCTTCGAATTGGTGCCTTTTATAGCCAATCTTTGACGGTTTGCTCAACGTCCCACTCTTGCACGATCTTCAAGGGATCCCTTTCCTATGTCTGCAGGTCCGTTTTGCTTTACCACAAAGTCTTCCAACGACCCACTTTTAAAAAGTTGAATCCACCTTATAACCACTCCACGTTTTTAGAGAGTGGGGGACCCCACTCTCCACGTCTTTAGAGAATTACCGAAGTATCTTCAATGAGTCGTAATCGGCCAAAAGGCATAATTGGTCAAATGCACCTTTTCATAAATAAAAGGCAACTGAACATACCTTTTATCAAATAAAAATATCATGGGGTTGATCAAGCGTCCAGCAATTTTCCTCAAACCCAATAAAGTAGCACATGCCATGATAACTCCTTTAATGGCTTTAATGACAAAATCATTCACCACCGTTTACCCAATAAACATATATATATATTATACTTAGACCCCTGTTTACTCCTATTTCACCGAGTTACGGCGGGTGTAAACATGGGTTTCACTTGACCCATATGTGGTAGGACACTGTAAGGTTTATTTTGTTTTGGCTTTATTCCATGTCAAAAAAGTCTTAAAAAATATTGTCAAAGTATTTGGGATAGGTTGTAGGTATTACGGTCCAAACGGGGTTTTGATCGGAGTCAAATTGACA
This sequence comes from Buxus sempervirens, assembly GCA_947561395.2. Lineage (NCBI taxonomy): Eukaryota > Viridiplantae > Streptophyta > Magnoliopsida > Buxales > Buxaceae > Buxus > Buxus sempervirens. Next base: position 35,306,422 of record OX387188.1, on the reverse strand, counting down.
AAGTTACGACCAACGTTCGCTGAACGTTAGCTGAACGTTCGACCGTTGGTGACACACAGAGAAACCCAAGAGCAGCGTGAGCTAAACGTTCCCTGAACGTTCGACCGGTGGTGACACACAGAGAAACCCGAGAGCAGCGTGAGCTGAACGTTCGACCGGTGGTGATACACAGAGAAACCCGAGAGCAGCGTGAGCTGAACGTTCGACCGGTGGTGATACACAGAGAAACCCGAGAGCAGCGTGAGCTGAACGTTCGACCGGTGGTGACACTCAGAGAAACCAGAGAGCAGCGTTCGCTGAGCGTTTTCTGACCGTTCGAACGAGAAGAAGAAAAATGAGTTTTTGCCTTGAACGTTCGAGCCGCGTTCCCTGAACGTTCATTAACAAACTTCAGTTTTAGAAGTCCGATCTTTTCCGATTTGTTTCCTTTTCTTCTTCTACCTTCTCCCAATCTATTTAAGGAGTGTCTAGGTTATTGTGAGGCTTACCCTAGCCGTTTTTAAGAACCCTAAAAACGTGTGCAAGAGAGAGAGATCTTCTTCCTCTTTCCTCTTCTTATTCGAGCCATCAAAACCAGTCTTCTTCTTTCTTTTTTACCTTGGAGTTCCGGGTTGAAGAGTTTGCTCGTGGGAGTTCCTACGGTTGCTGAGCGAGTTCGTTTGGCACTTCACTAAGGAGATATTCGGAGTTCTGAATCGTTGCAAGGATGCAAATCTGAAGAGTTCTTCAGATATTTACATTGTGAGTCAGAGTCATTGTTGGGTCGTCTGAACCACTATTGTAAGTCTTCTTCTTATAGTGATTTCCAGAGGTGGCACCTCGTAGCCCAGAGGGTTTTTCTCTTTGAGAGTTCTCTTAGAGTTTTCCCTTCGTCACCAAATTGCTTGTATTGTCTCTTCTTTATTTTGCAATTGTGTGTGATGAATTGATATTTGTTCAGACTTGTGCATGGCTATTAATTAAGAATTTGTTTTTAATTGATTGATTTTTTATTCCGCAATCGGTTTCACCTATTCACCCCCCTCTAGGTGATTTAGAGTCTAAACTGTGTTTTTAGACACAAATCGGTCAAAAGATATACGTGACCGTAAAACACTACCGTCGAGCTACGGCGGTGTAAGCAATTCCTAACACTCCCCCTCACGTGTGGGCTGGACTCAAACCCATTTTAGGAAGGCTCTACACGTGGAATATTTTTTTTCTCAACGGGTGGAGTGGAGGTTTGAACCTATCCCTTGGTGTTAACCTAACGCTCTAATACCATGTAGAACACCGTTCCTACTAAAAGCTCAAGCTGATAGTAGGGGTGAATTTTTATATATTTACTTATATTCCTAACAGTTATAGCCACAATTGAGTTAGCGGCAGGTTCGGATTTTGCTCAACCCGCCTCCAACCAAACCTTAGTTTACTAAAATATGAATTTTACATGTTTAAAGCATTATTTTAATATATATATATATATATATGATATATAAAAAAATTTATGTATTCCATGAATAAATACACTATTAATCGATATATTTTGGTTAAAAACACTTTTTTTTACATTTTTATGCAACCGCTTTAACCCGAACCCACCACCCCATTTTTAACCCAGTGGGGTGGGTTGGGAGCAATTTCTCTCAGATCTTATGACCTCTCTTTATAAAAGTCTCCAATGAGATTGATACATGTATTTTTTTTTTTTTTTTTTTTTGTTCTTTGTAATGCGATATATGTATCCCTTAAATTGGTAAGCTTTAGCTTGCATTTAAAATTCTTAAACTAATTCATACATGTCTCAATCTCATTAAAGACCGACACAAAAGGATGACAGCAGATCAGAGAGGAATGACTCCACTTAAAATAAAACCCAAGGCTTTGATTTTAACTTTCAAAGAACAAATGCACAGAAGTCAGTGGTGATCGAAAGTAGCTATTATAAAGAGTTAATCAATCTGCCAAATTGCCAATGGCGTTATCGGATAGATATCTTAACGCTCTTTTGAAGTTCAACCTAACCCAATAAGACGCCTTACCATTTGATGCAAGTGGGCCGACACGCGGTCATCACGATCTCGAAACGCGCTCAAACTTCAAAAGTCGACCGAATTGCCACTGCCTTTGTAGCTTCACTTTAGGATCCCAGTGGAGCGACAGTTTCAATCGGCAAAGGGTGTCACTTTTGGTATGTGAAGGGCTTTAATCATGCTCGGTAAGTGTAATGAGTGTGTAATATTAGGAGGGCAATGCTTTAACTAATAAGTTGTCATAAGTTATTTGAGTTACTGCCATGTACAAGGGTTGCACCCTTAAAAAAAGGCAAATGTGATGAGTGCATACATACATACTAGCGATGTCGTAATAAGAACGTACCCAAGAAATAAATAAATAAATAGAACTGACAACGATAAAATGCCATATAATAATGGATTAAAATTTTGGTACCATAATTCATTCCGATGTTTACAATTTCATCAAGATGGCAAACATGAAACTAGCTTTCTGTTCACTCAGACAGCGCTTCATGTCGTACAATAAATTCTGTGCATGCAAGCCAACCCAGTTCGTATAATCGCATAAATACTCTTGGTAATGGTACCCCATGCGTGCAGGAGGTTCATGAACCGAACAATATTACATCCAAATCATGACAACCATACATGCTGTAACGGCGACCATAACCGTATAATCATTCTTGGCTAAATCCTTGCTTTGTTTACATGGAAGCAGAAGTGGGAAAACCCTTTGATTCTGAGTCAAAATTTACATTGAAGATGACATTTTTATTACAAGGAAATAACATTCACCGAACAGAGCCCACCCTTCATCAAGACTAAACTGCCACAATAAGTTTGCAACTCTTCGTCGCAGCAACCAGACGCTCCCGTTTGCTCTCAATGCAACAGGGAACTCCATCTTATAAACATGATCCACAGGAACAGAAGGGGAGACGAAGGAAGAAAAAACAAAGGACAAATTACAGGTTCGAAAATTATGGAAACAAGTGGGGAATAGCTCAAAAATCTTGACTTTGCCGGAGTTGGTGGACGTTGCTCATGACGTTTTGCCAGCAGTTTTTGCAATAGAAGTCAGGCTCAGCCTGCAAATAAGCAACAAAACATGCTCAACCATCTTTTATACACCTAAGATAGTACTAGAAAATTAAATAATTACTGTGAAAGAAGATTCAACAGTTCAAGCTGGACTGATAGTGATGTCACATTGGTTTATTGAATAGATTAATTACCTAATAAGTGGCTTTCGCTGGGTTGTTGATGCAGATGCAAGGATCCCAAAAGAGAGAGGAGGTGTCAGTTCAGCAGGCTATGATGAAGGACCCAAAAAATAAAAGTGGGAGAACATTTCAGTACCTGATCAAATAAATCTAGAACTAGGATGCAACAACTGAAAGCTATTATATGCTGAAACAACATAACAACCAGCAAACAATGACAAATTTGCTAGTAGATACTAATTCACTAAAAAATACACTGAGAGATAAAGGAAAGTGGTTGATGTACAAAAGCACAATATTTATAAATCATATTGGATATTTGTATGCCATTCACAAAAAACACTTGTAAGAGTGCAAACATGTTCATAACAAAAAATTTTCTAAGAAAAACAATGTTACTACAGTGACACATATTGGTTTAATCTGTGGCAAAGGATCGAGTAAAAACAACAGGTAGACCTATAACAAACTTTGTACCATTACCCACGTAACTTGAGCTGAACGGCAAAAACAGTTCATAACTGAAGCAACAAGTATTTCTGTATGCAATGGAAAAATGAAAACTAGCAGGATCGTAAGTAAGACCTCAAGTTCCTCGACGTCTCCATTCAGATGGGAACTGGTTGAAGCACTGATTCCAGTCCCTGGTGTTGCAGCCCCTACTGCTGCATTTTCTGTTGACAAGACTGGAGGGCTGCTTTTTGTGCATTCTCCAACACCTTTGACTTGATTTGTAGATCCAACTTCATCTTCAAGCTCATCGAGTTCTTCAGTGAAACCATGGTGATCAGCAAATGAACCAGATACAATCTTCTCAAACGCGAGCTTCTCTGCTTCTTTACAGCTTGTTGAAACAGCAGCAGCTGAAGGTCTAACAAGTGCGTTGCAATGTACACACCCATCTTCTCCACCAATGTGACAGGTCATGTCAGCAGCAGGTCTTGCATTTGTTGGGCTGCCCTCCAAATTATCTTCAACTTTTCCTTTCTTTATTGCATTCCCATTTGCATCCATGTCCGTATCTACTCCTGTTATCGAGCGTGAACTAACAGCAGAAACGGAACCATTTGTGGGAGAACTGAGTGTTCCAGACCCCTGAGTGGAAGAAGCTATTGCAGGCAAGGACTTGGCGTTCCTCAAGTTATTCCATACTTTATCTTCTTCATGCTTCCTCTTCCTTCCATTATCTGCTCCATCCAGGCCTGTATTACTTTCATGTGATTTATCTGCTTGAGCACAGCTAGAAGCCCTTGGTTTTGAAGTTTGCCTATTGTCAACAGCCATTTTCGCAGGGCGGGCAGGCCGAACCCCACCAGGAAAGACAAAAGCAGGGATGTCTCTGCGTCTTATATGAGATACATGCATCACCATTCCCGGTTTCCACATTGTGTACATGCCAACTGTGACCTTGAATTCATCGACAGTCAACCGTATATCAAATTGTTCGCCTTCATGTACAGGAACTCCTTGTTTTCGTTGCAAGCCCATGAAGTAAAAGCGATGAAAGGGCCTGGATTTGTCTGAGAAGTCGCAAGGATGTGGGTGGCACTGAAGCCTATTAAATGTATGCCTCTCAATCTGCATCAGAGGCAAGCAGCCCAAATCAAAGTGGAGCTTATGTAAGTCAGGATGCCAACAGAAAAAAATGAATAAAAAAAGAAAAAGACATGCATTCACCTTCAATGTAAGCTGACGAAGTCGAGACTCAACCCAGCCTTTCCAGTTTCTCAAGTCGTCATCGCTTTCTGCGGTTATGTCAATCTGCAGGTAGTTCTTATATGCCTCAAAGAAAGGGTAAGGCTCGAAGAGATTATTCCAGTCAACCTTATTTGCCTCCACTGCCTGCAGGTATTAACATATCAGATCCAGGAATCAGAACAACAAATCTGAGATCTTAAGCATTGTTCACTCGGCTGAAAAAAAGGTTCTGGATATCTAACACTCAACATCCATGACTAACAAGAATAAAAATCAAGTTTCCAACTATGATATGCCTCCAAGAACATAAGACCTTGAGAACTGATGCCGCACATTTAAGTCAATGCTAAATAAATTAAGCAAAATTTTCAACTCAAAAGCAAAATTTTCAACTCAAAAGCCTGAGGATTCATCAGTCATAACTTTCACAAGAACATAATCATCAAGATCAGCTACAGATTCTTTGCACACCGCTGCTTTTATGCCCACGGATCAGGTATGAAGCTAATAAAGGTAACTCTCTTTTAACTATTGGAATAATATTATCTGATATAGCTCTAACACAATAATAAAATTGATAAAGTTGTTATAAACTAGATAAACCTTACAACAAGAAATTTTAGTGTTCATGTAAATCAATTACGTATAAGTTTCCTAAAACCACTGCTGATCTCCTAAGCTAACATCAACAGCCTTAGCATGGTCTAAGGTGCTACAGTGTTTGACAAAGTGATGCAATTGTGTAGGCAACGCTTTGACTAGACTGGAAAATCTATGAACAGGGACGAAAGGTTCTTGGCAATCCATTCGAACTATCTTTTAATGAAATAATTGACACCATGTTTGTAAGACTCCCAAAATCCCACACAAACAATAATGACACCCCCACCCAACCCCCAACAAAAAAAACACCCATCGGGGGGGAGAAGGCAGATGAAAAAAAAAAAAGAGCAAAAAAAAGCGGGTAAAGAGGGAGGGGGGGGATAGTGACATACCTCACATATTTCATTTCCCCTCTGAAACTCTTCTGTCATTACTCGCAATGTGCTTGATGATACATTGTAGCTAGAATTCATACAAGGGTAAGCAGGAGTGATTATGGGCATCAAGTGGAGTCTGTCTTTGTAATTTCTTCTAGGATCCCAAACAGGAAGTCCCAGAGATTCCTCTTCAATAGGACATAGCATAACAGGATTTGGCCAACGCCACTGAGTATAGACTCTGAAAAACCGAGATACCAACATACTGGGCAGTGCGTTTGGGTATAGCTGACATATACGGGCAACAAGCAAAGCCCAGTTAATACCACCTAGAAACCCTGCAACCTGGTCATGAGAGAGGAAAATACCACCTAAAGATACGAAAGAGGAAAAAAAAATAGAAGTATGATATAACAATGAGAATTGAGAAATACCAAAAGAAAAAAAGGAGAGGAGGGGAAGGAGGCATAGGGGTAAGAAAAGAAAGAACTCCCTTACATTTGAATAAACTCCACGTCGCTTTGCCCAAAATCTCATGCATCTCAAAGTCGTGCGGAAACTCTGAACCAGTGAAAAGAAAAACACAATCAGAGATGACTGCTGTAGAAAAGCATTCTAATTTTTATCATCTATTTATATGAAATCATCACAACCTGAATATTTGGCACTAGGCGCAAAATCTGGTCAGTAACTCTACATCCATTTAAACTACGAACAGTCTGTTCATCAGCATTCTGTAGAATTGATTCTTGTGAAATATCCAAGTCCTGCAACAGAATAACATGTTCAAAGCAGATAGACCATGTGCATTAAGAAAAATTTAGAATTTAAATGTGTTTTTCTATCAATAAAATAAATCCATTTAAAATGCACAGCTGTCCAAAGTTTCAATGCTTTTTATCAATGAGATAAGTACACTCAGAATAAACAGAATTCAATTCAGATTCTACCAAAAAGGAAATGGCAAGTTTCCCATAATCCATTTGGAGTAATTATTTTCTCCCATGAAGATTACCAAATTTTTGGATTTAAATAAACACTCAGCAATTTTTTTTTATCCAATGATGGGAAGCACAGCAAGATGATGACATGAGAAGCAAGAACAGATTTGAAGGTTTATACTATTTAAAGAGGATTTGGGTTTCTATGGATTGTTGGATATAGCTGAGCTAAGGCTTGGACGAATATAATGTTTTTGTGCGTGTGTGTGTCTGTGTGTCTTTGTGTGAAAGAGAGAGAGTGCAAGGCACCCAAGCGGACCAAACCATGTATAGATTAAACCTTCAATTTAGCTCTGGTGGCTACTAAAAAAGTTAAAACTGAGCCCCAGAGCCCAAACCAATGACAGGAGAAACTAGGAAATCAAATTACATTGCAACAAAACCAAGCCAAGTATAGAACATGCACATTCTAAGTTTAATCCTGTTTGATAGCTGAAAGATTTAATCCATTAGAGTCCAAAGCAAAGACATCAAATTAGTTCATCCCTATGGCTGATTAACTTTTGACAGTATTCACCAAGGAAGCCAATTAAAGATTAAATATTTTTCATTAAAATCATAAGGCTTATTATATAAATCATATGATTCGATCAATTTGACAAAAATCCATAAAAATGGTGACAAAAAATCTGCTTACATTTGAATCATAATATTGACTATGATTCATGCAATTCACAAGATTCAAATGGCTCAGATTTATACCATTAAATGCCAATATCCTTTTTTATTGAGCAAATTCCATTTTTCATCATTTCATCCTTCTTTATGCAGAATCCAAAACTCCAAATTGACAAAATATTCACAAAGAAACAAAATTTTTTTAATCGTTTTAACAACCAAAAATTAAAAATAATAATAATAATAACAAAACCAGTTTTCCCTAAGAGACATCCCAAGACCTAAGCATCAAAGTATACTTTTACTAAAATTGCCATGCATTTTATACTATTTAAAATTCAAAAATATGATTTGATTCTAAGCGGCCCATCACAGTTTTCAATTCCATTAACAGATTAAAAACCTTGGCTCTGCTATTGATTTGGGAGAAGAAAAAAATAAAAGAAAAAGAAAAAAGAAGGCAATTCAAAGATTGTAATTATCAAATCATCACATGATTCCTATTATGTAAACAGATGTCTATTACATCTCCAGTAATTTGCTTCCAATGTTAAAGTTATATAAGAGATGCAGATCAGGCTCGAACAATTTCTGGAAAACCAGGTGTCCAAACAGTTATATTTCAATCATGAACACTATTTCCTTGTATCGGTTCTCAGTTGTAGTTAAGAAAATTAAAAAATTAAAACAAAAAAAGTATACAATAGGCAGATATATCTCGGAAAACATTGATGTATCAATTACTTCAAAGTCACATCAAGTGAGTCAAGATTTTATCTCCTGATAAGTGATACCTATGTAGATACACATTGTGACATGCAACAGAAAACACACTATCTGGTAAATGGGGCCTTTGCAACATAGATGAATGGCTAGGGAAAACAAGAGATAGTCTGGAACATGTATTTTTCTGTAAAAAAGGTCCAGAAAAAAAAACTTCTTTCTTTAAAAAAGAAAGACTACACTTTCTATAAAAAAATGTGCTACAATTTGGTCCCATGTATACCTCTTAAGACCAAAAATCAGCTTGATAATATGACAATAACAAATAGATTACTGCTAGAATAATCACCTTCTAACACAATAATCCATCAGAGGTTTAAAATCACCAAATAGCCTCAATTTTGTTCTACAAACTCTTCCAAATGACATCTCCCGACAGAACAGTTTGGATCAATAACAATGTGCCTTGCATGCGGTATCCCACCATATAGAACACAAAATAAAAAATAATTTAAACTTCCCCAGCACTATTCTTAACAACGAAGGGCATTGCAAAAATTCAACCAAAATAATCCTTTTACATATCAAACAGCATCAATAATATAATGCAGATGTACAATACAGCAAACAAAAAAAAAAATTTCATTGGACCCCAAAAATATATGTAGGATGAAAACAATAGTAGGGTTTAACACACTAAAATTTAACTTACTTCAGGAATGACCCAGAGTGAAAGTTTTGCATAAAGAAGGTCTATAGAAACCCCACTGAATTTGAACCTCATTACAGGAACATGTGCATCAGGTACTGGGTGCAGCTCTGTTACTTCAGGCATCTCAGCCAACATCTTGTGAAGTTCAATGAAGAAATCTTCCTGCAGTTCATGAAATAGCATTTCAATCAATGATTCAACACTACCTAATCAAGTAAAAGAAACTCAAAAAAAAATAACAAACGCGTAATGCTGATCGCACTTCTCGTGTTGCGTGCCTAGGCCCCACACAAAGCGTGTCTATGTCAGCACCAGGACCATGAACCTAGTTGAAAAAACAAAGGTACACACATCAGGGAATCATAAAATCAAAACAAGATAGAAGTTCAACTATTGAGAATTATAAATGCAGTTTGTTCGGAACATTCAAAAACACAGATATTTCAAATTAAAATAACTGCTAACATGCTCACTTTGATACAGCAATAAGATTATGAGTCCAAAAATTGATATTATAGGCAAGGTTTTCAATTTCGATTTCGATGGGCGTGCCGATCCCTGAAAAAATTGGCATGCCACCGGCGTGCCAACAAAACGCCGGAAAAATAAAAAAGGCAAAAAACTGGAAAAAAATTGATTTTTTTTATTCTGTCAAAATTTCGCCGACACACTGCAAAAAATCACTGATGAAAATTTAAAAAAAAAATCAATTTTTTTCTCTTTATCGCCTGTTTCGCTCGTTTCGGCCCGTTTCGCTCGACACACCGCCACGTTTCGTTGGCACGTCACAAAAAATCGGTCGATTTTCAAATAAGCGCTTTTTTGTGTCAAAACACATCGATACTTGAAAAAAATCGATTTTTCTGAAAACACTGATTATAGGAAATAGAAGCTTGTCTTTGCAAAGAAGTCAACAAACCACCTCACTCTATATGCAACCACGCACAAGCAGACACACACTCATCTACACATACATGCAGACAAATAAAAGAGCAAACATGTATTTATGAAGTAAAGCACAGGCATGCACCAACAAATGAACAAGGGGTAAGGTAATGGAAAGAAAATAGATGGATTGAAATGACATGAACCATGCTGCTTCCACAAACTCATACACTCAACCATGGTGCCAAAATTAGAAAGCTATAGACATAAAATGCAAATGAAACAATAATAACAAGCGATCAATCTTAACCAATACTTTGGTTTGCAGCCATCTCTGACTTAACTCTCCCTAGTCTTCTTAGTATCAGAAGGCACCACATGCAGAGAAAAGAGACATAATTGACTCAAACTGAATAAAACAAAGTTAATGATTATTTGAATCTGATTTACCGCACCCCCCACCACACCAACCACCCCAACAACAACAAAAAGAACCCTCCTCCTCTCCTTAAATCAGTTAAATTATTTGTATGTGTTTCAATCTGTTGTAGTGTTGTCCTGGTTACAGATTAAGCAAACACAAAAGTAATAGCATTCATATCGACTCCCGAGGAAGAAGGACATAAAGGGAACCAAGACACCTGCTTCTAGTACCTGCATCAACATCAAAGAAAACATACATCTGCTTGGAATTTGTTCCCTATATGGCCAAAACTTGACCAACTAAATCAATCAAAATGCACAATGATACATTGAAATATTTAGAAGAAAAGTAATGTAAACATGACAATCCAAGAAAACTATGAAATGCATGATCCATATATCGTGAGAACAAGAATCAAAAATCAATATTCACACCAAGCTGTAAGAAAGAAGCAACACTTCGTATCAATCTTTTCTGACGAGATCTGATATTAGTAGAAGAATCATGACAGCACCAGCTCCCATTTCCAATACTTATCAATGAAAACTGAGAAATTGTAAATAGAAACAGTAACCCTGCTAAATGAAGAACAGGGATTCCAAAAGATAAAACACTCGAATGACCACTCAATAAAAAGAGAGCATCCAAAATAAAATTTTGATTATCTTCAGTTGCCTACCCCGTTACAATACCAATGGCAACAGAAGACCTTAGTTCTTAAAAAATGATAGAACTAAAGAGAAACGTATTCATACCCCAAGCCGATAAGAACCAAAGGTAAAAATCTTAGCATTGGCCTCCTGCACAAGTTGCTCATTGAATCCCTTTGCACGGCTAATGGATTTAACCCAAGTCTTTACAATCTGATCAATTCACAACAATAAGAAAAATATTAATCTATAAAAATATACCCTACTAAACAAGAAAACAACAAAGAACCTAGACCAACTCAAACTGACGTTAGGAACTCAACCTGATCTAATCTGCCAAGCACTTCCTCCCTACTGACGGCCTCCTCCTGACTTTCATATAATCCCGCGTCTGCCAGAAACTGATCAACCAAACTCTCAGTTGAGATTGCAAATTAGATGTAGCCACTCTAATACCAAAGGAACCGCATGATTCACGAAAACAAGTGAAGAAAAACCTCAATTTGGGGAAAAAAAAAGAAAAAAGTTACAAATTGAACCAACCTTTTCTAGTTCTCGAGTCTTCATCACGTCGGACTCAGTAGGTCCACCCAAAGAAATTGGTTCCGTGACTCCGTACTTTTGCCCATTATTCCGACCGTTTAATCCGGGGCTCCCCATGCTTTGATTACAATGTGTTTTTTTTTTCCTTTTGTAATCAATGATTGTAATTATTGGGGAAAATTAACTGTTTATATACAATTCTCCCTTTAGTTCCAGAATCAAGAACAAGGGATATTCTAAAAGAAATCAAAAAGGAATAAAATCATAAACAAAGAAAACAAAAGATAATGAAATAATCCTTAATTTACAATATCCGTGCTCTCCGATAGTTTAAGTCATCGGCAAAGAAAAAGAAAAAAGATCAATTCAATTCAAGTAGAGCCCGCTGCTACAACAGAACAGATTGAAGCGTGAAACAAAAAACAATAAAAATAAACCCTAGAAACTAGTTCTTTCATATAATGAGAACAGAACAAATCATAAACCCAACTAAACTATATTTTGCTTTTTCCCCATCGAACAAGCCCTAACCCTCAAAAAACAAGACAGGTACGATCCCAGCACCCAAGTATCCGGAAAACCTAATCCAGTGATCTCTCAATCTTCTGAAACATAAAACTCTTCTTGCGTTGTGATTCGCAATTGGCCACGGGTCTTGACGAATCCCAAATCTTGTAAAGAAAGAACGAAAACCCTAGAAACAAGAAGAGATAAAACCATTAAAATACCAGAAGAGAGAGGGAGTGTGAGAGAGAGATTAGAGGCCAATGGTGTGGTTACATCAACCGAAGAAAAAACGAACGGAGACTTACGCTATTGACGGCCACTCTTGACACCTTTCTCTTTACGTGCGTCTCTCCTTTCCAAAGTTCCTAAAGTTAAAAAGAACGAGTCGATTCTATGTATGTATGTGTACTTCCATCTGCATTTCAAAAAAAAAGTGTACTTCTATCTATACTATAAACTCTATACTATATTATGTTTAACACGAGAAGGGCTCTGGGAAGCGTGCTTAAAACAATTCACAACTTTTCCAAAATGCCCATTTCCCACGTAATTTGGGTTTTAGTAACGAAGGACCTTATAAAATAGTCTAAACTTAGCACTTTTCGTTCAAAACCCAGTCAGTTTGTAACCACTCGCTCACTTCTCGTCCCACTTCTCCTCATTCCCCTCTCTCTACGTGTACTATACTAGTATTGCACGTGCACCCTTGCTAGTATTATCTATCTATATAACTAGTAAATATGCACGTGCATTGAGCATGGGAATGTTATTTAGATTAAAAGTCAAAAATAATAAACAGACGAGATGAAAGATAATGATGATCCCTTGTGTATTCGTTATATGGGTAACTATATAAAATATTATTTTTAATAAAGTCGTAATTACTTCTTTGAAAAATAATATTTCATTTTTGTATTTATTTATTATATACCTAGGTTAGAGATTAAACTATAATTATCTATACCATTGTTTTAATAAAATATTGATATCCATTGTACAATATTAAATATTAATTTCAAAAATATGATTCCATCCAATTCTCTAAGTATCCTATTATATACTAAAATATAGTTGTTGACTTGTTGATATATTAATAAAATATAGATATAGATATTTCGTCTTTAAAAAATATATTTATCTATTACTGAAAAATAGTTTAAATTAAAAATATTTTAATTTGAAAGAATTTTCAATTATTTTTAAATATTTAATAATTTGTAAGTTACCTTTTCTATATTTTCTAGCCCTGAATGTATGAAAATCCTATGGAATTAGATAAGCCTTAATTATATTTACCCACTCTTCTATGATATAGAATTTCAAAATTATCTATACCTATCCAAATGAATTTTATTGAAAAATTTTGAAAAAATAAAACGAAAGATAATGACTAAGAAAATTAATCAATTAATTGTATTAAATTTTTTATTTTATTATTATCATGACATCTTTTAATTAACTGAAACATGTTTTTGGTAATAGGGATATTCGTTCCTATTGATTCTAGTGTCAATTGATTTTGGGTTAGTATATATATATCTATATTTTATTAAAATAAAGATAACTATATTTAAGTTTGGTAATAAGTGTATTAAATATTAAAATATTGAAATCTGTTTTAGTAGGATTTATGAGTAAAAAAATAAAGTATTTTGAAATTAGAGATTCTTCAAAAGAATATAATATACATGTATTTATATGTTTTAGCACCACAGATTTTTGTAATAATTTTAAAGGATTTTATTATTTATAACTTTAACAATCATAAGCTTCATTCATCTTTATCAATAGAGATGCAACAATTGGCTTTATTATAGTCTTATCCAAATATATAATTTTTGAACCAATACGCTTTATTGAAAATAACTTTATATTTATTAGTGATTATTGCGATTAAAAAAATTTGTGTTTTGATTTTTTATTTTTATTTTGGTGGATAAAATTAATATCCTTTTGAGAATTTACGTATTTTAGCATTATGGTTAAAAGATTTTCTTATAATACCTTTAAAAGATATTATCAGTTTTTATTATTCATAAACTTTAAATATCATATTTTACAAGATAAAATCTTCATCTTTTATACAATCCTAATGAATTCCATGAGATTTTAATCTAACAAAGAGATTAAGATGAGATTTTAATCCTATTGGAATAAAGAGGAGTGAAAGAGTGATGGGATAAGAGAAATGGCTGACGTAATATGGAGAGATTTTAGGGATTTGAATCTCTATTTTTTTTTTTTTTAAATATGAGATGGCATCTTTCTACTTTAAAAAATAAATAAATCCAAATAAAGGTAATGTATATACCAAATTTCATGCACAATTAAAGTCCAGAAAAAAACTAAGTTTCATGAAATCTTAATCATACAATAGATGACGTGGGAGTTTAAACGATTGATAATTATTAGGCACCATACAAAAGAAAATAACCGATAAATAAGTGAGATAAAAAAATAATTAATAGAATAAAAGAAACTAACCAATGGTTCTTCGCTTCTGTTGGAGATCTGAGTCAGATAGATTCTCTTAGAGAGTTTGAGAAATAAAAAGTACAAATTGAAGTTTGTTATATTTTATTTGTACATATTGTTGAGACATGACGTTTTGGATGAAAAGAGACATTGTTTGGAACGTGGCTTTTGATTGACGAAAGAGAGAATAAATATAGTCTTTGTGGGAGGACATTTTTGGAATGTAAAAGTGGAGAAACAAGAAAGGGCTTCATGACTGTTCCCAACAGTGGTGAATAAAAGGTAACAAAGATTTCCCTTTCTTTTGATTGAGCGATCTCAATTTTTTATCATGACTATTCCCAAGCGGTGAATAAAAGGGACATGTTCGTTGAGATTTGTTTTTAGTACAAGAGTGTTTTAGGAAGATAAAAGTGGACAAACATTAAGGGTCTTCGTACTTTTTATAGTAATAAAGATAAAGATATATACTAGTAGGGTGCAGGTGCAGAACTGCATGTAGGGGAGGGAACAATTGCAACTATCCATAGAAGTATGGTTTTCAATTTAAAAGTGGAAGGAGCAGTGGTTGTGGTGGTTATGTTGGGATTGTGTTGTTTGTGGAAGATAAAGTTTGGAAAAAGAGGGGACATAATCTAAGAATATTCCCCATCTTCTCTTTATTAATAGTATAGATAATGGGAATATGCCCCTTGGGAAGTGTGCCACATAAAATGCGTAACCTTCTAAAATAGCCCTTACACACTATTAATAAGATCTATTAATAAAAAGGTACAATGATCCAAACTGCTTTAAGTTTTTCAAAATTTACAATTAGTTTTGCAACTGTTCCCTCCCTCATTTTCCCTCTTCCCTTCCCTTCTTACACACATGCAATGCTGCACATGCATCCTGCTAGTATATATAACGCAAGAAGCGTCTGCCTAAATTATTAATAAAATTGATTTCATGTATTTATATATTATTATAGAATATATTTATCTAGGGAAAATTGGTTTTTAGTGATACCTTTTTAAAATAATTCAGATTCAGTCGACCAATTCTAAGTAATTGAGAATTAGTTATACTTTTAAAAATAATTAACAATTGGTGTCACTTTACTATTCATCTTCCAAAAATGCCCTCCAAAAGACTTGTAACAAAATGAATGAAAAGTTTTTCAAAGTCTGTTGAGGGCATTTTTGGCAAAAAATCTTAACGAATTATTTTAAAAAGTATCATTAAAAATCAATTATCAAGAATTGACCGACTGAATCTGAATTATTTTTAAAAAGTATCACTAAAAACTAGTTTCCCCATTTATCTATTGTTATACAAAATTACTCATATCTAACTAAAAGAATTTAAAATAAATAATATAACTTAAGTTATTAGCAAAAATTATTTTATGTATTTATCCATTGTTACATAATATATATTTTAAATTATAAATAATTATATAAATTCCTTTTTTTTCATTTTCTTTTTAATAAATATGCATAGAAATTTTTGAAATAAAAATACTTATCTATTAAGTTCATTTTAATGGTAAAACATTAATGATATTTAATGTAGCACCCCAAATCCGGGTCTGCCCTATCACAACACCGACCCATCCCCAAGACCTACTTATGGGCCCAATAGAACCTGATAAACACAATTACCTAAGCAATTACAATGTAATCATCAGAATTCATAAGCCAAAGATGCATGGAATTAAAAATTTTCCATCCAACAAAATAATCACCTATAGTATAATCACCAAAACATGATATTTGAGTATACAAAAAAGCAACTAAGATCTCTCCACCTCTCTTCCTCACATGTACAGACATATACAAAAGCGATAATCTAAAGACAACTCTCAAGTCTACAATTCCAAAAAGAATAATTACATCCCATTTATAGTTTCTAAAAAAAACTAAATATCATAACACAAAGAGAACCCTACTACAGATAGTAAAAGTCCTCGGGCCTGTGCTTAAGCTCACCCTCAATATCTGCCCCAGTACGTGGCTCACAAAGCGGATCTGAAAACAAATCCGGTAAAACAAAACACGCATGAGACTTAAAGTCCCAATAAGAAGCAAACATGCATGCAGAGAAACAGTTTATGAAATTTTGTAATACAATGATAATATTCACAAGTATAATGTACCAAATGTAGACCAAAACAATTCAATCGGATACAAATGTAATTCCAATTCAAATATCTCAATCGAGTAACACATAAGATCCATAAATACAATCAAATGTTGCAAACATGTCTTGGTAGGACTCGTGGGTTAGCGTGGGTTAGCGTGTCTCTAAATTAGATTAATGACCACTATCCAAGAACAAAGATAGATGGACAAGGACATTAATACTAACAAACCAACACCAACACACAGACTAAACTCACAACTCACACCAAACCCTTCAAATCAATGAGTAGAACCAATGATCAAGCCAAGGCCAAGCGGAATAACCTCTACGCTGCCTGATGAACCAAGGCCAAGCGGAGTAATTTCTACGCTGCCTAATGAACCAAGGCCAAGCGGAGTAATCTCTACACTGCCCAATGAACCAAGGCCAAGTGGAGTAATTTCAATGCTGCCTAATGAACCAAGGCCAAGCGGAGTAATCTCTACACTGCCTGATCATAACACATGCCAGGTGGAAGTTCCCATCCACCGCCAAACCATAAACCAAAAGCCTTTTTAAAATCACATATGGGTTTTTCAACCCGCTATCATCAATCCAATTAATCAAAACAAACGTCATAAAATCCTCAAAACACATTTTGGATGAATGGGATAGTCTTAGGATTCCCAAATAAGTCACCATACCAAAAATCAATGGATTCCAAGACAAAAAGTTTTGGACCTCAAAAATATTCTAAGTCTTGTTAAAAACGTTGACTTTTTGGTGTATAAATTTTCTAAACAAATCTACAAGGAGTTTCGGGCTCAAATTCTGGTTGTAGTCTAATGGAGGGTAAACAAATCTTCTAGAATTTTATGGGCTTCTGAATCACTTATTTGGGAATCAAACTCAAAAAGTGGTCTTTGATGAAAATTGGGAAAACTAGAAATTTAAGCATGAACTGGAAAGTTGACTTTTTATTGGTTGGGAATTGGGCCTTGGGAGTATTTTTATTGGTTCCAAATTGGGGGGTTAAAACCTTATTTATATGTAACGACTTAAGTAAATTGAGTAATAAATATACAGGAAATTTACTTAAATGTCTTTCATGTAATAAGAGTGATGTGTAAGAGGTTTGGTTATTTGGGAAAGAGTTGGTGAAGAACTCTCAAAAACATAGGTCTAACATTTAGGCGTTCATTCTAATCCCCCATGGACGTTCAGACATTAAGGTTGGAGCAGGGTGGACGTTCGGGCGTAAAAGCCAAGGTTCGCGCCCAGCCCTAAAACAGGACCAACGTGCGCGCACCCAGGTCAACGTTCCTGCGCCCAGTTCGCGTTTAGTCACCCAGACTAATCCTAAGTCACGATTAGGATAACAGAGATTGATTTTTGGAGTTTTGGCTCAAGATTAATCGCCACCTCCGGTTTTCAACTATTTTTGACTATTTTCAACACAAAACTCATACAAATCATATCCAACCTTTCCAATACCAAATGGGATGATCATACATCCTCCCAACATGTCCAAGTACACCTTCCATTACAAGAATCCACCCAAAATACGTATATACATAATTCCAACCACATGAAACCCTAATCAACCCACCAAATTCAAACCAAAAACTACAATATGACCAATATAGGTTGTAGATCCATGGCAAATCAATAAGAAACTAAACAAGAACAGTTATACAATCAAAACCCTACGAATTTTAGAGGCAAAACCCAACATGCAAGTGATTTTTCAGTTTATCAAAACCCTAGGAGAGAGAAATACGAAAATCCAATAAATTCATTTTAGTTTGAAGGGTTTGCTACTTACTTGATTAATGGAGAAGCTCACTTCTCTTAATCTCTCATCTTCTTCTCCTTCTTCTTCAAGCCTTCAAGCAAGCTCCCACTCTTCTCCTCTTGTTTTATACATCCAAGACAAGGAAAATAGGGTTCTCAAAACACTAGATATTTTAGTTAGGGCATCCTTTTATATGCCCAACTTTTGTTTATCAAAGTTGCCCCTCAACAAGCCTTTTATTCTCACTAAACCCTTGGGTGTACCTAAGGGTTATTAAAGGGGTACCTGAGTGTTATAAGGAGGGATACCTTAGTGTTAGGTGGTGGGTACCTTAGTGTTATTTGAGAGGTACCTTGGTGTTTCAAGGGAGTTTATCTTAGTTTACCTTAGTTATTTCAAGGGGCATACTTTAGGTATGCTTGAAAGGTGTACCTTAGTAATATAAGAGGGGTGCCTTAGTTATAGAAGGGGGTACCTTACTTATATAAGGGGGTGTACCTTAGGTAAAAAAGTGGGGGTATCTTTGGTAAAATAAAGGGGTACTTTGGTAAAACAGTGGGATACCTTAGGTAAAATAAAGGGGTACCGTAGGCAAACACATGGGGGTACCTTAGTTATACAAGAGGGGGTACCTTAGTTATATAGGGGGGTACTTAGTTATACAAATGAGGTACATTGGCTATATAAGGGGGTACTTTAAGTATACATGTGGGGTACCTTAGGCAATACAAGTGAGGTACCTTAGGCAATACAAGGGGTACCTTAGGTAATACATGGGTGTACTTTGGGTAATACATAAGGGTACTTTAGGTGTACTTGGGTGGTACCTTGGAAAATACTTGGGTATACTTTGGGCATACAATGGGGATACCTTGGGTAATACTCGGGTGTACTTTGGACATACAATGGGGATACCTTGGGTAATACTCGGGTGTACTTTGGGCATACAATGGGGGTACCTTGGGTAATACTTGGGGGTACCTTAGGTATAGAAGTGGGGTACCTTGGGTATACTTGAGAGGTTATTTCGGGTATTCTTGGGAGATACTTAAGGTACACTTGAGAGGTACCTTGGGTATTCTTAAGAGTTACTTTAGGTATTCTTAGGGGATAATTTGGGTACACTTGGGAGATACCTTGGATAGATTTTGAAAGTACTTTAGGTACACTTAAACTCTAATTTTTCATAATTTGATTTCCAATTCACTAAAACTACTTGGAAGGTATCTTAGCTAATTGTAATTAAGACATAACACTACCTAAGCTTACCTTAATAACTTCAATAAAGTTCAATTGATTTCCCTAAATCCTTAAGTATAATCCACATTTACCCTATCTTCATAACACAAGTACTTAATTAGTCTAATAATCCCACTTTAGATAATTAAGCCTAATAATTAAAATATAATTTGGATCGGGGTTTTACATTCTACCCTCCTACAAAATAAATTTCGTCCTTGAAATTTCACCTTATAGTCCATCAAAATAGAGTAGAATACTTCTTCCTTAACTCTACCTCGGTCTCCCATATATAGTGACGAATTTTTTTAAGAGTCAATCCATTTCAAGAATTTCCTTGAACTTCCCAAGAAGTTGACATATCAAATCACTATGTAATTCTAGTTGGCCTAATCTGATCATGGCATCTATACGCCATTTGGGGCCCTACTAGTCTCTTCTGGTGGGATACAAGCTAATAAAATAAACTCAAATAAAGAAGGTGCCAAACTAGCACGCACACACATGCTAACAAATGAAAAGTACATGATGCTTCAAAATCATAGAGTCAGATAACAGATTGACACCATTAAAAATGATACCTCCTACTAAAACTGGGGTAATTCATATAATATCAAACAAACTTCAATAAAAATGATAGAAACAGATAACAGATTTACCACAATTAAAATGATACCGCTTCTGGTGGGATAGACACCAACAAAACAACCTCCAATAAAGAAGGTATCAAATCAACACTCACAACACCAGCAGAAGAAATCAAAGAACGTGTGTTCCAAACTCATATAGATAGATAACAGACTGATCACAATTAAAAAATGATACCCCTTCTAGTGGGATACGCACCAACAAAACAACTCCAATAAAGAAGGTATCAAATCAATACTCACAACACCAGCAGAAGAAATCAAAGGAACATAATACTCCAAAATCATAAAGATAGATAATAGATTGTCCACAATTGGAAATGATACCTCCTACTAAAACCGGGGTGTCAGGCTCAGGGTCCTCATAAGCAACCATAGCAAAGGCTCTAGCTTGTGGTTGTAGTCGTGGGGCAACTGGCAGTGGCCTTTGAGGTCCACCTCTGCCTGCTGGCCTATTGTGCTGCCTTGGGCCAACTGGTCCTCTCTGACCTGTGGTCAGTCCTTGAAATCGAGCGGATAGTATTGCAATAGGTCGTGCCCTTGGGGTTCGAAGTGTCTGATATGTGGGGGGATATGGGCACTGGGGTATGAGATGCCCGTACTGTCCACAGTGATAACAGGCTCCTGGTGGTGCTACACAGGGGCCAAGTACATGAGATCTACTGCAATGGGGACATACACCATCAGTTGGCCAACATGAGCACTGAGATATGCGTTATGGTATCAAAGCCTACCCCAACCGGAAACTATGCGGGTCCGGCCCAACACGGGGACGCGTTGTCCCATGGAAGGGAGTATGTAACATCCTGTTTGAGTGGGGGGTGAAGAGGTAGACTCACTGGCAAGCTACCAGGCAAGGATGTGCATATGGTTGGGATCCTACAACCCTCGGGGATGATAAAAGTAGTCTTGAGATCCCCTACTAAGCAAGAGGTCTTTTAAGGTATAACACAGGACTAAATCCCCTTGGAACCCTGAAGTTAAGCGTTCTCGAGTGAGAGCAGTGCTAGGATGAATGACCACTGGGAAGTTTTCTCGTGTTATCCCTTGAGAACAAATTTGTGAGGGCCCATTGGGCCCAGAGCGGACAATATCTTGCTAGGTATGGGTCTAGGACGTTACATTATCCTTCAAAAATTTTTAAAGATTCTTAACTCCTCCTAATAACTAACCACCTATCCACAAACTTTTTATATGACACTTTTTGTGCACGTGTCACCCTAGCTACTACAAAATCAACTTATTTTTTGTGCCTGTTAACAAGCCTAAGGAAGCTTTTTCTGTCATACACACCTTTTTATATGGCGAGGACCTTGCAATCCACAAATGAGAAACTTGTTAGGAGTCCGATTCCTAGAGATCATGAGAAGAAAAAACAAAAGAAAGAATCACACAACCAAATCTAACTAAATTGGGTTCATTAGATCACTAAATATGTAAATTCATGTGATGCTTATATTTTTGTTCATAGTTGTGTTGTCTCATTTAAAACTTAATCATCCCGGTAAATACATAAAACAATCAAAATGTCAATTTACAACATAGAAGGCATAACACGCCCAATAGGGGCGGGTTAAGGTTTTTTATTGGCTAAAACCTTATAGGAAGAGGTTTGGGTTCACCAAAACTTGCCCTGGTACCATCCATAGATGGAATTCTAAGGTTGCAAGTTGAATTCGTGGAGAACATGGGTTTCTTCTGTAAAGAACAACTTTATATCTTGCATCCACATTCTAGTGAATCTTCTCGTCATTTTATTCCGTGGAATTGTGGACATAGGCTTTTCAAGCCAAACCATGTAAATCTTTTTTCTTTTTTTGTTCTTGTTTTTGTTCTCTTTTTACTATTATTTTGCTATCTCGATTCGTGTTATTCCGCAACAAACAATTGTTGAATACAACTTGTTCTTCATGTCAGATGCTGGCTCGAGTGGCTACCAGGCGCTAAACTCTATCTTGCTTATTTCAACTCCTTTTTCAACACAATTTGGATCACAACTCCTAGAACTTATCCTAAACACAATAAACCTCCTTTTGGTATAGAATTCAGCCAACTTAAAACTCTGAACCTAAGGAAATACATTTTAGGTATGTAAAATTAAAGATTATAAGGAAGGACATTTTAGATACGTAAAAATAAAAAATACTTAAGGTAGTTTTTGCTTTTAATAGTAGTATAGATATATATATATGCAATCCTATTTTAGTTAGTAATTTACTTTTGTATTGTTACTTAAAAATCTTTTCTTGACAAAGTTTTTCTTAGTATAACATCAATATATATAATATAAGACAATATTAAATGTAACGTCCCAGACCCATACCCAGCAAGATATTGTCCGCTCTGGGCCCAATGGTCCCTCACGGATTTGTTCTCAAAGGATAACACGAGAAAACTTCCCAGTGGTCACCTATCCTAGCACTGCTATCACCCAAGCACGATTAACTTGAAAGTTCCAAGGGGATTTAGTCCCGTATTATGTCTTAAAAGGCCTCTTGCTTTGTAAGGGATCTCAAAACTACTTATAGCATCCCCGAGCGTTATGGGATCCCAACCATATGCACATCCTCGCCTGGTAACTCACCCAGTGAGATTACCCATTCACCCGCCCACTCAGACAACCAATATGTCACAGATAATTTCTGACTAGCCAAAATGTCTAATATAAGTTTTTGAGATAGAATCATGAGATGGATGTTTAGGTTATTGACAACAAAAATAATGGACCAAACTTTATAGGAATTTTTTTGGCCTTTACTTTTATAAGTTTTTAATTAATAATTAATTTTTTATATTGTTTAATTAAAATTCTTTAGTTAGATACCTTGGGAATTATCATGTAAATAATATTGATTGTTATCTTTTATTTTATTTTACTAACATTTAATAGAAATAGAAGTCTAATTGATGTCTATCTTGTTTAGTTAGTTCACGTCTCTATCTTGTTTAGTTAATTGAAGTCTCTTATTAATTTATTAATATGCATCTAATTTAAATAGATGAATGTGTGAAATTGAATATTATAAGGAAGGGCATTTTAGGTATGTGAAAATAAAAAACACTTAAAGGTAGTTTGTGCTGTGATAGTAGTTTAGTAGATTAGGGCTGCGTTTGGGATAGCTTAATTAAGCACTTAATTTCAACTTATGACTCATTAAAGCATTTTTATGTCAAAAGCTGATTAAGTCTTTACTTAAGCAATCCCAAATGCAGCCTAGGTAGAGGACAAAGGGTTGGATGCTTGGATCCTATTACATCACCAAATAACATGTATATTTAAAGAAAGGGCAGGAATGCATCCCATGCTGAGATTTGCAAGGGCATCCGTAGTTTTGTCTGATTTCCATAACGTGTGCTTCATTTAAGCTCCCATTCTTGTTGTAGGACAACACAGCCATCAACAGTCAGTGACATGTTTTGTATTGTGTTGAGTTCCACATCTTCATCCCATAGTAATTGAAGAGTTCTAAATTACTTGAAAAGCCAGCCCTCAAATTATGTAAGCATAATAAAGACACAAAAGGATAAAGGCAAACACAACATTTGGTACCATTTTCAGCAAACAAAAGGTGGGGCACAATTTGAGCACAACAATGCCTATACCAGCAGTTTTTGGCTCACTAAGTTACTCGGTGCCATCTTTCACTTGGCTTTATTAGAATAAAGTCCTGCACTGCAATGTTTTTAAGACCAGACCTGTTGACAAACCGTTGACATAGGACCTGGCCTCACATTACTAGCTTCGTTTCCTGTCCATTTACCAATGTAGGGCAAAGTGACATGCTGTCTAGTTGTAGGAATTACCTGTTGAGCATGAAGTTAGATTTGTGCGGTAGAAAGAAAAAACAAAACAAAAGGGGAAATAGTAAAGGCAGAAAGGTCAAGTTCATGGGTTTTCTCCATGCGATCATCCAAATGGGGAGTAGCCGAGATTAAGATGAGTGGGTTTGGCTTGGTGGTAGTGGTGGGGGTGGAGTAGCCTTCTACTAGGAACTAACCACTGAATTGGCAATTGAATAAACAAAGAGGTTCAGACCATCTGATAGAAACGCCATGTTATTAACTTGATATGATTTTGAACATTACAGTCACCTTGGAAACGGATGCAGCACAGATCAACGGACACCTTTCTACATGCACTACCAACGGCAATGCTTCACTTGGTAAGAATGAGAGCTATTTTACAAACGCCCCAGCAGACATTAGAGCTAGAAAATCTCAAACTGCGGATTCTCCTTCCCTCCTGAGCAACTCCTGCAGAAAGCCAACACAAATAAATAAATATTAATAGAATGGAATCCAATCCAAAAATTACGTACAGGATTTGGTTGCTCATTCATCAATTTATACGTGCTTTGTGAGGTATCTTACCAGTTTGGTGGCAGCAACTGACAGGCGCTGCCGTTCTTTCTTCTCACGCTGGCACTCTCCGCACCAGCTAGAAAAATCTTTCTGATACTTCTTCAGCTCCCTGAAAACCGAACTGTGTAGAGTTGCACATGCCAGTGGGAACAATAAACAAGGTTAAGTATCTGTTGATGTCTTATAAATCAACATAATTCTATATATTGGAGCTCTATTGCACAAAAGTATAAATATGGACAAGTGACACTCTAGAAAAGTTCTCAATCAAACATGTCATCTTGGCAACATGGGATTACAGTTACCCAAAAGGTCTAACCGTCCATACGGAGACTTGTGATAAACAGAATTCCAAAGAATGGATCACTTGCAGACCAAGGTAATTACTATTCCACCTAGATGTGAATGTATGACAAGAAAGCTGTCTGCAAAATGGCAAAAATGATTTGGACATTGTCTTGTCTATTTTTCATTTCACTTGAGTCTTTCCACAGACAGCTTGGGAGATGTTTCTTTATTGGGATTCCAGTCCACAAGAAGGCCACGCCTCAATTCTACGGAAAATTCTTCCAACTACTCTTTGCTTGGCTGTCTGGAAAGAACAAGACAGATCGACTTCAATGATAGGACTGCTTCCTTAATATAGACACAGACAGTAATCCATCATTTTCTCAGGCACACATAGGACACCTCAATTCAAAGAATTGTTGGCTGGGGATTGATTCAGCCTGAATTCTGAGGACATATTTCTTCACCTTTCTAGATCTGGGATGATGCCTCCTTGAGTGGGGTACTATATAGAGCAGAATGACTCGTATGGATGGTAAAATGATGACCTGGTAGGTTTTCTTATATCTGTAGTCATAATAATCCTCATTACTACAATTGTGGTACACTTGCTTTTTGCATGATTAACAAAAGACAAAAAATAAAAACTATGATGGTACTCAAAAAAGTAAATATAACGGATGATAACAAGCCACTTAAAGGACAAAGGTACCTTCTGCACCATAAAAGTAAGTTGATTCTGTGGCCAGATGTTGTGGCTTTGGCACCATGACGGTGGCGACCACGATGTAGCACAGCTTGCCCAGGAACATGGAAGTAATCTAGGATTTCCTATTAATGTAGCAAAAACTAACATTAAAATCATGTTAAAACTCTTAATGTGACTATCCACAGAAAGTAAAATGACACACTGAAACTCTATCTTACAGGAAACCGTATTCAAATCGACCTACATTTTTACAGACTTGACATAGAATAACAAATTGGAAAATCTATGTCTAATAATTTAAGAAAAAAATCTGGGTGCAAAAGAACGCCAAAACAAGAAGGAAAATTTTGTCAATGTTTTAACATTGAGAGAATTTTAAACTGACCCTCTTGACAAAATAATGAGAGTAGCATGAAATGTCTAGTACTTCAAGTTGAACTCAGTGAACAACCATATCTCTTTTAAGTAGTCATCAAAAGAATTTAATATTTTGCTTATTGATGAAGTAACAATTTAAAAACCAAAAAAAAAAAAAGGGAAAAGGGAAAAGTTGAAGACAAAAGACACCTAACTAGGCCATTTTTAGGGTGCACAAGGTACCACACCAGGCCTGTTAGAACAAGACACCAATCTAGGTTTTTAGGCGATTCTATAGGCAATCAGGTGACCACCTAAGTACAGTTTTCCACCTAGCAAACCACCTAAGTACAGTTTTCCACCTAGCCAAGCTACTAGTTCTAATAAGGTTTAAATTTTTTTCAATTAATTTATATCTCATACGTTTGCTTGTATTGATTTATGATCCTTGCAAGGTTGAAAACACCTTGGGTACAGGCAGAAAATTTGGGAAAGGTCCTACAGGCGTGGGGGTTATGAACGGAAAATTGTGTAAGAATATGGTGTGGAACATAACTCCTGTGGCCATCTCTTGGGTGATTTGGGGAGAAAGGAACCATAGAATCTTCAGGAATCTAGAGAGAAATTTGGCATATCTGGAAAAAAAAAAAAAGTTCTGCAGCTGATTTATATCTGGTTATCATCACAAAAATGATGGTTAATATTCCTTTATAAGATTTTCTGGTGTGCAATAGATTTCCAGACTAGGGAGGGGAGGGGTTGTGGTTATCCCTCTTTTCTGGGGCCTAAGCTTTGCTTTTCAGCTTCGTATTCCTAGGTACACACAATCTGTGTACCTAAAAGACATGTTCTATTTTCTTAATTTATAATATATATACATCCCTTAATTACTGATGAAAATAAGTACTATTTAAATTTATGGAATATCCCTCACGATTTCCTATACGATAACATGCCAACAACTGAGAAATCCAGAGTCCAAACACCACAAATTATCATAACTATAAACAAGATGAACATTCTACCCTGAAACAACTATGCCAAAGACTAATATTATAATCAATCACAAAGACTATATACCTCTGATCGGGTTTCTGTATTCACATGTTTATCACATCGAATGCCACGGAAAAACAATTCACCACCAGAGAACTGCTTTCCCAAGCACGCATTCAAAGTAACTTCTGAATCATCAACATGAAAACCTGCAAGGTAAAACTGCTGAAGGTCAGAAAAGGAGAAAACAAAACAATAATCATAATCATAATATGGAATTCAGAAAAAATTGAAGACCTGTTCACAAAAATATATGGAGAAATATGGATGGGAGAAATATGGATGGGGGCACAGGGGGGAAGGGAGGGCGAGATAGAGAGTGGGGGGAGAAAGAGAGAGAGAGAAGTCCCATGTAAGTAGACTGAAAGGATACGGGATTAAAGCATGGACCTGTAGGATGCAAGAGGCTGTGCTTTAATTGAATATTATATCAAGAAATATCATACCAATTACCATCAAACAAATCACTTTTTTCAAAGAATACGAGTAATCTAGGTCATATGAGGAAAAAAAATCCTTCGATTTACAAGAAAAAGGAAAGATATGAACAGCAATAAGATTGATGACATTTAGAATCTGACATCATCAATATAGAATACTTGGCTAAACTCTCCACCTTAATTTCAGGGAAAAAAAATTTATAAGATTCTAGTACCCACAGTGATTACTTTTCAAAGAACAACTCATTATCAAATGAAGAATAGAGGGATCCATTTACTAACAATATTTAGTTGAAATTCATGAAAGTATCTGATGAATAACGAGGACGATATCTGTTCAGAAAGATGGATATATCTTCCTCATTATCACATAATCACTAATATAAACAGCGTGTAAACACTAAATAGTAGTTTTTCTTTTTATTTATTCATATATTTTGATGAGTGTCATATAGTTTCATTTCTCATCTAATGGCTTATTCTTTCTGCTCTACCCAGCCATATCTCTCTTCAGAGGAACTTTAGTGATAAGTCTACAGGAATTAAATGATCATATCTTGTCAAACACCTAGCACTAAACTATGCTCCTTTCATTACTTCTGAAGAAGCCAAAAGGTTATCTACCATGAGTAGAAAGTAGAGACAATATTAAATAGAAAATACATTATCCAATAGAATGTGGAACATCAACTTAGAGATGCCCCTTAGCCACAGCCATAAAAAAGCACTAGACCAGTGCACAAGCCTCCCGCCACCGTGCTTAAATAATGGTTAGCCACAGCCATATGGTTGTAAATAATACTTACATCAAGCAACGCATTTCAACAGCCATAACACTGTAGGAAACAAAAAAAGAAAGGAAAACGCGTAAGAGATAGATAAATAGTTAATAAGTAAGAGGTCTGGATTAGCCATTTATATTGGTAAGCATAATAGACCACAAAACTACAAATGTAATATTGGCAGTCAACTAAGAACAACTGCAGCAGTAAGGAGCAAGGATCAGATCCAAATACGAAAACAAAAACCAATATTTGATCATGCAACCACAATAATCCATGTGGATATGTCTAGCATGCTCAAGCAAAAATTCATAAAATTTCAAAATCTAGTTTTCCAATGCCAGTCTCTTTCATCTTTCTTCAAAATTTCAAATCCCTTTTAATAATTACTTATTAGAAAGTTTTCCTGTCATCCCTCAACAAGCATCTTCTTCAGTGGTATGCTTGAGAAAAAAGAGTCCCATAGAACTACCCTCTTGGTAAGTTGATCGGCCAAATCATTGGCTGAGCTAGGCACGTGGTGGAATGATATATTCAAACCATTTGCCAAGATTCTAGCCAAACGGAAGAGATCAGTGAAGCACCAAGCACATTCACAACACGACTAGCCCTCATCTAGGATATAACTACATATGAGTGCCCTTCAATCTCTAGTTCAGTAAAGCTATGAGGTATTGCCTCCATCAATTCTGCAATAAGTGCATAAAACACTGTTCTAGTGGAGTTACTAGATCCAATTAATCTCTAATAGCCATGGATGGCTGTATCCAACATTCTGTAAAGTTTACAATGTTGAGCTCCATCTTACCTGTCCTTGGTGAGGACCATCTAGCACATATTTTTCTCTGATGTGGTGATGTATCTGTAGTAGCATAGAAACCCCTGTAAACTCTATTATTACTGATACCCCTGATGTGCACAACCGTATAGTTGACTGAGTGATTATTCCGATTTATCTTAGATCTTCAAACATTCTTCTGTTCCTTTCCCTTCAGATCAATGACTAGACAGCATAAATCAAGGTTACCTTCCCAGGTGATAAAACCTCCACTGTTTCATAAGTAATAAGCTTGTGGTTGGAAAAACCTATGCTGCCTCAATCCTGTGAAAGAAATAACTCCAAAGAGACCAAGCTATATCACTGCATAGAAAGATATGACTAAATGATTCCCCTTGCTTCTGATATACATCACATAAAATGAGGCAGGAAGGCAGTATGTACTGTCCTCTTTTCCAGCATTTTGCATCTATTGATCTTTTAGAGCAAAATAGTCCATAGAAGGGCGTCAACCCAATCAGGATGCAGTTTTCCATAGAGATTTAGAAGAAGGGGTACATTTGAGAGGTTTCTATCTTTGCAAAGGGTATGGAAGAAACATTTAGTAGAATATTTGCTTTTTGATTCTAAGTTCCATAAATTGGTGTCAAGGAGGCTTCCGGTGATCATGAAGTCTTTATATGGTATCTAGAACAATGACTAGCTCCTCAAAATCAGCTGGTCTTAGTTCTCTTCTAGTAGTCATATTCCAAACTTCCAGGTTAAACTCTTATCCAAACAGAGGGGATATTGCCCATAGTGGCTTGCCTACTTGATGCAATTCTGAAAAGGCAAGGGAATAGGGTAGGAAGGAGAATCTCTCCCACTAAGTATCTATCTAGAAGGAAATTCTAATCTCAATGCCAATACAGAAACTACCCACAGAGAAAAGAGTCGAAACAAGACGGATGTTGAAAAAGCAGTTTTTTCTAAACCCAAAAAAAAAAAAAAGAAAAAGGAAAAATCAATTTTAGATTGAAAAAAGTTGAGGTTCTATGCAAAAAATCGCTATTAGGTTATAAAAAAAAGATAGGGAGAAAAGGCCAAAACTGGCCCTAGGCACACCGGGACGTGTGCTAAGCTGGACGCTCAAGGCCTAAGCACTGGGTCAGTGCGCAAGGCCCACACCCCATGTCTGAACACGACCAAAGCCAGTCCACATGTGCAAGTGCTCAGGGCACCAGCCCACAATCACAGATCCGACCTAAACCGTGGCTTGGACACTCCAAAATCTATTTCATGGGTTTTGCCCATTTTAATCCCAAATTAACCCAAAAAAATCTAGAAAATGTTTAAAAAAAATTCTGGAGACTTCTGAAACCTAAATCCTCCCAAGGAGCATAAAAAATAAAAATCAAAAACCCCCCTTTTCGATCAAAACAAAGTGCTCCAAAATATTTCAGGTTGAACCAAAGTCTTTCAAATCGAACAAAAAGTGTCTCATGTTGGACCAAGGTGTTCCAAATTGCCCAAATTGAGCTAAACACCTACAATTCATGGTTTAAAGCCAAACCAAACAAATTTGGCACAAACCATGCAATTAAACCGGTTCAAACCAGCCCCATACAGTTTATGTGACCAAAATTCATTCAAATCAAACAGTTTTTTTTTAATCAGTAAACCAGAGATATATATTATAAATATAGGAAAACATCAGGATTTTGGGTACACAGAGTGTGTACCTACATATACAATAATAAAAGACCACCTTAAAGCATAACTGGAAAAAACAACCCTCTCCCGTACATCCCCCTCCCTAATCTGAAAATCTCTCACATAATATGAATTCCTGCATGGGGATACTATCCACCAAATGGTGGGCTGCGAGCCAGCTGTGAGATAACCTTAAAGCCTTCTTCACCAAGAAGTCCCCATTCCTAAAAATCAAACAGTTCCCCTACGGTTTGTGGTCCAACCAACCAAATCAATGAAAGTTAAATTGAAGCAAAATTTTAATGGTCCATACTAAAGGAGGATCTCTACGATACAATGCTTTGTAAATGGAATTAAATAAAATTGAAACCAAATCAAATGATTCAATATAAGGTATGAAATGTGCAGTCCAAAGCCTTAGACCAAATCAATCAAATCCAATCAAATCAAACCCGATCTTAACAATTCAATTAATTAAAACTAATCAAATCAAATCATAATGATTCAATCTAAAGCATGATCCATGTGGTCCAATGTCTTAGAAACCAAATCATTCAAATTAAACTAAATCAAATTAGTTATGATACTACTTTAGGGTTTACCTGAACACACCACAGGACTAACCTATACCCATAGCCTCATCAAAATCAATGCATGCCTCAATAAACATTAGGGTTTACCTGAATACCTATGATACTACTTTTTTTTTAATCTTCGATTTCAAAGTAGATATCGCTTCAAGAAATCAAATGATGAATTTGAATCATTTTACACTCTCTTCTCATGCATCCAGAAACTGGATTATGTTATCAGCAAATTAGAATTGAGAGACAAGGATGTTTTTCCGCACCAATTCAAAACCATTTCCACAGCCTACCTCCTTCACCTTATCCAGAAGAATACTAAGAACGTCTCCCATAAATGAGAAAAGAAGTGTCATAATGGGCACTCCTGATGAATTCTCAAGATGACACAAAGTAGCCCCTACTCTATTTTTTTTTTTTTAATTATTACCCTAACTCACTATTAAGGATGAAAGAAAAACGACAAATTTTGGACCACCCATTCATCCATCTCCTCCATTTAGCTCTAAATCTTTTCCATTCCTTCACACAAATCCGATTCAACCCTATCACATGCCTTCTCTAAGTCAAGCTTGCATATAATGCCTTTCTTACCATTCTAGCCCTATCTTAAATACATTCATTGGACAATTAGTACACAATCACGAATCATAAAAATAAAATAAAATTAGTGCACCATCAGGAATCTGCTTTCCTTCAATAAACGTACTTTGGTCCTAATTACCTCTAATTCCACAACCTCCTAAACATGAATAATAGTCAATAGGGCTCTATCGATTATTTTTTAAAGGCTGTTCATAAAACTAATAGGCCTATAGTCCTTTCTTTATGCAAATCAGTTATTTTTTGGTATTAGGAATAGGAAGGTGGAGTTTCTTGATTTGTTTATTACAGCAGTATGATAGAATTTTTTGAATCCTTGATGAGATCATGCTCAACTACCTCCTAGTTTTCCAGAAAAAATGACATCATGTAGACATCTAATCTAGGAGCCTTACACTTGTCCATTTCGCCAATGACCTTATCCATTTCATGTCTTGCAAATTCGTTTTTGGGTGATGCCACCTAAGATCCATCTGGTTTTGCATCATCCAAGGCACATATTGAAATCTCAGATTTTGCTCCCACTTTTATATGTTAGAATGGTAGGAAATTAACGCTTGACAAAGACTCTCATCATCCATAATAAATTCCTCATTCACCACTAAACTATTAATCAGGTTCTTCCTAGCTCCACAATTGGCCATTTTGAGAAAAAGTTGTGTTCTTACCCTCCTTATTGATCCACAGTTCCCAAGATTTGTGTCTCCATGAGATTTCTTCCTTCTACAAATTTTCCTCCAAGTCCTTTCTTCTTCTGCTATTCTTCATGAGATCAGTAGTCCGTTCTTCTTCTGCTATTCTTCATGAGATCAGTTCCTCTGTAACTCCATTTATCAAGTTCCTCCAGTCCACTCAACAGCACCTTAATTATATTGATTCTTCCAAATGAACTCTTATTCCACTGTTTCACTCTGCCTGTAACAAACTTTAAAGTCATGTTTCACTCTGCCTTTAAAAAACTTTGAAGTCTCTAAAAAAAGTGAATTATGGACATCCTTTTGTCAAATTTTTCCCTTCTAACAACCATTATCTAACTTGACCGCTTAGGTTTTTACGGGTTAGACACATATTTCCAAAGCGGAAGGACATAGAACCTTAAGGATGCACAAAGTTTACTGTTAGTATCAACTGATGTGCATCCTTAAGTCACAATAAAGCAATGGTCTAAATAGGTACGGATAGTGCATTTGAAATATTCATCCCATCCATTTAAGGCTACAAACCAGCTAAGTCTACAACATAACAGGTCCTCCACAAAAAATTCCTAACTCATTACTTGGTTTGTGTCCCAAACTATGAGAATTACATCTGATGTACCATACATAAGATGGGAGTGCTATCAACTTCCTATTCCCGCTAGATATAACATTATCCACTTCTCATTCAGACGGATCTGATTAACTTTCTCCATAAGCCATGAAACAATTCCATTATCCATATTAATCAAAGTTGTACAGCCTTTGGAACATTCTGAAAAGTATAACTGGAACCTCTTCATACTGATCAATTTCATGATCTTTTTACTCAATTTGGAACGCTTCCCTTTCTGAACCACAAATGTAAATGATGGATGGAAACGTTAATGAGAGCAAGATGGGATAATATGACTAGAACAGTTGCATCTAGGGTGAAGAATGGAGAATAAAGATCTGGTAGTTGGGATAGAGATTGTTACAATATAACTGGGTTTGAGACAGGTAACATAAGGAAATAGCGCTCGTGGTCGAGGACATGGTGGAGGTGGTATTGGTAATGGAAAGGATTGTTTTCTTGGAGAAAGTATGGGTAAAAGAGAAGGGAACTCAGAAAGCATGCCATCTTTTCTTATCATTTTTAAAGCAAGCCAATTCATCATTCATCAACAATGACTTTCCCAACTAGATAGGACCGCAACACAAATCCTGTTTCGCCAATCTAGTACATCAAAACTTATTTCCTCAATTAATTTGTATGAAATGCTTTCAAAAATTTTATTTCCATATATATTCATGTTCTTTAAAAGACTACTCCTAATACTTTTAGATAACTGCACAAAAACAGTTCCTCACTGGCAGCATCAGAGTCCTCTATTTATATATGCAAACCATCTCAATCATTTACACATCCTCTACAGTGACTGCCACTGGAGTCTTTGGAATTCTTTTTTATTATTAATCATACTTTTCTAGCGTTTCTACTCACCAATTATCCTATCAGTTTGTATGGTATAGAAGTTCTATTTTAACCAATAGAGTGTATTTGCACTTGCTATATCATCCAGGTGTAGTAAATGCATCAATAAATAGAACAAAAGGATCAACTAACATGCCCAAACCCTCTAACAGATCTGGTTTCAGTCAAGCATCAGAATGTTTCAGTTTCCAAGCAGGAGGAGATTGCAAAAGATGTTATTTAGATCCTAAAATTTCATCATATTTTTCAGTACACTCAAATGGATTATACTGAGTAGTAAAGTATAACAACAATGTGGAGAAAAAAAATTTCACAAAGATGACAATTATAGGAAAAAAGGCTCAAAGAAAACACATACCCAAGTCAACATCCCTATCTTTTCCATATTCAACAACAAATCCATGATGAGAATCCAGTGTCGAACCACCAACTTCAGGAAAGAAAACTGCACAATAAAGGCAATTTCAAACAAGAAAAATAAGAAAAGCATAAGCCAATTATGTATTTTGTATAGTATTAACAAAACTGATATGTTCATTTTGAGTTTAATAATTTATTACTTCTAGATATAGGACGTATGAAGTCATCCATAAGCTTATCAAGCACCATTTCCAGGCCAAAATCATCAAGAACAGCACCATACTTGTTCATTGTATTTGGTCGCATGATTCTGAATTTTGTTTCATGAACCCACTTCTCAAAATTTTCCACCTAGGGAAACACAAATATGATCAAATTGTATGATACCCAAACATAAGAAGAAATAACCTCTACCATACTGCCTCATGAAACCGCTTTTATTCATTCAAAAAAAGGAACCCCCGTATCAAATAAGTACATAAAAATAGATATTACCTCAGATAATAACAATTGACAGAAGCTTGGCTGAAGCATTTCAAATGTATATACTCCTGGTGAGGGTTCAGACAGTATACTTCTGAAACTCGCCTCTGTATTTTCATTGATGGCTTTGAGAAACGATGGAACGAAGAATGCTGTGGGGTTCATGGTGTACAACTCTCTATGTAAAGGCTGAAAATAGAAGAAAGAATAATAATATTAGAAATACACATGTATAACATACATTCATGCCAACCCCCATATCAAATAATAATATTGTCGCCCTGCTATTAACGTACATATGCCAACTCCCATCTTTCCTTCAGTAAAAAGTGCTAGTAACACGCACGGACTCATGCTCTCCTTCAAGAAACCACGTTTCAACAAGTCTTGGACTTGTTTTTGCAGCTCTGCATGCTCAGTTGGACGCATTCTATATGTTGGTAGGTTAGGTAAAGTTTCCCTGGGGATCAATTCAACCGCATGCTGGATGTCTCTCATGGGTGGGAGTCTATGGCACCTCATCCAGAATGATATCTTCAAACTCTTTAGGCAATGTCTAAATGAGTGAATGCTATACCAGTTCGATTGCCTGCCCTACAGCTTTGACTAAGAGTATGATGTTCAATCCATACTCCTTTTCCTTCAGCCTCATATATTTACATAGTTAATGCCTTGCTTGATGCTTCCACCTTAGAACTGTTAAACTCCCACAACTTGAGTGGCGTCAATGTAATCCTTTTCTTGTTGAAAAATAATGTGTACGTATTTTTCTTTCCATCATACCAAGAATCTCTATCAAACTGCCATAGCCATCCAAGAAGCATTAGAAAAGCCTTCATAGGAATCACATTGCACCAAACTGAATAGAAGTATCTTCCAAGTTGGAATGATATGACGCATTCATGCGTAACTGGGATTAAAAGTGTCCTCTACCTAGCTAA
Organism: Buxus sempervirens; assembly: GCA_947561395.2. Lineage (NCBI taxonomy): Eukaryota > Viridiplantae > Streptophyta > Magnoliopsida > Buxales > Buxaceae > Buxus > Buxus sempervirens. The sequence continues at coordinate 35,270,595 of OX387188.1, read as the reverse complement.
TCTTATAAGACTTGGATATTTGCTATGTAGGAAGCTTCAATACCACTGCCTCTATCAATGATAGCATTCAGAACCTTGTCCAACTAGACATGGGTGTGAGATATATTGGATCTCGACTAGTACTCCTTTGTCTACCACTTCTGTCCTCAAGTTAAGGCTTGTTTGTGGTCTGCCTTGTTATAAAAGATCAATAACTGTGGCATGTTGCTAAAGAGAAGACCCTTTGTTGCCTTTCTCCTCACGTTTGTGTGATCTGTTCGAAGCAAGACAAATCAATAAACCATATTTTCCTTCATTGTGAGTTTGTTGTGCAGCTACGGGAGGAGTTTCTTCTCTTGATAAACATATGTTGGAGTAGACCTTGTGAGGCTCCCTCTTCATTTGGAACAATGGAGATTCACACAAATCATGGCAGGAAAGAGAGGATCATATATGCTATTGTTCCCTATGAAGTTCACTGGTCAGTTTGGAAGGAGAGGAAAAGGTGAATGTTTGATGGGGTTTTTTTGTAGTTGGAAGCCGACACGCCATTCCATTATGCTGCCTTGTGCTCTTTGGGTTTACACACTTCTTGAGTTCGAAGGTACATCTTTTGTCTGAAATTTTGAATATGTGAATTGCATTACAAAATTCATCTTATCGAGGTAGTATGCTGTTTGTTGGATGGGCACCACCCACCCTTGAGTGGATAAAGCCAAATTTCAAAGAGAGTAGACTTAGCAATCCTATGCCTTCTAGTATTGGGGGAGTCTTCAGGGACACTTCAGGTTCAGTGGTCATACTTTCTCAGTTTCCATTGGTGTTGCTAACTCCACTAGAGCTGTGTTGGCGGTATTAATTGTTGGCCTTAAAGAGGCAAAGGTGAAGGGCTTTCAAATTGGATGGTGGAAGGAGATTCTCGTATGGTGATATCTTGGATTAAAGAGGATGGTGGCGCTTGGCCTCTCCTTCACTTTATTCGTTTGGCTAGGTTTTCGGCTAGTGGTTTGAACTTTGAACATCTCATTCCACCACGCACCCAAGTCAGCAAACGATTTGGCTGATAGTTTGGCAAGGGATAGAATTGGCAGAACCTCCCTTTTTTCAGGCATTCCCCTTGGTTTGTAATCGTTTCCTTCTTTCTAGGCTTTCCAAATTGTCTATTAGAGTTGGTGTTCCTTTTAATTGCCATTTTTTTCCTTTTTATTAATACATGAGAAACTTCCATCAAAAAAGAAAAAAAAAAGGTGCAGTTTCCATGAAAATTATCAATTTCCATCAATTTCCCATGGAATATCAATGAAAATGTCACCATAATTTACTAACAGCAATTCCTCTTTAAAAAAGAAATATAATACATTATCTATATATATATGATATAAAGGATTTTCGCCCTATAAGTCTTACCACTAGCCTTTATAAGATAGTAACCAAAGCTTTAGCTTCCAGGCTAAGGGAAGTGATAGATCCGATTGTTTCCCCTAATCAGTGTGCTTTCATTCCTAGTAGGCAAATCCTAGATGGTTGCTTGAATGCTAATGAATGCGTGGAGGAATACCAAAGGAAGGGGAGAGCCGGATTTGTGGTGAAGATTCACTTGGAAAAAGCCTATGATAGAGTTGAATGGTCCTTCCTTGATGAGGTCCTCAGATGGAAAGGTTTTGGGGAAGTATAGCGTAAGTGAATCCAGGGTTGCATAGGGAATGTGACTTGATCTTTCCTAATAAACAGTGGTGTGAATGGTTATATTACTACCTCACGGGGCCTCAGATAAGGAGATCCTCTTTCCCCCCTCCTTTTTTCTCTTGTGAGTGATGTCTTGAGTCGGTTTTTTACGATGGCAATTGATAGGAGCAAAATTTAGGGTTTTGTGGTGGGAAAGGATAAGGAGGAGGTCTCCTATTTTCAATTCGCGGATGATACTATCCTTTTTCTAGGCGGTTCTTTGGATTATGTCAAATGGGCTAGGTACATCTTGAGGTGCTTTGAGATTATATCTAGGTTAAAGATCAATCTACATAAGAGTTCAATTACAGGCATCCACATGGAAGAGAACATTCTTGAAGAGGGTAGGAGCCTTCTAGGGTGTACATCCTTAGCTTTTCCTCTAAAATACCTAGGCCTTCCCCTAGGAATTCGCCCTCTAAAAAAGCAATTTTGGGATCTGGTCCTAGAGAAAGTGGGGAAAAGATTAGCAGCGTGGAAAAAGAATTATTTATTTTTGTGAGGCCAAATCACTTTAATCAAATCAGCCCTAGCAAATCTTCCGATGTACTATCTTTCCCTCTTTAAAGCTCCCAATCATGTAGTGAAAGCTTTGGAGAAAATGCAAAAGGATTTTTTGAGGGAAGGTGGAGGTAGTGGGAAGAAGGACCACTTAGTAAGATAGGACATGGCGTGTAAAGAAAAGGAAGAGGGTGGTTTGAGCCTGGGCAACATCAGAAAATGGAATATTGCTCTACTTGGGAAATGGCTATCGAAACTCGTGGTCGAAAAGGAGACGTTATGGTTAAAGGTTATAAACAGTAAGTTTGGGTTGCACAGGATGGATCAAAAGAGTCGAAATGCCCTTGGGGTTTCTACTTTTAGTCCCTAGAAGGCAATCTGGACTATTGCATCTTTCTTTTTTCCTTTTGTTTCTACTAGATTACGAAGAGGGGATTCTCTTTGTTTTGGCTAGATACGTGGTGGGGTCAATCTTGTCTAGCGGTTTCCTTCCCTTATTCAAAATTTTTTCAAACAAGCATGCTTTCGTATGTGATATCCTATCCTGGTCAGACTTGGGTTTAGAGTGGTCTCTTAATTTCAACAGGGATTTACATATGGGGGAACTTGAGGAGATGGGTAGATTGTTTGAATTGCAAAAAGATGTAGTGATTGCTCCTTCAATCCTGGATGAGAAGTTTTGGCCCTTGGATAAGTCACATTCCTTCACCATTAAATCTTTTTTCAGGCACCTTCTGTCCTCAAACCCCGCTCACCATCCCCTTTTTTCTCCCAAATCATTGTGTAAATCTCCTGCCCCTCCAAGGGTGTTGGCTTTTGTATGGTTGGTGCTGTTAAAAAAGGTTAATACTCTTGACAATCTTCAGAGAAGAAGGAAGTTTATAGCTCTCTCACCTCAGGTGTGTTCTTTATGCCTAAAGGATGGGGAGTCGATTGATCATCTTTTCATTCAATGCGAGTTTGTGTCTCACATGTGGAGGTCTTTTCTCATAATGGCAGGAGTGAGTTGGGCAATACCAGGTGACGTTTGTCAATTAGCTTACCAGTGGCGCTTTCCATATTGTGGTATGTGAGGACGGCGAGGAATAAGAGGATTTTTTAGGATATCTATGTTCCTCCCCAGGTAGTGTTTGAGGAGGTAATTGTCCTAGCCTCATCTTGGGTCAGTGTGCGGAAATAAGTCAAGGAATGTCGGCAGCCGAAATTTCAATTCATTGGAGGGCTCTTACATTTAAGTAAGGCAGTGAAGTATGAGCATGGGTGTATAGGAATGGGGTTTTCTTTGTAGGTCTACTTTTTTGGTTTCTCTAGTCCATTGTCTCATGGACTAATGTATGCTTTTACTAATTTTTCTGCTATTTTTAATAAAATCTCCTATTAATCATTAAAAAAAAATACATTATCTATATTAGGAACTTTCTAGAGAACTCCAGTGAAATATGAAGATTTTCTTTAAAACCAAAAGTTTCCGTCTCAAAGTTTACAATGGCATCACATAATAATCCTTGAGAGCATTAACTAACCAGTAGGTCCCACCACAACTCGGTCCTAACAGTAGACCTGCACAACTTAGGTATTTTGTGCAAAATGTATGCACACAAAGATGGACCCATGTTTTCATGTTTACAGCCCAAAGTTTTTACCAATAACACCAAAAGACAATCTGGTCCTTCTGATATTCTCCAAAGAAAGAATAAAAATGGGAAAAAAAAACATGATTATGGACAAATAGAATAGAAGCAACTACCCAAGTGTTATGAATCAATTGGGACATCCTCTTATAAATGCTTGGAATAAAGGACCATAACCAAATATAACTCCAGTCAAAATAGGGCCCAAGATGGATAGACAGGCAATAGACCTGAATTTAAAAATAGACCTAAATTTAAAAGTGGCCGCATTGAGACTTGAAAGTTGAACCTACATTTCCATCATTGCAGCCCAAGGTTTCTACCATCACACTGGGAAAAATCAAACGATCATAAAATATACAATGGCCATTCAAATTCATGTATCTAGCATCCAGCAAGCTGTAACAGGAATGAAGAGACATGTTTCCAATAACAAAATTAAAAAAATTCAGCAAATTCGGATCACAAAAGGAAATGACAAGAAAATATTGGAATGTCCAACAAATACTGTAACTAAGCCAAATAAATAAAGAATATTCCCTGAGGCATACCTGATAATTTGATATAATCTTCTGCTTGTAATCTCTGTGCTTCTGGACCTGATATATTAAATGGTAAGCTATAAAAATAAGTTATTTGCTAATGGTTGTCCCTTTAATCAAGATAGTTGCTAAAATTTTCCTGTTGCAGAAAGAACTGATATACGTCATAAGGATCTAATTAACGCATGCATAACCACATGGAAAATTATATTGTGATTTCCCCTTTTTTGAGAGAAAAAATCAGAATATAATCAAAATAAGCATAGGAATGCTTTTTCATAAGATACAATTTGGCCAGAAAAAATTAAAGTGTACTCATCCCAGACATGACATTTAGACATATTCAGGAAGGAAGCCTCCAATATCACAAGCCAAGGCAATAAAATCAGAATATGGCATTATCAAGAATTTAAATTCTCCCTCTCTGAATGGTACCAAAATATATTCGCGTCAATAACTACCTTATCTCAAATTTTTGGCATAAATCATTGCAAAGAAGCAACATTTCCCTCGGAATTTCACACTGCATTCCCCTACTCTAAAGGTACAAATTTCTCTCAAAAATAAATTGCACTTTGAAGTATTTTCTAAACTAGTTGAGGATCTGGATATCCAACATTTAGTTTATAATTACCAATGTACCACCAAAAGTTACAAAAAGGAAAAGAAAAAAGAATTCTGAAGTATGTTGCAACGCCCCCATTAGTTGAGGAACGTTGAACTTTAGAAACAAATTAACAATAGATGTTAACCAACTTTGAGTATCTAATGAGTAATGACAATAATAGCTAACATCCTATAGAACCAGAAACTAAAAAAAATTTAAAAATTAACTATGTACCAGCTTCCATAAGTCATGCAATGACCAAAACCCCCCACAAACGATGCTATCACCACCACCTTTCGGCAAATAACCAGAGCAATGAAGGGTATTTTCGTCATACAAACTATTTTGTCCTGAATATAACGAATGCAGTACAGCGGAGAGAGAATTTTTACGTTTGCTCAACGAGAACAAAACCTAGATAAACAGTTGTTCACAATCCTTCAGCTAATAAACCATAGAGCAGATCCTCTGAGACTTACCCTGTTACGTTCGCCCTCCGGCAGATACCGCGCCAAAATCTCCCTCATGTACTGAACCTTAACATCTCGAGGAACCGTCAACATACTTGGGGGTAGATATCGCTCAAGCGAACTGAAAACCGAGGGACTGAACTCCAATTGCAGGTCATCGTAGCTGTCTGGCTTGTGATCAGAGTTCGGATTCAACCGAAGCCTCTGACTTGAATACAACGGACGACTGGAAGCAATGACTCCATTTCCGTTTCCATGGCCGGTCTGAGATTCCTCTTTTCGATCAACGGAGCCATCAAAGGACATAATTAGGAGGAGAATTTGCAGAGAGCTTGTGGGAGGAGCAGCTAATTGAACACAATGACGAACTCGCAGAGCATTTTGGAGATGTGGTGGTGATTCTGACAAAATTAGGATTCCAAAATTCTAGCTTAAGACAGAGAGAGAAAAAGAGAACGACCTTGGTGGTTTTAAAAAGGTCGACGTGATATGCTTCTGTTGCAATTAGGGTTTGGCGAACTGGGGAAGAGGAGCTTGGATATTGAAAATTATTATTGTTATTATTATTTCACGTACCTACGATATGGGCACAGTGGATAAATATGCCCACGGCTTTAAACGAAATTACGATAATAGGAAGGGCAGAGGGAGTGTAACGGTAAAGTTTTTTTTTTTGGGATATATCCAGTTCTAGGTTAAGGCTTCTCGGAAGGGAATTGCCAACGTTCGAAACTCATCAAAACAAAAAATAAGTTCACCGCGAAAGGAAAACTTTGCGGTAGGTTCCATGCAAGTTTCCCCCAAAAAAGTAAACAAAAAATAAAGATAAAGAAAAGATAGCAAACCTATTTTGGTTGATCCAACCATTTTTTTTAAAGCTAGACAACACCACTCAGGAGGATGGACCCATTTGATCAGAGAATCAATCCAGATGGATAACTGAAAATCTCGTCTATTAATTCTTATATATAAAATATATATCGAACATTTTCTTAATAAAAATATATTTTTCATGAAAAACATTCAGTACTCAGAAAACAGTAAGCAGGTTGCTTAAGCATAAAGTACTAGGTAACTATCACAGGTGGCCGATAGGCTGAGAGTGGCTGGCGGCGTTTCAGCAGTGTTAGCGCCTACAGAAGTTAAGCTGTGTTCTGTAATTAGGATGGAGATGATCTGAATAAAAGGAATCCAAAGTTCTGCAAATATCCCAATATTGGAAAGGCCATACAGGATATATACAAGAAGAGGGTGAAAACAAAATATGGCAAACTACAGGTTTTTAAGGAAAAGGAAAGAAAGCCAAATGGCTTTACAATTTATAACCATCTATTTGTATTCACAAAAAAAAGAAAAAGAAAAAAAAAAAAGGCATCAGCTGCCAGTTCCATTGATGATCATTCCTTGATGGGTCACACCAATGGTGATTTTATTGGTACCTTCAGATACACCAGGCATCCCCATTGGTGAGCTTATGATGCTATCAATATATCCATTGAGTCCATGAACTCATCAGCTGTGGCTCCCTGAGCCTGCAGCTAAATTTCCAGTGTTCACCTGCTGCTGTACCGATCCTGAGCTCAGTTGTTCTGGGCTCATCTGAGTATGATGACTGAACTGAAATGGACTAACATGAGATGGGGGTGAACTCACTTGCTCAGCCAAGCTAGTTGCTATTGAAAGCTGCATGCGATCATGTTGTTGCTGCTGTTGTAGCAGCAGCAGCAATTGTTGTTGCTGCTTCTGTATGTGCTGTTGCAGCAGTGGCTGATTGCTGTTAAATGCAACATTGGAAGCCATTGGGGAGTGCAAATGGAGCATATCATCATTTTGTAATTTAGCCAGGCTAGTTCTACTGGTTCCTTGACTTAGCATAGATGAGTTCTGCATCAGGCAATTACCAGCGATTGCACCAGAACCATCAACCAAATTCCCCTGGCTTTGTGCCACCCTCAACTTTGACAACACTGCAGGTGGAGGAGCAGGTAACGGACTGGAGATGAGTTGCCCGCTTATGTTGGTAGAACTAGAAAAATAACCACGAAGATTATTATTTTGACTTGCATTACCCAACAGAGGAACATATTCCCCTGCAGTAGATGATGTGTCCCCCATAATAATGGTATCATCCATGTTGCCAGGACCAACAAGGCTCCCTGGAACCTGCTCTCCGGTGCTCGCCTGCATCATTCCCATGCCTCCCATGCTGATGGCCGGCCCCAATCCTCCCACTCCCACCATCATCTTCCTCTGTATCAGTGGATATTGTTGGCCTAGTCTTTGTTGTTGCTGTAAGTGAATTTTTAGATGGTTGAGATAATTAGTTCTCTGATTTCCGACATGCAAATTCGACAATGGATTTAAACAGTTCCCAACAAGATGGGAAGGTCTCTGAATCTGAAGGTGCTGCTGCTGCTGCATGGATGCAAGATTTGCAGCGATGCCCATTTGTTGTGACTTCGACAAATAACGAGCTGAGTGTTGTAGAGCTGACTGCATTTGACCTGGTGGCAGCAAGCAGCTCTCTGTAGGAATATCATAAGATGCCGGCTGTTGAAATGTCAGGGCTGATATGCCGCTCCCTGAGGGACTGCGCATAGACTGGTCCAAGATCTTAATTGGAGAATTTAGTTCAGCTGCTTCACTCCCTGGAATGGCACTAGTAATAACACATGGCTTCTTATTACTATATGCACCATTGCAACAGGGAGAAGTAGGTTTTATTCTGTCATCTATTAGCTGATATCCTTCACGCATCATCTATTCAAGAAGAAATATCACACACACAATGCAGAGATTGAAAATTTGACATAATCTCCATAATCAACAAAATTTGTTAAAGACATACCACTGAAGTAAACTGAGCAGCAAACAAGTCCGCATAACACTGCAAAATGCATGAGAAACAAGTCAGATTGATTGAACCCACAAGATTGAAAGTTTTGCTAGTATCACCCCTCACCAAAAGCTATGCATCTTCCAACAGCATGAATTTGAGAATGAAAAGCCAGAGTATAAACTTTGAAGAACACTTCATATTGAAAAACAATAAGATCAATCATAAAACACAACCATAAAACCTTGTTGTAGCAAGACAATTAACCAATCAATAAAGCCTTTCCCAAGCTAGTTAGGATTGGCAGCATGAATCCCATTACACCATCTGGGCCTATCAAAGTCAAGTTTTTAATTAAACCAAATACACACAAGAGTCACAGAAATAATTATAATAATTACAAGGAAAATATAAAACTCAAAGTCAAATGCTAAATTATTTCAAATAAAAAAAATAAATAAATAAATAAATTTCACAAAGACACAAATCATTAAAGAATCAATTTAACAAGCCTAACATCACAACCATAAGCCTTGCTTGCTGCCAATTGTTTGCCAATGCCAACATGAGAGTGTGTTGCATTTTCTATCCCTTTGCCATCACTAATGAAGAAACAAGGAGATTTGAGTTGGGAGGGAACTCACAGCATTAGGAAACACTGGCAAGAGAAAATGTTGAGATTTAATTGTAAAAATCTCCTCTTCATAATCGCGCAAAACGCATGCCTCTACCGTTCCATCTTTTGGCTTATCCACCATGACTAATCTGATCCGAGTGCTGCAACAAAGTACAGAAGTTCCATTTCCTGTGATAAAAGAAAAGGTCAGCAGGAACAGACTGGTTGCAGTTACACAAACAATTTCAGGCAGGAATTACCTTGATAGGTACCTACACGACGTACAAATGTCAAAGTCCTATTTGTGGAGATATTAAGGTCCCTGCAAAGAAGGCACTGTGATAAAGACATTTTATCTGTGGTAGCATCTTTCAGAATCTCAGTATCCTCAAAATCTAAGAGATTGACTGCAGGCAGCGGAGGGATATGAGATAATGGTTTCCTTTGAAGCAACTGGTCAAATTTCTGCTTTTTGCAGTAGAGTGCATGCCTAAGAAGGCATAAAATTGAGATTATGCAGTCAGATCCTTCTAAGTTTAAAAGAAGCCAATATAAATACAGCTGAGGGAGCAGTAATTTAGTCCTTACCTCTTGACCACCTGGTCGATCTTCAAAAATCTCTCAAGAACAGGATCATCTTTAGTTCCAGAAGGCACAGATAAAGAAGGAATCCCAACCAAAGGGGATTTTGCATTGACTGTCTTCATGTTGCTGTTGCTTGAATAAGATCCAACTCCATTCATAGTTGAAGTTTTAGGAGAGTCAGATTTACCTCTTGCAAGTAATGATGCCTCCATTACCATATAATCACTCTTAATAGAGCTTAAAGAAGCGGTTCCATCACCCACTATGGGCATGGATGTGGCTTTCTTCTTATGCAATCTAGCAGAAGCTGATGCGCAAGTACTGTGGGGAACCCCCATGGGTAAGCAAGAAAGTTCTGATTTGGAAGATGCTGGTGAAGGGAGCATCCTCCCAGCAGAAACCTGAGGACTCAGAGATGATCTCCTTTTTCGTGCCACGCCTTTGGTTTTTAGATTGTCACAAACAGGCTGGCCCTTACTATTCCATGGCACTGGGGTAGGAACATTAGCTCCTGACAGTGGTATTAGTTGCTCCTGTTGTCGATTTGTAGACTGTTTTCTGAGGTCAGTTGTGTGATGTTCATCTTTGATCTCCCCAACATCCAACTTGTATGACTGACTTGATTTAAGAGGTTGTTTTGCCACAACATGTTGTTCTCTATCACAGTCTTGATATGAGGGCATCACAACTGGAAGCTTTGGAATCCTGTCAAGAGTAGTTTGTGAACCATTGTTCATAAACATCTGAGCAGCTCTAGCTTCTTCAGCCTCAAAGTCCTGCTCAAACTGAGTTCTCTTAACCTGTAGATCAGGTCCATTCATTGGAGCTGAATGAGGCCTTTCACACTGCTGTTGAGCAAAATCCAACCTCTCTTGCTTCAGTTTCTTAATGTTAGGTCCAGGGATTGATCGTGGTCCACTTCTGCCCCTCTTCCCAAGAAGCAGTGTACCAGAATTTCTTGGTCTGCTGCTAGACTGACTAAGATCCTGTTGATATGTGTAACCATAACTTGGAGTAACCTTGGCTGTCGAAACCAATTTGTCACCATTAATTTCCACTAGATGCTTTGTCTGGGCCTCCATGGGGAAGGATTGTTCCAAAGTCTCTGGTGCATTAGTGTGCTGTGAGTTCGAGAAACAGCTCGACATAACCTGCTGGGTGAATGGAACTTGTCTATCTTGAAGCACTGGAGCATGAAACCTCTTGGAAACACCATTACCAAAGATGTGGTTTCCACGGACCAGATACTTAGACATGAGGTTAGCTTCTGGTGCACTACTCTGCTTACCCTTTCTCCAACCCCTAGATATTCCCAAATTGAGCTGCAACAAGTTTCAGGAATTAGCTAATCTCCCTGATGAAAGATTTCACAATACTGCAAGTTATCTCATTGTAACTCACTAATGTATGAGTACCTTTTTTCTCAATCGTGTTTCATAAAATCTATCCAGTAACGGCACTGGTTTCAACTGAAGCTCTGGTTGCAAGGCCTTAAGAATTCGGGATTCAACCTCCTGAAACATTTTTAATAACAAAATTATCATAACGTGAAAGCATCATTCTTTTAAATCAAAAATAATCATACTGCAGAAAGCTTAAAACAAAACATACTAACCAATAGATCATTGTAGCTCCAGGAATCCCCTGAGATTGATGGAATGTCCTTTATAACATTCTCCATGCACATTTTTAAGGGTAATTTATGAATGACAGGACAGTTTTCCCCAGAAGAGACGGTAACACCTTGTTGATGCATGCAATTCCTGTAATCTCGAATCTGGATCAAGAATTTATAAGTATTTTTCTGCCTCTAATAGAAAGCAACACATATCTGACTTCAGGTGAATAAGATAGGCTGAAGGCCTTCATCTGATTATGGGGATGACAGAGTACCTTGAAAGCACAATGGGTCCTCTGGAACATGGTTTTCAGTGGACTACCTACAGACCAATATATATGCCCCAATACTGGCCAATACCAACCAAATCCAATTGTGGAAGCTTAGAAAAAACATAAAAGACATCATTAAAAATTTTAAAGAATAAGGCATATATTTCATAAAAATCCTAGTAATGATAATTTTTCATCAAGGTTCAGCTGCAGGCCCTATCTTTTTTGCTCAAGTTATCGATCCAGTCCTATTCAAGAGGATTTGCCTTGGTATATGCTAGGGATAGCAACGGTTCAGTTTTGCAAAAAACCAAAACCGAACCAACAAGTTTACAATGAAAACCGTAACTGTTACGGTTTACTAATTTTAAATCCAAAACCGTTTAACTTTCATATTCTTGAAACCGTAACCAAACCAAACTGAACCTTTTCAACTTTTGGGAAATTCAGATAAATTAAATTTTTATTATTTTACCATGTCTACACAGTGACGTGCTAATGAAAACCTGTATCAAAATAATTCATTCCAGAGTATAATAAAAAAGAAAAAATAAAATGAAGTTTTTAATTTCAGTAACTATAAAGACCATTTAACTCTAAGAGGGACACTTCATCCCCTAGCAATGTTTGACTTAAAATATTCAATATCCTCATTCAATTCCGTCTCAAAGCCTGTCAGCCTCCTCTTTTCCAATACAACATTCTATTCCATCTCTAAAATCTTTAATAATTCCTAATGGGCTAACCGGCTAAGGGGTTATGCTATTGTGCAACTCAAAGCTTATGCATATTATACGTAGTCAGTTCGGTTTCACCTTAAAACCGTAACCGAACTGAAACCGCATCTATTTTTTCAATTAAAAACCAAAACTGATTATTAAAGACCCAAAAACCAAACTTAATAGGTTTGGTTTGGTTCGGTTTGTCGGTTTTAACCGAACCGTTGCCATCCCTATATGCTATATACAAAAGAGATTCCTTTGGTGGACAAAACTAGAGAAATTAAAACTGGAGTTATGGATGGATATTTTAGAATCAAAAAGTTCAAAAATAATTGAATTAGGCAGAGTATAGGGATCATAAGTTTAGCACAAACATTAGTACAACAAAAGAAACAGTAAGATTTTAAAATCAAGATATTACTAAAAGCAACCAACCTCTTTATCTTAAGTTAATCATCCATATGAATGGAGATATTGATGAGGATTTTGCAAATAAAGTCAGAGCCTGATAGCTTGAGTAGAGAGGCACTTCTAGAGTTCTATGTGATCAATGTGTTCTACTAAAACTAAATGAAACTTTTCTTGGACAGTCATTAGAAAATTTTATTAGACAGTCATTAGGTCTACCATACAGATACGACGTACATACATACATCTATCAGAATCCTAGGCTGTAGGTTGCACATTTTTTAGATGCGAATTTTGATATGGATATTGAAAAAGCTAAGAAAGATAAGACTAGGAATGACCATACTCAGAGAGTACCTAGCTGTTTTACAAATAAGTGATATTCTAAAGAAAAGTACACTAAAATGGTGAAGGGAAGACCTAAAATAACCTCGACGATTCTGGTCAAAAAGGATTTGATGCTTAAAACCTGACAAAGGATATGGTTTTTGACAAATTTGGATGGGATGGGATGGGATGAACAGGATTTGTGGTGCCAACCCTAAGTTGGGGCATTTTGTTGTTGTTTATTTATGGCTTCAATACGCAAAATCCCAACCAAAACATTGTATTTCCTTTCTTACTGCAAAAATTTGGTTGAAGACACAAAAAACCCCTCTACAAGGTTTGGCAATAAAACGTGAGATTAACAAGAATCCACGTGGGAACAAAACTTCTGTAAGTTGCATCAATCATTACATATTGGCTGCTATACCAAAATGTCGTGCCGTAACTAGGCAGTCTTTATTTCCTGGTTGTCTGCAAAATAGCCAAAAATGAGTTGGATTTTGGCTTGTACATAACAGGTTTTAGCTGCACCAGGATGTTACATAAATTTTGATATCAGATGTATATTTCAAATCAACTCAAGAACCTATATGTATTGTTTTCAGCCAAAGCATAAGCTTTATGGTCGTAGATCACTAAATGGAGTTATTATGACAATCGAGTACCTTAGATTCCTACATGATTTCAGGTTCAGGTTGTGGTAAGATGGAAGCAAACAAATAGACTGGACAAGAACAAACACCCCAATTGGTCAAGAAATAGTGGGTTTAAGAAGGAAAAGAAAATTTTAGAACTGATTTCATCAAATGGATAGGAAATAAACCATGGTTGCATAAGGCTTGATGGCAGTATAGGCTGGAGCTCAAAAACAGAGTTAAAGTTGCAACAATACTTGTTGCAAGACAATACAGACCAAATTTTCACTGCATTACAGGGATTGATTAAAAGAAACAGTAGAGACACTAGTAAATTTGTTGAAGAGCCCCCTATTCCATGCTCATGCACACATTCATCCATAAAAACACATGTATCATATATACATGAAAACTCTTCGCACACTAAACTTCCAGTTCCTGTTGCAAGAAATTTTTGACAAAAATGAAAAATCTATCTACCACAAAAAATCAAATTCTTGTATTCACAAATTTCAGTAATGCACTCATATCTGCTATCTCACCTCACACAAAAGAGCTCCATTAACATATTTGCACGGGATATCATCAAAAGCATCTCCAGGCAGGCACCCATACTCAATTGCCTAATGCACAAACCAAAAGAAAATGAATATGAAAAAGGCAACACAATAGAAATTGAAACATTAAACTCTACAGGTTTATTCTAGAAGACCTATTTTATTATTTAATAAGTAAACCAAAATTTTGAAAGCACTAGAGACTTATATCTGGGGTAAATGAATGAATGCACACACACTAGTCGACTGAAAAGCCCTTGAACTCAGAGTAGTTTTATAAATCTAAGAAAACAGATCACCATTCTTGCGGTTCATCGCTTAATATCCAGCAAGAAAATGTGTTATTGGCTTCATAATCAACTATGTGACAGCTTTCTTAAGCTTTCATTAACCATTCTATGAGTTCATGAACATGAAATCGTGAAGACGAGTTAAAACCCTAGAGGCCTGAGCCTCAAGGAAAAATGTTATAGAACAATTCAGAAAGGCAATGATCTACTAAATATGGGAACAATTCTATATGAATGATTCAAATGTCATGTGAAAATTATAATCAGAAGATTCTACACCAAATTATTCCATTGGGATGAAAATTGTCATATGGAGAGCGCCAGCACTTGGGGTTATGAAGGTCAATGTTGATGGATGTTCTTTTGGCAACCCTGGGCCTTCTGGTATTGGAGGAGTTGTGAGGGACAGTGCGGGGCAAATATCCTTCATTTTTAGTGGCACAATGGGGGATGGTGATTCCACTAGGGCGGAGACATTAGCCTTTCTTTTTGGTCTCTCGGAGGCTAAAAAGATGGGAATCAGGGATTTCACTATTGAGGGTGATTCCACTATGATCATTATATGGATGCAGAAGGATAGTTCAGGGTCATGGAGGCTACCACATGTCATTAGTAGAGCTAGAGCCTTGGCATATGAGTTGAACGTCTCGTTCAGCCACGTGCATGGAGAGGCCAATACAATTGCAAACTGTCCAGCCAAACATGGGGCCTTGAGACCAGATTTTTACACAGGGACAGTTTCGGATGAGTTTTTGGGGATGTGTTCAAATTAGTTGCATTTTGAGGGGGTGGCTTATGGCCTCTATATATGTTTGTGTAAATGTCTATAGGTTTTAAATTTTTTGAGTAGTCCCCTTTTGGTGTTTTTGGGGAAAGAGGATGGGATAGGGGAAATTATACATACTTGTAACTACCTTGTAATCTTTCTCTTAATCAATATCAATATCATTACATATCAAAAAAAAAAAATCCTTCTCACATCTTCTAGGGAAATCTCTAATGTGAAAGCCTCAAAAGAACGTATTTGATAATCATTTGAATGCATCAATTATAACTAAACATATCGATTTCGACAGGTTATACTGGCAGGTCAGGAATTTGTGGCCAACATGAACTAATATGGATAAGGAACTCTTTTTGACTAATTGATTGAATTTTTTGAATATTCGGCCTTATGTATGGTGGCATGTAGACATACACCTAACACAAACACAAGCATACACATGGATGGCTGAATTTTCTCATGTCAACTTTTGCATTTGAAAATTTTGTAATAAATCAACAACAACATGCTTTGCCACAAATGTGAATTGTTACCCAGGTTTGTCATTGCAATTCGACAACCCGAGACAATGTTTCATAAATATTTATTAAAATAAAACAGAATCATATATTTTCAAAAAAAAATTTGAGAATCAGTTGAGAAAATATTATTGCTGGAAACTTCATGGTTACTAACATTGAATGCATAGAAAAAAGCAACAATTTTATGCGGTTGACATTTTGATCCCAAAATAACCCACCAAAGTAGATAAAAACGGAATGAACTTGAAACTATAAGACATACTTACAGAGAACAGCTTGTCAGATGCCCTATCGTAAGGATGCAAATACTTTGGTACATCATGGAATGCTGTCAGCTTCTCCTTTTTAACATGAATAAATCCGTTAATATCATGCCAACAATCAATGAGAGAAAAAGAAACAATTATAGCATATGATAGAAAATAATGGGGACATTTTTATATAATTAACAAACAAACCTCTGTAGCCTTTCCAACAAAAAAACCATCAGGGAACAAGTTAAGGGAGAAGGACACCTCATGATCTGCAACAGAACAATCTTTGTAAATGAATAATAAAATAAACCTTTTTAGGCATGAGGTGCTCCACAGAAGCATCATTATATGCCACAAATGAATATTACCGTGTGCAAGTTGCTGCAACCCAAAGTTACCCAATGAATCTATAGGATCAGTAATAATGTCTTTTACCCCTGTAAAATCACCCTACAGGAAAAGAATCATGTGTTTTGCAATTTCATTCTCACCAATGAGAAAACAAAAAGATAAAAGAAAGGAAGACAGGAAAAAAGAGGGCACCATCATGCTTCAAACATTAAGTTTAAACATGGATTTATAGATTATATATTCATTACAAACCAGTAATGGAATTTGGAATTGGAATATGGTCGAAACTCGATTATCTAAGGCAGACGAGATGGAAGGTCAACACCAATAATAGCAATCACAAAAATATCCAACATATGTGTAAAATTCAAAGCCAAAAGGATAAAATCAATTAGAGACTTGATGATTCTTTTAATTTGTAAATGAAAACAAAAAATGTGTCCCTTCTAATTAATGGAGGAAATGAATTCATGTAGGTCCCGCCAGTCCATGTAGTTTGAGCGATTCTACATAGTCCAATTAACCATTCTATAACCACAGGTAATGAGAAGTTGTAATCAGTCCAAGTAGTCTTTTAGAACAACATGAAATCAGAAGATTCGAAAGCAGCAAATAAAGGTTTCTCATGTAAACAAACATATAGGTCCAATTTAGTGATAGCAGCATTATTCAAGTGTGGTTTGAGTTTCACATTCTTTCTCTCACTTGTATAGTATGAAATTGTAAAAATATGGGGCTTACCTCGCTTAGGTTGGAGCCTTAGAGGGTTCAGGCTAGGATAACATTCTTTGGTTGGAGCCTCAGGACATTTTGATGGTTTGGGACACTAGTTCTTTAAGGGATATCACTTAATACTACCCTTTTATGGTCACTACCAAATTTACCTCTTTGATTCATCACTTCATCTGGGTGTTGTATGAAGTCTAGGGTCCTTGCACAGTTATCACTAGAAAGACTTTTTTGGAGTAATTGAGACCCATAAAGCTTCAGATCTGGCTTCCCAAGTTTATTACCAACGATTTCAATGTCATGCATTTCACCCATTAAAAAATAGCTAGGGTTACAATCACCGGGAGGATGAGATTTTCCAGTATTGATTAAAGACTTTAACCTTTTTCATTTCCACTTTTAGGGGTTTTCTTTCAACTCAAGGAACATCCAAGATAAACTTTGTGTTGTGCATTAGATTGATCTCTCAATTGGGATGGTCAGTTTTAGCTTTCTCAAAACTAACTATAGCAGTTAAATATCAGAGATAAGCCATTATCAAAGGCCTTTTTTCATTCTACTTGCTGTGAAGCAACCAAAATAATTACCCATACTTCATAGTATTTTCCAAAACAGCGAAAAGAGCACAAATGTTCACAGAGAAGTTAATGCTGTAGTTTCCCCGTGTAGGTCACATATAAACTTAAAAGTAGAGGGCACCGAAAGATTAGTACCGTGGCCTGTAACAATAATAATATGAGAGTGTCCTTTCTTTTTTTGGTGATTAATTGATATCTAATGTTTCCAAATTCTAAGGCATAAGGCAGGGCATTATAAATTACTGAAGCATGAGGCATGACATGTATGCATTGTGTGAAATAAATAGGAAAAATACCAAAATGAGAAAATTCAAAAACTAAACTTCATCATAAAATGTATCATGAACATTATAAATCAAAACTTCAATAACCAAGTGAAGTTTCCAAACTTCAAAAGTACGTGGATTCATAGGATTCTTCAATCTTATAAGTAAAATCAACTGGGATAAGAGATCTAGCAATTCAGCTTAACCCATTTGTTCATGCATGTGTATATGCATAAATACGTACATAAATACAAAAATACATATACAGATGGTGTGTGGGTGTGTGTGTGTGTGTGTGCATGTCTTCATACATATGTATGCATAACAGTACCAGTTTGGCATCAGTCCATTTTGTAAATTTTAAGTTCCAAATCTACCAAATATAAAAAAGAAACCTTAAAAATAAGACAATGCACAAAGTGCAAGGTATAAGCCCACAAATGAAGGCATGAACATTATGGGATTTGGAAATCTAAGCTTGTGTTCAAGGTTTTTTCCTTCAGCCTAACCTAAAGCATACTGAAGGAGTAAGCCTTGTAAATCTTTTAAAATATTTTTCTGTTTTGTATCTAATGTCTAGGACCCCATGCATAATAGTCTCAAAGGAAAATACAGAAGCAAGTGAATAATGCAGTTCAAGAAATCCTAAAATCAGTAATGAATAACTCATGCACCGCAAGCACAAGCACACATGCAAGGAAAAAAAATAAAGAAAGAAACACACTCTAATATCCGTTACTTCCAAATCTGTTGCTACAAAAAAAAACCTACATGTTTACTCTTTGTCTGCATTCTTGTTGGGTATGTAATTTGTTGGTATTTAATGTTAGGGCCAATGAGCTTGTAGAGGAACATGGGGAGCCCTTGCATGCCCAGGGACTCAAGTATAGAACCAAAGTCAATCCAATGGGATTTCAGACCTCCGATTCAGAAAACCTTAAAAGCACATGCATCCACATAATGCACTACATCACATCATAACAAACATATGGAAGGCTTGCTCGGTTCAGTTAACACGTTTATTGGTAACCTAACCATTTTAGTTAAACCCATAACTTATTATTTTGACCTCAATTTTCTTCGTGAATGCTGAAACCCTTAATTGTGAGTCACATCTGCACAAATCGAACATAGTGTTCACCTAAGATTTGGGTCAGTTACTAAACTTTATTTATTCCAAGTAAACTTCTATAAAAAGAACTCTTCTGCTTCTGCTCAATATGGAAAGCACAAAACAACAATGACTGTTCTTCTTCTTTTCAAAACATTCCTCTGTTTTCAACAGCAAAAAAGTTCCATTTTCTCAGTAACTTTATTTTCATCTTTCTACTGAATTTTAATTTCTATAATTCTGGACAAACAAATAGTTCAAAAGATCTAGTATTCTTCCTGTGTGCCGAAGGTATTAGCACAACAACAATGGTTCTGGGCTGTTGTATACTGAGAGTGGCACACTGGTTGCTCCCAGCTGCACTGCAGGGGCATAATATACCTTAAAGAAAGAAGCTTTGTCTGTGCATCAACACAATCCACTACTTTCCTTTCATCAACAGCCACATTAATTGGGAATATTGCACACTTCAGGTACTACCATTCTACTATTTACAGTTCCAAAAAAACAAACAAAATCTGTCTGATTTCTGATTTACAAATTATTTCCAAACCAACATGCAATTACCACCCCTAAATGACTAGAATCATAGGATAACAACAGAAAAACGAAAGCAATACACATATGTCTCAGGAAATAACAGAACACTCACCATGAAACTTGGCTATCAAAAGAGGTAGAACAAAATGACTAAACTCGTTCGAGAACAGACCAAGATGCAAAATCAAACCATGAATGTACCAGGGAATAACCGTACACCAGCCATGCAACTCCGTTACCGAAACAGGAAAAGCAAAAATCTACCAATTAAAACAGCAATCAAATGAGCATAACAAACGAAATGAAACATCTAGAGTCACATCGAGAACTTCAGAAATCAATAAAGACGAAACAACAACCAGACAACAGAGCCCACCGATCAAAGAGAGTTGTAAAGGAAGTAAGGAACTAAAAAACAACGATAATTTGGTCTCCGAGTATATTATTCTAAAGATATACCTTCTCACTACACTGCTTTGGATCATTCTCTTCGTCATTGTCGTCCTTGTCTTTATCCATCAAAGTTTTCTTGGGTTTCTCCTCGACCCCGTCGTCTTTATCATCAATCTGCAACTGCTTTGGCCTATACCTAGTCCCGTGTTTGGAAACCTTGAAAGAAACCCCCATTTCTTCTCGTTAGCTTCACAGAAAGAAAGAAAGACACAGAAGAGCTCTGGTTCGGAATGAATGCAGAGGCACTGTGACCTAGGCTAGCGAAAACTGCCGACCACGTCGGGGGTCCTGATATATAGGTTTCCATGAACGCCAACACGTATAAGAGTGGAGTAATGGAGTGTGACAAATTTGCCCTTTTAAGTTGATTTTATTACGTCCACTGCCTGGCCGTTACGATTCTTCCCTTTCCTGTCACTATACAACGAATGCATTGATGAAATGAGTTGTTTAATGGGAAATTTGGTCTTTAGTGATATGTTTCAGAAGAATTCAGATTTAGTCGACAGATTCTTAAAAATTAGGAATTAGTGATACTTTTTTTAAATAATTGAGATTCAATGTTTTTTATTATTCGCAAAGAATTGCTTCCAAAAATACCCTCAAAAAGACTTGCAAACCTCACTTATACCTAAATGAATGAAAAGGTTTTCAAAATCTTTTGAGGGTATTTTTGGAAAAAAATTTATCATGAATAATAAAATGACAGTGATCCAAATTATTTACAAAAATATCACTAATTCCCAATTTTCAAGAATTAATAGACTGAAGCTTAATTATTTTGAAAAAAAAAGTATAACTACAAACCAATTCCTTTAATGTGGAGATAAAGAGAATTAGTAAATACGAGAGCCTCCCAAAAAGAAAGTTGTTATGCGGTAGATGCTTAGTTACTAAGCAATCTCAATTGAGAAATTAACATTTACACTCCCTTATGTTTCTTAAAAGTCCAGTTAGACCTTTACACTTGAACATATTTGCACTTATCTCTCCTCTCATTAAAAGTTGATCAAATGACATTAAGTCAATGAAGAAATGAACTAAATAATTAGTAATTATTTAAATCCTTTCAAAATGTCGAGATTTAGAGAGAGTTACTTAGGTCATCTTAGTGGAATGGGATATAAGTATAGGGATAACAAATGTTCAATTTTAAGAAAAGCTAAAACCAAACCCATTGTATATCTATACTATTAGTAAAGTGAAGAGGGAGAATATTCCTTCCAGATTCTGTCCCCCCTCCCTTTTTTTCCCCAAACATTGCCCTCATCGAACAAAATAATCCCCCTATACCACTATTGCTCTTTCCACATTCAAATTTAAACACGTTATAACTAGCTATTTAGAATAGCATGATATCTATTAAAGCAGGTTTTTTATCTAAGTGGGCCTTACAAATTTGTTACGCACATAGCGCGTGCAATCCCTTAGTATTATGAAATGAAACCAAACCAAAACCAATTAATAAAAACCCAAAACCAATCATCCCTAGTTGGTGTGACCTTAAAATTGAAATCAAACCTACATTGAATCAATTTAAGATATCATAAAATCGAAACTGAACCATTGTCATCCCTAGGTAACTACAAAATTTAAAAATGTGGAAAGAGGCCTCTATCCTTTTTCAAACATGAAGGGGTTTGATTGTTTTTATCAGAAATATGAAGGGTATGAGTGAAAATTTTCGTTCTTAATTAGGTCTGTCAGTGCGGAGCTAGCTTAGCCTTTGGTTCAATTGATAACTTAAAAATTAGCCTCATGAGTTGAGCCTGAGCTTTAGAAAAAGCTCCATTTTTGTTGATGAGCTTGAATCGAGCTTTGATGGGTTTGGCTCATTTTAGACTTGGCTCACATTCACATAATGTATTATATAGTTAATTCAGTAATAATGTTTTTTTAATAATTATTTGTAATTGCTAACTCGCTTTTTTACTTTATATATGATACACTTAGATATTCTGTAAATTTACAACTAATATAGTTGAGGTTTGTGTTGCGTTGTTTAGAAAGAGACTTAGGCTCTGTTTGTTTTGATGTAAAATTTAATGCGGAAAATGTTTTCGACAGAAAATGGGGTTTTCCGCGTGTTTGTTTTCATGTAAAATATAATACGGTGTCAAATGATTTTCCTAAAAGGTAGCTCTTTTCCGGAAAATGACTTACCATTGAAAATCCCGTATGTCATTTTCCAAAAAAAGATATACCATTTAAATGTGGGGTGTAACTCGGGTCGGTTCGAGTTGAGGCCAACCCAAGACCAAACCGAAAATATTTACAGTCGAGCCAAACCGAACCAAATTGGAAACTGAAATTATAAAACGAACCTAAAATAAATAAGAAAACCAAACCGATCAAAACTGAATTCCATGAAATCAATTATGTTCAGTTTGGTTTGGGTTAGATGACCAACACATGCTTGTGCTCAAACAAGGGCATTGTTTGTAACATCCTCAAAGTTTAAAGGGAAACTTTCAAATTTTAATATATATTGTATTATATATATAATATATTAGGTTTGTTCAGTTCGGTTTAGGCAAATATATGAATTCGGTTTGGTTTGGTTCTGTTAAACCGAACATCCAACTCAAAACTGAATCAGCTTAGTTCGAATTAGAATTTTGGACTGAACTGAACAACTATCCAAACCAAATCGAAGTCAGTTTGGGTCGTTTTGGGTTCAGTTTGACCCGGACAGAGTTGCACCCCTATTTAAATGTATATCTTTTTTTTTTTAAGTTTTCCTTGATAATTTTCATTTATTCCAAACATAAGAAAATGAAAATTTCTCATTTTCAATTCTATTTTCCAACGTCCATCCAAACAATTGAACAACTTTGATTTTCTTGAAAATATTTTCCGATGTAAATGTTTTCCAAAAGAAAACGTTTTACATCAAAACAAATGGAGCCTTAGTGACTGGTATTTGTATAGGGAGAGCACACTAGTCAAGCTTGCGAAGCTTACCTATGTTGGAAAATATGATAATTTCAAGGATACTTCAAAGGATTCTAGACCTCTGGGTAGGGCAATTCAAGGTACCCTTGTTCTCCTTAATTCAACACAAGGTTAAGATGAAAATTCGAAGATGAAAATTCGAGGATGCCTTTATTCAAGAGCTCATAGAGCTTAAATAGCCAAAAAGCTTACATGATAATGATAAAAAGGAAAAGATAACAACCATTTTAAAGAAATCCCATACTAATCCCATGCAATAACCCAATCTTAGTAACAACTTGGTTGGGATAAAGCCATCCCTTATTTAGTAGAATCAACTATTATCTAATTTTATGCCAAATCTTATCCCACGTGATGACCCTTAATAGTTTGTGTGGTCTCATTATTATTTGAACTAAGGCGAGCCAGAGCTAAGAAATGTTAGTGAGCATGAGCTGAGTTTGAACCCCAAAAAAAAAAAAATTAAACAACAAATGTAATCATTATTCACAATTTACAATAGGAGTGCTCAACGGGCAGCTCAGCACGGCCCAGGCACGATTGGGGCGTATTGGGATAGATTTTGCTCTAAAAAAATATAAATTACACCCATTAAATACTTAAAGTAGTCTAATTAAAAACCATGGACTTAACAAATATATTTAATTGGGGATTTTATAACAACTTTTTGGGCTTATTTATACCTAATTATTTTCTTAGCTTTGATTGATTATATAAGAGCTTCTATAATTATATTTTCCAACAATCGTGGGGGTATCCTTAATTTTTAGCTAAAATAATTTAATTATGATACTATTGATGCAAGAAATCGATATGTTCTAGTGGTTAAGGAGATATACTTGAAAGCTGTTGAGCTAGGTTCGAACCCTGAAGTTGGGCGTGCCCCATAGAGGGCCAGCCTGCACGGCTCGCGTGCTGGCGAGCCGTGCCCAAACAGGCCGCGGCCCTAGGCCTAGCACAGACCGGCCCGTTGGCGTGCTCGGGCCGGCACGACCCATAAGCACCCCTAATTTACAAGTCGGAGTGAAGCTAGATAGGCAAAGCTCGACCGAGCTCAACTCATTGACAGTCCTAATATCAACAGGGATTCAACTCATTTACCGTGCTAATATCAATAACAATCATGAGAACCTGCCAATCAACCTAATTCTATATCTCCCCATTGTTGAGATAAAATCTTCTACAATGCTTTTCTATATTGCTTTTTGCTATGGTCGTGAAATGCTGCTATGTAGAGCATTTCATGATTAGTGTTTTTTCCAAGTGGCCCCACATGAAGCATTTATAATTATGCTCCACATGACAGTATCTCACGACCACTTAGTGCAATAAATCATTGCAGGTGATGCCATCCCCCATTATTCCACCTTCTTTTATGACTTAACGACAATGGAATCTAATTCGACGTCTTCACAAGAACTCTCCATTTCTATGTAATTTTATTTTATTTCTTAGATTGTTATTTCACCTATCCTATTAAAATTAACAAAAATCTTCATACTTTGGGAGCATGACAACATTTAATTAGGCCTTTTTGGTTTTTCATGCAAACTGTCACAAAATAAAAACATCATTTTCTATAATTTTAGATTAGTGGGTATCATACACAATTACACATACAACATCTAAGTGCACGTGAGATATATTACCTGATTTTGCAAGTATTTATCAGTAATAATGAACTAATTAGAAAATAAAAAGTATAGAAGAGCATATATCTATATCTATCTATACTATTAATAAAGATAAGAGGGGAGAATATTCCCCTAGATTCTTGTTCCTTTTTTTCCAAATATAGTCCTTCCCAAACAAAACAATCCCTCCCACTATACTACTATTACTTTTTCTATGTTCAAATTTAAACATAAACATGTTGTAACTACCTTGTTTATCTAAGTGGACCCACGTTTTCTACACGCGTGCAACCCCTAGTATGTATATATATCTATACTATATATAATGAAAAGAGGTCTATTGGGAAGCATGCCAATTTTAATGTTTTCCTTTCCTAAAAAAAACCCCTTAGGACCTGATTGATTTGCGGAATCAGGGTTTGGAATTGGGGTAAGAATTAGAATTGGGTTCCCAATTTCAATTCTTTTGATTGGTTAAATATTTGGAATTTGGAATTGAAATTAAGGCCCAATTCCATAGAATTAGCTTATATGCTATTTTTGAAGTTACCTAATTCCCTATTAAATCGAGAATAATTGGGGATACGAGGTAGAGAATTAGAAGCACGATATATGCCAGACAAATAGAGCTAGCAAAATGCGACCTGACCCGACACGAGTTAAACAGGTTTGGGTTGACCCGTTTATTAATTGGGTTAAGGTTTCCCCAACCCACCAGTAATCAGGTCAACCCGATTATGACCTAGCAACCCGACGAGTAACCCTATTTTTAAAAAAAATTTTGACAAAAGTATCATGTCCCGACTGGATTAACCCCCAACCCGACCCAAACACGATACAACCAGATCCAATTAACCCCCAACCCTATTTTAATCATATTTTTTGAAAAATAAAAAATAATAATAAACGGGTTGGCGGGTTGAACCCATTTATTGGCGGGTTGGGGGGTTTTCCAACCCACCTTAATTTAGTTTAACCCCAACCCGACCCAATTAACCCCCAACCCGATTATAACCCGACCCAAACTGACCCTTTGCCAGCTCTACCGATAAAGAAACTACCAAATCTCATTCTCCTCTTCCTCGCTGGTGTTCCAGGGACTAGTACGTATCTTCTCCCTTCTTCTCTCTCTCTCTCTCATCTCTCTCTCTCTCATCTCTCTATCTCATTTGTTTCCTCTCTCTCCTTCTATATTTCTCTCTTTTTGTTTCCACTTGCTTTGACCTATCGAGTTGATCATAATCGTCTGGTCTTACATAGAGGATCTAATTAAGACAAAAATATTATTAAAATCCAGTAGTGTTGTTTTGGTTTTGGTTGCAGAGAATGGATTATTGGAATTCATATATCATGATAATCAGTCATTTGTGTTATTATTAACAAGGGAATGATACAAATCAATTCTTCATAAGTTCATCCAATAAGTGGAATTGGATTTTAAATCAATTCTTTATGGAATTGTAATTCCAAATTTCAATTCTCTTGCCATCTAATCACAATAATTTCAATTCAACCCAATTCCAATTCTTGATGAATTAGAATTGGAATTGGATTATAATTCTTAATTCCAATTCCAATTCATTGAATCAATCGGGGCCTTAGAAATCATTGTTGAAATTCTTTAATAAAAGTGTATAAAAATCATAACTGTCTAATTCTTTTAAAACTTCAGTGTTCGCTCCCTTATTTTTTCTATATAGCGTGAAGTGCTACATGTGCACTTTGCTAGTACATACATATAGTATACATATTCTCTTGCTGTCCAAATAGAGCTTAAAGTTGCCCTTATGATGAGTGGATTAAGACGGTCCCACCGAGATTGACCGTTGATCTATAAATGGTTCTGTTTCGCCGGTCGTTGTTGAGAGTACACCAAGGAAGTGCACCTGGACAGAAACGTCATGTGACGACACTGCGTTTTGGGCCTTTTGGCACTCATCTGAAAAAGGGCAAAGCTGCGTTATTGTTGTTGACATATGGTTATGCTAAAGGCTAAGCACGTTCGTGGTTGGTGTGAATCACAAAGGAGGTAGTTGCGACTTGCGAGGATTCTAACCGATCAGCATCGTCTACAGCATTAGGCTTCACAGCGTACCTTACAGCGTGAAGCCTTTTTTGACGCGTGGAAAAGAGATGGGAGAGGATGGAAAGCTCCGTCCCACGGGTTAAGGCTTTCATGTTTTTTAAAACATTGAAAATAAGAAGAATGTCCAATCATGACAAATCATTTTCAAATAGTGTTTTGAACACATAAGCATCAACCTATTTATTCTAATTGGATGGGGTTCGGATTGACCCGCCTTAAGAAAATTCAATTTAAACTCGACAAGACATGCTGAAACATTGGGTGGGTTGAATGGGTTCATGGGTTGGGTTATGGTTTACTCTTTCCATGTTGTAATGCTAAAAATTATTGAAGTATCATTAAAGAAAATGTGTTAATACGTATGCCTGAGGAATTTTAGAGGATGTTGAGCACTCACGTGACGCAATGAGAGATCAAATAGACCAAGTGGACATCAACTTTTTCTTCTTCTTAATTCTTCACCTCTCCTTTTTTTAAAATTTTTGTTTTTTATTTTTTATTCAACAAGAAAAGGGGGAAAAATAATCATTTCTTCTTTTTTTTTGGGAAAAAAAATGTCTTAGTTATTACAGAGGATTAAAGATGGTCCTAAAACAATGAAGGGGTATGGATGGGTAAAATTCCATGTAGAGATGGCAATGGGTTGGGTTGGGTTGGGTCGGGTCCGGTTCAACATCACTTACTAACGAGTTTAGAAACCATTAACCCTAACCCCAACCCTATAATAAATGGTTTGAACCCAACCCAACCTTGATTAAATGGGTTCGGGTTGACCAGTTTACTTATTGGGTTGGGTTTGTGTAGACACCCCAAATTGCACTACAAAATGAGAAAATAATTGAAAACATGTAATTGGGATTTAAAACAAATCAAAAATGCATAAAATTCAATCATTTAAACATTGCCCGTATTGTATCTACGGGCTAACCGCGCCCGAAATTTGTATACGGGCACGCAGCGCCCGCAATAAGAATATGGGCACCACTTGCCCACAATATATTTACGGGCGCAGGAGATTTGTACGAATTTGATCCTTGTTCGATTTCTGAGCCTTATCTACATCCAAATATATCTCTTGGTGAGCGAATTTGTTTATTTATTCGTTCGAATTATCTTTGTTGGCCATGGATGGGTATTATCCTTATTTTCAACCCAATCTGGGGAGATCATGGTATATCCCTCTGGACCAGCCATACCCCTGAGTTTGCTTATAAATAGAAGTGAGATCCTTAAGCAAAGGACCACGAAAATTTAAAGTCCAAGGAGTTCCAAGAGAATAGAGGAATCCCTGCTGCTCTGCTTGCTCAATCCAGGTAAGTCCCTTTTCCATTTTATTTTCTTTTTTCATTTCTAGAAGTAATAGGATATTCTCCATTGCTGTAGAATAAGGCCTCCTTTTATCTTGTATTACCAAACCTGCCTCCAAGTACCTCAAGAATCCTCTCTAGCCGTAAAACGTGAAGAGAAAGCCAGGGGAAAGGGGAACAGGTGGATCCCTAGAATAGCACCCCATAATTTGTTTTTTCTTCTTTTTTTAGAATAAGGCCTTTGATTATGTTTGTGTTCCCAAACATATCTCTAAGTACCTCAAGAATCCTCTCTAGCCGTAAAACGTGAAGAAAAAGCTAGGGGAAAAGAGAACATGTGGATTCGTAAGGTAGACCCCCATGTGTTCTAATCTGTGAGATGTGGCTGCTTTGAATATCCTGATCATGTTTTGATGATTTTATTTTGAATCTGAATGAATCATATGAATCAATGATGTTTATAGCATGAAATCCTTTTTTTCTAAAATTTGGATTTTTCACATCTTTGCGCCTACAGCACTGTTTTCGTGATTTTTGTGATATTAAGCTAAAATCCTGGATCTATCATGATCTATATGATATGTCTGGATTCAGAAGCCTAAAAGTAACTACTAGGGTTTCATGAGATGATTTTTGAGTCATTTTTCACTTTTGAGAGAAGACCCTACGGTCTAAGTTCTCCCCTTTTGATGTTCTTCGTCAACGTGGGTATTTTTGGTTTTGATTTCTTGATTTAATGTGAAGTATGGGTTATATTTATGTCCTGGACTGTTCAAAGTCAATTCTACAATATTTCATAAAAATCTTATTTTTTTTCTAGATTTCCAAGATTTAACTTAAAGCCAGATTTTTTAAGTTTTCACTTTAGATTGTTTTTATTTGATTTTATCTCAATTTTATTTTAATCATGAAACCCTAGGAATGGTATGATCATATTTGAAAGTTCTGAATCAATCAGGCTATTCGTATGAAAAAACTATACACTTTTGTCTTTTTTGTGATTTTTCATGATTTTGTAGCAAGCCTTTTTTTCTTTGAAAAACATGAACAATACCTGGCAACCACCTTGTGTGGATGAATAGGGGTACCTAACACCTTTCCCTGTTCATAACCTAATCCCCTCACCCATCTCTGGTTTTTTTTTAATAAGATTATTTTTACCCTAAATTTGCCTTTTTGTGCTTATTTGATATTTTGGTGTCCATTCACACCTAAACAGAATGGTGGCAACTCTGTGTTTTTAACTAATCCCGTGTGATGATTAGGAAGTCATTAAATTGATTTTTTCCATGTCTCACAGTTTGGGTTTAGCTTTTCTCAACCCATCTAAAAAAAGGTCAACTCGAACCCAACCCCGGCAACCCGTTGGGTATCCATTTAAATTTAAAATTTATTTTTTTCTTTATTTTTCTCTCTTATATCCTATTTATATTATATTTATTATGTTATCAAGTATGCTTAGCTAATTAAGTACATAGTTTATAGCTTGGGACATTAATTATTAAATTATTTTTATGATTAACATAATTATTAATTTTAAGAATTAATAAATTTTCCATATCTATATGAGCTGCTTATTCATTATGAAATATCTAGGTAATATATGAGTATATAGTTGTATAATAGATATTACAAGTTATATTTTTCATATAATGCATTTGAGAATAACTATTTTAATTTTATTTAGATCCATTTAATTGACTTGAAATAATTTAAACTTATTTACCCTTTTTTTATAAAAGAAATCATGTTTATTAAATGTTTTCATAGTATTTATTAAAATTTGATATGTGAAATAAAGTTTTATATAAGCATATTTAAAACTAGAATAAAATAAAAAATTAATTAATTAATTTTAAAAAGAAATGGGTTGCATCAGGTTCAACCCATTTATTACCGGATTGGGTTAGGGTTAATGATTTTTCAAGCCATCAGTAAACGGGGTCGAACACGACCCAACCCATTTTGCAATTGACTAGTTAATAACCCAACCCAACCCAACCCATTGCCACCAGTAATTAGAATTTTACCCATCCATATCCCTTCACTGTTTTAGGACCATCTTTAATCCTCTATAATAACTAAGACCTTTCCAAAAACAAAAAGAAAAGAAAAGATTATTTTTTCTGTTTTTATTGTTGAATAAAAAATAAAAAACAAAAATGTAAAAAAAGAGAGGTGAAGAATTAAGAAGAAAAAGTTGATGTCCACTGGGCCTATTTGATCTCTCATTGTCACATGAGTGCTCAACATCTTCTTATGTTCTTTAAGCATATGCATTAACACATTTTCTTTAATGATACTTCCTTTAATAATTTTTAGCAATACAACGTGGAAAGAGTAAACCATAACCCAACCCATCAACCCACCCAATGTTTCAGCATGTCCTGTCGGGTTTAAACCGAATTTTCTTAAGTCGAATCCAAAACCCATCCAATTAAAATAAATAGGCAAAACACTGTTTGAAAATGGTTTGTCATGAGAGTTTTCCGTCTTCTGCCATCACTTGTACACGCGTCAGAGAACGCGTAACGCTGTTAGATACGCTGCGAAGCCTAACGCTGTAGACGATGCGGATCAGATTCTAACAAAAGGGACTTTTTTTTCTTTGGGGCATGCGTGTTTTTCAAATTTACTAGGATGCCCCTTTTATGTCACTATATAGTATATAGTCATTTTCTTATTTAATTGAATCCAATGTTATTACATTCTAACATGGATTCATATCATCTACGGTTGAACCCGTAAAAGAGTTCAACTGTAGCCTATTATTGCTTGCCACTTAGGCAAGCAATACTCATCTAAAAATTTTAAAAAAAAATTTTAAAATTTTTTAATGCAGTAGAGAAAAAAAAGTTCATTTTTTTTTCACTTTTTGAGTTATGTTTCTCGCCTAGGTGGCAAGCAACAATAAGCTACAGCTCAACTGTAGATGATGTGGATCCTCTTTGTAGTCACAATTCATGGCAACATCACTCTCAAGTGCAAAAATGGATGCAAAATAAAAGTGCAAGGTTGTCTAAGCTTTGGGAACTACAAACATTTCTCTTTGATGCTTTTATACATCTGATCTATAAAAACCCTTGAAAATACTTTTGATGGATTGATTTTGACTTCAATAAAAAAAAAGGGTTAAATAATGCAATTTCTGGAGTCTATCCAAAATGCATCAATAATTTTTTCTTGCAATGCAATTCTTTCGTAACGCTACCATTATTTTCAAATGAAATAATTTTTTTTCACGTTTTATTTTTTATATTGTAATTTTATTTTTAGTTTTCTTAAATATAGTTGCACTTTTCCCAAAGAAGGGCCATATTAGAATTCCTATTTTAAAATGGGAAATTTAAATTTTAGTGGTACTTTATCAAACTATTTAAGATTTAATCGACAAAGTTTTGAGTTTTGATTTTTAATACACCTTTATCAAAATAATTAATTTTTAGTGTCATTTTACTGTCACGGATAAATTCTTCCAAAAATACCCTTATACAATTTACTTCCGAGACTTGCACAAGCAATAAATTGACTTGTACAAGTCAAAAATTAACTTGTACAAGTCAATAAAGTGACTTGTATAAGTCATTTGGATAAGTGACATAAGGGTATTTTTGGAATAGTTGATTTGTAATAGTGAAATTGCACTAAAAATTAATTATGTTGATGAAGGTGTACTAAAAGTTAAAACTCAAAACTTCACGGACTAAATCTTAAATAGTTTGATAAAGTACCACTAAAAATTAAATTTCCCTTTTAAAATTGGTTTTTCATTAAAGACAACGTGCGTGATTATTATTGTGTATTATTTATATGGTGTATGTTACCAAAAAAAAATTATTTATATGGTGTATCTTATCAAAAAAAATTATTTATATGGTGTACCTAAAAAGGACCCAACAATCGAGGCGTTTGACGGATCTCTCTATAATCTATCATCTATAATCCTAGGTCTACTCAAAAAATAAAAAAGAAAAAAGAAAAATTATGAAAAATATTACTTTTTGCCTGTATTTATAAAAATAGTCCATCAAAAATCTTATTTTATAGAATAAGATCACTTTTCAAACATAATTGATATAACAACCCAATGAGGTGTTGTCTTATTTGGGCCTTAGCCAATACAGCTTTATCCCCAAAAGGAGCCTGGTTAGGTTAGAGTGTTCTTCCTGACTCATATACCTTACCAGGATTTCATTTGTTTTCTATGTGGATTGGGATGTCACAATTGACCTACAGAGTCACTTTTAAAAATTAAAAATTAAAAACTGTCATTTACGGTAGGTAAAAAAGGGTTTTATCCACGTATGATGCATCCACATAAAATGCACTAGTGTCTCACATAGGATGCGTATCTCAAGTAAGGAAGCTTATATCTCGTATACTGTTCCACCCAAATTGGTCCGGGCGTGACACGTGGCCGTGGGGATGATGTGTCTTCATGCGGACGTGCCAGTATCTTTCAATACGATGATTCGGGTCGGATACTGACCCCGGACACTTGTTCCGGATCTAAACTAGCGTCGGTCTAGTCGTACTACAAGTCACCTGTAAAAAAATGGATCATACAATAGAATGAAGACAAGGGGTTCGATCTTCGTTTGGGTTCTTGGTTGTGTTTGAAAGCAGCAGTAAACGATAAAGAAATATTTTTATTCAGGTATCGGTCGCTCGAAATATAACCGTTGATTACAACAAATCCTCAAGTAACTCAAAAGGAAACAAGACAAAAGAAAACCAAATGGGTCGGCAGGACCGACCTCCCCTGACCTTATAGTCGTGATCGGAGTATAAGGAAAAGAGGTAGGGGCGGCTGCTAACGAAGTCAATTCGGGGGTTCACCCAGGAATACTACTTAGCCATTGTTTCGGCAATCACCTGGTCTTGACTAAAGATGGTTTCAAGATCGGTTGCTCGTAACCCTATAGTCGTAATCATAGTATAAGATTAGAAGTCAGGGGCGTCCGTAACCTCCTTGCTGGTGGCAGGGTCTTTACCTTAACTGGAGTAACTAGTAGCCTGAAGTGTCACTGCAACAGGAAGGAGTGAGAGAAGTCCTAAATTATCCTTTTTTGCTACAGTTTGGGTGTAGGAGATTGGATAGTGATCACGGATGATCGAGTTATAATCATAATAACCGATTGCGGTTGAGTGGAGGTTGTCCTTGAGCTTTTCGAGACTGTGCCTTTTATAGCCGGATTCTGACAGTTGCGACCGACCCACGTTTGCACGAACTCTGTATCTATTCTGGAAATTATTCATCGGTTTCTTCTTATCCATGTGAGATAACCTCTTCGCTACGATCGTAAACCAATAACTTCCTCGTCCATCATTGCCCATCCACATGATTTCAGCCGTTAATTCTGTGGTGACATCATCCCTTAAACATAAGAGCACGGTTGTCGTATGTGCTTACGTGGCTTCAGCTAAGTGTCTGGCCCATGTGGATGCTGATGTGGCCTATCTGGTTGAATTAGGCCATGTAGATGCCACATGGCATTTCATTATTTGCCGGTCTATGGAGGGTGTAAACACATACAATAAGTTTGTCTCCAAAGTAAAGTGATCTTTTAATTTAATTGTTTTATAAAGTGATCATGTATTTTAATTATTTCTAAAATTGACCTTTTTTGGAAATAAGTTTTTGGATGGAATGTTTTTATAAATACCGGCCAAAAATAATTATTTAGAGGACTATCTCGTCATTTCAGCAGTTTCGCTGTCTCATTCTTTGTCTGGTGGCGGATCTTACAAGAGGAATAACTCTCTCTGTCTGCGTCGTGTGACACTCGGGCATATAATCAAAGAAAAAGAGTCCTGATCGGAAAGCAGAAAACTTTTCGAGAGAAAGCTCCTCTCTATCTGTTGTTGGTGTAGCAGCCATGGCGTCGGCGAGTTTGGTGAAGCTAAACGCATCGTCTTCGCTGTGGGTCGGACAACAGTCCCTCAATACAAGCCATGGATCATCATCTCGATCGTCTTTTCGACGGGTCGCTCTCCCGATCCGAGCAGGAGCTTACACCGATGAACTCGTTCAAACCGCCGTGAGTAACTCTACCCGTAAATCTTTATCTAGGGCTCTTTTTAGTTTGTCCTTAAATTTTTTCTCATGTGTCGACAGCGTTTGAAAACTTTCTTCCCAGTTTCAAACTGGGTTTAACGTATACAGTTTGAAAATTTCCACGATTTTAAAACTGATAACTCTCTCCTAATTTCTTCTCAAACGTTTTCGCCATCGTTGTGTCTGATTTGTCTGTTTGATGTGTTCTTTTTCATATCTGCGCAGTTTACTTCCTGTCTATAATAATGTTCTCTTAAACTTGTTACTTAACCTTTTATGGATAGCTTTCCTTCATTACACAAGGATTCTTCCAGAATAATGAGTGTCAGTGATATGAGTCTTCCTGTCTATGTTCATGGCTTAGTTTGATCTCTACCATCCCGCTGAATGAACATTTGGATAGACGAAAGCCACAAAATGACCGTCAGGAGGAATTATTAGAGAAGGAACACCGCCTATAAAATTATTACAAGTAATGGCAAAGACAACATGGTGATTTTTGTAATATGTTATCTAACAGATTTTCTTATCAATCCATTAAATTTCAATATGTGGTTTGATAAATGCTGATCAATTTACTGGTACTAACAAACCCTGGTTGAGTTCTACTTTGATCTGATAAATGCCAATGAGTAATTTTTACTAAAGAAATGTCTCATAAAGGGGCTTATCGCTTTTTCATATATTCATAGGGTAACTTTAGCTTAATACTGCTTTCTGCTATTTGCTTTTGCATAGAAATCTATTGCATCTCCTGGACGTGGTATTCTTGCAATTGATGAATCAAATGCAACTTGTGGAAAGAGGCTATCATCCATCGGCTTGGACAATACAGAGTCTAACCGACAGGCTTATAGGCAACTGTTGTTGACGACTCCTGGCTTGGGTGAATACATTTCTGGTGCCATTCTTTTTGAGGAAACACTGTACCAGTCAACAAATGATGGGAAAAAATTTGTCGACTGCTTGCGTGATGAGAAAATCATGCCTGGCATTAAAGTTGATAAGGTATGATTTGCTTAAATATATTTGGGTTTCATATATTCTTATAATTGATAATGTTAACAGGAATGTAATATTTCATTCGTTGTAATGGTACACTAACTTGTCTTGCTGAATTCTTTACCCAGGGTTTGGTTCCCTTGCCCGGATCAAACAATGAATCTTGGTGCCAGGGCTTGGATGGATTGGCATCAAGGTCTGCTGAATACTACAAACAGGGTGCTCGTTTTGCAAAATGGTAAGTATTATCCATGTTTTTGCTCACCTAGACATGAAGTATGTATGCAGGCCATTTTGGTGAATTAGTTTCTAGATTAATGTGACATTTTCTATTTTATTTTCCAGTTGACTACTTAAAAGAATATGTATTTAACATATTTGCTGAACTTGTCTGCCAAAAATTTTAGGCGAACAGTAGTTAGTATTCCTTGTGGTCCTTCTGCCTTGGCTGTAAAAGAAGCTGCATGGGGACTTGCACGGTATGCTGCCATCTCCCAGGTATGCCTTCATTTTCCTTCCCTCACATTATGCTTCTATCTTCCAGCATAATTCCCCATTTCATATCTATAAATACAAAATCGCCAGAAAATTCAACATGCAATCAATGAAAATATTTTACCATCATTTTCTTGAGAATTCAAGTTTTTCAAGTCCCAAATTTTTATTAGGCAACCTTCTGTTATTTTTACTTTAATTTTTAATTGTCAGTCGATATAATTTGTTTTCAGGTGAGAAGCATCCTTATTGCTAAGGGTTTGTAAATTGCATGCAAGATAACATATTTTATTGATTTGTAAAAAAAAAATTCAGCACATTATAAGAACCAAATGACATGCATAGACCACCTATGTATTGTTAAATAGCTTAAGCCTGCTAAAGAACAAGCAATCTAGTTAGAACCAGAGCAACATAGGATATGTAGTACTTCTAAAGGAAATTATTTCAGCTGCTTGGTTGGCTAGAAATATTATTCTTTTTGTCTCTTTCATTATTCTTTTGTCTCTTTGAATGACAAGATATCACACAGGAAACCTTTTTTACTATGTTAAGATAATGAATAAAAGAAATGATATCGAAGCCACCATTTGCCAGGAGAAGACAGTGAGATACAATCTAAAGAATACATTTCTCTCCATGGCAAAGTCCACCCCCAATTCCTTTAGTGATAGCATGCCTATGGACCCTACTCCTAGCCAGTAAATCTGCTATCTCTTAGGAAGAGCGGTCACATGGTCAAATGATATACTCAAGCCACAGGGTAACACCCTAGCCAATAGAACTACATGGGTGAACCACCATGTACAATACTGGGTACCCTTGACCACAACATGACAATTTATGTATCAACTTCAACTGATTGTCATAGAAACCTTTTGACACTGCCTATTCCCCTGATAAGGGCCAACAACTCTCTGCAGTCTTTTTGAAAAATACCGCCAGTCCTGGATGGATTTATGTTACCAAAACCACTACCATTGAAGTTCAGTTTGATCATTTTAACCCTGGATGTGGTTGCATTGATATTTAGAACCCGCCACTGAAGTTGAGCTTGATCATTCTAACCCTGTATGGTATCTATCTAACAACCACATTCCTCTAATCTGCTTAGATATATGCCACTTCCATCCAGTGGTGCATGATCATGGTTGCATGGATCCTTATAAACTCTTGTAAAACTGAGGTCCCAGAGGCACACAACATAATGGAGTCAATGATCTTCTCTCTGCTCAACCTCTTATCATCAAATATTCTCCTGTTTCTGTCTTCCCAAATGGGCTGTAGTTTAGCCGATATCACTGTTGCATACAAAATCAATTGGTAGAACCTCCATTGTTCCAAGGCCGGCAGTGATGTCAGTAACACTCAACTCATCTGGTCCTATATAAAAGGAACTCCCGAATCCATTAGGCAAAATCACAATCAATAAATAAATGGTCCACTATATCTCCTTGCTTCAAGCACATAATGCAAACATGAAAAGTTAAAGCACATTTGGGCCTTATTATTCTAAAGGATTTATTTACCTTTTAGAGAAAGACTGCTCAGACAAAGGTTTTGACTGGTATGAAATATCTGGTTATCTGTATTTTCAATTCAGGTTTCTTTTATGCCCAAAGGGAATAAAGAAATTGATAGGAAGCTGGCTAAATTACCGGGTTTCTCATTTAGTGCAGATAATAATAAGAAATCTGTTGATGAGCAACGATTTTCACCAGGAATACTAATCAAAATAAATCAAGCATGTATGCCAAAATTTCAGTATTATTTGGATTGACTATTCATAGGGTCATATGAAATTCTGTTATTTAGGTGTATGCATGGATATATCATGATTTAACTACCACATCAAGCAAATTCATTGAAATGATCAATAGTGTGCTTCGTTTCCAATCAGACCTTTCATGTTATTTCTTACTTTTGGTGCCACCGACAAATCGTCCAAGACTTGTGCTTGGAATTATTTTAAAAGAATATGTTGCTCCAATCTTTAGTTCAAACATCATGTACATCTATGTTATGTGGTTAGGAAGCTGGATTTTGTTATGCATTTCATCTGTAAAGTTGTGTATTAATTTTAGATATATTTTTGTCTCTTCAGCATTGCTCTAAATTTGGTTTCAATATTTTTTAGAGCTTAACAAAAGTATAAACACATTGATGTAATTCATACATCATAAAAATTTATTTGAAGCAATTACTGTTGAAAATAGAATATTGAAAGCCTTAAACACTCAATTATGATTGTTTGTTACAAATTTTCCTGATGCTTAGGACAGTTCTTTCACAACTTTGAAGCTTTTACATTATTGTAAATCCTGTGCAGGACAATGGTCTTGTCCCCATAGTAGAACCTGAGATTCTTCTTGATGGTGATCACCCAATTGAGAGGACACTTGATGTGGCAGAAAATGTTTGGTCAGAGGTCTTCTACTATCTAGCTCAAAACAATGTGGTATTTGAAGGAATTTTGCTAAAACCCAGCATGGTAACCCCTGGTGCTGAGCACAAGAATAAGGCTTCTCCTGAGACCGTTGCGAAATTTACTCTCCAAATGCTTAAAAGGAGAGTACCTCCTGCAGTTCCTGGGATCATGGTATACACTCTTAACCATTCTTTGCATTGCACAAAGCATGTGTTTAGGGAGAATGGTGGAGTAAATGACTTTGATAAGATAACATGGCTAGAACTTGAAAATTATTTTAGTCAACCAAAAAAAAAAACTTGAAAGTTATTTTGAGCTCAATCATCTGGCTTATTGGTTGGTGTAGATTGTTCTCCAGCAGATTTTAACTCATGACAATAAGAAATATGTTTTAACTGAATTGGTTGTGAAAACAAACATAGCTGTTGTAGAAAAATGTGTTTGAAACTGATCCAACAGAAGAGAATTTCATTTTGCAAGATGGATAGGAGGAACTTCACTCCTAAGATTTTTGGGTTCTAAATATCAATGCAACCCCCTCTACTCTCAAAGGATATTCAATGGAACACTTTTTGTCATCTTCTTGTTACCTAGAAGATATGCTCTCTTCTTTCTGCACTCATTACATTCTAGTTTCTGTTAATATCTCATGTTGATCTTCCAAAAATCTAGTAATTACCATAAATTCTGTTTGTGTAGTTCTTGTCAGGTGGGCAATCCGAAGTTGAAGCAACACTAAATCTGAATGCAATGAACCAGAGCCCCAATCCATGGCATGTCTCGTTCTCATACGCACGAGCACTGCAGAACACCGTGCTGAAGACATGGCAAGGACGCCCTGAGAACATAGAAGCTGCACAGAAGGCTCTCTTGGTGCGCGCCAAGGCAAACTCCTTGGCCCAGCTTGGAAGGTACTCAGCAGAGGGTGAAAATGAGGAGGCAAAGAAAGGAATGTTCGTCAAGGGCTACACCTATTGAGTCATTCAAAGCTTTTGACTGCCTGCCATCTTAAGCAGTTTACCATCAAAAGTCAACGGACTTAAACTTTAGAATTAATATTATTTCATCAATTCCTTTTTCTTCCATTAATATTGAAGCTTTTCTTTTTCTTGAATAATGAGACCAATGGGAGTCTGGTAGGAAAATTTTGAACTGTTGTATGTTGTATTTCTTCA
The DNA here is from genome assembly GCA_947561395.2 of Buxus sempervirens. Lineage (NCBI taxonomy): Eukaryota > Viridiplantae > Streptophyta > Magnoliopsida > Buxales > Buxaceae > Buxus > Buxus sempervirens. The sequence continues at coordinate 35,231,547 of OX387188.1, read as the reverse complement.
AGGATTGGAGGCCGTAATGCTACTCTATTTAAAATATAAATATATTACAAACCTGAATTGTTCTCACTCACTCCCAAGCGATTCACAAGATAAAACTCCATTAAAGAAAAATATTCTGTTTTAACAAGAAGATCTAAATTTCTCTCATTTCTGATAAAAATTTTAATACCTCGCATGCCAATGTGTTAATGAGTGTTGTCTGATACATATTGATACTAGTCAAAACCATGTAAAAAAACTATATTTCTTCATGCTCAAATGCCAAAGTCAATTCCTAATTAAAGCTTGATTGCTAAGATCAATGTTGCCAACATTAATTCCTCATTCCCTCATTCGTTACCCAAAAAAAAAAAAACATTATTCCTCATTACCTCCCGCACAGGTCTGCAACAGCCAATCTGCAGTACGAGACATGGTGTGTGGGCTCACAAAAGTCAATATGTGGTGTGTCCCACATTATGTCTCTTACTGTACATAAAGCTCCAGCGGATGTGCATGATATGTCTTAAAAATCATGTCCCACCCGTCTACTAAGGGGACATCAGGACAAAATCTAAGATTCTGAATGAGACCTGTGGAGCTCTAAAAAAAGGGGAAAGCAGTCTAATCTGAAAAAACCTGAGGAATTGGTGGGCCACAATAGAACCCTCCACTAAAAGATCCATCCAAGAAGACAAAGACTAGCACAACAGAAAGTAATGAATTTCATGTATTAAAGTGTCTAACAGAACACTTCAAACGGAAATAAAGGTAAATCTCAGTGGATTCAGACCAACCAAGAAAGTTCAATAAAGTTTCACTTGGTCAATGTAAACTTGTATTTAGCTTCTCAATGAAAACTTGTATTTGTTCCGAGTTGAGAGAGTATGTAACAGAAAACGCTATGCTGAATTCATGCTTATTCCTAATAATCATTGTTCTTCTGCAACCTGGACAACAAAAGTTTACCACTTGGCATGAGCTTTTCCAGCATTGCCGATGTCAACGAACCAGATGCCTGGATTCATTGACATTCCTTTCAAAAACCCACATCAAAGGAAGCAGAGCACCATCCTCAGACGATCCTAACTTCGATGAAAGTTTCTTCCATGATCTAACCACCAGATCCTCACCCCTTTCCTCTAAATAAGCCAGTGATTTTACTCCAACTTGAACATTCAAAATCCTTGATGCTGTACCAAAGAAAAGTGCCACTCCTATGACATCAAAGTAGGTTACTAGAGCTCTATCTAGCCCACTTAATAGCTGATACCGCAAGTTCATATTAAGACCCATGAAAACTCCATGACCAAGTATGCTGGTGCTCATCCTTGGCATTGTCAAGGCTGAAAACCTTCCCTCTTTCTTCTTCATCTTGACAGCAAGTGTTGACAAAGCATCTTGAGCCGCTCCAGCCATTAACCCAACCATAAAAAACTCAACAGCCTTGTAAAAGAAAGAAAGAATCCTGTTTTGCATGTTGAATCCTCTAAGCCGGTACCCTTTTTCAAAGATATTGTTTGGGAGTTTCTGCAACAGATTTTGCAATTCAGACTTGGATGTGTTTTCATATGAATAGCAAGGAGCCAGTGACCATACAACAAAAGCATTGCAGGCTGATATTGTGAATACTTTAATAAGGGCAAGATCCCATTCATTCTTGATCCTCTTTTTCCCTCGAATCTCCAACTCCCACCAAACTGAACAACAAATTGAAGCAACTTGCTCAAACAGAAGCTTGTAATGAAATGTTGGGTCTGCAATCATCCTCCCCATGAATGCCCTGGATAAGCTTTGAGGAATCGCTCGGGAAATAAGCCTAGAAATGGTTGGACGAACATTGATCACTAGGAATCTCAACAACTGAGCTGAGCTCACCAAACCCATTCTATAAGCTAGTCGAATCCCCAGAGGTAAACTGTTCAGTGTCACCTTCCACTCCCTTAAAACCGAATCTAAACTTTTTTTATCAAACACCTCTGAAACAAGAAACCTCCTTCTAAACAGTCCTGAATGCTTATCATCTCCATTGTCATCTCCTTCATCAAAGTTTCTAAAGAAGTAATCATCATCGTCACCACCACCGCCGTCGCCGCCTGACGTGCCCTTGTCGCCTCCGTCGTCTCCAGAGCCTCCCCCAGCTTCAGTCTCCAGCGGTGACTTGGTTTGATTCTTCTGTGACAAATCGAATTGAATCTTCGGTGACAAAACGAGTTCAGGTTTTTTGACGGTCACAATACTGCCAAAGCGAAGGTCTCCTTTCACGTGGGGATCATAAAGAAAGGATGAAGATGAGAGAGCCAATGCAGTCCACGACAAGGCGAAACCAGAATCAGAATCGCAGGATGATGACGCTCTACGGAAGCCGTTAAGAAAAACATCCAGGGAGTTCTGATCAATCACGGAATCAACCGAGACCTCCCTCACAGGGAGGGCTCCACAAGTAGAAACAGAAAGTGAACGTGATCTTATTGGACACATGGAAGAACAGCTATGTGATGAGGAGATTCTTCTGCTCCGAATCTGAGTTTTGGTTGGAATGATTTGAGAAGCTTGGAACAATGCGGATGACATCTTTCACGGTAGGATCAGCCCATAAAGGTTTGACGAAGATAAATTTCAAGTGATTCAGGAAAACGACAAAGAAACCCCAGAATATATAAACAAACCCAAAAAAGAAAACCCTAGAATTAAACCATCGTCCGACTTATCGAACTGCCGAAATAGCCCTTCCTCCCCCATCTATTCACCGCACTACCCTTCAGGGTCTCTTCTTCCCCAAGTCACGCCAACACCCTCTCCACGTCTCTTCTAAAGCCTATTCTTCGTACTCATTGGTTCTACTCCTCGCCTAAACGCCATTCGTTCATTGGCATCGGTGCACAGCAACTCCTTTACATTGTCCCTTCTTCGTCAAACCTTCCATCCAACCTTCCATAATCGCATCGGAAATCCGAGTTGCAGTCATCATTGATCGACCTTCCTCCACCGTTGGTTGCAAGCATGCGGCTGCTGCCAGGGACGTCTTCGCATGAGTTTGAGATGAAGCTAAGACGTCGGAGCCTTCCCAATCTTCTTAGTTGCTACACTGCGCGTTGGACCCTCCCAGGGTATCATCTGCTTCTCTTTTAATTATCTCCCTTTTTGATTGCTTCCTCAGCTCATCCCAATCTTCTTATCCTTTGTAGTTTCCTGGTTTGAGCATCAAATGCGCTCGTGTTGGAGGAGTTGAGATACCCAAAAAAATGCGAATCAAGTATTCTCTTCAGTACATCCACGGCATCGGCCGCACTAGGGCTCGCCAAATCCTCTGCGACCTCACCATGGAAAACAAGATCACCAAGGAGTTGTCTAAGGACGAGCTTATCACCATCCGAGACGAAGTCTCCAAGTACATGATAGAAGGAGACCTGGTAACAATCTCTGTTCTCTGGTCCGTCTATTCATTTTTCTTTTCGCTTTTCTGCATCTTTCAGGTGTTAATCGCTTAAAAAATTGTTCTTGTTGCATGTGTCTTAGAGGCGTTTCAATGCGCTTGCGATCGGGAGATTGAAGGAGATTCAGTGCTACAGAGGTATGAGGCATATTCAAGGATTGCCTTTCAGAGGACAGCATACAAAGAACAATTGCCGAACTTTGAAGGGTGGGAGGGTTGCTATTGCAGGCAAGAAGATAGCCCCTCGTTAACAAATGGGTTAGTTAAAATTTCCAATTTGGATTTCAAATTAAATTTCCATATTCTGTAGCTACATTTGTCCTAAAAATTTATCTTTGTAATAGGTTTCTGTACAAGGTTTCGAATTAAATTGCCCTGTTATGTAGCGAAATTTATCCTAAATTTCATCTTTTTTGCAAAAGCACTGAAATTTTATTTACATCCATATTTCCCCAATCTTAGCTTCCAATTTTTCCTTGTCAACTTGCTAATAAGACATATTATGAAGAGGCAAAAAGTTCCGAAAAATTTCCTATATTGACGATCGAAAGTTTCCCTCAAAATCGTAATTTAGAACTATAGTTCTGTAACTTGTGTTTCTATCATGTTCTTCTTTTCTGGAATGGATGTGAAGTTGGGAATTTCATGAAAGGAAAAAAAAATTTCTGTATTATTATGAGTGCTCAAATGTTCTTTTAGTTGAACCTATTAAAGGCTCACCATAACCATGTCATGCACATATGTGTTTCTGTTGGTAATTATCTCCATACAGAATTTGCATGTCAAGGACATCCAAGACTGGTGAGATGCACCAGGTTAAGGTACAAGAGTGAAATGAAAATGATTTCCCAAGCAGACAAGAAAACCTGTCCAGGTGTTTTGTCAGAAAATGTTCCTTTTACTTAGAGCTACTAATATATTTGTGGTCATCTGGCCCATTTTTTTCCTTTTTGAGTTCTTCAATAGGGTTTCAATGGTTCAGCTTGCTAGAATATTTATTTTTGTCTTCACCTGGTGTAGAACTATGGTGATCAGCTGCTTTTGTTTGTCCTCTACATCACGAACAGTAAATGGGAATATGGAATTTTTTCGAAGTTAAAACCAGTAAGATTGGCCAAAAATTTCGGCACCATACCTTCATGTACAATTATATCTGTGACATGCTCTATCTATTCAATTCCTTTGTTGGGTCTCTCTCTCCCTTGCTTGCTCGCTTGCTCACTTATTTCTCATTCTCTCTTTTCTTTTTCACTTTGGAAAACTTCTACTTCATCTCTACCAACATAATTCCTTCCTTAATGGAACATCCCTTTGCTTTCTATCTTAGGGTGAGACAAACTACTCTTACAATATCAAGAGTTTTTGATAAAGGAAGGGACTTCTACTAGCCATGTGGATCATATTGTCTCCATATTGTGGTGTGCACTTTCTGATTTATTATAGCTTGAGAGATTTTTCCCTATTTTTATAGGTAATAGCATTGACAAGAAAAATGAAAATCTCTCGTGTATGTGTCTTTTTGTGTATAAATAATTTATATCTGTGTCTTTCATAGAATAAAGCTTGAGAGCTTCGTGGTATACCCAACCAGCTTGAACCATACCTCCGGAGTACTTTCTCTGAATAATATCTTTATCTTAATATCTGTTCATCAAGATTAAGGAAGGTGCTTTCTAAAAGGCATGCCATATCAGGTGGATTTTGCAGAAGAAGGCACATAGTTGATAGAATTATTAGAGCTAACAAGCTTTTTACCCAACATAACCCACATTTATACATGACTGTTGTCAGACATATGATGCACGGGCCATGTGGGGAATTGAATCCTGAAAATGTATGTATGGGAAAAAAGGGACGGTGCAAGAATCATGATCCACGGAATTTCTCCGACATTACCACACAAGGCCACAATTCCTATCCGATTTATAAACACCGAGATACAGGTCATACAGTTAAAGTACGTCGCTGTTGGTTAGATAACTGATGGGTTATTCCTTACAATCCATACTGTTCCCCCCTTTTTTTCCCTCTGTTTTGCTTTTTCAATGGATCAAATATTTCTTCCATGTTTGTGATTAGGAGATGGAGACTAGAGAAGCGAGAAAGTAGAGACTTATTCTATCTGCTGACTTTGCAATCGTTAATAACTCTTGCCATCAGGTATGAAACCTTCCTTCTCCTTTTGAAAGGAAATACTTGTCCTATGGAAATTATGAGCAAGCAAATCTTTCTTTAGTATTTGAAACCTCCTTCTACTATCCCTACAATATTTTTTTTTGGGTCCTTTGTGCAAATTATTATTATTATTTTTTATTTTTCAATTGGACTACTAGAGTGATACTAATCTCAATTTCCTTCATTCAGCTACTTGTGGAGGTTCTTTGGATTGTGTCCTAAAATTGCTTGTATTGGGTGGAAGATCATCCACAGATCCCACCTATGTTCATAGATCAGGCATGCATGTGAGATAATTTGGTAATTAATTTTTTATTTTAGATTTTTTTAAATTTCCTAATGCTCTATTTGAAGATTTTTTTTTATATGGTAGTAAGTTATAGGTCAACAAGGATGTGCTTTAAGATGTGTCATGCCATTTGAAGATTTTAGGTGTCCTTTTTTTTGGCCATGTATCCATATTCACTATTCCTAGATAATGTGATCTTAAAAACTGTATGGCTGACTGGCCATGCATGCACATCTAAGCAATGCCATCATGTCTCTACATTTCCTTTTCCTGTTTCCAACATCTTACATCTCCTCCACTCTTCCTTCATCTTATCGAAATAACTGTTTTGTAGTCGAGTTATCATTAGCCATGTTCTTCGGTCACTTCTGCGGATGATTTTGAGTGGATTTCGTCTCTTTTTCTCTTTATGGGTTCTCTATTATAAAGCTCTTGATGAGGATGAGAAAATACTGAGTACGACTCTTAGTAGAAACTGGAAATAGAAGAAGAAGGAAAGTGGAATAATGGTCCCCTTGCTGAAATTGGGTTCCTTATGATAATCTCGTGTCGGAATGGGTATGGATACTGAAAAATTCATGAATCACTTGTTTAGTATTAGTACAGCCATTGTCAAGACCATTATTATTATTTGAAGTAGCTTCTTCTGATCTCACCTGTTCCTTTCTGGCTGCTTCTATCCCATGCTCAATTATTGTAAAATCAGTATCCGCACACTCACTTTCAATATTTTCTTTGGTGGATTCAGGAAAAGTATCAGCCTTTGTTTTGAGGGGCTCATCACGTTGAGAGGAATCATCAAACTTGGTCTTATAGTCAGCCGAAGTACTCAACTTCTCTTCATAAAATTTCTGATACAGCGTGCTTATTGAACTGGAAAGCTCTGACCTAGAAATTGGTAAAACTTCTCACTTTTTCTTATCTGAATGCGTATGGATACTGAATTTTTTTTGGGAATCTCTTGTTTATTATTAATACAGTGTTTGTCATCAAATCCTTCATTCATTCCTTCTGTTAACCGCAGATTTGGTGAAATAGATTCGCAAATTTGCATGCAATAAATGCGTTGGAAGGCATCCTTGTAAGCAAAAGAAGCCTGGTTACTTGTAGAGTTTGAGGATAGGTTAGTAGTCGCATCTTGATCTAATTTTGATACTGTTTGTTGCGAAGTTGGAGACATTTCTGAGTTAGTTATATGGGAGCAGTTTATTTTTGAATGTTATAGAGGGTTTAGAAACATGGTATGGTCAAGATTATATCATATTTGAAAGTAGTTTTTCTCTGTTTTTAGACATGGAAATTATATGTAGCAATTGGGCTTCCTTATAATATTCTTTTTATCTGAATGCGTATGGATACTGAAAAAAATTTCGGAATCACTTGTTTATTATTAATATAGTGATTGTCATCAAATCTTCATTCATTCCTTCTGTTAACTGCAGATTTGGTGAAATATATTCCCAAGTTCCTGTGCAATAAATGCATTGGTAGGCATCCTTGTAAGCAAAAGAGGCCTGGTTACTTGCAGAGTTTGAGGATAGGTTAGTAGTCACATCTTTATCTAATTTTGATGCTGTTTGTTGCGAAGTTGGAAACATGCCCGAACTAGTTATCTAATGTAGAAACTACTGCTTGTATTATATGGGAGCAGTTTATTTTTGAATGTTATAGAAGGTTTAGAAACATGGTATGGCCAAGCTTATATCATATTTGAAAGTATTTTTTCTCTGTTTTTAGACATGGAAATTATATGTAGCAATTTGATTATATTAATGTTAGTTTTAGCTAAGCAAAACATTATTAAAGGACTTAGAGACAATCTGGGTACAATGATAATTTTTATTATATTCTATAACTGCAACTAATTTTTTCTCAATATGAGCCACACTATGTAATAGAAAATTCTTGCTTTATCTGAATATACCTTTCATATGGTTTGCATTTCTCTTCTGTTCTTCTTTATTGGGTTTATATTGTTTAGACAATTTCTGCTTCAAATATTTCTCTTTGTGGTTTGAGTTGATAGTGTCTCTTTTAGTTCGTGCAAGCCAGTGCTTCAATTTGCTGCTGTTTGCACTTTAAAGAGGGTTGGGATTTTGTTGTTGGGCTGGAATCATGTTATTCTTTTATGAATTGATGTTTCCTGTCTATATACGGTCCTTTGGAAATCTCAATTTCAGTTATTGAACTGAACTTTACATGTTTGCCCTTTTATTTCGTTTGTGAAACTTCTGTAGTTTAGACAAACAAAAACAGAAAATTATGACAAACAAAAACGGAAACTTCTGTGCTTAGGTCTCTGCAAATGGAAAGTTATGGCAAACAAAAACGGGCTGCTAGGATTAGGACATATGGAAGCAATGGTAAAGATAGAAGAGCAAGAAGTTACATTGAAAATTCAAAAGGAAAACGAAAATTAGGTTGTGAAAAACGAAAATAAGGTTTTCTTATCTGTTGTATTAGAAATTTTCTTTTGCACTCTCCTTCATTGGTAACACTCATAAATTGAGAAAACAAACTTTTTGTAGTGTAACTTTATCTGAACGACCTCACTTTTGATTTCGTTATCATTTCTTGCTTATTTGTACTGTTTATCTAACTGTGTTCTTCTGTGGAGTCTCTCAATTAAATGTTTTTATATTCGTAACCTGGCTGGAGTCTCGGTTCTGAAATTTTTGTTTGAGTTATTCTTTTTGGCATGTTATGATCGAGCCTTCAAATTTTTGTTTAAACTGCAATTCTTTGCTGAAAAGTTGGGCTTCTTTGGGGTTAATTTTAAGTGATTGTTGCTTGTTTCGATTGTCAATAATATCAGTTTAGTTGGTTTTGTTTTTCTATTGCTTAAAGTCAGTGAATAAAACTATAATTTGTAGTGTTCATATATGTTTTGTTGTTTGAGATTTTTCAGTATTTTTTATTTTAGTAAATTTTTTGACGCAACAGGAGAGAATTTGTTAGTTCCCGTATTTTGTTTGGTACAACTTGATTGTATTTTTATTTAACTGAAAGCTATTTGTTTAACAGCATAAATTAGGCAGAGGGCACCGTGATAAAGTTCTGCAGTTCATGGCAATAATTGGAACAAGGTTTTTGGCAGAAACCTAAGGTTTTTGGCAGATTATTGTTTATTTGTAAATCTGTTGAGCATGTTTAAACTAAAGAGCAGGAAGCTAAAAATCATAGTGGAATACTGTTTTATTAGTAATTATGATGGACAGAAAAGCCAAAATTGTGCATGAATATTTGGCAGCTACTGCTTTATTCTTACACTTTAAGAGAGTTAGGACTTTGTCTGTTATTGTGTCTAACTGCATTAATGTACAAATGAATTTGAGAATGGTTTTAAAAAGGACCACAGAATGAGTCTATCTTATTCAAATTTGACCATTTAGAACGCTAATTAGGTCTTGAAAAATCCAAAAGGCTTTTTCACTCTATATTTTTAAGTAAGATAAAAGTATTTTTAAAAGTAAGATAAATTTATATTATGCAAATGTCATGCTTCAAACTTATGTTTATGTTTATTCATGTCTCATAGTTTTGGATTTATCGTTTAAACTAAGTTAGTTCTTTTTAGTTACTTTTGCACCTGTTCATATGAGTTTTAAACTTTATGATGATCATCCATTGTTTTCATTATCCTTTATTGCAGTTGGATTGGTAGTTAAATTGATGTGTTTTATTCATTGTTATCATCGAAGTACAAGAGATAATTGTTTTGCGCTTCAATTTTTAGTGTTGAGTTGAGGGATAAGGTGGGTTTGGTTTAGTGAAATGTAATTAAAATTTATTGATCTGTATATTCTTTATTTGCTTTATTGGTCTATATGGTCTTTATTTGAGGATGCATTGTTTTTCTTTAATTTCTAAGAATTTTTTTTAACAACTTGCATGACAAAGTATTATGAACGAGTTGCTACCCTTTCACAAAGAAATCTTAATTATGTGCATCTGACACTTGGGAAGTCGTGACATGCTTTCTTACCCAGGCAATATTTAGTACAAACAAAATTTTAAATAGTTTACTATTTAAAATACTTGGGCAAACGATAGTTTAGATACAATAGTGGAAGCCCTACACGCTCTACGTCTGGAGGATCTGCGAGTCCCTCCTGCTTATTCTAAAACTTTCCAAGGCTCACCTCATGGCATCGAAGTTGAGAGAGATAAATTGAACAAGTATGGTCGTCCCCTATTTAAAACCCATAGGGCCAGTTCTCTTTTAGCATTTCGACAAGAAACATCACTGCTAATGGGTTGGGACTTCTACGAGTGTATCATAACAATGAGTGATGGAAATTGCAAAGTACATTATTTGAACCTGTTATGTTCTTTTCAAGACTGGAATTTCTATGTATATTATATGTGATCCACATCAATGGATATTTGCTTGATGATTGGAGGTTAGGAGGAACAAGGTAACGAGCCTTAGGTAATTATTTTGCTGCATTATATAGATATATGCAATTATTGATATATGCAATTGTTGTATTTGCTATTAGGGATTATTCCATAGCAACTTAATATTAAATCCCTACGGATTTAAATTTTAGCACACTGGACACATGAATGAAATAATGGGGCAAGTGGAGCTCTCCAAGTAAGCTGCAACATGCAAAATCCAACATTTCATAAGGTTCCCAAGTCTGAAGCCCTTCATCAGACAATCTTTATCTTTTCAATTAATATTTCTTGATAAAGACTGTCATAAAACATAATTTAGGGTTAAGAGTTAAATGTCTTGGGTTGGCAAGTGTTTTTTACACAATACCTGTTGATAAATGGGCTGCAATCAAAGCTTTTTGGAGCTGAAAAGGTATGCATGCCACTTTTATTACACCCACTTTATTCAATGGCATTGTGACCAGATCACTTGCCTCTTGTGTTTTAACATTTAGATCTTGGGGTAATGTTTAGGTATTCATTTTATTTAGTTTTGCAAATGACACTTGATTAATATTTGTCATACTGTGAAATTTTTTTGGTATTGTGTTATGTCAAACATAAATAATGTTCATTGCTTATGACTGCAAATGCATGAATCACCGTTAAACATATACCCTATTTGCTTTATGCTAATTAAAATACCGTGGTTCATTTTATTCTGAAATGCCATGGAAACAGCTAAAGTCTACCAAAAAACTTAATTGATTTTCAAAATGCTACAAGCGATGCTTCTTGAACAAAAGTGAGAAATAATGTCTAACTCTATCCAAACAAACTGTGTAACTAGCGTTATAATCTAATTTGCTTTACAATAAGAATTTGGGGCTTGGGAACTTTTTGATTGAGGTTGGATCCATGAAAGATGTATAAAAAATTGGTAAAAGAATTTCATGCCAATATCATGTATTCATTTTGTGCAGGTTACGCCTTTGTATGTTTTAGAATCCTTATAATCCCCCAGCTGTGTTTTCTGATTCCAGTTTTTCACAGAATATAACCCAAAGCCACTGGAGTCAACCACCTAGTGTCAGAAGTGTAAGAATTGGAAATTGTCTTTCCCCTGCTTGGTAATAAAAACTTTGAAACTAAATAAGAAAGGGGAAAGCCCCAACTACTTGGAATAAGGAGTTTAGTCGATGTTGTCATTTTTAGTGAGAAACCTTCCGATGTTTCGTTCTTAGATATTTTCTATTTCCTGTTTTCCTTTGATCTCTCTGAAATTTTGTTATTGCTCCTTGAATTTATATTTTGTTTTGCCTTGTGAAATTTTAATCCTTATTACAGCCCTGAGTTTATCTGTTTGACAACCATATCTATATTTGCCTTCTTGTCAAATGCTTTCTAAAGGTTAGGACTTCAGGTCTTGGTTACCATAAACATTCTCATTTTGTTTAGTACTACTATTATCTATTCTCACCTTGCAGGGAAAAATTTTTGTTCACATTCAGGATTCACCTGTGTTTAAATATATTAACAGCCTTCCTCCTATAAAGCCTGTGAAACCTTTGTTTTAGGTCTAAAGAAGTTAAAATGAGGAACTTGTAACTTTATAGAATGCCAGTGAAACCTTAAAAAATTGGCCACAATAAACCCTTTCGTCTGCTCTACCAATCTAGCAGCATATATTATTTGGGAACTTCAGAATGAGTGGTAAGGATTCTGATACAATCATTAGCACTAATATAGACTACGTTACAGATTACTTTCCACTGTTAAAAAATTTTTTTTTTTGAGAGCCATTATTTATAGCCGAAGTGTATCAATGACAATTTGATTTCCCGTACACTCTTGGTGTACATATATTTATTTTTTGGACTTGCTTCTTTTTTTAATATAATCTAGCCCCAACTATTACTGATAAAAGAAAAATTGTTTATACATTCCAATTTGATTTCGTGTTCATTTATTATAATGAATTCAGCAAATCAATACTGCAATTAACTTTTATTTTGGCAAATACATTATGAACTCTAGAATTAATCTCCTAAAGTAATGCCAAAAATGTTTCATAACGTTAGTCATTCAATATTAAAATTAGTTATTTATGTTCGCTAACTTCTTTGGTAGCTCACTTAAGCTTTTATTTCTTGATGGTTCTTTTCTAGCCTAAGTCTCTAATGTCTAGTCATTTTCTCTTGTGAGTATGTGGCCATCCAATGCAAGTTAACAAAAAAGAGGGCTCTTCTATGGAAACCAATAAGCCTTCCTTTGACTTTTTTATGAATAGGCCGGTGATGCAATGTATATTAAGTTAGCAGCCTATGGGAGAATTTTACTTCAGTCATTTGACACCTTCGGAAAATTAATGCATTATTCTCTATGAGTATATAAGCTACAGATATGGGAAGGGACATTAGAGAATGATTCAGTGATTTATTTGTTGCATTTAACAACACATTTGGAACTCCTAAAAAAATGAGAAGCTATTGTCATGGACCTCATTTTTATCAATTATTTAATCTTTGCTGGTCTTTGGAAGGTTAAAAATCTGAAGGATAGGTTACATGCAATGTTTTGCAAATCTAAACATAGTCCGATTAAGTATGTAGTTGCGCTGGTGGCTTACTTTGTTGTAATCTCAATTATGCTTTTATTTCTATACATTCTTTTCTAGCCTAAGTTTCTCATCTGCTGTTGTAACCTTGATTATGCTTTTATTTCTTGACATTCTTTTCTATCCTGGGTTTCTCATCTACTTTCATTTCCCCTTATTAAATTTTCATTCATCCAATTTAAGTTCACAATAACAAGTGATTTAAGGCCAACAAGCTTACCTTCAATTTTTATGAATGGGTTAGTGATCCCAAGTATATTAAGCTGTTAGCCTTGGGAAGGATATATATTGTTTCCATTATAACTGGAATGTATAAATCAATTCGTAATTTAAAACCGAATCAATCCGATCAATTCGATAAAGCATATTATATTATATATTTATATCACAAGGCTAATTAACATACTGTCCGGCCATAACTATAGACGTTACTCGGACTACAAATATACTATTTAGACTGGGATTCTCAGTCCTTAGATCACAAGATCACCACACACAACACATTTCGGATAGGAAACATTTCGGGTAAGTCCCCTTTTATTGAGAAATAACAATCACATTGCTTGCACTATCAGGAGGAATTAGTAATCTCAAGGATATATATTGTTTCTATTAAAAAAATTGAGAAAAAACAAGTTATTGATGAGATTATTTGTGGGTTTTCATCTATTTTTTGCACTTGCAGGCCATTGGCTATGACTTTGACCATGATGATTACCACAGGTGCTGATCACATCCTCTCTCTTCCCCCTTTTTCTTTTATTACTACTTTTTTCCATCTTTGCATTTGTTTATTGAAATTTGTTATACTTCCTTTTCCATTGTTCAGTTGTGTTGATTGCCATATTGTGTTCTCAACATTATGTTCCATATACATACTACACCCTTCTTCCTAAATGATTAATTTCTATTTATTCCTTTGGTAAGGTACACAAAAATATTTGTCCATGTAACGTAATTGCTAAGCCTTCCTTCTGCAACTAAGCTCAACATGGTTTCATGATTAATTTATATTAACAATACTATGAACCCTACTACTTGTGATAGGTCTGTGGTGCCATGTGTATAAAATTGAGCTGTATTGTTTATGATGGAATATGAATTTCGGAAAAAAAGTTTGCTTCAATTTGTAGTTGGGGAATGTTTAACTTTTTGGTTGTATTATTATTCTTTTTATGCTTGAAGTAATCATTGAATGCTCTTCTTTTGGCGAGAATAACTAAACAAGGCTAAAAAGGCATCCTTGAGGTGTAATGAATATCTACATGTGAGGTGATGGGTGCTTTAATTGGTTTGTTGTGTACCATATCATGAGTGGGGCTTTAATTGGTTTGTTGTGTACCATATCATGAGTGGGGCTTTAATTGGTTTGTTGTGTACCATATCATGAGTGTAAAAAAGAAGGAAATTTGAGGCTCTATGACTCAAAACAAGAACTCTGTAACTCTCTGTCTTATTTTGTTTCCATATCTGTCTACCAATTTCTTCTTCTTCTCTTAGGAACTTGAGAATGAATTTCAGGGTTCCTCTCAAATAAGGACTTGTTTGATCCCCTAACTTTCCGAACAAACATAAGATTGTCAATAAGGGATTTAGGCTTGTTTTGAAGTTCTTTCTCAAAATTTCTTAGTTCCAAAATAATTCAATAGGTGTTGTTTGCTCTACTACCGTGTAGATAATGCATTAATTTAAAAAAAATGAAACTAAAATTTTCATATTTCAAGATTGTCATTTATGTTCACAATATCTTCATGTTAAACTGTATAGCATTTCTCTATCAAGGATCAAATTCGTTCTCTGCTATTTGTAAATGGAAGGGCATGATTGGTAACGCCGATGAGCTACCGAAGACGAATGATTGGCAAGCACTTCTCAAGAAGGATCAGGTGATAGTTCAATTCGAGCTAAAACAAAGGGTTCTTTGTTGGTATTGATTTAAGCTTTAGTTTTTGTTTGATAAATGAATTACATTATATCTGATTGGGTAGTGAATTAAGTTCATTTTGATCCATTATATGTATCTGTCATTTAATATTGATTAGCTTATGGGAATGTAGTGGAGCAGCTACGCATGGAGAAGAGAGCTGGTCAAGTGTTAAAGAGATGGGAGGATTGGAGGATAGTTCCTGCTCTTACTTAAAAGTGCATTGCCAATTCAGACATTCACATTGTAGGAACCTCCAAGTCATCAAAAGCGAAGCAACAACATCCTCTTTGGTCTCGTCTTCCCTTTTTTTTTTTTGGTTTCCCAGATGGTACCATTAAAAACTGGAAAAAAAAGGTATTTGCATATAAGAAGTTTCTATAAGTTGCTACAATTGATATATGCTTAAATTTTATAATATACAAGGACTTTACATATGTTCTTTAGTATCTGTTGATAACGAACTTCTGTAGGAGCTGTCCTTGTGGTTGTTGGTGCTCCAAATATGCAGGACTTTGCCCCTTCCTGTGGTTCAGTTTTGGAGAATAGGGAACTGAAATGCGTTGCTTCCATTGCTATGACCATGAAATACCTTGCAGAGAATCCTGATGCTTATAATCAATAATTTAGATATTATATGCAACTTTTTGGGAAAAGCTTCTTATTTCCTTTAGCCAGTTTTGATTATTTTTACGTTCACAGGTACATGCCATTATTTTATCTAACTTTTGTAGAGCCATTTATCCTTTATTATTTTGTTATTTTACTATTCATTTGTAATGATAGGATAATGGGTACGCAATATCCTTATCCAAGAGAAATAGTTTAGACTTACAGGCTATTTGTTGGTCTTTATTGGATATCTACATGGATAGATATGGGTCTAAATTGTAAGGACATATCTACAAGATACACCTACATGAAGTTGATGCCTAAGGAAAAGTTCTCATCATAGTTCTTGCATGTTATGATCTTGTTACAAAGGATTTTTACTTTTAAATACCTTATATTTAAATATATATATTCCCATATATTTTGTTCCATTAGTATTTTTTTATTTATCATAATTGTTTCTTGTTATTTGAGCATGCACTTTGTTTTTAAAGTATGTTTAATAAGTTTCGTACCTAAAGAAACCATTAGAAAGTTAATTAAAAAAATTTTGCCTTACTATAAAAGTTTAAAAAGCTGTTTATTTTCGTTTTTTAATTCAAAGGCCCACCACGTGCGTAGTACGTGGGGGGTTAACTAGTAGAGATAAAAAGCGAACTTCTCGCCTGGGTCCTGGGATGGTGGCTGGAATGTACCTTCTCGGATCTGGTGAGGCGGCGCGGGAGAACCTTCTACAGCACTTCGTGCGCCCTAATGTAGAAGAAGACAACTGATATAGAGAAAAGTTTCACTGGGGTGGAGGGCTGCATGTACCTTCTCGGTCGTAACGGTTTCGTATCTAAATATATATCTCTATATATCTTCAAATTCTCTACCATACTCATATACTGTATGGTAAGGATAGATTTATTACAATTATGGGCCAAAATCCCAATATAGTAGCTAAGTATAGACTGGCTGGATTTAAGGTTCCATAACTTCCATTACGTGAGAGACGGTTTAATCGAGTTAACGTAAGCAAGCCAAAAAAAAATTTCTGAAGAGCTGAACGAAAAGGAGTTATGCTTCGTTCCCGCCGTTTGGTATTTTCGCAGGGCGCCATGACGTTAACCTTATTGCCGGAGGTCTCTACATTGCTTCTCAATTCTCATCTCTCTTCACCGGGAGGTTCTCGCCAGAACAAGTCTACATTGCAGTAAAGGCACTTGCGGGAGAGCTGTACGTTGCATCTCATCACTACACACAGTACACAGTTCATCTATGGAGAAGTGAACCAGTTCAAGTTGCAATTAACTATGTACTAGGGGGCTGCATGCGATACGCGCATAGAAAAGCGTGGGCCCACTTTGATAAACAGTCCAAGATAATTACAATAATGGAGGATTGTTTTGTTTTGAGAGGATAATATTTGAAAAAAAAAAAGGGGGCCAGAATCTAGGGAGAATATTCCCCCCATCTTCTCTATATTAATAGTATAGATAGATGATAGGAATCTAAATTTTAGCAAGCCTTGACCTACAGACGCAACCATAGGCACGTTTTAGTTCACAATGATTCAGTCGATGAAGGTTGAAAATCTCAGCCGAAACGGTTTCGTTAGTAAAATGGTTTGTTGTGGTATAAACAAATATATAAATGTATTTTAAAATTATTCCAGTATCATGCAAAAATATATACTTTATAGACTAATACGTTAACATATTCTATGTTTTTATAAAGAAAATTATTTTTTTAATGAAAGTATTAACGTATTTTTGCAGAGGAAAGTTTATCTTTTTTTATGATAAGTATTAACTGCAGTCGCTTCAAATCAGGACAGATAGTTGGATTCCTACTCGGAATGCTGTTACCAAGTGCGGCATCAGTCTGCGAATTTCAGCGGCTTCAAGCAAACAAAACTCGATTTTCTGGAACTAAAACTCGTCAAGTTATTATTATTATTTTGAATTTTTCACATTTTTTTCTTTTTCTCTCTCTTTTTTTTTAATAGAAAGCAGGATATTATAAAAAAAAAGAATAAAACAAAAAATGACGGTTAGGGTCTTGTGGATGCTACAAATAAAATGCAGATAGAAGCTCCAGAGGATCTCAATTGCTTATTTGTTGGATTGCGTATTTTAGAGTCTTCAAATTTTATGAAAAAAACAAAAGGGGCAACATTATATTAATCAATCAAGTGGAATGCCATTTGAATCCAGCATTCTTTCTATCTTCACCCTACCCAAACCAATCAAGTGGAAGCTATTCCAAGTTAGTTTGGACTTTGGAGAGAACGATCGATCTTCTTCCTTTCTCTTCTGACAGTAGGCCGTCCCCCTTATTTCTATCATCGGCAGTCTGGTCATTTGGTTCCAGCGAATCTGTTGGTCATCTGGTTCCAGCGAACTAACTCATTTTTTCCGATGTTTACATTCACTTGTTTAAAGAGATCCCATCACCAATCACCATACCTACAAGCTACATGGGGCTGTTTTTATCTTGAACCTTCTGCAAGTGCATCATCCCTGCTTCTTCAACAAACCTTAGAAATCTCCGATGACTGTGTACGGTGTTTGCAAATTAGCAATGTAGATACTCCTTGCTCATTATAGAACGATAAAAAGAGAACTGGGGAGTTCTCTGTTTCGGCCCCCTCTCACATTCCCAAAGCACCGACCGAATGGAGCACCTCTACTGGGATCGTGAACGATCTCCATTTCCGAGCGGAGCACCTCCCCGTGATTGTGAGGTCTGAACTGAAAAGCATTGGATAGGTTATGTGCTTTGCCGAAACAGGAAGTGAATTTTCTTTTTTAAATGAATGCTCATATCAAAAACAAAAAACAAAATTCCAGAAAGTTTTTGGTATTACATCCAAACAACAGAAAAATAAAAAGAACGAAATGCTTTACTGAAAAATTTTTATCCTAAGGAAAAGATGCAAGCATCATGCACACAGGGAGATTTAGACAACGTAGGTGGGAAAAGGAAGTGAAAATATACTTAAAGAACATAAAAATAGAATCCTTCAGGCATTAGGAAAATCTGTTGAAGAAAACTCAATAAAACTCTTCGGACAAGGCAAAAAAAATGAAAAAACAGTCTCTAAATGAAGCTAACCAACCAATCCAAAAGAAAGAATGAATTATTGAACACAAAAACTCTCTCATTCCTTGAGAGAGAACAAATATAAACATACAGATGAACTTCCATAACAATCTTCCTTTCCCTTCCCTTCCCAACAAATAAAAAACACAATACCAAACCCCCAAGCAACATTTCCAAATATGAGGGGTAAAAGCCTCCTATATAGCCCGTCTAAGGTAACCCCTGACTTGGGAATAGGACTGGCAACGGGTCGAATACGGTACGGATCTGTCATGATCTGTCATAATCTGAATCCGAACCGAAAATAAAAAACCGATATCTGAATTCGATCCGAAATCCGACAGATCTTTTATATGTGAATCCGAATTTAAAACCGAATTTATATACCGTATCCGAATTCGAAATTCGACTGAATAAATAACCGAAATCCGAATTCGATCCAAATTAGATTCGATTTGAACTTAAAACTCAAAAGTCAAGCTTAACTATTAAAGCAAATTTTAATTATCAAAACTAATGAGCCATATATATATTAAAGCAAGATATGAGTGAAGATAGTTCAACCATAGTTTATACAAAGTTTACCGATGATTTAATGAAAAGTATATGTTGATTTCGGTTCGGATCCTTTTTGGATCGGATATGGACAGATTCGAATTCGGATTCGATCGGATCCGAAATCCGATATCCGTATTCGAACCACGGATCTATATTTTCGGATCGGATTCAGATATATATTCGATCCATTGCCAGCCCTACTTGGGAATGCTCTGATTCTATTACTACATCTCAAGCTACTTCTGCAGATTTTATGTTACCGTGTCTGTACTGCCCGATTTCCCTCCAAAAGTTTCATTCTTTTTCAACTCTCTCGTCGTCAATTTGCTACAGCTAATGAGCGCTAACACTCTATTCCTCCTCTCAAGATAGTTTTTGGGTATTTTCCTCATTCTCTCCAGTCCTCCCTTCTTTATTAATTATTCAGATTTCATTAGAAATCAAAAAAGGTATAAGAACACAAAAAAGATTGCCAAAAATGATCCATCAAGATCAAAGAGGGCAAATGCAGCAACACAAGTATGGCTCAGAGTACTACTTGCTAAGCATATCAGCCATCTGAATCCCACAAAATAACCATATCTGATTACTTATAATACAGCTAAAATATCTCCTATCTAATTAGCTGCCCTGATTATGCGTGCAAAAGGCACATTCAAACTATTGTCATGGAACACCAAACCAAATGAAACAGCCTCAAAGAGTAGAAGTAACGACACATGAACCAAGATATAACCATTTTCGAGTCTCCCTTCACTTGAATTTTGTTTTTAAAAAAAAAACTTACTGCACGTCCCTCTAAAATCAGTCGAAATGACAAGCATCGTGGAACCTATGGAATCGACATTCAATAGCTCTTGAAAAAGCATAAAATACAATTCCAAAATTATCACTAAAGACACCTTCAGTGCCCAAAGGCCCTCAACTCCCTAAAGAACACCCGTTGAAATTGAGATGGATGCACCTCAAACACCATGAACCCAATAGATGATAAATACATAGATGATATCGTCCATCTATCCCCAACACCAAAAAATGGACAAACCCATTAACTATGGTAAAATAATAACCTGCAAAACAATGTAACCTTGGTCAAGTACTAACCTAGGAAGAAGTCAGCACCATAACATTAATTAATTACAATGACCACCTCTAATATTGGAAAGTCATTTTGTTTCTTTATAGCAACACTGATCATAAGCTCGCAAATGAAACCCCTATATACCTTGGTCACCTTCTCTACCCAAGTAGGAAAAAGCTACCATGAAATATAAATCCTCGGAAGAACCCACAATAGCCCAATCATGATGACAAAGAAAAAAAAACATTATACATCTATAGCAAACATAGAATATACAAATAAATGACCAACAAGCTCTTTACCTCTCCTAGCCATGAAGCACATCTGAGGTGATTAAAATAAGAACTTTCTTCTCCTTGGAAAAAAGTCATGAGTATTGATCTCATATAACACAAAAGTCCTACTGTGAACTCATATTTTATAAGGTATGCAAATATCTAAATTGCATTATAGGTGAATGGTAGGATAGGAGTTTCACAACCACTACAAATTCAGGTCAGAAGGAACTTTGGCAAATAGGAACATCTTTGATCAAGGGGCCTTGCAATCAGGAATGGAAGAGTCAATATACATCTTGCAAAAACATATATAAGGATAAAAACTGATCAAAATCTACAGGCCCCAAGCCACATCTAGAAGGCTCGTTGCAAACCAAACCCACGAGTGCTCAAGACAACAAATTGGCCATTGCAAACTCCCAAGAAAAATGAATCAAAAAAGTTAGGCGAAACTGGACAAAATTAGCTTTTCCCCCACCGAAAAGTGGGTCCAAAAAGAATCATGGTACCACTACTGATACTAAAGCACAGGAAAGGAAAGAAAAACCTAGAAAAATTTTAAAATAAAAAGCCTCCCAAGTATCTTTCCTATAGCATTTCAAGGAATTCTGGGGTTGACATATCAACCATTCTCATGTTGGCCATACTCCAGAATCAACTCAAATCAATATCAAAATGCCATATCCCAAACTGTTGGCCAAATTTACTCATACTAACTTATGCCAAAAACTAGATTTCTTCATGCTGAAATGCCAACTTCAATTCCTAAAGAAAGCCTTTTTTTTTCCTAGTAACAATGTTACCAACATTAATTCCTTATGAACTCTCAAGGATTACGAACTATTTCCCATCTAACCAGATAAAGGTTTTTCAACCTTCCCCGTATAAAAGAAAGTCCCCCTATTTTTTAAAAAATAAAATAAAAATAATAATGTTAATCACTTGGACAAATAGAAAGGGGCATAGTTCAGAATAATGTTCTTTGGGGCAGCCTAAATGAGTCTAATCTAGCTACCTAAATAAAAATAAATTCCTTTCCCATGCCAGTAATATTATCTACACCATGTCAATTATAGACCCCAAAAATTGCAAAGATCTATCGTTCTAAAAATAAAAGGCCTAACTACCCATTGGGACACTTTCCAATTCTACAACCAAGCACTTAAATACCTTGACACAAAAAGACAGTCTCCAACCAAAATTTTTAAAAATAGATTAAATTTTATTTTTCTGTTTTAATTTTTTTATTGTTTTATGTTACTCAGCATCATATGCATGGCTTCAAAGCTCTTTTTGAAATTAATGTTGAGAGGAGAAATTAAGAGAGAGGACGGAGAGGCAAAAGATGTGATCGAACATTTCAGGAAGAATAAAGTTTGGTGGTCCACACATCCCTTCCAATTCATGTACATCTGAGCATTCCTACACAGATGTAATTCGTTCTGTCACTCCATCCCAGCTAGCAGTTGAAGGGCCTCAATCCTTTAGGGCACAATCAGGAAGAATCACACGTATGGTGAGAGTGGAACGAAAGTTTTTCTGTTTTGAAGTGTTGGGGGAGAGGTGTGGAGGACTGTCTCGATCACATAGTTGGCTGGTCACTACACTAAATGGATGAGATTCTTTAAAGGATCTCATCAATCGTTTCTTAATACAGTAAGCTTTGTGCAACATCATCTTGATTTTTTGAGAGATTGCATCCTATCAAACCCAATCTCAGAAATGTGTTGCTGAAGTGGTTTCAAACTGGCACAGATTCTTCTTTGAGGTTTCTGGTTTTTCATTTAATGGCCGGAGGCAAATGTTAATCTTTCCGGCTATTAGAAACATGAGTGAGTGCCAATACACTCTTTCTACTTTGAAGCGGTTCGCAATCGAAGCTCTAGTAGAGCTGAAGGCTCGTCTCTCTTTAAACATGGAAGATACGCAGGAGAGAGTGGAATTGGCGATATTAAGGAGAGGGATAACTTGCTCCACAGGATATGGGCTACTATCACCATAAAAAGTAAACTCCTCAGGGAGGAGTTGAAAAGTTTCTGGAAATGTCCCTAGCTTCACCTCTTTGGAACTCAGAATGGGACCATCCATTAATCTGTTGTCGCTCTTGTAGCATTTTCATCGGTATCATTTAAGGGAACTGAAGGCATTCATAGTATCATATAATATATATTTTTTTTTGATAAGTGATGAAGTTTCATTAATAAGAGGGAAGAGAAAGTACATAGATAAAGAAAATAAGCCAAGAAAAACTATCTGAGGGCAGAAATGCCCCATTCTAAAAACACCTCAAACACCAAATCACTCTAAACATCCATACAAGAAAAGAGATCACCAAAAACTAGAGAGTTTCTAGATGCTCCAGTCTTGGCTAAACTATCTGCGACGTCATTAGCTGCCCTTAATACGTGTTTAAATGAGACATTCAAACTCCGTACCAAAACTCTAGCTAATCTGATCTGCTCCAAATATCTCCACGGTCCCAAACTCTCACTAGTCATCCATCCCACTACATTGGCAGCATCCCCTTCAATGACCACGTCCTGTAGCCCCATGGTATGAATATAACGAATGCCAGTAATAAGTGCAAGTAACTCCACCCTCGTGGAATCCGCCACTCCTATAGGTCCACGGTACGTAGCTATGACATGACCATGATGATTCCTGAAAACCCCTCCAACACCTGCTGCTTCGGGATTTCCTAATGAGCACCCATCAAAGTTTAACTTAATACTCCCTTCTGATGGTGGAAACCAAGCACAAAGAGGTCGTACCACAAATGGTGAAGAAAAACACACTGTAGCCCAACTCCTTATAATATCAATACCAAAAAAGTATTGAAATTGCGGGTATCTAGAAGTCCACAAAGCAACTGATATCCTGATTACTTCAATCACCGAGTTTGTAGAGGATTTCATATCTTCAAATATTCTACTGTTCCTTTCCTTCCATATAAACCATAACACTGCATGAAACAACATTTTGTACAGGATCTTACCCCTTTTCCCAATTCTTGGGAATCTCCATTGATTGATCAAGTCAATAACCTTCCCTGGCATAGCCCAAAGCACACCAATCTCCCTGATAAAGCAACTCCATATCTCTCTAGCAAAAGGGCAATGAATAAATAGGTGATCAATAGATTCTCCCTGGCTCATACATAAGATACAAACATTAGGCGATAAAGATAACTATTTCCGTCTACTTTGGAGGTGATCAGCAATATTTTTATTTTATAGAGAAGAGTGGTCCACACAAAAGCTTTGATTTTAGGAGGAATAAGAGGCTTCCACAGAAGTGAACAAGGGAAAAAATGAGGTGATGAGGGGGTATCATTCCTGCACAAATGAAAGGACCTATAGGAGAAAGAACCAGAAGCCTCAGGACACCAAACATGAGAATCCTGGTAACCCGAATCAATGATAACATCCGTGAGAGACTCCAACAACGATGACAATTCTAAAAATTCAGAATCCTGCAACTCCCTTCTAAAAGGGAGGTGCCAATCAATACCAGTGGAGGAAAGGGCAATGACATCACAAACAAAAGCATCTAGGACGAAAACAACTCGAAAAAGACTAGGGCAGAGGGGCCCCACCAAATGTCATGCCAAAACAAAAGAGAAGAGCCAGACCCAACAAAAAACGAACATTAGCCTAGAAAATAGAATGTAAAGTTGCAATATTCTTCCAGATATTGAGAGCAGAAGTGTGTAAAACACCTCTAATATCCCACCCATTATGTGCAAGACCATACTTTGATCCAATCAGTTGACACCATAGGCTATTCCTCTCATTGCAGAAACGCCAAAGCCACTTTGCAAGTAAGGAGGAATTTCGAGCATGGAGATTTCCTAAGTCAATCCCTCCGTTTTCCTTACTCATGCACACCACCTTCCATTTGACCAAGTGATCCTTCTTTACTCCCCCACCCTCGCATAAAAAATCTCTTTGGAGCTTCTCAATGATACTCACCACCCTCAGGGGCATCCTAAACATAGACATAGAGTATACCAGCAAATTTGAGAGGGCCGACTTAATAAGAGTTATCCTCCCCCCAAAAGACAAATAGTTCCTTTTCCAATTAGCCAACCGCTTTTCAACCCTCTCAATAATCGGCTCCCAAAACGAAATGGATCTAGACACCCCCTAGAGGAAACCCTAAATACGATAAAGGCAAAGACCCCACCGAAAAACCAAATCTACATGCTAACTCACCTATTAGTTGATCATTCATGTTCGAACCTATCACCTGACTTTTTTGCCTATTAATTCTTAAACCCGAGATCAACTCAAAAGTTTTTAAAATACTCCTCAAGGCATCCACCTGATCCGAATTCCCCTCCAAGAACGAAATAATATCATCTGCAAATTGAAGGTGGGATACATGAACACTTATTGCTCCTACTCGATATCCATTAATCAACCCTCTATCATGCGCCACTCTAAATAGCCAACTCAAAACATCTCCAATCAAGGTAAAGAGGAAAGCAAAAAGGGGATCACCTTGTCGAAGACCTCTAGAAGAGGGAAGAAGCCCTGCCACTAAGCCATTTAAAAGGAAAGAGAACTGAACTTTACTCACACAACCCTTTATCCATTTCCTCCATCTATTCCCAAACCCTTTCCATTGTAACACAAAATCAAGGAAACCCCAATCTATCCTATCATAAGCCTTTTCTAGATCCAATTTACAAATCAACCTAGCTTCCCTAGATCTCCTTCGAGAATCAATGCACTCATTAGCTATCATCACACAATCCAAAATTTGCCGACCTTGAACAAAAGCACATTGGTTATGGGCCACCAGTCCCGGAATAACTTTCTTAATGCAGTTAGACAAGACCTTAGCAATAATCTTATATAGGCTAGTGGTCAAACTGATTGGTCTATAATCTTTAATCTCCAAAACACTTGCCCTCTTTGGGATCAAAGCTAAGAAAGTCGCATTTGTGCCTTTATTAATGATACCAGATGAAAAAAAATTCATGAAACACTTGCATCAAAAGGCCTTTAATAGTGTTCCAGTTCTTTTGGAAGAAAGCCAAGGAAAAACCATCGGGGCCAAAGAGACTTATTTCCATCCATCTCCTTAACTGCCCTTTCCACCTCCTCTTCCTCAAATGATCTTTCCACCCAATCCGCTGTTTCTCTATCCAAACTATAAGCCCTTTCCTCCTTCAAGTAAAATTTGAACTCTTGATCTGCCTTATAAAGATTGGAATAGAAATCCGTAAGGCCTTGAATAATCTCACCCGCTTCTTCAGTTTCCCTACCATCAATCACCAATTTTGTTATGTTATTTTTCACTCTACGACCTGATGCAATTTTATGGAAGAACTTAGTATTTTCGTCCCCCTCCTTAATCCATGTCATCCTCGATTTCTGTCTCCATGATATCTCCTTGCACCTCCATATACTCAATTTTTACCTCTTGCCTCCTACTTCTATCCACATCACAAAAAACCCCTCTTCTTCCTTTCTATCCAAATCTTCCAAGACTTTTAGACACATTTTCTTTTTCTCCACCAAACTACCAAAACAATCCTTATTCCATTGTTTTGACTCCTCGAAGGCTTCTCATGAAACGAAAACCCGCCCATCCCTGAACTCCCTCAGTAGCCTCCATCCACCAATCTTTTATTAACTGAGCAAAATTAGGATACTCAAGCCACATATTTTCAAATCTAAAAGAGAATGGCCCTCTTGATCCCACCACACTGGCCAACAATAGAGGATAATGGTCAGAAATAGGTCTAGGCAAAATGGACTGAATCATGGTCTGAAAGTGGGTATCCCATGCATTGGACGATAAGGCTCTATCAATTCTAGAACATAGAGGGGGAACCTGAAAATTTGACAAAGTGGATTGACCTCCATTCAATGGGTAATCGATAAGATCATTATTCTAAATCCAATTTGAAAAATTACGCATACTCCTATTAACACTCATTCTCCCATTGCATTTTTCATGAGAATAATGAATAACATTAAAATCCCCCATAATAAGCCACAGTACATTTGGCCCATGATGTATCCCTTCTAACTCATTCCAAAACATCTCCCTGCCTCTAGCACGAGAAGGACCATAGACCCCTGTGAACCACCACTCAAGATGATCGCTCAAGGATGTGAATTTAATGGAGAGAGTAAAAGCCCCTGCTTTTCTCTCCTCTTTCCTAACACTGGAAGTGTTCCACATGATCAAAATACCGCCTGCAGACCCCACTGACGGGAGGAAATCCCAGTCCTTATCTCTATCCTCCCACAGACCTCTCACAAGCCTCCCCTCAATGGATTCCTTTTTGGTTTCTTGCACAACAAAGATGTCAGGCCTAACTCCAAGACAAATATCTTTTATAGCTCTTCTTTTGTTGTCACACCCCAAGCCCCTAATATTCCAGTATACTATCTTCATTGGGAAACCAAACTATTAACCTCAGACCTCTCCCCACTTCTTTGCAAAACTCCACGCAGAGAGACTTTCTCACCTTTAACTGTCTCCACTCTATCAACAACTAAATTTGCAAAACTCTCAACCCTTTCCCACATATCCTCTTCTATTTGATTATGTACCCTCTCCTCTGACCCTTCCCCTGCCACCCCTTCTATCTCCTTGCTCACAAACACCTTCCCATAATATTGCTCATCAGAGCTTCTGGTGTTTCAGCAATAAGTGGCGAAGCCACAGTGATCGCACGATCAGACCGAGGACAGTCAACAAATAATGGAGAGGAAGAAAAAGGAGACTAAGCACAAGAACTAGTACCTGGTTGAAACCATGACCTAGACGCAAGGGAGGGTGAATGAAACTGATTGAAAGAGCAACCTGCAACAAGATTTCCTAAGATCGCAGCTTCACTTTTATTTCCATTTGCTTTCCACTTACCGCCTTTCACCTCTGCCATAGACTAAAAATTACCTGCACCGCCTGAAAGTCTGACCCCAGATGAACCAACTGGGAGCATCTCCTCCACCCATGTCGCCTGACCCTTCTTACTCTGAAACCAATTTTCTTCGCCACCCAACATTTGTTTTTGCCTACGTCTTGAGTATTGAATCACTTCAGGGTTGTAATGACTTGCTTCTTCTGATTTCGAGGGACCATCTTGATCGTCAAACTTCTCAGTCATACAAAAATCCCCAAGAGCTCGCATCCCCCCTGCCTCCTCGACGCCTCCCCTCTGGTTGAAGCTGCTATCTGTATTCCTTTGAGGGATAGCCCTCTTCACCCATCCCTCAACGTCAGTTATTCTAGCTTCAAACTTGATAATCGCTTCTTCGACCTTTCGACATAGCGCTGCAAAACTGAGAACAGGGATGCCATCTTCGTCGACTTTGTTAACCTCAGAAGCTTGAAAACCAAACTCCCAATAGCTTTTCCCATTACCTTGGCGAGATGATTGGGCTTTGGCCCCCTTCATATCGGGCAACTGGGCTGAGCATGAGCCCTCCATATTTTCCCACTTCCTCAAAACCCCACCTCCATTCAAGTTCTCTTTCATAAAGCTCCGATTGAAGCCCACAAGATTGTCTTTAAGCCCACTACACCTTTTTACACCGTCTGATATTTGAATGCTATTCAACTGTAATGGTTGAACCAGATTTGAATTTGAGCAGTTAATTGCGCCGCCACCTGCTGCCCCCTATCTCTGCATCCTTAACTAACAGTTGACAGAAGGAGACTTCTTTACTACGAAAACCCACGTTTGGATATAGATCAAACTTTACAAGCAGACTTTCCCCATTCTACCCTTCTCTTTTTGATGTAATTTCCTCTAACTCCTTTTCTTCACCATCGTCTACTTCTACCTCCTGGAACGGAATTGGTATCAGCCCACTCAGAGGGACTTGCATACCTGAATCTTCTAATTCCACAAAAATTTCGAACCACTCATCTCCATCCCATATAACTATGCACCTGGTAATTCTCCTAGCTAAAACTTCCTCAACTTTGAACCTTATTATCGCATCACTCGCCAGTGTACCCATCTGGAGAAAACCACCCAAGCAATCACCTATAGCCTTAAACATTTGCTTAGACAGCAAATGTGGAGGGATCCCCATCACCTTTACCCGCCAACCACCTTCGTTCATAGGCCTTGCGCTATGGTTACATCCCTTGCTCCACCAATCAACGGAGATAAACACTTCGTCAAACTTGAGAGGACTATCAGCCACCAGCTTAATAGCTGCCCCATCAGACTCAACCATGACCACCGCTTCCAGTGGACTTAATGGAATGCATAAGAAATGAAGAACACCTTTCTTCCTCATATTATCTCCAATGCATAATCCTCAATTAACATGGACTGCAGATTTACATAGTAAAGGATAATCCCATCCTTCCACTGCACCTGGCTTTGTCAGCTTAATTTCAATGACTGGTTCACGCCCTTCCCTGATGAATTTGCTGTCCGTTATATTTGAATTACAGAGGGCGTTGAAAGCAGATACAGCAGGGGAATGGTTCTCATTTTTAACAGTTTCTAATCTCTCCTCTTGTCCATACTAACACCACGAGAAGGAGATAAAATTCCCTCCACTCCATCGTCATATTTCATCTTCGATTTTCCTTTCTATCTAAAGACAAACGATCCCATGACTCGAGAATATAATTCCACTTTACTTTGTCATCCACCATAGGGAATATTACCATACCACTTCCGCTCCTTCCATCTTTAGCAGATACAGCCACCACCAACATTCTCCCTCTCCTGTTGATCAGGATTTTTGCAGTAAGAATTGAAACACCAGACTCCGTTCGGCACAAAGTACCTACTAGTCGATTATACTTCTGGGCATTTTCCACAGCATTCAAGAACCACTTGGTGTCACTCCCATGGAATTGAACCCATGAAGAGAACTTTTCATATCTTTCTATCACCCTAAGCGTGACCCCATGTCTGCCGGTTGCCCTCTCAAAGGTGAAAGACTTTCTTTCAATCGTGACCACTTTTCTAGCCACCTCCAAAGATCCATAAACATTTGCTTTGCTACCATGGTGTACAGGCACTGGTTTCTGACGAGCGACCACCTCAGCAAAATATGGGTGAATTTCTTTCCCAAAGGAGACTGCACTCAACACCGGAAGATCCACGTCATTTAAAGTATTCTGAACTACATCTAGTATTTCTTTCACAATGTAACCTTCAGACTGAAGATCCTTACACACCAGTCGAAGGTCAGGAATCGGTAACAGAGGAGCCGAGGATTCTCCTACACTCTTATATGCATGTCCACTCCATCTCCAGTCGTGCTAATATGTTTCCGAAACGTAAAATTTGTTGCCATTAAAGAAGTGCTCCAGGTTATCAAGTCATCATTAAAGATAGGCTTATCCCTCCTGAAGCTTTGCTCTTTGCTAATAGCACCCCGCAATGGGAGTCTTGTATCAAATAGCCCCCATGTTATTGGAAAGAATATATCGGTATCATTCGACAGATGGAGCCATGGTAAAGCGTTTAAGGCACACCCAACTTCTAAAGATGGCTGGTGGGTGCAAATTGAAGGCATCCCTCCACAGCTCCATGGAGAGTCGAAATAATTGCATTTAGGAGAATATTTGGGGGTTTGGGGGGTATGCTCTAGAATGGAGCTGTTGTTTTTAAAGTGGCAAAACCGGTAAAAAGGCGTATACCAAGATGAATGTCCATACGAGATGGTTTGTTGTGGTTGGAGGTGCATTTAGAGGTTTTGGAAAGTAAAACTATGGCATCTAAATATTGGGTGGCAGCAGAAGAGGTGACAAAGGAAGAAGACAATGAACTGTTGAAAAGGGGGCATGGTCTAGTTGTGTTGGGCTGTGTTCGGCCCAATCTCATGATTTAGGCTCTCCTTTGGGATTCACTCATGGGCCCATTGAACCAAAAGGTGATAATATTGAAGCCTTTAGCAACCAGTCCTAACATAAGCACAACAATGGATGATGAAACTTTTACAAAGGCACAGGGGAGAATGGGAAGTCAGTTGGAGGAAGCCCAAGCAGTGTCTAATGGTGGAAGTTGAAGTCCCTCTTGAATCAAGCTTTTGAGAGCGAATGCGAAGGAGATTCAGACACGTCAATCAAAGGATCAATTGCTCCCTTCACCATCTTCTTATTCTTCCTTTCCAGCCTTCTTGGGAAGGCTGGACTCATTCTTACAGGAATTAAGTGGAGTGCATCATGAATCTGGGATCGGAAATGCAAGATCAGAACAAAGGGCCTGACTCCAAAGGAGAAACTAAGGTATCGGAGGCCTTGATGACTCAGGATCAGACGGAAGAGATTAGCGTGGAGAGCTTGACTCTCATGGAAGCGTCAATAATCAGCAGAGAAAAATTGTTAGCGAGAAACATGAATAGTTGCATACCAGGAGATGTTTCAAGAAATGAGCAACCTCTGATAATTACCTACCAAGCGAGATGGCATTGTCTTCCACCTCCTTCAGAGAAGCTATAGCAACCTAAGATTCAAGACTCAATCTGTCAAAAGCCTATCCTCCATTGTTTATCGTTCACCCTTCTACCATCCAATTGTATCTCACTGTTGACAGCCCCACTACCTCCTATGGTTTCAAATCCCAGGTATGTTTCTCACCCCGCTTCTCTCCTGTTTTTGTATTACCTTTTGCCTCTCAAAGTCTGAGCCTTGCTCCAGTCCTTTCTCCCCCCATTTCGCCATCACCAGTAGCCATAAAAGAGTCTGAGTGGAGGAGCAAGGTGTTTGGGTTCAAAGAAGAGAAGGGGAAGGGGGGTCAAGTGGTGAGGTTAGTAGAAAGGTGTGGAATGGGATTAATGTCATTGCTATTTCCATGTTGGAAAAGGTTCTTAATCAATCTATTGCCGAGTTTTCCTTAGCTTAGACGATCCAAGATTTTAGAATAGGTAGGAGGGGCGAATTCAACTTTTCCCAATGAAGCTGTTAGTTTGGAATATTCAATGAGTAGGTAGTTCCGCAAAGCATAGGGCTGTAAAGGACCTGTGATTCCGCATCAAACCTGAGTGATAGTACTGGTAGAATCTAAGAAGAGAAAGTGGATTAGATGGCTTATTGGAAACCTGTGGGGTTCTGGGGATCAAGGGCGGGCAGAGCTCCCTGTTGTAGGGTTGTTTGGTGGGGTCCTATCAATGTGGGATGTATGTTCTTTAGAGATCGAGGTAGTATCAGTACAATCTTTCACTCAATCAAGTGCATCTCAAAGGTCGGGATCAGGTGGTGGTGGTCTGATTTATGGTCCATGTAGACCTAGGGATAGAGAAGCCATTTGGAAAGAATTAAGAGAGATTCACCTTGACTCTCAAGAACCCGAGTGGTATTGGGGAGCTTCTATGTTGCCAGATTTTCGATGGAAAAACTAGGTGGATCCCAAGTTCAACTCACTTAAGGGAAACTTTCACCTAGTCCAATTTCCAAGAGAATACTATTTATGCCAGATTGGATAAGTGTCTATCATCTCAGGCCAAGAACTCTCATTTCCCATGCAGTACACAATCAGCATTTCCTAGACCCATGTCAGACCAAAGCCCTTGACTGCTATCCACCAAGTTCCTTCTAGACGTCCCACTCCCTTTATATTTGAGAACATGTGGTTGTCCCTTGTAGAATGTCAAAAAATAATTGCAGAAAAATGTGGTAAGGAGTATGCTAAATCAGTTGGGTGGGCTGGATTTCGCTTTCTTCAGGGTTTAAAAGGGTTAAAAACCATATTAGAGTTTCAAATCTAATAAATTTGGAGGAATAAACCATAGAAAAAATCTGATATTGAAGACAATTGAGGTTCTAAACAGAATGAAGAGCAGACATCTCTAGAAGAGGAGGATAGATTGCATAGGCAAGAAACAATGATTGAACTAGATAACATATTGGCTATGGATGAGATCTCATGGAGGCAAAAATCTAGGGCTTTGTGGTTGAAAGCTAGAGGTAGGAATACTAGGTTTTTGCATAAGCTAGCCAAAATCGTAGAGCAAGGAATGTTATTGATCGGATTTATGTGTACGGGGTTCCTCTTGAGTTACCTAAGGATAGAGGGAGCTAGCTCCCTATGGTTCTTCTCCAAACTATACAAATCTGAACAAAGGTTGAAGTTTCTATTGAAATAAATGGGCAGTTCAGGCTGGAGGAAGATCAAATAAGATGGATGGAAACAAAATTTGAGATGGGGGAAGCTAAGAACGCAGTTTTTGCATTAGAAGGAGATAAAGCCCTAGGTCCTGACAACTTTACATTGGCTTTCTACCAAAATCAACAGGAAGTGATTAAAAATGATTTAATGTTGACCTTTCAGGAATTCTTTGAATATGGGGTCATTAATGAGGCCACAAATGCTACCTTCATAACCCTTATCCCCAAAAAACTGGGGGCAATTCAAATCAAATATTTTAGGCCAATTAGTCTCATCACAAGCTTATACAACATCATAAGACATACCTAGGTATTATATTCAGTTGTCTCCCATCTTCAGAGTGCTTTCATTGAAGACAAATCATGGATTGTGCATTAATAGCCAATGAATGTGTGGACAGTAGAAGGAGCTTGAGGAGACCTGGTTTAGTATGTAAGATGGATCTAGAAAAAGCATAAGACTGAGTAGAATGAGAATTCTTAGGCTCAGTCCATGCATGGAAAGGATTTCTTGTCAGATGGAGGAATTGGAAGAAGGGACGTGTTAGTAAGGTTGATGTCTCTTTCTTGTTTGATGGGTCAGTCATAGGCTAGGTTTCCTCCTCTAGAGATCCTTTATTCTCATTTCTCTACAATTTAGTTGGGGATGTATTGAGCTGGTTTCTAGAATCCGCTTGTGAGAGGAACCTCATATCCGGGTTCAAGATTCAAGAAGATTTTGATGCCTTAAAGTTGTCCCATCTACAGTTTGTTGACAACACTAAACATTTTTATTGACGCCTCATCATATCAAATCTTTTGGATGAGATGCTTAATCTTTCCCTTTGAACCAATGTCTAGGATAAGAGTTCTCTAGTAGGTATTAATGTCTCAAATGAGGTGTTATCTGGGCTTACAGGGTCTGTAGGGTGCTGTTGTGGGTCTTGGCCTATGTCCTACTTAGGCCCCCTTAGGGAAAAAACCCAAAGCATATAATTTTTTGGAAGCCGATTATACAAAGGGTTGAAAAGAGGCTAGCAGGTTCGAAAAGGAACTACCTCTCCATGGTGGAAAAATCATGCTTTTCAAAGCAATCTTGGCCAACCTCCCAATCTACTTTATGTGCCTTTTTTGTATTCTGTCCAAGGTGACCAAGAAGATCAAAAAAATCCAAAGGGACTTTTTGTTGTAAGGGGGAGAATTTAAGGATCACTTGGTTAAATGGAAAGTTGTCTACAGATCCAAGTTGAAGGGAGGATTAGACTTAGGTAATCTCTTGATCTGATATTCAGCTCTTTTGGCTAAATGGCTATGGAGTTACGGTAGTGAAAGTCACAGTCTTTGGCATCATATCATTAGTGGTAAGTATGGTGAGTCAGGTATCGGGTGGAATGTGAAGGTGAGGGCTAGACCTTTGGCTTTCAGCCCCTAGAAGTTTGTAGTCCCTCTAGCCCCTTTGTTTTATCCACCGTGTTAGATTCTGCGTTAGTTCTGGGACTTCCATTCATTTTTATTAGATTTATGGTTGGGTCATAGACCCTTCTATTCCTTTTTCCCTTGTATTTTTTGTTTGGCCCTCCACCCCGAGGCCTTAGTTGTCGATGTTCTTTCTATTTTACCAGAAGGCTTGTCTTGCAATCTCCCTTTTCGAAGAGATCGTTGAGATGCCAACCTTGCAGAGTTGAGCTCATTACCGCATTTGCTTCACAATACCCCTATTGACCTAAACATATCCGATGCTCGTCTCCAGTGTGCAACCCTATGACCTCAGCATATCCAATTCCCGTCTCTATTGCCCAATTTCTTCAGGTTTGTTCTCATGTAAATCTTTCTTCCTCACAAGGCCAAACTCAACCTTCCTTTATAGCCTCTTTCAACCGTAAACATCTGTGGTATCCTATCATTCCACCAAATATTCAGACTTGTGTGGACAGTTCTCCTATTTGGTGATTAAGTGCTTCAACGTAAAAGGCAAGGGTAGATGAGAAATCAAACGTCGACAACTTCCGTTGGAGCTGTCCCAATTTAGCTCTCGTTGGCATATTCCGTATCCCAGTCCCCATTCTTGTCTACAAGGGCATCGTCAAAGAATTCGCCATCCAATTGTGGAGTGATATGACGAATCTCCTCTGTTATGTTTGGAGTATGCAACCCTAGTTCACTGTTAGGGTTCTTTTTGTTGCTCTCCTTGAGGGATTTTCTCTTATTCGAGTCAAGTAGACGTCATTCAGCGAGGGTTTTGGAATTCTCTCCAAGATTAAGAGATTGGCTCGCCACCAGTTCTAAATCATTTTGTAGTAAAATTTCTGAAAGCTTTTCTTGGAAACGTCAGATTTCTTAGAGATTGATTCGCACCTTCAAATCTCTGATCGTTGGTTCCCTTCGTTTCTTCGCCGTTGATTGGAAATCGTTGCATATGCATGACGATATTGTGAGGATATGCAATCTTGTTAATTCGTTGCAATCTCTGTCGGATTTTTTTTGAATGTCCTCATCGAACCCTCTGCCGGCGGCGGTAGCTCCGTAGGCACCGACAGCGAGCTCTTCTTCCGCTCTGAAGCCCTCTTATGCTGCTACTGTTCTTAGACACTCCAAGTTTATTGAATTCCCATCATCAGCACATATTGGTTCTAAGGACAAAGAGATCTCTGTTTCCTTTTCTCCTAGTGACATTGCTCGATCAGAAGAAGACTTCTCTTTCACTTTGATATTAAAATTCTCAAGGGCAGACCAACAATGGATCACATCAGAACTGCTCTTTCCTCTTGGGGTTTCTCATCCCCGTTCACAGCCTATTTGATAGATCACCGTCATATCATGCTCAAGCTCTCTTCTGAAAATGATTTTCTTATAGCTTGGACAAGAAATTCTCCCTTTCTTAACGGTTTCCTCTATCGCATGTTTAGATGGAGCCCAGATTTCGACCCAAAAAAAGAGTCTGCAATCATTCCTGCCTAGACACAATTTCCTCTTCTTCCTTTAAATTTTTTTAATCCTTCTCTTTTCAAACCCATTACGTCAGCCATTGGTAAGGTTTTGAAAATTGATCAAGCTACTCTTGCCCTCGCACGTCCAAGCATGGCTAAAGTATATATTGAAGTATCAGTTGTGAAAGCTCCTCCTAGCCGGGTCTGGATTATTAACGGAAAGGGTCCAGGTTTCTGGCAGAAGATAATTTTTGAAAACCTTCCCAAATACTGTCATCATTGTTCCATGCAAGGTCACTCCAAGGAAGAATGCCGCAAACTCCCTTCTTTACCAACAAATCCCACTGAAGCTTCATATGCCAAGCGAAAAGATAAACAAGTCTCTTTTGATCCTATTCTTGTTCGTTTAAATCCTTCTAATAAGACAAGGTTACAAGCCAATCAACAAGAGTTGATCTCATCAGCAACAAATAAAGTACATCAAAGCCAATTGATTTTAGCATCGGCAGCTTTGAACAAGGGAAGTCTTAATGCTCCTCACAAGAATCAATCAACCTCAGTAGCTCTTGCTTTCTCATGCAATTTTCATCATTCTCAATCGACTATAGCATTTTGGAGATTCAAATAAAATATCAACAAAAGCAGCTGACAATTTTCTCCAAAATCAATCAACCTCTGTTATTGAAGCTCCTCTTGATTATCAAGAAACTTTAAGGTAACAAAAAGACAAGGAAAATGATCTTGCAATTATCTCGACAAACCAGGAAATTGATCCACAATCTTAAACTTTCAGTGTTTTAAACTCAGAAGGTCTCTCCTATTCTACTAATCTGGCTCCAAACTTTCCAAGTGATCAAAAAGATGTTATGGATTCTCTCTCTGATTTGGATGGCACTCTTGTCATTCACTCTGATATTGAACGTGATTGTGCTACCCTTCCTGATCACCAAAATAATACTTGCTCAGACACAGAATTAATCTCTTCCTACCTTCGGAACAACAAACTTCGGAAGAATTTTCTCGGAATTCAGGAGCATCAGCAAGTGCCAAACCTTCATCAACTTCAGGTGTTTCTACCAAAACAAAATCTAAACATCCAACAAATCATGTTTAGAGCTCTAATATGGAATATTCGGGGTGTTGGAAACCTCAAAACAGTTCGTCACCTTAAGAAGCTGCTCTTCCAGCATACTATTACCTTCTTAGCTATCTTGGAACCAATGTTAAATGATGACAAGTTAGATTCTCTCTCAAGGAAATTGTCTTTTGATGGATACTTTAGTAAACAAAATGTTGGGGGTAAGATTTGGCTTTTCTGGAAAAATTCTCTCAATATAAATCTCATCTTTTCCTCCAACCAGATGATGTTTCTTCAAATCTCTAATGCGCCTACTAATTTTACAATCCATGGTGCTATAGTTTATGCAAAATGTTTTCAAGAAGAAAGAAGACCTCTATGGACGGAATTATCCCATTTCTTATCAAATACTTCTGGAACCTATTTTGTAGCAGGTGATTTCAACATTGTGAGCTCCACCACGGAAAAAGTTGGAGGCAGGCTTTCCTCTTCTTCAACTATGAGGGAATTTAATGGCATGATTCAGAGTAATGGCTTACTGGATGCAGGTTTCCTTGGATCAAAATTCACTTGGTGTAATGAACATTCTGGTAATAATAGAATTTGGGCAAGACTGGACACAATTTTATTAAATATTGATGCAATTCTCACCTATCCTTCCATCAAAGTTGAACACCTCCCTAGAATAAGGTCAGATCATTCTCCCTTACTCATCTTTTGCTAATCCCTCTCAATCTGGCCCAAATCCTTTTAGATATTAAAGGATGTCGTCTAAACATGAAGATTTTCTCAATCTAATAACAAATGCTTGGGGGGTCAACTTCTCTGGTAATGCATTGGAAGTACTATCTGAGAAGCTCAAACATACAAGGAAATCTTTGAAAGTTTGGAATAAAACTGTCTTTGGCAATATATTTCAGAGAATTCAACAAATTCAAGACAGAATTCTTGAACTTGAATCCTCCTTGGAGCTTTCTTGGTCTCACTCATCCCAATGCCCTCATTCAAGCAAGGAAGAAATATATACAATTCTATTGCAAGAAGAGATTTTTTGGAAACAAAAATCCCGAATTAATCCCGAATTAAATGGCTTCAAGGAGACTCCAACACTAAGTTCTTCCATGCAACTAAAAAGTCAAGGCAAAGGAAAAGCATGATCTCATCTATATCTCTTCCAGATGATTCTATTGATTCTGATATGTCCTCAATTCATAATCAAGCTATCACATACTTCCAAAAAATTCTTTCTTCTGAAAACACATTTTGCCGGAATGAATTGTTGGATGTTATCCCAAATTTGGTCTTGGATGAGGATAAGGTTATGATGGCAAGCTTACTTGATGCCAAGGAGATAAAAAAAGGCAGTCTTTAGCATTCCAAAGGACAGTGCTCCGGGTCCCGATGGCTTCTCTTCTGGGTTTTTCCAAGACTGTTGGGATATTGTTGCCTCAGACGTGATAAATGCAATACTCTCCTTTTTCAGAGGTGCGCCTTTGTCTATTTCTTTCAAGAGTTGTTTCTTATCACTTATTCCCAAGAAAGAGGACCCTAAGGAATTTTCTGACTTTCGCCCAATCAGCCTTTGCAATGTGGTGTATAAGATATGTGCAAAAATCCTTGCTTCTAGGATTACCCTTCTTCTTCCCAAGTTAATTTCCCCCCAACAAGGGGCCTTTGTTCAAGATAGATTAATCATGGAGAATATAGGCCTCGCTCAAGAAATGCTTCACTATTTGGAGAAAAGATCATTTGGTGGAAATGTCAGTGTTAAATTGGACAAGGCGAAAGCATATGATAGAATGAAATGAGTTTTCATAGAAGAAGTCCTTAAGCGATTTGGCTTTCATGACAATGTCATCAATCTCTTATCTGGGTACATGAAGGATGGATATTTTTCCATTATTCTTAATGGAATCTATAAGGGTTTCTTTAAATCTTCCAGAGGTTTAAGACAAGGATGTCCCCTTGCCCCTTCTCTTTTTATCCTTGGTGCAGAAGTTTTAAGTAAAGGACTTTTGAAGTGCTTTCAAGATGGAAAAATTGGTTCTTTCTCTCTTCCGAGAAGCTCTCCTCTAATCTCACACCTCCTTTATGCTGACGACATCCTTATCTTTCTCAATGAAAGAAAATCCTCTCTTCAAGGCTTCAAGAATTTTCTCTTTGACTATTGCTCAAGTTCAGGTCAGAAAATTAATTTTTCTAAGAGCTATTTTTTAGTTGGCAATTCTATGTCTTCCCCAAGGATCAACATTATCTCTTTATGCCTTGGCATCTCTCGAAAACCTTTCCCTAAAACTTACTTGGGTGCCCCTTTATATATTGACAACTTGAAACCAACTTTATTCAATTTCCTCATTGGTAGACTCAAGAACAAGGTGGCAGGTTGGAAAGGCAGGCTTCTCTCTCAAGGTGCTATACTGGTTCTTCTCAGGCATGTTCTTAGTAGTACGCCTATCTACATCAT
This sequence comes from Buxus sempervirens, assembly GCA_947561395.2. Taxonomy (NCBI): domain Eukaryota; kingdom Viridiplantae; phylum Streptophyta; class Magnoliopsida; order Buxales; family Buxaceae; genus Buxus; species Buxus sempervirens. The sequence goes on along the minus strand of OX387188.1, from coordinate 35,192,578 downwards.
GTCGGCTATGCATATCCCTTCTTCCGTTTTAACACAAATTGAAAAACTCTATGCTGATTTTTTCTGGGGTCAATTTGAAAGCAAAATAAAGAGAAAATGGGTTAGTTGGAACAAAATTTGCCAACCAATAAAATCAGGTGGTTTGGGGATCAGAAGTCTTAAAAGTATTCTCAAAAGCTACCGGTTGAAACAAGCTTGGAGATTGGTTGAAAATAAGTCTTTATGGGCCACTTTTTTTAGCAATAAATATGTGAAAAACAAGCAAATTTTCCAGATCTCTCGTTCTCATTTTGGATCTAAACTTTGGTGTCAAATTTCCAGTCTTCTCAATGTTTTAAAGAATCATTCTTGCTGGATACTTGGTAAGGGAGACATTAGTTTAAAATGGAATCCTTGGTTGCTGGATATAGACGGACTTTCTTCTTCTTTTTATCTCTTCCCGGATGACATTTCTGTCAAAGATGCTTTTAACCAAGCTGATCTATCTCAAATCCTTTTCACTTGCTTGCGGGAATCTTTAGATTCCCTTGTTTTCATTTATCTCAACAAGAGGATAGATTTATTTGGAAGCTGAATACCTCAGGTAAATTTTCCTTGAAATCAGCCTATCGAATTTTTTCTCCTCATTATCATATGCATATGATTTGGCGCTTTCTCTGGGTAAAGTGGATCCCCATGAAATCAGCCTTCGGAAGCTTCTTCATAAAGCAGTACCTTTGGACCAAGATATCCAACGTCTTGGAATTCAATTAGCTTCCAGACGTACTTGTTGTTCTTCACACCAATCAAAAAACATAGAACATTTATTTCTCCAAAGTGAGCTTGCTATTTCTCTTTGGAAGCACTTTAGTCGAATCATGAACTTCTAATTTCGAGATGCTTCACTTTTCTCTTTTCTAATGAGTTGGTTCTCTAAGTCTTCAACGAAATCTCAAGCAGGCTTTCTCCATATTCTGGTTTCTTGTTTGATCATTTGGGAGATTTGGAAAGAGCGCAACAGGAGATTATATGACAATCTTATTACTTCTACTAACCAGCTTCTTTCCAGAATTACATTTCATATAAAGGAAATTATGTTTCTCATCATTCCAAAGAAGGACAACAATAGAGAATCAATTTCTTCTCTCATAGACCTTGGTATCCCTACCTTAAGTTGCAGATCTTCATCTATTCTATCACTTAAGTGGTTGAAACCTCCCATTGGATTTCTGAAGCTGAATATAGATGGTTCCTCTCTTGGAAACCCAGGACCAGGAGGAGGCGGTGGTATTCTTAGAGATGCTTATGGCTCTTTTATATTGGCTTTCTCCATCTTTCTTTATCATTGTTCTAACAATGAAGCTGAAGTTAAAGCTTTGTCTCATGCCTTGGAGATTTGTATATCAGCAAGTTACCATGATTTGTATATTGATTCGGCTTCAAAAAATCTAATCAGCTGGATAAAAGGATTATCTTCTCCTCCTTGGCACTTGGTTTATTGGATATCCAAGATCAAATCTCATCTCTCTTCATGCAATTACCATCTCTCTCACGTTTACAGAGAAGTGAATACTGTTGCTGATTCCTTGGCAAAAATTGGTGCTAATGGTCTTTCTTTCTCAGCTCTTTTCCCACCCCTCTCCTTCGCCTAAAAAGATTATTGGTCATTTTAGATTGGATAAATCTGGTTTACCCAATCTTAGAATTGTATAAATGAAGCTTACTTTTGCTTGTATATATATATATTTTTTGATAAGTAATAATGCTTGTATTAAAAATAGGAGTAGAAATAAAGAGGTACAAGTACACAAATATTGTACCAAGACAACCCATCCTACTCTTAATAACCCTTTTTACAAATCAGCAAAATGAGTACAATTTAGAAAATCCTCTAACAGAATGCCTTTCATTGATGCTTGGTTGCCATTCCAACTACGGATTATTTTCAGGACCCTTCTTTCCAGGTAGAACCAACTTCTTTCTGAGTCCTTAAAGAACTTGTCGTTTCTCTCTCCCCAAATTACCCAAGCTATAGCTGCTAGAATTGAGTTCCATATCAGTTCATAACATGACTTACCCTTCAGCCACCCCCATGCTTCCAAAGATTGCCTGAAAGTTTCGGGTTGAGTCCATACCACTCCCATTCTTGATAAGAGCATATTCCATATTTTTGATACACCCGTACAATGTATTAACAAATGTTCCACTGATTCCTCTTGCTGTTTACACATGATGCACCTGTTAGGGAGCTGCCATCCTCTATTCTTCAAGTGGTTTAACATGAGAATTTTATCAAGTGAAGCTGCCCACAAAAAGAAACCAACCTTGCTGGGACAACCAAGTGCCCATATTAACTTGGCCGCTTGAAACTTCATACTAGTAGATACCAGATCTTTAGTAACTACTCTAATTGAGAAGGAACCCAATTTCGTTTTAGACCAGGTTCTCTTGTCCTCTCCATACCCCACTTGCATGTTGTAGAGAAGCCCCATCATTTCTTCATACTCTTTACCTCCCAATCTAACAAAAGTCTCCTTAGAACCACATTCCACACAACAACATTCCCATTAATGGACATAATTTCACTAACCAGAGCCTTCTGATTACTACTTATATTGTAGATCAAGGGGAATCTGACACGAAGGCTGACCTCTCCACACCATATATCATCCCAAAATCTAATCTTCATTCCATTGCCAACAACAAATCTGAAATCTGTACCCTCTAGTTGACTCCATCCTGCAATTGGTCTCCACATGCTTACTCCGAATGGGGCTACAGAGCTATTAGGAAACCAGTCCTCTTGAGAAGAGCCATACTTCTCATGAATGAGCATTCTCCATAAGCTATTCTACTCACTACCGTATCTCCATAGCCATTTTTGAAGAAAAGCTTTGTTAGTTAGAAGCAAGGGTCTAAGACCGAGTCCACCTTCTTCTTTCGGTCTACAAACGCTCTTCCACCTTACCAAGTGAAACTTAGCTACTCCTCCTGGACCCTCCCAAAGGAACTTCCTCTGAATCATCTCCAGTTTCTTAGCAATAGAAGTAGGAATCTTCAATATTGTCATTAGAAAAGTTGGAAAGCTTGCAAGGACACTTTTTACCATAATCAATTTACCACCCTTTGAAAGTAAACAGCTCTTCCATGTTGCCAATTTCTTCTCCATTCTATCCACTATGGGATTCCAAACATGAGTCTTTTTATAGCCAGCGCCCAAGGGAATCCCAAGGTAAGTCATAGGTAACTGACCAATTCTGCACCCAACATCTTGACTCATTCTTTCTATATTGTCCACGTTCCCAACTGCGAACATCTCACTTTTTGGCATTTTTAATTTCAGACCTGAACAAGCTTGAAAGCAAAGTAATATACCCTTTAACCAAGAGGATTGATGATGAGATGGTCCACAGAAAGTCAATATATCATCAGCAAAAAGTAAATGATTTATGGATTAGCCTCCCCAAACATTACTCCTTCTATCTTGCCAACTTCCGATGCCTTAGATATCATACGACTAAAAGCTTCCATGACAATTGTGAAGAGGGGGAAAGGGGATCCCCTTGACGAATGCCTTCCTGAGTTTGAAAGAATCCCGCTGCGGAGCCATTAACTAGAACTGACATTCTCACACTTGATGTGCAAAATAATATCTAGCTCCTCCACTTCTCACCAAAACCCATCCTTTTGAGCATATACAACAAGAAATTCCAGTTTACATGATCATATGCCTTTTGGAGATCTAATTTGCACATGATCTTGCTCTTTTGTTCCCGATAACATGAGTCCAAGCACTCACTTGCGATATGGACAGAATCGTGAAGCTGTCTTCCTCCAATGAAAGCTCCTTGGTTTTGGAATATTAGGCCTCGTAGCACCACCTTTAGCCTATTAGCCAATAGTTTTGCTAGGATTTTATACACACTACCCACTAGGCTGATCGGCTTGAAATCCTTTAATTTGCACGTATTACCCTTCTTTGGGATCAGCACTAGGAAAGTGGCATTGATGCTTCTTTCGAAACTCCCTTTTGTGTGGAATTCTTCAATAGTTGCCATAAGATCCTTCTTCTCAATGTTCCAGCATACTTTGAAGAATTTCAAAGTAAAACCATCCGGACCCGGAGCTTTATCTCCATTGAGTTGGTCGATCACCCCTTTCACTTCCACCTCCAAGAAGGGCCTCTCTAATCCTTCCCTATCCTCTGACAATAATGAGTTAAACTCCAATCCATCCACTGTTGGTCTGAAACTTTGTTTCTCCTCATGCAGATCAGAAAAGTATTTAGATATCTTTTCTCTCATCATATCCTCTCCTTCAAACAGCTGCCCTTCAATGTCCACTTTATTTATTGAGTTAATCCGACATCTCATATTTGCCATACTATGAAAAAATCTCGTATTCTTATCGCCTTCCTTCAGCCATAGAGCTCCTGATTTCTGACGCCAAGATGTCTCTTGAAGTTTTGCCCACCTCCTAAATTCACCTTTTAGTTTCTCTCTCGCCAACCAATCCTTGGTATTTAATTGCTCTTTCAATACTCCTTTGAGCAACTTCAACTTTTGACTTAAGACATAGCTGGGCCTGCCATTGACCTGAAAATTCTCCCACCATGTTTCCACTCTCTTAGCAAAGGTTGGATCCTCTAACCACATGTTCTCGAAACGGAACGGCGATGGTCTTTTAATTTCATTTTCACAAGTCTTAAAGGTATATGATCTGAAACTGGCCTTGGAAGAGACTTCACCAACATACTAGGAAAACAAGACTCCCATTGAGTCGAAACCAGGAATCTGTCCAGTTTGGAGAAAGAGGCCACTGATTGATTGTTTGACCAGGTGTATTTTGTGCCTCTAATTGGGATGTCCAATAATGAGAAATTGTCTATAAATTCTGAAAATTTATGCATTGAAGCTGAAGAGTGAATGCAACCCAATCTCTCGGAAGGGAAACAGATCTCATTAAAATCTCCCCCAATACACCAAGGTACCTGCAAACCTTGCTGTTTCCTCCAATTCCAACCAAACTCTAGGAGATAAGGATTCCGCGTTAGGACCATACACCCCACTCAGAAGGAATTCCTCAGCAAATCCGGTGTCCCGTATTAATGCTGAAACAGAATACTCGTTTATCCATGATTTACTCATCTTAATGTAATCACCTCTCCATGCCATAATGATGCCACCTGCACTTCCCCTAGCTGGTAAAACCAACCATTTAGCCTTCTTGTAGTCCCAGATCTCCCTTAGTATTCCTCTGTTTACAATGTCCAGTTTAGATTCCTGAAGAATTATAATGTCCGGTCTCCATATACGAAACATGGCTTTCACTGCTTCTCTTTTCTCACCTGAATTCAGGCCTCTTACATTCCATGATATGATGTTAATCTTCATGAGAAACTATAAGATCCCTTCCCTTCCCTTTCCCGCTGCTAGGCCTCTTAGAGGATTTCGAAACTTCATTTATTGACCACTCAAGTTTCTGCAATTCCCTTTCGGTTCTCTTATTTGATTCCTTTTCTTTAGCATGCTGGGCTTCAATTGCGGTGAATAAGGCCATAGCCTCCAGCTCAAAACCCTCAAATAAGACACCCAAGGTCCTACTCGTTAACAGAATTTTATCTAATATATATCATCTGAGATCTCCTCACTGCTTTGTTCATCCATCTCAACCACCTCATTGACAACCTGATGTACTTCATCAACAGGTTGAAAGACACTTGAGTCCCTGGAATTATGTCCCGGGGGTAATCAGAATCCTCTACCAACTCAGCTCCAGGAGACCAGGAACCTTCCCTTACATGAAGATTAGGGTCTGCCCAGGGCGTGATTGCCCCATTTTCTTCCCCTATAATGGGAGAAGAAGGTTGAAAGACGGGGCAGATTTCAGACTCCTCGATAGGATCCTCATAACCATCTTGGTTCAGCATATTTAATTCTTCATCCTCCTCACCTGCTGTTTGAAGAATCCTGGACTTTACTCTCACTACAGCAGTTTGAGAAACACCATTTATGACTTCCCTAATCTGTGACTACCCCTTTTCTCCATCCTGACTGACTGTACCACTTCGTACTTCATCTAGCCTCTCCCTTGGACAGGTCTCCTCACCATAACTATCGTCGACCGAAGCACCTTCTCTCACCACCTCCGGGAACCCACCAGCATCAATCGTCACACCATCCGACGTCGTCATTGGGAGTGAAAGAGCCGATGAACTTTCCCTTCAGCTTCGATGGCAACACTGGAACACTGGTTTCTACCTGTTTGGAGTGTCCCCAACATTCTCCTCTTCCCTGGCCTCATTCGAAAGGCTAAGATGAGGCCCATGGGCCCTTTCAATGCAATCAGATCTCATGTCCCCAGCAGGGTGGGAAGATGATGAGATATGGGCTTCCCTCCCCAGCCCATTAATCTGATCCTCCACCCTATTATCAGTACAATGAGTAGGTTCTCCCTCAATATGGCCCACGGTTCTCCCTGAATATGGCCCACAGGTCCTCCACCCTTTTACTTGTATATTTGAAGAAAGAAAACTCTCTTTCTTTTCTTTCATATATAGGGGGTAAGGCTGAGATCCCCCCCCCCCCCCCCCCCCCCTTTCCCTGTATTTTTTTTTTCAATTGCAATTGCAAAGAAAAAAATAATAAAATAAATAAATAAAAGGCAGTGGATGGCCTTGTAGCCTAGTATGTGTTTTTTTATGCAGGAGAAGCAAGGTGGCTCTTTAGCATTTATTAATATACATTTTGGCTTCTCTAGCCAAATTTGGGACAGATTTTTGTATCAGATTGACCGCCCATGAATGATGCCCTCATCAATCCCTGATCTCTTCAATCAGCAGCAGTTCCAGGGATTGGGTAAAAGGGGGAAGAATACCATATCAACATCTACTCCATCTTATGGTCTACCTGGGGGAAGAGGAACATGAGGATCTTTGGTGAAGTTTCTTCTTCAATTGATGTAGCTGTGGAATCCATAAGAGCAGTTACAATCTCATGGCAGCAAATTCAGATACATTCAGTGCATTCACAGGGTTGGATATCCTACAAGAGTGGGGTTTAATCTGCAATTCTTCTCCTGTGGTATGTAGGATAATAGCATTTTGGGAACCTCCAGAGATTTGAAACCTGAAATTTAATGTGGCTGGGAATTCTGAAGGAAACCTGGGTATGTAGGGGATTGGAGGAACTAGTTTTTTTTTTTATATCGGTAATAAGAATATATTATTAAATAAGATTGGAAAAAAGGAGGGAAGAGCACAAGGTACACAAACAGTGTACCAACAAAAACCACAAAGACACCCCCAAAGAGGACAGGGGTCAAAAAATACAGTCTAAGATCCCACCACCCATGGATCAAGGTATTGGGGGAATTATTAGAGACTATATAGATCATACTATCCCTTTGTGGCCCTATTGGGGTAGGAGATACCCTTAGAGATGAGATTTTGAGCATGTTTACAGCACTTCTACAAGCTAAAAGTCTAGGTCTAACAATATAGTTGTTGAGGGAGATTCGCCCTCGGTGATTAGGTGGATGTCCCATGAGACTAATGGCCCATGGAGCTTCCAATATTTGATCTTACAGGCCTGTTTTCTAGCATGTTCATTGAATGACTCGTTCAAGCACGTGCTCAGATTGGGAGCAACAAAATTGCAGATATGTTAGCTATCGCTGGACCTCAAAGATCATCACTCTATGCGGATACAAGTATAAACGAGGCAGTTGGGGTGGGATAGCAACAGTTCTTCTTGCTTGTTTCTGATCTGTTTACTCTGGGTTGAGAGTGTTCTTTTGGCGGAAATAATTGTATAAACCATTCCTATGTTTCACTCCTTTGAGTTGGCTATGTACTCTCGTTTCTCTCTAATATCAATTTCAATTACCTTTACAAAAAAAACCAAAATTTCTAATATTGTGCCCTTGTATAAATTCAGCTTCTATGGCATATTTACCCATGACTAACTTTATGCCAAAAACTATATCTCTTAAAGCTGAAATGCCAAAGTCAATTCCTAAGTACAGCTTGACTCCCAATAACAATTTTGATAACGATGTCTAGCATTAGCCATTTTATGGAAGAATTTCGTGTTCTTATCTCCTTCTTTTCAACCATAAGGCCCTTGATTTCTGTCCACAAACTTATTTCTTGCAGCTTAGCCCAATGTTTAAATTGAACTTTCAGATTCTCCCTTTTTAACCAATCACTACACTATAGCTTACCCTTTTTTTCCCTTGTGTCCAACAGATGAATCTCCTCCAAGGCTTCAGCCCATGCAAGGTCTTGCATGGGCCCTCAAGTATTAGTCGGTTGAGCGTAAGTGGGCCCGGATACCATGAGTTCAAAAAAAAAAAAAAAAAAACAATGTTGATAACATTAACCAATTGGTTTTTCCCTAACCATCTACCATTTCAAAGGAAGTCCCTCTAAATTATTTTTTTTTATGATTGTAATCAGTTGGACACTGAAAAAGGACAAATATCACACAAAAATATTTACTAAGGTAGCATAATTTGAGTGTAACTAGCTGCCCAAAGATAAATAACCCCTTTGGATGTCTCTAAACTTATCTCCACTCTCTCAATGACTTGACTCCCAAAATTTCAAAGATCTATGGTTCTCATGCAACAAAAAGCCTAAAAACCAAATGGGGTACTCCTCGACTCTACAACCTAGTACCAATTCAGATACCCTTCCTCTCTAACTGAAAAATTCCTAGAATTGTGTTCTTCTTGAAATTCGACTACAAACCTAAAACCGTATCAAGACAAATCAAATGTAAAATACTTGATCGACATCCATCGCACAAAATAAGATTGTATCTTCCACAAAGCAAAGTTAGGATACAAGAATTGTATTCTCCACAAGCTAAAAATCACCTAAACAGGCATGGCTCTCGACCTCTCTAATAAAAAAATTGAAAACATCACTTGCTAACGTGAAATTGTATTCTCCACAAGCTAAAAATCACCTAAAAAGGCATGGCTCTCGACCTCTCTAATAAAAAAATTGAAAACATCGCTTGCTAACGTGAATAAAAATGGGGGACAAATAGTCCCCTCGCTTGAGACTATGGGAAGACGGAATCGCCACCCAAAAAACTATTAATCAAAAAAGAGCAGAAAAATTTCTAATGCATCCTCATCCTCTCACGGGATAATTTCTTTCATAGCCTTCCATCAAACCATTAATCAAAAAAGTAAAAAAAAATCTTTTCTCATGCATCCTCTCAACTTTTTAGAAAAACAATTTGAATCATTTCCAATCAAGAACAGCACCAAGGATCTCCCATTCTACCCAATCATATACGTTTTCTAGGTCAATTTTTCACATAAGCAAGCCTTGTAAGGAGCCAAGTCCTTTTATCCATAGTCTCAGATGCCAAGAAAATGTTATATAGGATCTACATAATTATAACAAAATCAGGAAAATTCCAGGAAAATGTTTTTGATGTTTTTGGGGCAAAGGGATCTAGGGAGTGTCATACATACTTGAATTATTATGTTTTTATATTTCTCTTAATCTATATCAACATTATTCACCCAAAAAAAAAAAAAAACAACAACATCAGTTCCAATTATGGAACACCACCGAACCTATGACCTGTTCGAGTTGATCCACCAATACCACGGCATGATCATATGCTAGGGGAAAAGTCAATCAGTCAGAAATCCCTTCTATTTATGATGCCTTATTTTTTAAATCAAAACTATTAGTGTGACACTGAAACCTTGTTAACAATTCCACTAACATCAAAATCCTCCAAAACATTCAAAAGATCAATTTTATTCAAGCCTCAATAATCCCAAAAGAAAGTAACAATAAAGCCAACGAGAGTTACGGTCTTATCCTTATAGAGGTTCTGCCACTTCTTTAAAATATCCCTCTTCCACCATGCCTTTCGTATACTCCCTAATTCCTCCACTAAAAAATCCCTCTCACATCCAATGTCGTTCTTAACTTGTTTCTTTTCCTTTATTTTTTATTTTTTTTTTACAAATATTTGATGGCAAATTCCACAAGTAAAAGTTATTCATCCTAATCTGTCAAAAAGATTATATCCTCAGTCAAATTTTGAGTTTCAAAATCCTTCATAATTGGCTCCATCCATGTCCCTTTTAGTCTTTCCCTTACCCTCTAATATCTTTCATTAAGTGCCATTATCAAATATCTTCATTCGTCTCTTTCCTAGTATTCCTACTAATCCATCACAACATTTTCATCTCAATAGCACTAATTCTATCAATCAATCCAAGATAAATGCCTTGTCCCAACCAAACAAGTTAGGTTGGCAACATGAATTGTATTCCACCATCACAATTCATCAAAGAACTCTAGAACTGGCCTATAAGTATTCATTTCCATTCTAACAAATTCCATCCATATTCCTTTTTGATCTTGCCTTGACTCTCTTAGAACTTTTAATGCATATCCTCTCACAGTGGCCTCCTTAATTCTTCTCTTTATAGGACCAACCCATCTTAACCTATTTTTCCTTATCTTGTAACTTATTTGGATATGACAACTGAACAGTCTCAAATATGTTCATTTCTTATCATATCTTTTCTACTCTTCCCACACATCTATCTTAATATCTGCATCATAGCAACTTTCATCCAATGCATATGTTGCTTTTTGGTCACCTAACATTCTGATCCATCTAGTTTAAGTTGGACACTTCAATGAATTAATCATATAAGATCTTTGATAAAGCTCTACATGCAAGCCATCCATTCCAGATGCTATGTGAAAAATTCTCACTAATATATCTCTCATTGATATTAATTATCTCAAGATAAGGAACTTAATTGTTTTTAGAAATCCCTTGATTTTCAATTCTTACTATTGTTTTGCCTATACCACCATTTGTACTAAAATTACATTCCATATTTTAAAACCCTCTAATTATAAAGAATCCCTCTATAACACCAATCCTGCTCTTTATCTCCAAGTTCGGTTCACCCAAACTATATCGTCTACAAATAATAGACACTAAGGCACCTTCTCTTAGATATGGCCAGTTAATTCATCCATACTTAAAGAAAAATGATAAAGGCTCATATCTGATCCTTGCCAAAAACTTTACCATTATTTTGAAATCATTCGTCTCCTTAACCATTGCTCTCACTCTCGTCAGTACTCCCCCTTATTCATGTTTTTAGTAACTCCAATATACCAATTTGGTACTCCTTGTATGTCCAAAACCCACCAAATTAACTTGACATGGAACTTTATCATAAGCTTTTTTCTAGGCAAATAAAAACCATATGGAAGTCCCTTCTCTTCTCTCTACAATTCTTGATTAAAGGTATAAATAAGAATATTGCCTCACTGGTAGACCTTCCTAGAGAATAGAAAAAAGCTAAACCACTTTTCAGACAACTATTTGCTCTTCTTAGTCTTCGTTCCATTACTATTTCCCATAATTTCATAGCACAGCTCAGAAGCTTGATTCCATAATTAAATGTCACCTTTTTTTTCTTATACAAAAGTTCCACCATTCTCTCCCTCCAAGCATCTAGCATTTTTCCAATCCTCCAAATTCCTACATATAATTCGATCAACCACATTATACCAATCTCTACCATGCACTTCCGTTCTTCAAAATTCCCATAACTCAAACAAAACTGTTTTGTACTGCTATATTTTCTAGGCATCATTGGTCCCAAGGGCGGGTAAGGAGGGTGGTTGCGTTAGGTTGACAGCCTATGCAAAATATTTTTAGACATTAAACACTTGTTCTAAGCGTATGTTATTCATTGGTAAATAAAAACCATATAAGGGTCTCTCCTCTCTCTCTAAAATTCTTCATTAATTACTTAAGAATAGCAAACCTCCTTGACATCAAGTCAAAGTAATTTTCTAGCAATTTGTAGTTTTTATTTTTTGATTCGTAATCAAGAGGATATATATATATATGATTAGAAAGAAATGGCCACCAGAGTTGAATTCCACATCGAGTTCTTCCCAAACTTCCCATTCTTCCTCCCCTATGCTTGAAGAACCTTGCCTAATTTTTTTGCCTGAACCCATTTCAATACAAATCTTCCAAGGATTCTGTTCCACAGATTGCTTGCTACCTTGTAATGGACTAAGGGGTGTTCCACTGATTCTTCGTCTTGTTTGCACATTATACATCAATTTGGTAACTGCCATCTCTATTTTCCAAATGATCCACTGTTAGAATCTTGTCCAACGTTAAACTCACATGAAGAAAGCCACTTTACTTGGCACAACCCTTACCCATATCAGCTTGCTTTCTATAAGTCTAAGACCACTGGAATTCAAAGCTTCAAACATTGATATGACTGAAAACTTCCCAGATTTTCCTTGTTTCCACAAACGTCTTCCGCTTGATTCAGCTGTCAATTATAGACCTCTTTTAGTAATTCTTCATAACTACTAACCTCCCAGTCAAAAAGATTTCTTCATAACTACTTACCCAAGTTAACCTTCAAACCTGAGCACGCTTATAGACAATAGAGGATGCCTTTCAGCCACATAATTTGCTGAACTATGGGTTCACAAAAAGTCAATATATCGTCTACAAAAAGTAGGTGATTTATAGAAACATTTCCATCGCTGAAGCTTTAGCCATCATTCTACTAAAGGAGTCCATCACCATAGCTTTAGCAATTTGTTGTTTTTATTCACCTTTGTTTTGTCACTATTTCCCATAAGTTCATAGCATTGCTCATAAGTTAATTCCACAATAAATGGTGGAATTTTTTTTTTTTTTTGATCGGTAATGAAAAATTATATTAAAAAGAAGCTGAAAACAGAATACATTGTTGTACACCAAAGGTGTACATAAACCTCATCCCCTCCCCGTCCTCTACAAGTCATTGAAATCCTCACACATTAATACTTCATGACATTTCAATCCCTTACAAGATTCCACAGCAGACGCCCAATATAAGATAAAACTAAGAGAGTATTTGAAGAGAGCATCCCAAGATCTTTCTTTATTCTCAAAGATTCTGTTTTTAAGGCCTGATATATTATTATATATAAGTTATAGCATGCTCTTCAAGTATTTGTCATTTTCCCAATCCTCAAAATCCCTGCAAATAGTTTGGCCAACCACATTGCACTAATCTCTCCCATGCACTCACACTTTAATTCCCATAACTCTTGAAATGTTGTTTCACATTGCTATATTTTTTTGTCATTAAAGCACCAAACCCTGATACGTGGTTGCATCAGGTTGACATGTAAGAATTTGTTAAATCTGCTATGGCATTAAACACTTATTTTATGTATATATTAGTTTGTTTTTTCCGCCTACCACTTGGATCCATAAATTATAATAAGAATACTATCTTGTACGATTTTCCTTTTAGCTTAAGAACCGCAATTCAATGACATAACTTCTGCGGTTAGGCAATCCAACTCTACTACTGTGTAACATCCTCATCATAGTCCCTCTTCTCTTTTTTTTTTTTTTTTTTTCTGATGAATTATATTTAAGAACAAAACAAGAGAAGCTAAATCTTGTCCACGAAATGTGGGAATAAGTGAAACCAATATCACGAAATCAAGATCATAGAGCAACAAGACATCTCCACAGTAGCCGCACATTAAAAAGATAACCTGCAGACCCTTTCAACCTTGTCCAGCTATTATAAATCTGATAAAAATGCCAACAGACAATCAGTTCTGTATTTTTTTTTTGATGAGATCAGTTCTGTATCACCTCCCCTGGGCACACCAACTTAAATTCTTCCTTCAACCAAACCCAAGATGCAGTCAGAAAGAATCACCTCCATATTCCTCAGTTCCAACACCTTATCCCTTGAAATATGCACCTATACCTTGACAGCCATGTGGACCATAACTGCCAGAAAAGCTGCATAGTATAAGATTTTTCCTCCTCCTCATTGATAATTGACCAATGTAAAAAATCGGTACCGTTCAAAAATCTCTTGACTCAATTCTTGTTGCTGCTTTACCTACAATAAAGTTAAATTAAACACACTAGATTTTAGATCAACTTATTTTAAAATCTTTCGATTCAAAAGTATCCCAATTTTGCATTTTACCCCCACCAACAATGCAAATTACACCAAAAGGCACCTCCTTTTTGTATATGACCAGTTAATTTACCGGAAGCTCATAACTAACCCTCGTTGGAAAACTATTTTCACTTCAAACCCATTTGTGTTGCTGCTCATTACCCTTTTCCAAGTTAACACCCCTTAATAAATGTCATTAATTTCACTTTATGTTAATAGTACCTTTTTTGTCCAAAATTCACTTAATTAACCCTCCTGAAAAGGGCACTCTTTTTCTCTCTAAACTTCATGTATGACCAATCACCACCATAAAAAAAATCCCTCATAGAAAAGCCAAAGATAATTTCTTTTTAATCAATCTGCTCTCGATTAATTTGTGGAATGCTCTTCATGAGTCAATGATATGTTCAACAAATTATCCAAAATAAAGTGAACAAGTCTCCAAGAGCAGTTGTGCTACGAGGCTAGTAATAAACTATCAAAATCAATCCCCATCCATCTCCTCCAAGCTACAAAACCCTTAAGACCTCACTTCATTTGAACCAACCAGCAGAGAACATATCCTTGCTCTCATTGCATCCCTATATTAGATCACCCCTAAAAAACCCATGAAGAACGCAAGCATGTGATCTCCAAAAGAGAGAAGGAAAAAAAATCCAATAAATCCAATCCTGGAGAGATTCGAGTTTCTTAGAAGCAAGTCATCATAGTTGAACCTGATAAACTCCTTTGACAAGGCTTCTAAGCCACATTATATCTCTCACCATCAATATTAATACAATAATTCTATATAAGACCCAAGTTTTCAAAATGCCTTCAAACTTAAGATTGACCAAAACCTAGGACATCATCATCAACATAGACAAATTAATCCCAAACCAAATTTTGCCTGTCACACCCTCTCTTTAGCTTTTGTAAGAATATACGCCTTAGAATCATTTCTAAATGCTCCATCCAATTCCTTCATGTCCTTCATCAATCTTTTTTAGATTGTCCAACTTGCATCATCTTATGAATGATAAAGGCAAAAAAAAAAATTTTATGGGTAAAAGAGTTGATATACTATATACTATAGAAATTAAAATAAGCATAGAACATATGGGAGGTGAACACAAAGTGTGTAACTGATGAGTTCTTTATTTCACCTCCTCAAGCAATGCCTCCTCTAGTGACTCACAGTAGAATTGGATGAGAAGATAAAAGAAGATAGAGAAGAGTAGAACACATAATATGGAGATAACTGTAAAACTGTATTGATCTGTAGATAAAGAGATGACACTAATGGAGGAAATTCGAGAGTCCTCCTCTCTCCCAATTCAGCTTATACCAATTACATGCCTCTCTCTCTCTTCCCTCTCCCCTATTTCTGTTTGCTCGTCACTCATTTTCTCTAACAAACCTGTCCACCTTACACAAGTCATCATCACCTACTGCTATACTAACTAATTTGTAACTAACTCAGAGCCACCTCAGCTTCACTTGGTTATTCTCCAACTCAGCATCACTTCATCTTCACGTGAGTCCTCTCTTGGGCCATGGGATCTGATCTTTCAATGCTTGATGTGTTTGCATTTCCTCTCCTTTTGTATGTGAAGCGCAGTGGAGGTTTGTTGTCCCTTGGTAACACGTCATTACTCCCGGCCAATTTAAGCACCTTGTCCTCAAGGTGGAAATGGGGAAATTACTGATTAATGGAGTCAATACGATTCCCATGACGCTTCAAACTCTGGCAAGCCTTTCCACTGTATTAACACCTCTGTAGATGGTTGTTGTGGCAGCTGGCCTGGACGTACGCCCATTACTTGTGCTGGTTCCACTCGCCATTCTAACTCGGCAGACATTGTGGGTGGTAGTGGTTGACTAATTGTAGCTGTTCCCAGGGCTTTTCGGAGCTGGCAAACATGAAAGACCGGGTGACATCCCTTCTATGACGGTCAACCATCTTCTTCATCCGATTTTGAGCGATTGCCAACTATTATTTGAGTTCTTCCAACATCAGATCTCGTTGTTGCAGCTGTTGTTCCACTGAGAAATTTACCGTAGTGGACTATCCATATCGAATGATAGGTGGTGTTTCTCTCCCATACACGATCTGAAAAGGAGTTAGCTTGGTGGAAGTATGGAATGAGGTATTATACCAGAATTCCGCCCACAGTAACCACTTGGTCCACGTCCGAGGTTGGGTGCTTGCGAAACATCGAAGATATGTCTCCAAACATCAGTTGACCACTTCACTTTGTCCATCCGTTTGGGGGTGATAAGTGGTGCTTCAGTGTAGTGCTGTTCCCTGCAGCTTAAACATTTCAGACCAGAATTTGCTCAGGAAAATCTTGTCTCGATCTGAGACGATTGAGCGGGGAAATCCATGAAGTTTAACCACATGCTGAATGAAGTGTTCGGTTACTGTAGGTGCTGAGAAAGGGTGTTTCAGCGGAATGAAGTGGCTATACTTGCTAAGCCTGTCCACGGCCACCAATATAGTGTCGAAACCCAATGACTTTGGCAATCCTTCGATAAAATCCATCGTAACATCCTCCCAAACTGAATTTGGCACTGGTAAGGGTTGCAAAAAACCTGCTGGAGCCAGTGCTAAATATTTATTT
Organism: Buxus sempervirens; assembly: GCA_947561395.2. NCBI lineage: Eukaryota > Viridiplantae > Streptophyta > Magnoliopsida > Buxales > Buxaceae > Buxus > Buxus sempervirens. Next base: position 35,175,980 of record OX387188.1, on the reverse strand, counting down.
CTCTGACAAACCTCACACTTGGTCACATACTCCATAACATCCTTCTTCATTCCCATCCAAAAGAGTTCTTTGGATATCCTTTTATAGGTTTTCAGGAATCCGGCATGTCCTCCTACAAGGCTCCCATGAAATTCTGCCAGTAGCACAGGAATGGAGGAAGATCCTTTAGCTATAACGAGGCGGTTCTGGTAGCGTAACTGTCCTTGGATTAATGTCCACCCTGGTTTGGTTTGCTGATTGGAGAGTAAAGCAGTCTTGATTGCTGCTAGAGTGTTGTCTCGATCAACTTCAGCCGCTATTTCTGCCAAATTTAGTATTTGTGGGATCGTTAGCAATCCTAACTCCACAATTGGTGTAACTCGAGACAGGGCATCAACTACTTTGTTTTCTCCCCCAGGTTTATAGTGGATTTCAAAACTAAAACCCATGAGTTTGACCAGCCATTTTTGGCAATCTGGGGTGATCACTCGCTGCTCCAAGAGATGCTTTAGGCTCTTTTGGTCAGTATGGATGATGAAATGTTGACCAAGTAGATAGTGACGCCACTTCTGTACAGCAAAGATGATTGCCATCAACTCCCATTCATAAACTGATTTTTGGCGGGCACAAGATAAGAATGCCTGGCTAAAAAAAGCAATTGGCCTCTTATGCTGACTCAAAACTGCCCCTACCCCTACTCCGAATGCATCGGTTTCAATCACAAAGACCTCATTGAAGTTAGGGAGAGCCAATACTGGAACGGACACCATAGCGTCTTTGAGTCACTGAACGGCTGCTGTAGCTTCTGGAGTCCAAATAAAAGAATCCTTCCGCAATAACTGAGTAAGGGGAGCTGCTATGTGTCCATACCCTCACACAAATCGTCTGTAATATCCGGTGAGGCCCAAGAAACCACAAAGTTCTTTGGGGTTTCTAGGAGTCGGCCACTGCACCATGACCTTGATCTTGTCCAGATCAACCCGCACTCCTTCAGCAGAGATCAGTGCCCGAGGTATTCTAACTATGTCTGGCAAAACAAACATTTCTTTGGGTTGGCAAATAACTCCTAGCTTTGTAGGATGGAAAGCACCTCCCATAAATGTTGTTGATGGGCTACCAATGAAGGGCTGTAAATTAGTATATCATAAAAAAAAACAAGTACTGACCTTCGAAGCAGCCCTTTAAATATGGAGTTCATCAAGGCTTGGAAGGTCGCCGGAGCATTTGTGAAACCAAATGGCATGACCAAGAACTCGTAATGTCCTTCGTGTGTGTGAAAAGCCGTTTTCGGAATGTCATCTGCCCGCACCCTGATTTGATGATACCTTGACTTCAAATCTAACTTGGAAAAATACTTGGCTCCGTTCAGCTCATCTAATAATTCGTCTATTGCTTGAATTGGAAAACGGTTAGGCATCGTCGCTTTATTTAACGCCCTGTAATCCACACAGAAGCACCAGCTTCCGTCCTTCTTCTTAACCAATAGAACGGGGCTAGAAAAAGGGCTAGAGCTTGGTTGAATCACCCCTGCTGCAAGCATCTCCGCCACTAAACGTTCAATCTCGTTCTTCTGGGCATGAGGGTACCGATAAGGCCTCACATTGATCGGCCATGTTCCTTCATCCAAATTAATTGCATGGTCTTGTTCTCGAGCCGGAGGTAACCCCGGGGTCCTTGAAATACATCATGAAAAGTGTCAATCAATTCTCGGATTGACTCCGGTATTGCATCTCCCAGAACTCCTACTGTTGGGGTAAGCTCACACCCCCTTTTGTTGCCTCCCTCATGGGTTGTTACTAGTGACCCCAGCTCCACTGCCCAGCCGTGACTTCCATGTCGCAATGTCTTCATCAGTGACTGTAAGGATGCTGGTGTTTTGCTCAAGCTAGGATCTCCCTGTAACAACATATTGGAATTGCCCAACCTGAACTTCATCGTCAACTTCTGCCAATTGAATTGGATATTGCCCAACGACGCCAACCATTGAACGCCCAAAATAAGATCTGAACTTCCCAATTCAAGAGGGAGATAATCCTCCACCACTGCAAGTGTCTGCAGCGTCGCTACTACAGCTTTGCAGATTCCGCACCCCTTCACGGCATTCCCTATGCCCATCATCACGCCATAACTGGCAGTTTCTGAGATTGGTAGTTGCAATTCCTTCACCAGCTCCGTAAAGATGAAATTATGCATTGCTCCGCTATCAATCAACACCACCACTTCTCTCGCTCCAATCAATCCTTTGAGTTTCATAGTCCATGGTTCAGTTAATCCCACCACCGAGTTGAGAGACAGCTCGATGTGGTTTACCTGAGTTAACTCTTCCTACCCCACTATTCCTTCTTCTTCCTCATCGGTTCCTTCTGTTGTTTCTTTATTTTCCCCTTCTTCCTCATTCACCGCCAATACCTGCAACTCCTTGTTGCGGCAGCGGTGCCCAATGTGATACTTCTCATCACATTTAAAGCACAATCCTCAATCGTGCTTAACTTGAAGCTCGGCCCCTGTTAGGCGCTTGAAAGGTGGTCGATCCATAGAGGGGTTGGTCCTCGAGGCTGTGGGAGAGGCTCTGGGTGGAACCCAAGTTACTGCGCGAGTCTCCTGGCGAAGGGGGTACGCCGCTACTGTTCGTCCTGGCCGATGCCTCTCTTTATCTCTAATTTGCCTCAAGAACAGATTCCGATCTTCTATCTGCTATGCAAAATCCATGATAGCTTGCAAACCCTTGGGATTCGACATAATGAGTTCCACCTGTATCGTCTCCTCCAATCCATTTACGAAAACGACGGCTAAGGTTTCCTCATCCAAGTGTTTTAGAGAAAACGATAACACCTCGAACTATTCTCGGTATTCCGATATTGTCCCTGTTTGCTTGACGGAGAAGAACCTCTGATGCAGTGATCCGAGTTGGGTATCTCTAAATCGCTGAAGGAGTTGGTTCTTGAGGTGAGTCCATGTCGCCATTGGTCACTGGGACTCCTCCCATTGATACCACGATAACGCGACGCCTTTGAAGCACACGCCGGCGGCTTGTATCTTCTCCTTCTCCGACAACCCGTTGAGACTGAAGTAACGTTCTACTCGAAACAGCCAGGAGTACGGGTATGTTCCAGAGAACACGGGTAATTCTAATTTGCGGTGCAGGCTCTCCCAATTAACCGGGTTCATTCGACCCGATTCACCTTCCCTACCACTCGCCTCTTCCTGTTCAGGGGTCGCCATGGTTAAGCGAGCTTCGCTCGATTCTGCGTGCAATCGATCGCCTGAGTTTCGAAGCCTTAAGACTGCTTGGAATCCCTCATCAATTTTTTGGGCTAGCATTTCAACGGTTGTCGACAAGTCAGTGAGTCGTTCCTCCAACACCGGTAGTGTTTCCTCCACCTTTTCTAGTCTCACATCCATTCGGGTCGTTGGCATTACCCACAAACGATCTAGGCTCCGATACCAAATTGATGAGTTCTTTATTTCACCTCCTCAAGCAATGCCTCCTCTAGTGACTCACAGCAGAATTGGATGAGAAGATAAAAGAAGATAGAGAAGAGTAGAACACATAATATGGAGATAACTGTAAAACTGTATTGATCTGTAGATAAAGAGATGACACTAATGGAGGAAATTCGAGAGTCCTCCTCTCTCCCAATTCAGCTTATACCAATTACATGCCTCTATCTCTCTTCCCTCTCCCCTATTTCTGTTTGCTCGTCACTCATTTTCTCTAACAAACCTGTCCACCTTACACAAGTCATCATCACCTACTGCTATACTAACTAATTTGTAACTAACTCAGAGCCACCTCAGCTTCACTTGGTTATTCTCCAACTCAGCATCACTTCATCTTCACGTGAGTCCTCTCTTGGGCCATGGGATCTGATCTTTCAACGCTTGATGTGTTTGCATTTCCTCTCCTTTTGTACGTGAAGCGCAGTGGAGGTTTGCTGTCCCCCGGTAACACATCAGTAACCTCCTAAACTTCTTAGGACCTGAAGATCCAAGAAAGAAAAAGAGAATAAACAATCTTCCCAAGATAGATGACTTCTCAGGACTCAAAGATCTAAGAAATCATCACAATTAAAGAATTCTTCTACGGAAAAATTGGAGAAGCCTGGAAGAATCGATGCCCAGCAGAAAATCAGAAATAAGACTGCATGGAACAAAACTTCTACTGAGTTCTCTTCACCTCTAAAAATTCTGCGATTTCTTTCTCCCCATAGCACCCATATGATTGCCGCCGAACATGAATTCCATACCAAGTTACTTCTTTCCTTTTTCTGTCTCCACCCCCATCCAATTAAAGCTTGCTGCACCGTGGCCGGTTGCACCCACCTAATTCCCCATTTTTGGATAACTAAATTATAACTTTGTAGCCACCTTACGATGCAAAAGGATATGATTAACAGACTCCTCACTTTGCTGGCACAGTAAACACCTATTAGGAATCGACTAATTGTTAATATTTTATCTAGAGTTGCTGCTCACATGAAAGACGTCACCTTCGATGGGATATGGATGTGCCAAAATGACGTTGGCTGCCTGAAACTGATCACCAACTGAACTCATGTGCCTGAAACATGCCTTAACAGTTTCCATTGCATTGTGTCTTGCCCCTGATGCGATTTTGTTGCTTGTGACAATTTCAAAAGTTTTCCTAACTCCTCCCTTTCCCAGTCGAATGGATCTCTTCGAAGCTGAAGGTTCCATTGAACTGATTGATCACTTTGATTTAATAATTCACTGATTTTTTATTCCTTACACCTACTAATGCTGTATATGGCCAGGAATCTGCACCTTAAACTTCCTTCTCCATTCCATTCATCATTCCACAAGCTGATTTTAGAACCCGAACCTGCTACAAATCTTATTTCTTTCCTGAAATACTGTAGCTCCTTCAAAATAGGCCTCCATAAACTTGTTCCATAGGCCTGATTAGAAGATACTGGAAAATAGTTTTCTGCATTGTATCCATATTTAGATCTTATAATTTCCTTCCAAAGATTATTTGTTTAAACCCCATATCTCCAAAACCATTAAAAGCTATTTTAAAAGGGATCAGTGATCGTATGCCTAAACCGCCCTCTTCTCTTTGTTTGTAGACCACTTCCCAATTCACTGAATGGTACCTTTTTTTGCCCTCCATACTTTTCCACACAAAAAATCTCTTTGTATTGCTTCAATCTTCGCTGTTATAGAGGAGGAAATTCTCAATAATGGAAGCATATATGCAGGATAATTCGCCATGCAACTTTTAAATAATGTGATTTTACCTCTTTTTGATAAATAGCCACCTTTTATTGCTGCCTGCTTCTTTTTCATGCAGTCATTTAAAGGTTCCCATGTTGATTTCTTTTTGAAAGAAGTACCCAAGTGAAAACAAAGATAGGAAGTGGGTAGTGAACCAGATTTGCATCCCAAGCTCAGATGCCTAATATTCACATCATGGCCAACCCCAAATAATTCACTTTTTGTCAAGTTAATCTTCAGACCTGAGACTTTCTCAAAGCATGGGAGAATAGCTCTTAGAATCTTGAGTTGATCTTGAGAGTGGCCACAAAACACTAGTGTATCATCTGCGAACAAAAGATGAGATAATGCCACTCCTCCCTCACCAACTGCAGCACCAGTCAGCAAATTGTTCTCAATGGCTCTCTACAGTAGGCAACTCAGGGCTTCCACTACAATAATAATAAAGAGATGGAGAAAGAGGGTCTCTTTGCTGCAAACCTCGTGACGTTCTAAAAAAACCCGCAAATAAAGCATTCACTAATATGGACATTGATACCATGGCAATGCAGAAATAAACCAACCAATACCACCTTTTCCCAAAGCCCATCTGTTTAAGCAAGTATAGTAAGAAGCTCCAATTGACATAATCATAGACCGTTTGGAGATCAAGTTTACACATAATCAGTATGCCCTTACTCCTTAGACATGGGTCTATGCATTCACTAGCCACCAATATACCATCTTGAATTTGTCTTCCTCATATGAAAGCACTTGAAATGGTGAGATAACTCTCTGGGAGAACCTTGCTTAATCTAAGAGACATCAGTTTTGCAATAATCTTATACAAACTACTGACAAGGCTTATTAGCCTGAAACCATTTAAACGAACTGCACCTTCTTTTTTGGGGATTAAGGAGATAAAAGTAGCATTACTGCATTTCTAAAAATACCCATTTTAAAAAAAAAATCAGTCACTGCTTCAACTAGATCAAACTTTAAAATATACCAGCAGTGCTTGCTTCAACTAGATCAAACTTTAAAATATACCAGCAGTGCTAATAGAAAGCAACGGTAAACCCGTGGTCCAGGGGCCTTGTCACCTTCCATTTGATTCAGGGCATCTCTAACTTCCTCTTCCGTTACAACTTGTTCTAATCTGTCCCTGTCCTCATCTGACAGCATTCAAATTATAAACCATCTAACTTTGGCCGGAAAGATACTTCTTCTAAGAACATCTTCATGAAATAATCATGATCATATCTGGTTCTTGCTTCTCATCCTCAATCTGATGATCTTCCATATCAATTCTACTTATAAAATTTAAACGATGTCTAGCATTAGCCATTTTATGAAAGAATTTCGTGTTCTTATCTCCTTCTTTTCAACCATAAGGCCCTAGAGTTCTGTCGCCAACTTATTTCTTGCAGCTTAGCCCAATGTTTAAATTGAACTTTCAGATTCTCCCTTTTTAACCAATCACTACGCCGTAGCTTACTCTTTTTTTCCCTTGTGTCCAACAGATGAATCTCCTCCAAGGCTTCAGCCATTCTAACATCTACTTTTCCAAATACATCTGTTCCAGGTTTTGGTTTTTCTTTAAGTAACTTGAGTTTCTTGCAAACTTGAAATCGGGTTTCCAGTTATACTAAATCCCTTCCACCACTCTTCTACCTTTCATAGGGACATCTAGCCACCTGTTTTCAAATTGAATTGGGCCACTTTCTTGATTTCATTTTCACATTCCAATAATTGCGGTATGCAGTCTGAGGTTGGCCTACGTAATGCCAGAAGCTTCATGTTCAGGAATAAATCCTCCCATTCCGTTGATAAAAAAAATCTATCTAGCTTTGACATAGCAATTATTTGACCATGTGAAACTGGCTCCATGTTAAATAATAAAGGCGATTTTTTTTTTTGATCAGTAAGTATATAATGTTATATATTTATAAATAAAATAGCATGCAGAAGTTACAAGTACACACACTGTGTACCAAAGAAAATCCTATTGGCTACATTTCCCTTTTTGACCCCCCCATGAACACTATATATTCCTCTCAGGTACCGTACAAAACCCCACCTAAATCAGAGAATCTATTACAGTTCAGGAAATCCTCTAGAGGAATTCTAGCTCCTTCCGGGCAACAAGCGAACCAACTGTAGAGCATTTTCAAGACATTTTTTTTCCATGGAACTTAAGGTCCTTTCCACACTTCTTAAAGTTCTTCTAATTCTTTCACCCCATATTGTCCAAGCTGCTGGGACTAAATTCCATATGATATCAACAAGAGCTCTACCTTTCCTCCAGCCCCATGCCCCTAAAAATTGCCTGAAATCCTTAGGATGTGCCCAAGATACATCAAACCTTCGTATTAGTGCATTCCACAGACTTGGTACCCCTTTACAATGGACCAACCGATGTGCTACATCTTCTTCCTCTTCCTTAAATATACAACATCTGTTTGGGAGCTGCCAACCCCGATTCTTCAAGTGATCCACTGTGAGAATCTTGTTCAAACTTGCCGTCCACACAAAGAAGGCTACCTTTCTAGGAATCCGATGGTTCCAGATGCTTTTAGCTACTGAAAACTCCATATCTGATGCTGTTTGCATAGCTACAAACGCTGATTTGACTGAGAAGTCGCCAAATTTCTTAACTAACCAGATTCTGATATCTTCCTCCTGCCCCACCTCCTTACTATACAATTCCTTTAGTAGACTCTCATAGCTGCTAAACTCCCAATCTGCCAAATTCCTTCTGAGGTTAATGTTCCATACAATTCCCACTTCTGATATTGATACATAATCACATACCAATGCTTGTATGTTCTTGCACACACTATAAATCAATGGATAAGACTCCTTTAACTTAGAATCCCCACACCAAACATCGTCCCAAAACCTTATTCTTCTCCCATTACCCACTTTAAATTGGTACAATTTCTTCACAGACATGGACAAATTCGCTATAGGTCTCCAAAGACTACACCCAAAAGAATGTTTTGAGGGGATAGGAAACCAACCATTGGTGGAAGCTCCGTATTTCTGAAAAATTAGTTTTCTCCATGAGTTGTCTGTCTCACACCCAAACCTCTAGATCCACTTTTGGAGAAGGGCTTTATTAAACAATACAAGCAGTCTCAACTCAAGTCCCCCTTTCTCTTTAGGCTTGCAAATCTGCTTCCACGCCACTAAATGGTATTTTAGATCTCCACCTGCTCCTTCCCACAGAACATTCCTCTGAATTTGCTCTAATTTACTTGCTACCCGCCTTAGGAATCTTTAGAATGAACATGAGAAATGTTGGAAGGCTTGATAAAAACTTTTAACCAGTGCCAAATTTGCCTCCTTTAGACAAAATACATCCTTTCCAACCAGCTAGTTTCTTCCCCATCCTTTCGATAACCGGATTCCAAACGGACGTCTTCTTAAAGGCAGCCCCCAAAGGCACCCTGAGGTAAGTGGTTGGCAACTTCCCTACCTTGCATCCCAACTCCCGACTTAGATGAGCTATGTTCCTACCTTCCCCAATTCCGATCATCTCACTTTTAGTAAGATTGATTCTAAGCCCTAAGCATGCTTCAAAACATAACAAGATCCCTCGTAACCACAACATCTAATGTTGAGTTGGCTTACAAAACACCATAAAGTCATCTACAAATAAGAGGTGATTGATATTCATACCATTCCCAAACGACACTCCTCTTAACAAACCTCTTTCCATAGCCCTCACCATCATCCTGCTGAACACCTCCATAATAATGGTGAAAAGGATAGGGGACAAGGGGTCTCCCTGACGCAAACCTCTTGAGCTCTTGAAGAACCTGGCCACAGAACCATTTACCATAACCGAAGTACACGAAGTTGATATGCATGTTAGAATCCATCTCCTCCACTTTGCACTAAAACCCATACGTTCTAACATATATATCAAGAATTCCCAATTGACATGGTCATAGGCTTTCTGGAGATCAAGCTTACACAAGATCATTTCCTCCTTACTTTTAATACATGAATCGATGCACTCGCTTGCCACCAACATGCCATCTTGTAATTGCCTCCCCCCTACAAAGGCCCCTTGAAACTTAGAGATTAAGTGAGCCAGCACTGATCTAAGCCTATGAGCTAGTAACTTAGCTATAATTTTATAAACACTGCTAACTAGACTGATTGGCCGAAATTCCTTCAAATTATATGTGCCTTGCTTCTTAGGGATCAATGTTATAAATGACATGTTCATACACCTTACAAAGCTACCATTTTTTGTGGAAATCAACAATAGTTGCCATTAAGTCACCTTTAACGATGTTCCAACGAGACTTAAAAAATGCTAAGGTATAACCATCCGGCCCCAGGGCCTTATCACCATCAAGCTGCCACACTACGCCTTTGACTTCCTCTTCCAAGAATGGGCCTTCCAAGTTCGTGTTCTCCTCCTCCGATATCTTCTTGAAATCCAAACCTTCCACTTTGGGCCTGAATGTGTCTTTTTCCTCATATAACTTTGAGAAAAATTCAGAAATCTTCTTTCTTATAACTTCCTCCTCCATGTATATTGAACCATCTATCTCTATTTTAGAAATAACATTGCAACGTAGGCGGGCGTTAGCCATTCTATGAAAAAAATCTCGTGTTCTTGTCTCCTTTCAACCATAAAGCCCTAGATTTCTGACGCCAATAGATTTTGTGCTTTCTAGCCCAAGTTTTGTACTCCACTTTGAGGCTTTCTCTTTTAACCCATTCCTTGGCATCTAGGGATGCATCTTCTTCCTTAGCGTCTAGTTCCTTGATTTGCTTTCGTAGATCCGCCAAGCGGCTGTCCACCTTCCAAAATTCTTCTTTATTTCACAACTTAATCCTCTCTTTCAACAGTTTGAGTTTCCTACACAATATGAAGCTCGGGGTACCTTCCACCTCAAATTCAGACCACCATTGTTCTACCTTCTTAGAGAAGCTTTCGTCCACCAACCACATGTTCTCAAAACGGAAGGGGGCTGCCCGTCTGATCTCATTCTCACACCTTAAAATCAATGGAAAATGATCTGATGTTGGCCTTGGCATTGCTTCCACCCAAAAATCTGAAACAAGCTTTCCCATTCAAGCGAAATCAGAAATCTATCTAACTTGGACAACGACGGATGAGACTGATTATTTGACCATGTGAATCTAGCTCCTTTCATTGATATATCAATCAGTGCTGAACTATTTATGAAGTCAGAAAACCCTTTCATTGCTGTGGAAATGTTCTTACAACCTTGCCTTTCCAAAGTAAACCAGATCACATTGAAGTCACCTCCTATGCACCATGGAAGCCTACAACCTTGTCTAAATTCTCCCAATTCCTCCCATAATTTTGGTAAATCAGCTTCTGAATTAGGGCCATACACACTGCTTAAGAGGACAGAAGAGGCTACTTTGGAAATGTGAATAGTGGCAGAAACCGAGAACTCCCTAATCCATGACTGTTCTAATTGAATTCCGTCGCTTCTCCAAGCCATAATAATCCCCACAGCACTTCCTCTCAATGGAACACATACCCATTGGATCCTATCAAGGTCCCAGATGCTTCTAATAACCTTGCTGTCAACAACTTCCAATTTCAATTCCTGCAGGAAAATAATATCTGGATTCCAAATCTTTAACATAGTTCTCACTGCATCTCTTTTCTCCACTGCGTTCAATCCTCTCACGTTCCAGGATAAAAGATTAAGCTTCATTACATCTGAGTGCTCCCTTCTTACTCTTCTTCCTACTGATATTATGCTAGCCACCTGATCTTGGCACATCTTTCACTGACCATTCGAGTTTTTGAAGTTCTCTAGCTGCCTTTCTTCTCATCTGCCTTGCTTTATTGTTTTGGGCTTCTATTGCAGAGAAAAGAGCCATGGCTTCCTCCTCAAATCCTTCAAATGACACCCCCAAAACTTTGCTCATCAACATTATTTTGTCCAGCAGGTCTGCCGGCTCTCCTTCCTCCATGTCTGGCTCAACATCAAACTCAGATACCACATTGACTCCTTGCTAGACTTTAGAAGGGGTCACCCCACTATTATTTTGCTCATCCTCCACTAGAAGCATCACCTGAAGCGGAATTATGTTCTCATGACCAGTAACCAACTGAAAGTCCACTCTTTCCTGACTCGTCTATGAATTTTCTTTGGTTAGATGGACATCTGTTTGAAATTACACCAGGCTGTCTCCCGTCCTCGTTCCATCCATCTCCCTTAACACCTCTGCTCGTTTCCTTATCAACCAGTGACGGTACCACCTGTACATCTTCTGAGCTCTCCTCTTCTGCTGCCAGCTCCTCCTCAGGTACAGAGAAAGGTCTAGTGGTAGACGAGATTTCTGTCCTAATACGAACTGAACTTATCTCCTCCATAGAGCAAACGAAATCAGAGAAGGGTCCTTCTCCAACGAGTTCGGCTGATTCCATGCGAACTCTAGCTGGATAATCCCCATCTTCACAGGTTTCTCCTTGCAACATAGTTCGGCTTATCTCCAATACTTCACACCCCTCTGCCTCAATGGATTTATCACGATTAAACAACGACCCCTGAAATTCTCTGGATAGGACGATCCTGCTAGGCTCATCTGAACTTTCTACGTCCGAATTCATGCTGTCTCTAAATATCAGCCCATAAAAACCCGAACACCTTTCAACTTCAACATTTTCACCCGATGCAACCTCATTGCCAATATGAGCCTCCTGGCCCGATAGGACATCAGCCCCTAAATTACTCAGAGGCCCAAATCTACCCCACACAATTTCAAACCTTTCAAGGGAGCCCGATCTCCTGATGGGCTGCTCAACATTAACACTAAGATGTCCACCCTCCAGCCCATAAGCCTTATGAGTTTGAATTGGAGACCTAACTGACTCTACACCTGCCATCTTGAAACCAGTCGTCTCTAAATCTTCCCCGCTGCTCACAGGACTGCCAGGGACCCTGCTGTTGGCTCCTGCGATGCTCCTCCTTCCGAGACAACTGATTCTTCTGGAGTTTGACCGCGAGACCCCCCTCCCCCAGCCACCTTCTTCTTCGGCAAAAAGGCTACTCCAACTTTTAATCCGATTTTGATTCACCTCCGACATAGGTGAAATTATAGTTTCAAAGTAGGACGACCCATCCCAAAGACAAATGGATCGAGGAATCCTCCTTAACATTTGCTCCTTCACCAACATGGACACCCAACACAGATCGTTTTGATTTGATACAATCTCCCCCATTTTCAATAAGCCGCCACCAATGTTACCCACCAAAAAGAGCATGGAACTGCCTAATAAATGAAAAGGAATTCCATCTATTTTTATCCAAGTTCCACCTGCAGAAAAATCGCCAATGCTGATACCACCTTCTAGATGGAGGCGGTGGATCGACAATCTTCCTTTTCTCCCCATTCCTACTTCTTTCAAGTTCAACAGATTATGAAAGTCTTGAACTGATTGCAGGAATAATACAGACTTCCTTGGAGACAGCTCCGACATTGAGCAATGAATGCCATGCACCTTGCGAAGCTCGGAAAGCGCTGATGGCCAGTTCAATGTAGACGTTATCTGTTGAACAACCACTGCCAGGCTCCAATTGTTATTCGTTGGGCATATACCGACAATTGGATTCCATCCAAAATTTTGAACTTCGCCAACAACCTTATTAGATTTTACTAGAGCTTCCATCGTGAAGCTAAAATCACTGCAGGTCGCTGAAGACTCCCTTCTAATCCCCTAGGCAAGAAACCCCAAGACCTTCTCCAAATCCTTCCACAAGTAACTCCAACCACCTTCTGAGGGATCCATAGGAAATATGAGAGACCTATTTCTGCCTTTCCCAAATGAGCTCAGTTGCAAAAACCGACCCCACTCGTTGGACTTCCCCTCCAACATTAACTTTTGATCTCTGAACCTCCTACAACCCAGAAACTCGTAGCCACTGTTACTCCTTAAATCAGACTTCACTCGAGAGACCAACCAATTGCCTTCATCACATTGGATAATCATCCACCTTCGACGCCCATTAGAGTTCACCGTTATGCGAACTTCTTTGCATAAACGGCTGACGAATCCTTCCATTACTACTGATTTCCTTTGAATTCGGAAGTGACACTTCAGCACCCCTCTATTTGAAGCCGCCATGATCCTCTCGAAAGGCTCAAGAGATCCTGAACAATCCGGCCTCAAAACACCAATTCTCTAAATAGAGCCTTCGCTCATAGGCACCTTTTCCACGACACCTTCCAGAGACGCCTTCGCAAAGAGAAAAAGAAATAGATGTCTTCGAGAAGAGAGAGAGTCGCAACAGAAACGAGCCTAAGATACGCCTTCGCCGACTTCGCCTTCACAGTCTCCTTCGTCTCCGAGACTCGCCTACGACTCTGAGAAACGCCTTCGTCTCAGAGTCACCTTGATCTGTAAGAGTAGCCTCCATCTCTAACAGACACCTTCGGCTTCAGAATCTCCTTCATCTCTTGAAGTCGCCTTCAGAAACTCCTTCGTCTCTCAGAATCGCCTTCGTCTCTCGGAGACAACTTCGTCAAGAAATACAGAGTCGCCTTCGTCAGACAATGTGATTTTGTAAAATACTAATAACAAAAACAATAGTCCTAGTTCTTATTTTATTTTTATTTTTTTAAGGAATGAAAGGAAAAAAAACAACAATAGCTCTAGTCGCCCTCAATGAGCGTGAACACACCATACTTTCCAAATTCCACCTCATCCATGATTATTATGATCCTCAAAAGAAAAAGGTACTTGCAGGCCTTACTTGAAGACCTTTCCTTCCTGAAGAGCAAGGGCACAAACTTATAGCTCACATGAAAAAAGCATTATTGGTCCATGGAGATCTTTTCTGACCTTAATTACACAAACATTTACTCATGAGATGAACAGAAAATATGTTAAGCATATAAATATAATTATATGCCATTTATATCTTCATGAGAATTATCTCGCCTATAAATGTAAAATAAGAAAGTATTTTAGCACAACTTGCATAAAATAAAATAAAATAAAAATTACTAAAAACAAAAAGAAAAAAGGGGCCGTACAACTTCAATATTACCACAAACCAGACTAAATCTTCTCATTGTTACTAAATTTTATATCTCAAAACAATGAAAAAGACCCCATGCTCCACACCTTTACAAAGAAGCCAAATGATCAATAGTCTCATTTAACTAACCTCCATGTATCAATTCCAGAAGACACATATATGTCATGTAAAGAAACTAAATTTATCACACGTAAATGTATAGCATTTCGAAGATCTAGAAAACCTATTACTTTAAGAAAGCAAGATATAAACAAAACATATGAAACCAAAAGCACTATTTCCTGAACCATCCAACCATATCAACCGCAAAAGAGCAAGAACAATAGTAGCTAGGCATGAACGTTCTCGCACTTACTGGGATGTGTTTGGATAAGAACTACATCACTGTAATTATGTCATCAATCTTCAAAATCATCCGCACACACTCCGTTGCTAACGAAATAGCACTAGTGCTCACAAGCAGCGGCTGGACCACGTTCTCCTCCCACATGTTTGTGATCTGCCCCTTCCTTACATTTATTCCTGCATCGATATCCTCCCGAGCATGGTGATTCCGGAGCTCAGTAACAATCACTATTGGGTTTAAACCCGCGTTCTCTGCCAGAGTATAAGGAATAACTTCAAGAGCCTCAGCAAATAACCGTATACAGTAACTCTCCATTCCATGTAAACCCTTTGCCCATGAACCAAGCTGCCTGGATAGCTCTATCTCTGGTGCACCACCCCCAGCTATCAAGAACCTCTTGCTTACCAAACATCTAACAACACATAAAGCATCATGCAAGCTCCGTTCAGCCTCATCAAGAACCAACTGATTCGATCCACGTATGAGAACAGTTGTGGTCCTCCCCATATCTTTAATTCCTGTAATTTTCACAATCTTTCCATCTCCTAGTGAGACTTCCTCAACACAATCTGCACTGCCCAACTTCTCTTCACGGAAATTTTCTATATTTGAAATCGGCAGGCAATTCAAAGTCTTCGTGATGAATTCAATTTCATCACGCTCAACGTCCTTCACGACCAAAATTTTTGCCTTTGCAAGATAATGCAACGACAAATCAGTCACAGCATCCCTCAAAATACTCTTCTGAATCAAAAGAACATTACAGCCAGTAGCCTTAATCTTCTTAATCATGCCTAGAATGTAGTTTCGTTCCTCCTTCAATATTCTATCCATCTGTGTATAATCTGAAACAACAATACTCTGTTCAACATCCGTCTTAGGCGGTGATATCTGAAATTGAATAACAGCTATCTTAGCATTATCTACACGTGTAGGACCACCGGCTGTATGACTAACCTTATTATCAAGAACCAATCCTCTAACAAGTTCTGTGTCATCAACAGTTCCACCAAGCTTCTTAACAATCTTAATATCACGAAGATCAACGATGTCAGGTCTTGCAG
The DNA here is from genome assembly GCA_947561395.2 of Buxus sempervirens. Lineage (NCBI taxonomy): Eukaryota > Viridiplantae > Streptophyta > Magnoliopsida > Buxales > Buxaceae > Buxus > Buxus sempervirens. The sequence continues at coordinate 35,160,324 of OX387188.1, read as the reverse complement.
AATCGACAACAGAAAGAACCGCATCTACAGCAAGTGGAGCGAGAAGTGTGGAGTACTGACTAACGACCTTACTGTTCAGAGCGGTGCTTGCGGATTTGATCAGAGATTCGCGATCGGTAAGCTCCACGGGTCTGGACATGGATGTGAGAACGTCAACAGATTTCAGAGCAGCTTTATTAAGCGAATCGGATATTACAGTGGGATGGATGCCGTTTGTAAGGAGAAAGAGGCATTGTTTAAGCAGAGCACCGGCAATGACGACGACAGTGGTGGTGCCGTCTCCGGCAACTACATCCTGTGATTTGGAGAGCTCGACGAGCATGTTGGCCGCAGGCTGGAGGACTTCCATCTTGTTAAGGATTGTGGCGCCGTCGTTCGTAATGATCACTTCACCGGAGGCGGTGGATATCATCTTGTCCATGCCTTTGGGACCAAGGCTGGTGCGAATTGCGTCGGCGACGCCTTGGGCCGCGACTATGTTGGCTCGCCGGATATCGTCTTTCCGCTTGTTGTCAACATAGCTCTCGGTCTTGGAGGAGGTCAAACCAGGCTGTTGGACTGTGGCCGACGCCATGGGAGCACTCTGAAAATTGAACTCCTTGCTATGTGCTTTTCTTCTTCCGATGTGAAGAGTAAATGGGGTTTATCAACCCTAACTTTATCTGCTTTTTTTCTTCCGAAATGAAAGAGTGAAAGAGGTTGATAAACCTTTACTTCTATGAATAAAGAGTGAAAGAGGCCGATATACCCTAACTTCTGGGAATGTTAGAGGGAGAAACGAAAGATCTTAAAAACCTAGCTCCTGATCTAAGAATGGCGGGTGAACGATCGATCCATGTTACTGGATGGAAGCGAAAGGAGAGATTTCGTACCAGTGTGTAAAGAACGACGAACAGAGTAATACACGTAATCGGCGGGAAAGAAGAAACATGAAGATTTTCGAAAGGACCAGTAACGAGCGTTCGAGAGAGTTCTTTATATAGTTTCCAGACTAGTGTAACGGCCTAACGGGAGTTCGGAACAGTTCTTTAAAATTAGAATCAAGGGGACGTTTGGTAGCGGAGACAAGTGTGCCTCTAATCCGTATTGCGTGTTTCTTTTTGTTGTGAGGCGGTTCAATCCACCTGCCGAAAGCCAGCCGAAGGAGCACACGGTTAGTGTGTTTTTTCTTTTAGTTTGAATGACGTGAACCGTGCTTGAATTTCAAATCTGCTTAGGCTATGTTTGGAACCTGAATTTGGAGAGAAGGGGAAAGAAAATGCTAAAAATTTTTTTTTCTCTTGTTTGGTTTAAATGAAGAAAAATGAGATTTTCTTTCCAAATTTTCTCTCCAACTTTCTCTCAAATCAAATGCTAAAAATTTTCTTTTAAAAAATGTTGGAATTTTGAAAGAAAATAAAATTCACCATTACTTATCACTATTCACACCACCCACCCACCCCACCACTAGCACCATCCACAATCACCCACCACCACCCACCAACCGCCACCACTGCCCACCACCACCACTACTAGTCGCCGCCACCATCGCCCGCCAACACCACCACCCATTATTGCCTACCATCGCCCATCACTCCAACCCATCATCTTATTAAAATATATTTTTCTTTTCTTCTCATTTCTCATCTCATCCAAATATCAGAAAATGAAAGAAAATCAGTATTTTTTTTCTTTTCTTTTTCTTTTTAACTTTCTTCTCTTTTCTCCCCAAATCCAATGCTCCAAACACAACCTTAGTAAATTAATACACCTTTCGACCTTACCAACGGGATTGGGTTACGAATATTAGCCACTTTCTAAAAATTTGATGTTGTTTTGACTATTATGCCCTTTTATTATAATAAATCTTCACGCTGATGTGTAAGGGTTGTTTTGGAAACTTGCATATTTTGGTTGCTGCAATTCCAAACGAGGGGGTCTGGCACCATAGATAGTATAGATAGATAGATAGATTTGTTTAAAAAAATAAAGCTTACTCCCATAATATTTGAAAGAATAGTATGTCAAAGAAAGTAATTGCCATCAAAGGCACAAAACATTGGAATGAAATGGAGAAAGAAATTATCTAAAGTAAAAAGAAATGGTAGAAAGACATCTTGGTCTTCGGTGTGACTAGATTCTTTATGGCTATGGGATGGATGATATTGTAAGAAATTGGGAAATGATACCAGAGTGAGAGAGTGGGAAATGATATTGCATCCCATTTCTAACGAGATGCGTGAGTTCCAGTATACTTTTTGATATCTTCACATAATAGCCTAATTAAAATTAAATAAAATAGAGTATGCTAACACAAATTTATAAGAATCAAGTATTGGGCATTGATACTTATTAGAAATTACCTAACTTACATTATATTAAATCATAGACGAAGAAGTGGAATCCTCTTCATATGGGTTGAAAATTTATCCGAGGCCTTGCTTGTCGTTCATATTGGAGACCGAGTGCCAATGCTTAAAATGGATTCTTGTAACAAAGTTGGCAATCGATTACAATTTCGGAATGAATTTTCCCGAAATAAGTTTTAATAAATGTACTAAAAAGAGGAATATCCCTAGAACTATATTTCTCGGAATTTGAAATTTTATTTTGCAAAATGGCAAACTTGTAATATTTTAAAATTTTGAATGATATGCTTGAAACTTTTTACAAATGCTTCTTTATATGGCAATGATAGACTTGTGGTTTATGAAAAATTATTTTAAGTTAGAAAAATGACAAACTTGTAATATTTATAAACTCTATGAAATTGAAAAGAGAGTTACCAAATGTTCTAACCCAACCTTTCTCAACTCGTTCAAACAGGCTCTAATTACTAGAATGGATGCAATACAAGGCCTGAGTGGGTGATATAAAAAGTCCCTTGTTAGATTGTTGATTTTAATTAGCTGCTTCCTTCACCAACTGGTGTATAAGTCGCTAAGGTATCATTTGGATAGACTTTTGCAAGCACATGTTTTGCAATTCAAAGTAAAAAAAAAGCAACTATTTAAATAAGCTTGTTTGGTTACCTAATTATGTTTTTGATCTTTGAAAGCAGAAAAAAGCAAGTTTTTGGGCTGAAAGAAGAAGAAGAAGCCATGTTATCATTTACCATCACCGCTACTTATACCTCTGACCTCTGTTCTGTTGCTACCACTGCCATCATCACCACTGTCACCATTATTACTACCATGGGTATTGCTACCACCACCACTACTTGCCAAGTAACCTTGAGTATCATAAAAAGGAACTAGTCGAGTGCACGTGCAGTACTCGACGTATGAAGAAAGAAGTAAACGAGGCTGGGAGTGTTTTTGCAATTGATTATTAAGTCTTTAAAAAATCGACAATGTTTTGATTATTGTGTCCTTTTAGTATCAGGGTTATTTTGGGAAAGTCTCGCATTTTGCTCGGTGCTATTCCAAAACCCACGGGGCAAAAAGTGCACCGGACTCGCCGGAAGAAGTGCAGAAAGCCCCCAGTCCATGGTGCAACTGCCCACCCATTTGAGTATATTGTGGTTGAGGTTCATAATAGTGCTGCTAACTTTATTCCATTTTTAAAAAAACGAGGCACAGACGCGGACACGATCTCCAAATCACTATTCCGTGTACCGACAGCCTCAGTCTATTACCAGAGACGAAGAAGGTCGCCACCCGCAACACCGTTAAGGAAATCATCAATACTCCACTTGAAGCCAACTTCCACTCATTTCTTCCTTCCCTCGCTCTTCTTGGACAATATGTTCACAGAAGATCCCTACGGTCCACCGAATCTCCAATAAAAAGGACCCTCCTTTAACATGCCCTACACCGCCTCTCTGCAGGGCTACCTCAGAACCGGTTGTTACTGGACCATGTCTCTGAGACCAACCGCTCTGCAGTTTCCCCTCCGTTCTTATCCTAGAAGTCCTAAAAGCTTCAGAATTTCACGCTTCGGCTTCGCCATGAAAGATCAAGCCCTGGCTTACGGCACCGTTTGCGTTCCTCCGTATCGGTTGAGGTCCGTCATCACTTCTTCTGCTACATCCGGTGTTTCCTCTCGGTCTCTGGAATTCGACTGGAGGGAGAATCAGGGTTTGGTTTTGAGCCCTAGGAGTAGTCCTCTTCCTTACTTGCAGCCGCAGCAGCAGCAGAGCTTTCAGTATGGTCGTTACGCTTATGATGATTACTCGGAGGATGATTCCGACCGCGATGAGACGCCCTCGCAGATGGTCAGTGGTTTTTGGCTGATTTTGTTTTCTCAAATGCATAGTTTATGTGAATCCATTCTTGTTTGTGGTCTAAAAATGAATTTATCTCATTTTTCATTTGTGAAAGTATAACTAGAATGGTTGGAGTGTGCAAGGAGTGCAAAGTGAATTCACTTTACATCAAAGGCAGGCTGACAAGCATGTAAAAAATTAGCAGGATACTGATAGGCTATTTTGGTCTAACAATTTGAGTGTCATCATGGTCAAGGTTTTACATTAATGGCGAGTGCTTAGGTGCAACAGCTCAAAATGTGCTTCCGTGGGAGTTTACGAACCCAGCTTCGATTTGACAAATAAAAAAGTGATAATATGCACAAAAAATTAGCTCCAATGTCAAAAACAATAATTGAAATTGCTGCACAGGAAAGTGAATTTTTTTTCTGTTCACTAGTACAGCTATTCTGTTAAGTAGCTCTCAGCATCCCTGTTGGAGACAGAAACGTAGTCCATTCTTTATCTTCCGGTCTTAAAGGCAAGTCTCAATCGGGTGTGACATGCAACTGCCATCGTCTCCTACTGAACAGGATATTCAGGTGCTTAAATCTTTGGCGAAGATTAGAGCTTTTGTTTGCCCAAAGGAATGAATTAATCTAGGTTACCTTCAAAGGGAAAATTGGATCTGCTGGCAAAAAATAGAAATGTCCAGATTTTAATGTGACGGGACGCAATTGCTGCATTTTGTGGAGTTTTCTTCCCTTATTTTATATATTATTTATACTTATATATAATCTAATCATGCTCAATATTTTTAGTTTAGCATACATGACAGTTGATTGCTAACACCCCATTTTACTTCTGCTGGTACAAGCATTACATAACCTGTACCTGGATATACTGAACCATTTAAGTATTTGTTTAAGTATACAGTTAAACATTCTATTTTCTCCCAGTGTCATTGATTGATTGTTCTTCTCTGTTTATGACCTATAGCAAGAAGTATTTAACTTTAGAAAACGGGTCCATCCAGCACATGTAATTTGTTAATTTTCACACACACATAAATATTTTTATGTATTCTAAATGGCTTTAAGATCCATGGACCATGGGTAAAGAACTAATTGCTTCAATTGTTAAAATGGGCTTTTTTTCAGTATTAGATCAGTAATTTCAATTATTTTGCCGATAAAAAAAAATTCAATTATTTTGCTTCTATCCCTGTCTGTTGTCAACTTGTAATTATTGCCGTTCTGTATGGAATGCACACCTTTTTCAATTCTCAAATGTTTGATTTGGCGTTAATATGTGTTTCCACTGCAATTTTCAGTGTGGATCCACTCTTGATAACGTTGATGAGTGGAAGTGGAAATTAACCATGTTGATTCGTAACAAGGATGAGCAAGAGGTGGTATCAAGGGAGAAAAAGGATAGACGTGATTTTGAGCAACTTTCAATTTTGGCAAATAGAGTGGGTTTATACAGGTATTTTAAATTTTCTGAGGGTCGATATTCATCCTTTTTATTTTTCTTTCTTGTGGGGATTCTGAGATAAATCTAACTTTGGCAGCCGTCAATATGCAAGAGTTATTGTCTTCAGTAAGGTCCCATTAGCAAACTACAGGTCTGATTTGGATGATAAACGTCCACAGCGTGAGGTACTTTTTTCATGGTGAACACTTTGTGCATGTATTGTTGAACAAATTTCAGGCATTTACGGACAAGAAAAGAAATTATTTTCTTTGAATGTGATATAATAACTCTTTTGAACTTCTAACTGAATTTTACTTCAGCATTTTTTTTTCTACTGCATTTGTATGGTGTACTGTTGTATTGCTGTATTTTCTTCCCTTTTTTTTGTTATTTTTTTTTTGGGGCTTTGGGGGGTGGGGAACCTTTTTAAAGCTATAAGTTTATTTATTTATTTAAATGTATCTATGAGCTTACAGCGCATTGCATTTAAATTGTCAATTAATGATAGGTAAGCTTACCATTTGGTCTACAACGAAGAGTGGATGCTCATCTTAGAGAGTACCTTTCTCAGAAGTCAAAAAGGTCAAGCTATCCTGATACAACCTTTTCAAGATCAAGCAGCAGTGGTAGCATTGATACTGATGAAGGATTCTTTGAGCAACAGGAGCATCTGGCTCCCACTAGTGTGGTCATGGAGAAGATCCTCAGGCGGAGGAGCTTGCAATTGCGTAATCAGCAGCAAGCTTGGCAGGTTCAGTCAAATTTTGACAAGTTTTTAAAGAGATATCTTTTATATTCCCTCTTTTCTGTCTTCTTTTCTTATTGCTATCACCTACTATATAGTTTTGTTCTCTTGTTTTTTTGTCCTTTATCTTCATAACTAAGCACTGCTGGATAATTTGACACATATTGGTGGGTCAATCCACGGAATTTCCGTCAGTTTCCATCAAAAAACGTGGATTCTGTTAAATTTTTATTGGCACATTCTACATTTCTATCATTTGCTTTTCTGAACCCTTAATAACATGGCCTGATCTCAGAAATCTCCTTTTTTTACGCCGAAGTTTACATTTTAAGATAAAAGACCAGAACACAAAAAAGTTGACTGAACCTTTTTTGTCTCACGCATTGGAATTGTACCACCCCTCACTTTACGATGAATGCTATGGATGATCGCACTTCAATGAAATTTCACCTACAACGTGCAACTTGTACAACTCAGCATACAGCATGTGAATGAGAGGAATATATTATTGACCTACTAACCCTACTCCTAGGATGTGCTACTGTAAATAAGCTGCCAAATAGTCCTTGAAAGTTGAAATGACTCAAGTTAATACTGTCGATCACGAAAATGCTCCCATACTTCTATGGAAGAGCACAATACAATAATAGATGATCAATTTTCCTCATTTGGAGAATATAATCAGGGTTTATCTTATAAAATGTGAAGGTCTAGATGAATGCTTTAACTTAGGTGAAAATTGAGGTTCACAGGTTTGAATCATAGGGAAGGAAACAACTCAGTTGTCATGGGCATCTCTAACAAGGGGAAAAAGATTTCATTTAAAATGACATTGGAATTTGGGGACTATATTAATTTTTTGGCCTCCTCAGGATCAATCACATATGTTAACAATCTTCAAAATAAGATTTGAAAGAGAGTCCATTGAAGTTGAGCCTGATAATTTTTGCTCTTGATGCAGTTTATAGTATAATGAGTTGTGGACGAGTATGTTACAAAGAATCTTGAATTATTAAGTGCCTAAAGCATGAAATCAGGGATGATTTTGTAACTTATTAGTCCTGCTAAATGACAATTCATGTCAAGTAGAATTACAAATAAACTAGATGGGAATCTTTTTGTGGATGAACCTTGACCATGTCTCCTTTGAATGCCTTGGTTCGGCTATGTTGATCAGGATTACTTATGCACTTCTAATTGGAATATTTTGTAACCTTTGCTTGACGCCATGAATCTTCATATTCCTCTCTGCCACGGCCTCTAAATTATCATTGCATTTTAATACCCATGGTAATAGAAACAAGTTTGGAGTATGCTTCAGTTTACGGGTACGATCTCAAAGAAAGATTTACCGATTGATTGTTTCTTCATGTTATTGTAGGCAGACTCTGCCTGATCAAGTGAAACACCCTATAGTTTTGCTTTATAATTGGAAATGTACTATCAAATGTTACTTAATGCCCAATTTACCGCTTCCATCTACCCATAAATTTATGGTTGTGTTATACCATCATGGTTAAGTTTCATGCCAAATCATCATCACAGTGTTCTCCAAAAGTGACAATGGAATTATGTATCTTGATCTGAAGTGATAGACTTTGGAATACCGTGCATCTGAACAACCTCTTGAAATAAATCATTCAATACTTGTTCGAGGTTTATGTCATAGTAGATTTTAGCAGAGTCTTATATTTGCCAATCTGATGAAACCCTCGTCCTTTATCAGGGTTGGGACATGCAATGCCCAGAGATATAGCAATACAAAACAACATTGGTGGAATCAACCTCTTGAGAGAAAATGTTTGCTATACATGTGGCATCCACTGTCTTCGACAAGGAATAATACGTTTCAACTTATAAATTCTATCAGCATCACAAAAATAGAATTCATACCTTGTTGAGTTCTTGGACAAGAACAAATCCGTAGAAATATCCTTCTATGGACCTTTGGTAAATGTGATGGTTTGTCTATACTGGCATTTTGCACATTTTCTTTGAATCTTTGGCATGTGCAACACCTTTGCCCACTTCTTGTCATATCTTGCTGAAGTTTCGGTAAATAATATCGCACTTCCACCAAAGAGATAGTCTTGTTACTTCTTCACGGAGCTTAATTCAAAGAGAACATTAATATAAAATTGAGTAATTAGGGAGATAATCATCTTGGATAAAGAGATCAACATGTGGGTTGCTCTTGCGTTCTTCCTATAGATCTGAAAAATCCTCATTTTCTTCATACATGTCTTGAAAACAGTCAAATCCAGAAAATTATTCCTGTAATCTAGCTATTAGAGAAGCTTGTTGGCTAAGAACATTGGCAAAACTTGCCTTTATGTTTCAAAACAGAGGTATGCCTCCTGTAATTTTGAAATCTGTCAAGCTTATAATTTGCTGATGTTTAGTTTGAATGTTGATAAGCATTAATACCTCATGGTTTGTATAATGAAACAAATTTTCTTTGGATCAAATGACCAAGTATTGCCCCCAATATAACCACGTTGAAATCCAACTTGTAAAGTGACTTCTTATGATGATCAGTGCTTAGCTTTCACTAAAGAAAACTATTGGCGAACTTTTGTGATTGAATATTCCTTTAAATTACACATGTGGTGCATCACATTATATTTGGAATATCTTGTTAGAGTCTGGGAGATATAAAATTGGTGCATTAGTTAACCTCCTATTTATTAATCAAAAGAATTTCTCAGCATTTCTGGTCCATGAGAACTCTTACTTCTTAAAAAATTCTGTAAAAGGAGTTATAATCCTGCTGAAGTTCCTTACAAATTGATGGTGCAGTGTTGGAACCACATGGACAATTTGAATTTCACACTCATTTTGGTGTTTGCGACTCCTTTATGGCTTTTACTTCCTCTTTATTTGTTTGAATACCATTTCCACTAACATTGTTGCCAAGAAAAACCACATCGCTGGCTAAGGAGCTGCACTTTTTCAAGTTAAATGTATAATTTTCCTTCCTTGAAAACGGTTATCACCTTCCTTAGATGGCATAAATACCCTGCTTCTCATGTGTTATGAATAAGAATGTCAATAAATGGTTGCAACACTTGCTTTATCAAGTTATAAACCTGATGAAGGTGCTAGGAGCGTTGCATTAGCTGAAGGGCGTTACCATCCTTTCGCACAATCCTTCACTGCATGTTGTTGTTCATTTGTAGCTGTCAAAATCAGGAAAGACCTACTCTGACACCACTTAAGCTAGCTGGATTCATGGGACAAAGATTAGGTATATGCACCATGATATAACTAAGCTAGATTTTAGTATAGAGTCTATTGGGGTATGGACTAAACCAGAACATGAAAAAGTAAGAGCAGAAACTAAATCTGTTTAGTGCTGGATAAATCAATGGATAGCTGCTGGAAACTCCGGTGAAGAGGCTGGGCCCTTTTATAGACCTTTGAAAGACTCTCTTAATTTAACTACAACTGTATAAGTGATTACAAATTCTGTTTTGACTCTCAATACTTATCCTAATCCATTAAGCTCATAAAATCAGAAGACTTTCCTACTGGAATTTAAAGTCTAACTTGAATTGGTCAACAACTAGCATAAATCAATACTAACGTTGACCCTGAAGTTGACTAGGGCTATTGAGCACTCTTGATGACACTATAAGATCAAATTCAAATAGGGAAGCTGATTTTATATTAATGTTAACTATTTATGACTATCTCTCTCTCTCTGTGGTCATTCTTCTTAATTTTTTGAACTTGCTGTCTGTATCCTTGTGCTGGTATTGTTTCTACTTTATGTTGCAATAAAGACCAGCAAGGGATATATACTTGTTTTTGTTGTATTATTTCTTGATCATGCATTTTTTCTTTGTTATGATTTGATGTTGAATTAAAATTATATATCTTTCACTGTCATTATTTAAAATATTAAATTGTTCCTTAGGAGTCTACTGAGGGTCAGAAAATGATAGAATTTCGCAGAAGTCTCCCAGCTTATAAAGAAAGAGATGCTTTATTAACTGCCATTTCACAGAATCAGGTGCGTCATGATCCTTTTGCTATTTTGTTCTGATTGATTTTGATATGTATGGTATATATGTAACTCTTTTATCAGCCTTTGAATTATGTCTTTTTGCTGAACTGAAATCATATATATATATATTTTGAGAAGGAACTGAAACAAGGAAGGATTAAACTAATAATAGATGCCAATGCCTTGTTCTAGCGAGCTTGGGTTAGCATAGTGTATGTCCTTTTCGCTCTTCCTCTAACCACAGTGGATCTTCTTACTTACTCCTTCCTATATCACCTCTTATGGATTAACCTAATTTTTTTCCCCTAAACAAAGTAGTGCTTTATCAGGTCCCTTCTAGAAATCTGCCTATGGCATTGGAGAAAATATGAGCTTCTTATATCATTAGACAGAATCATTCTTGCTTCCTGATAATGTATTGTTTTTGGGCCATGAACGATCATCTAGATTGCTGTTTTTATTTTATTTTTTGGGGGTGGGAGGAAAATCATCTATAGTTTTCTTTTGTATCATCTTTTATTTTCTTCCTTTCCTTTTTTTTGTTTTGTTTTTGTTTTTTTGGTGGATGATACGAATAACAGATGGTTTAGACTTCATCTTTTTTGAAGGAAATTAATTTGTTTTCATTTTATTTTCTATTTGGTTTTCTTTCAGAATTTGCATAATCTCTTTGTGATAATTCCTCTCCTCTTTGCCTTTTCTTGTGAAAGCCTTGGAAAAAGGATACGAAGAGAAAAATTAGCAAGAAATGCTGTTCAGTTTTTTTTATGGAAATCCTTCAATCCTATTCCAACGGAACCTGATTGCCAAGTTCTGATTAATTCAATAATTTTACGTGGTCTTACTTACTGTTTTCTTGAATTATCACAACACACAATTATTTTTACCTGTAATGGTTGCTGAATCTTTATTATTATGTTGCAGGTTGTTGTTGTCTCAGGTCAAACTGGTTGTGGAAAGACTACACAACTTCCTCAATATATTTTAGAATCTGAGATAGAGGCTGCCCGTGGAGCTTCCTGCAGCGTTATCTGTACCCAGCCAAGGAGAATATCTGCTATGGCTGTTTCTGAAAGAGTTGCAGCAGAAAGAGGGGAGAAATTGGGCGAATCTGTATGTATTTCTTTTATCTGTTTTAAGAAACTTAACAAGAATCATTGAATTTTTCGATTATTTTCCTTATGCTGCACAGAATGAAATATAATTCCTTTTTCTTTTTCCCATTCCTCCTTAATTCCCTTCATACCTTCCCATCCCACTTATCTGTCAATCTATCCTTCTGAAAGGTTGGTTATAAAGTTCGGCTTGAGGGTATGAAAGGGAGGGACACTCGCCTTCTTTTTTGCACCACAGGTATCTTGTTGAGAAGATTGCTAGTTGATAGGAATTTGAAAGGTGTGTCTCATGTTATCGTGGATGAGATTCATGAGCGTGGAATGAATGAAGGTATATTTTGAATCTGATTTAGGCTTTATTTTTAGGCCTCATTTGGCATTCATTTTGGGAACACAGTCCACAGCTTGGAATGAGTTAAGAGGGTTGGAATGGGTTCCTGAGAGAACGATGGTTTGGCTGCAATTTGAGGATTAGTTTCCTTGATTAAGTTTTAAAAAAGGCACTGAAAAGTGGAATAACCCCCAGTTCTGTTTTTAGATTTTAAAAACTCGTTTTGCAAAAGTGCATTGGCAAACTTGTAATATTTTAAAACTCTGAAGGATATCCTTTAAAATTCTTATAAAGACTTTTTTATATGACAAGTATAAACTCGTCATTTATGAGAAGTTATTTCAACTTTTAAGTTAGAATAATGGCAAACCTGAAATATTTATAACCTCTATAAGAATGAAAATTGGGTTACCAAACATTCAAACCCAGCTTCTCTCAACTCATTCTTACAATAAGTTCATGGAACTCATTTACCATATTGAGAGTGAATGCCAAATGAAATTATCAAAAAAAAAAAAAGAGTGAATGCCAAATGAGGCCTTAGTGTTTGAAGTTAGTTCTTTCATTATTTAACATTAGTTCTGACAGAGATCTGCATTGATTCTAGATTTCCTACTTATTGTTCTAAAGGACCTCCTTCCTCGTCGACCGGAGTTGAGACTAATTCTGATGAGTGCAACTCTAAATGCTGAGCTTTTTTCATCCTATTTTGGTGGTGCTCCAATGATACACATTCCAGTAAGTTTGCTAATTCCAGTAGAACTATGTGTAAAAGTAACAGTTCCATGTTTGTAACATAAGATTTGTTATTATTAGTTGTTGTTGTTGTTTTTGTTTATTTATTTTTCTCCTCTTTCTCTTTTTGGGTTGGGGGGAGGGGCTGCCTGGGGGTGCGGGGGTCGGTGGGTGGTGGGGGATGTGTTTTGTATGTGTGTGTGGGGTGTTGTTGACTTTGTATTTGTATGTCAAACTCAGGTCCTCGTCAGTTCAAAAACAAGTTAAACAGTCCTCGGAGCAAATAGCCCTTGGTTCTCATTGGTTTTGTTTGTTCAAATTGGTTTATATGCATTGTGGGAACACGGCCCGTGAGGGTCGGTTCGGGTCAATGGAGTCACTACCATCCATGGTTCAATTTTGGGCGTGGATGGACACCAAGAAAATAATTAATTAATGAGAGTTTAAAATTTAGTTCAACCAGATTTCTGGGTTAGGGGGTTCAATTAAGTGGTTGGGAAGGTGTTAGGCACCCAACCACCCCTGGTTCAATGAACCAGTTACCTTATCTAGATTTCACCCTGAAAAGAAATTATTTATTTACAATTTCAAAATTTAAATATTTACAAATGCTAAAAAGTTCCTAAGTTTGTTAAATTTTACCAGATAATTATTTCTAAAAATCCTATTATTTACAAATTTAATTTCTAAGGAAAATTTTCTAAATTTACTAAAGGGAAAGTTTCTAATTTTTAAATGTTCCTAAATTTATATATTAATCCTTAAAAATTGAAACATTTCTAAGTTTTTTTTGTTTTTTTTATTTACAAAGAGTTATTTCTAAACAATTTACAAATCGCCAAAATTATTCCTACAGTATTTAGGTTTTTTTTTTCTTTATTTATTAGCAATTTCCTAGAGACCTAATGTTTACAAGTCTTGAAAAAAAATTTCTAATTTGACAAATTTTCTAAAAATCTATATATAAATTCCTAAAGGCAAAATATAAAATTCAGATTCTCTAAAAGACATGGTTCCAATTGGTTTTTTGTTTTTTATTTATTTTTTGTTGTTGTTTTTGTTTTTGTTTTTTTTGACAGATTTTTGAGAAGACACCTAAACTTGGATATATTGAAATAATATTACAGCAATGAACAATTTGGAACTGATGGAACTAGGCACATACGATTGAACCTATTTTATAATGACAGAATTAACATACAATTTAAGTCTGAAACCTAGTATAGACCCATCTCATTTTTTAACGGAACAGAAGAATTATGGAATAGCAATCCCTGAACCCAAATTTAAACCAAAACAGAGTAGAGGCCACTGTTCATGGCACGGCCTGTTTTATGTAATTGCTGGGTTGAAGCAACTTGCAGGATGTTTAATCTGTGGAAATCATGAAATCTTGCATATGTGCTTAGACTAAAACAGATCAGAGAAATATATCATCCCAAAAACATCATTCAGAAGATGACAATTGATTTCAAAGCCAATTTATTCATATTCGAAACCTCAGTACAAAAAGTCATCCAAATTTAACAGTAAACAAAGACTACTTCTCTTCCATTATCTCAGGCATGCAAAGAATAAAAGGGGACCTATTCTCTTACCTGGACAGTCGAGTGAGAGGATATTGTGACAGAAAGTCTGATGAGACTGAAGGAAGCTGACCAGATAGAAGCGGCAACAGTGATATTGCGCAAGAGAGGTTGGCGAGGGAGCTTCACTGCAGATTCTAGTTCCCGACTACAGCAGCGAAGGTTGAGAGCGATTGAAACAGAGTCTGCGACAGCAAGAGAGAAATTGACAGGAAGAGAGAGCGAGAGATGGGGTGAGGATCCAAGTTGGTTCGACCAAGAGAGAATGGGAAACTTTCTAATCTTTTGGAAGGTTCCTATTCTAGGAGAAGGATCGAGAATTCCAAGGATTTTCTGGTTTGATCGACTGTCGCAGCAGTTGATCATGAGTTTCTAAGATGGTTTTTTGATTCAAAAATCTTTCCATTTCCCTCTCAATCCTCTTCTAATCTTATGGGATCCATTTTGGAAAGATCCCCTCTTGTTTTGGTTGCTAAAATAGCAACCTACGAACTCAAAAAGGGATTTTTTTTTTGTTCGTTGGGAACCAGGGCCAGATTTTGTAAATTTGAAAAAATTAATTCTTTTTTGTTATTTTAAAAAGTTCAGGGGGGAAAAATTAATTTTGAAAATTTCACTTTTCCCATGTTTTTCAACTTTTATTTTAAAAAGGTCTTTTTTCTGTTTTTGTAATTAAAATCCCAAAATTGGGGTTCTGACATGAATTATAGTAATAATCTGGATATTTTGACTGATTTGGGGGGTCAAAGATGAAGAACAAAGGAGTTTATGTGTTAACTGTGTATCTTCTGATGAAAGGTGTATAGTCTCAACAGTGTTGATATATTATTATGTTAGGATATTGGTTATTGATTTTGATAGTTATCTCTAGTGCGTTTCATGATACCATCCATGGGATTGTTAATTAAATCTTATAGTAAATAAACTTGTTTAAAGTGAGTAAAAAAGAAGAATTTTTACAAGTTACTAAGAGACAAAATGTGATATTTTTAGTGCTTCTACGAATTTATTTAAACAATTTATATAATTTTTAAAATTCTATAATAATATTTTAATTGAATAGTATAATAAATAAAATTATTTAAAATGAGAAAAACAAAAATATAGTCCCTTGATTCATGTGTGAATCAAGAGATGAGGAATTGAACAAAAAAAGTTAGGAAAACTTGAACATTTTTTAATAGGAAAACCTCAACATTTCGGATACAAAAAACTCAATAAAATATAAATTTTTTTCAATATTTAAGTTTCTTTTTTCTTTTTATTGGTTAATTGCAAACTTTATTGAAAATAAAGATAAAAAGAGAGCACAAAGCACCCACAACGTGTGGGTGGAAGCTTTTCCTATCACAGAAGAAACAAAAATCAGAGAATAGAAACTAATCATGAGATGCAATTTTAGACCAGTTCCGAATTACATCATCACGTGAGAATGAACTAAATTCATCCCTTATACACAGTCATGACGAGACAAAATGAAAATATCATCAAAGATCCCCTGCCTCTTATGTTAGTCTATACTATGTTCTAGGAACATTTTTAAGTACAATTGAAAGTTCTAAAATGGAGAAATTTTATAGAAATTATCTTCTCTGGATTTTCCTGAAAATTTCCTATTCTTCAAATCTGAGATCTACACAACCAGAGCTCTAATCTGCATCATAGATTCTACGATATGGAGGAGCACCTCAAATTTTTCCTCAAAAAAATGTCTGCAGGTAGAGAAACAAATTCAGGATTACCAGAAATGGTGTCCTCAAGTTCTTCATTGAGTTGGCCGATAGGACTCGGCAGATACCGGGTTGTATTGTCTGATAAAATTGGCCAAGTTGCACAGGTCTTGGTCAAATTTGGGCAAGTTTGACCAATTAAGGGGGATTCCGGTGTTCCCCTTGTATTGAAGCTTGGTATTGGCTCAGACTCAGTCCATATCAAGCAAACTTGGCCAGTTACAACTTGGTATTGGCCAAGTTTTTAAACTATGGGTGGGTATGGTCAGTGGGGTTTGTAATGTTATTGAAATGTGATATGCTGGTAGTGTTTTGTTGTGTTTCAGCTGGTATATACTCTCTATGTGGGTCTTTGTCCTCTTTTGACCTATTTATATAATGTAATTACCCTTTGGCAACAAAAAATAAAACAGGGGATTTCTATCCACTAGGAAACTTCTTTAGTTTCTTGATGTAAACTTGCATAATCACTATCTAGAATAAATGTTGCTGTGATAATTTGGTTTATTTTTTAGCCATGAGCCAGATCTTAGTCAGGATAAATGTAATTAGGTTTTGTCAAAGTAGAGTTTCATTGTTTGTTTTTAAATGTAGGATAGCATAAATGTAGTTATGAAATCTTTACAAAATGGTTCTCCCAATTTAATAGCTTTTATGGTACTTGATGGAAGAAGTTTTATTTCTTATAATCTAAGCCAGCTCTGTTTAAAATTTCAACATTTTTATATATTGTCTTTTGCAGTTCATATATTAAAGCATTTTTGAGAATTAATATCATGATGATTACACAGATATGGTCATGATTTTTTCTTTTGTTTCTTCCCTTTTCTTTATTTAGGGTTTTACACACCCAGTTCGAACTCATTTTCTGGAGAATGTTCTGGATATGACTGGATATAGATTGACTCCGTACAATCAAATTGATGATTATGGTATAGAAAAGAAATGGAAAATGCAGAAACAAGCTCTTAGTAAGAGGAAGAGCCATATTGCTTCTGTTGTTGAGGTATGCAAATTTGTGCCACTTTCCCTTTTTGTTATGTATATTGCCTTTTTCCTGATTTTTTCACCTTTTTCTGTCATAATTAAATACATGGGCAGGACGCACTTGAATCTGCTGATTTTAAGGAGTATTGCTCACGAACTCGGGAATCTTTATCCTGCTGGAACCCTGACTCTTTAGGTTTTAACCTCATAGAAAATGTTCTCTGCCATATATGCAAGAAAGAAAGGCCTGGTGCTGTTTTGGTATTTATGACAGGCTGGGATGATATAAATTCTCTGAAAGAGCAGCTTCAGTCACATCCTCTTTTGGGTGATCCAAGCAGAGTTTTGTTGCTCGCATGCCATGGATCCATGGCCAGCTCTGAGCAGGTAGCGTTACTGGTTACTCATTATTTCTGTCCCTTTTTGCTTTTTCAATATTTATATTGATAAATATTCTGCATGTGTGAATTATCTCTTTACGAAAAGAAGCTGTTTTGCTGGAAGCTTTGACAAGAACATTCTGTAGTAACTTATTCTTATGAACAAAAGTGTCTTTTGTCATACGTTTCCTTTATATAGATGTATTCAGATTATGGAGACACATATTGTGAATGCATGCCAGTGTATTTTTCTGTTGGTTTGTGTTGTGTATCCTGGTTACGTGTGGTCTTCTGTTTCATGTATTGTGTATTTTTGTGGCATTGCTTGTGCAGCTCACTTTTTTTCTCGGTTTTTTTTTTCTTTTTATTATGTTGATTTCAGTACCTCTCTCTCTCTCTCTCTCTCTCTCTCTCTCTCTCTCTCTCACACACACACACACACACACACGCACACGTGCCCACCCACCCACCCACACACTTCCTCTCTCGCTCACAAAAACACACACTCATGGTTGTCAATGTTTTTTAGTTCAAGCTTTAGTTCATTCTGAAACCAGATGTTGCCTTCAAGCCTGCTGGTTTTCTGCTGAATCAAGTGACAGGCTTATAACTATTGTTTGGTTGCTTTCTTTAGTCAGTGGGATAGCAACACATTATAGCATTCATGAATCAAGCCTGCTGGTTTTCTTCTAATTTTGCATTAAAATTTGCATGGTAGTCATAAGGTTCCGAATATATTTCATGGATAAGGATTTCACCTTATAAATTCTAAATGCGCCCGTAGCTGCTTATATGTTTATGTTTCGTTATTGTGGCTAGTATGGCTACTATATGGATTTTCAATGTTGGAGAAGTAACATGCATTTTCTTGTTTATATCCTTGATAACTTCTTATTAGTCTGTTGCAGAGGTTAATATTTGACAAGCCTGAAGATGGGGTGAGGAAAATTGTGCTCGCAACTAACATGGCTGAGACAAGTATCACCATTAATGATGTGGTTTTTGTAGTTGATTGTGGAAAGGCCAAAGAGACATCTTATGATGCACTGAACAACACTCCTTGTTTGCTTCCTTCATGGATATCTAAGGCAGCTGCTCGACAAGTAAGATACTGATCTGATTGAAGAATAATACAGGACTTATTAGTAACTGATTCTTCCTTCTTTACATGAGGTTCTCCCAACTTTAAATGCACATTTTAAGCAGCAGAGCTTCATAATTTGCCATCATGTTATTAAATTCAAGTTTTACTCTTGCTGTGTTATATATGTTATTTTTGAGGTTCTGTTGTGTTGCCTTCGAGTTCATGGACGTGGATCCTTCTCTATCAATTTGGCTGTTGTCAAAAGCTTTTTGTGAATAATTTGCTGGAAATCCAATTCATTGATTTAAACTCATACAAAAATTTTAAGTTATTGGAGCAATGTCTGTTACATGTGTTTAGTGCATTGAAATAGATCACATCAACCAAAAAAAGGGGGGAAAAACGCAATAGTTAGAGATATTGGATGACAATTGAAATCGAACAACTCTAATTCATGCATTCAGATGTATGGATGGCCATCAATTGAAAACAATGATGATGATAGGTTTTACATTTATGAAAACTGGGTATTACTTTCTTGTACACAAAAAGCAACAAAATGTACTAGCCTTTGAAAAATAAGCTGCTCTACGGTGCATTTCAGTATCTAAATCTTTCCCATTTGCAAACAGGGATGTAAGTTTCGGTGCCACTGGGCATTTCGCCCAAGACATGAAACGAATTCTGGCCGCATGTAGCTGAAATTTCAAAGATACACCAGAAAAACAAAATCTAGATGAATCGTGGAAATTTTTTTGCCAAAAACACCTTTTCTGGTTTTTGCTGAAGACCTACATTATCTGGGAAAAACATATGATGCAGAATCATATTCATTATTTACACATTACGCAGAATACATAATAATTTCTAAAAAAGTCATAATCAATCATCATAATTGATTACTAGTTATATAATGGTAAAATATGAAATAGATTAGTCAAATAAAGTCAATCAACTGTGCAAATAAAATGGGAAATTGCAAACAATAACAGCAGGCTAAAAAACATACAATGGTGGAGATGATTTTGTTAAAACTGAAAGGAGTGTCAACTCGTCTCAAACCCTGCTCCCGCTTTGATAAAGTTGTAGAAATGCTTCATCCTATTCTAAATCGATATTCTTCATATAATCAAACACGATACTCATATTCCTCTTGACATATAACTCGCATTATGCCAATAGGAGGATAATCGTGGTAGCAAGAATTAACTATCAAAATATCAGGCTCTGGCTTTGGTTTCGGCTGCGGCGGTGGTGGAGGAGGATAACCAATAAATCTATATCAAGGGGGTACCAATCCAAGCAGTGCAACGTGGAACCAATGCAGATAAGGTTCACTGGGTTGAACTCATTAGATATTTGCATTTGTGATCTAGGACATCTGTATGAACTGTAACCACTGGTGTCAAATGAATATGCTGGGCTAGGCTATTGAAGATAGTAGTACAGACCGTAATCACCAGTATTAGATGAAGTTACTCATAGGATGTGGTTTGAAAAGTCCCTGGCCCTGCTACGGATAGTGTTCCGTTTAAGAAATACTGGATCCAACATCCATAGATCTGCCAGCATTGAGCTATAAAGCACTAGTCATCGTGAACACCGGTATGCTGCTTCTGCTTTCCCTACCCTTCCTTTGAAATGTCTATCCCACTACTATTACCACCACCACAATCGTTGGTCCTTGTCCCAGTTATGCATGGCATGCTCAAACTCTACCTCTCTAGTGAAAGGACTCAACCCCAGGAACTCGTGCTACTCCACCATGATTCAGTGATCTGCTGGTTAGAGAGTTTTATCGTATTTCTTGGAATCTGCATTTAGGAGAGGTTTGTTTTAGTCATTCAGTTCGGCTGTTAGCTTCCTTTCTTAACTGGGTATGGAAATCAAGGAAGGAAACCTTCCCTCATGATTCAGTGATTTGTTTGTCATGATACTTTAAATCCTTCATCTATAAAGAGAATTACTTAGTGTATCCTCAGTGGTTTAATCTCCTGTACCATCAGAATTAACTTTTTTTATTTGTGGATATTATACATCGGAAGTATCCTTACTATTGATAATTCGGTGACCAGAATTGAATGTTATATCCTTTTCCAATTTTGACTTTGATTGGTGAACTTTGTAGTGTTTAGTTTTTTCCTTGTCCCTCATCGACGTTTTTTTGTGTACAGAAGGATTAAACTTACATTCTGTTCTCCATTTCACAAAAAAAGTTCTCTATCGTGACATATCAAATAAAATTTTGGGGAGTGGCACATTGTCCAATTCTTTTATTTATTTATTTATTTTTTCCAAATTGGTAAATAGAATTTTTTTTTAGTTCAAACGAGTAAAGAGGACGAAGCCTTCTATACTAAACAAGTATGTATTAGGCCGGTGAAGCAATAGCATGAACCAAGGTTTTCAATGTCGTTTTGAACCAAAATGAGGGAAAAATTGCCAGACATCAAAGATCGAAAAGAGCTAAAAAATAGTAAATTAATGATATTTCGCTAAATGTTGTTGACATTTCGCTGACATCATGGAAAATTTAATAACTTCTACTTAATGTCACCGACATTTTGCTAAATGTCGCCGATATCAGGGAATATTCGACATTTCCTTTTCCAAGGTGGTTTCATGTCGTCACCTTGGAAAATAGCTAAATTTCAGGACATTTTGTTGAAATGTCACGAAATTGCAAACCTTTGCATGAACAACACATAACATGATATTTACATGGACCATGACTGCTCCCTACCGACACACACCAACCATGCCCTCCTTGGGATGACAAATTATATTAATTTGTGCGAGTTGGAAATCGGCGGAATTATTGGCAGTGCTTGGGTATTATAGGTTTTTTTGGTTCATCTGTTATCTTCATGTCTACAGTTATTTTCTTGATTTTGTTCTTACCCTCTTCAGTCCTCCACATGTGGCTATCCATTTATTTTTCTTGTTATAAAATGTAATGCTTTTATTGTGAGAAGAAGCTCATTATGCTGCAAGAAATAACAAATCAAAGTGCAAACATAAAAAAGCATCTGCCTTAGTCTTAAGAATGAGGCTGAGAAAGAGTAAGCAGGTCCAAGTTTTTTGAGTTGTCGGTTTAGTTCTCATTGTGAAACTACATTTGGTTTTATGAGAGTAACTGTACTGATATTCCTTTCCAGTGTCTATCATATGCCCATTAATAGGTGGGTTTGCTAGTACGAAAGAATGTTATGTATCTCTGGTTTAACTTCTTGGTGCTGTTGATATTTGACTCCAAGTGCAAGAAACCTTTCTATTGGAGGATCAAGCAAAATTTAATATGGATATAATGCATTATTTGTTTTTTGCCGTGAAAAATTTTTGGAATTTGTTGAATAATTTTGTTTCTAGGAAATTTTTTTGTTTTTCATTTTTCAAATATTTAGTATTTGTCACACCAATTAGTATATCAACTTTACTGGCCTTTACGTAGAGAAGAGGTAGAGCTGGTCGTGTTCAACCTGGCGAGTGTTACCATCTCTATCCCAGATGTGTATACAATGCATTTGCAGACTATCAGTTGCCAGAACTTTTGAGGACACCTCTGCAATCTCTTTGTTTGCAAATTAAAAGCTTACGGCTTGGAAGTATTTCAGAGTTCCTATCTAGCGCTTTGCAGTCACCAGAACCACTATCGGTATGCTTCAGTTTGAATCTGGTTCTCATTCTATGTGAAGAAAAGCATCATATTTTCAAAAGGCAACATGTCATAGGATTTTGTATTTTTCAAAAAATTTACCAGCTATTTAATTATTTTTTGTTATATTGCACATTCATGGTTGCCACTGCTGATTTATATGAAATATTTGCATTATTCATGATATTGTCTGCTTTGAATGACTGGTTTTTAGGTCCAAAATGCTGTGGATTATTTGAAGATTATTGGGGCTTTAGATGAGAATGAGAATCTCACGATTTTAGGTATTAAAGTCTTATCTTTCCTTTTCCCTTTTGATGTTCACTACTTAACG
This sequence comes from Buxus sempervirens, assembly GCA_947561395.2. NCBI lineage: Eukaryota > Viridiplantae > Streptophyta > Magnoliopsida > Buxales > Buxaceae > Buxus > Buxus sempervirens. The sequence continues at coordinate 35,137,992 of OX387188.1, read as the reverse complement.
ATTTTAAAGTTTGCTGTGTATTTTATTCAGTGCTATTGAACTTAATGCCCCTAATTCTAATTCACTTGACAGGACGTCATTTATCAATGCTTCCAGTGGAGCCCAAACTTGGAAAGATGCTTATTTTAGGAGCTATCTTCAAGTGTTTGGATCCAGTGTTGACTGTTGTTGCTGGTCTTAGTGTTCGAGATCCATTCCTGACACCATTTGAAAAAAAGGATGTAAGTAAGCTTGGTGGATGATACTTAGAAATGGTGTTCTTATGTTTGGATTGTATTACTAGAGATTTGATATGTTATTAATTAATGCTTTTATAAAATTAAATTGTATTAGCTAAAAGAGAGTGATTGATGTTGTTGGTTTTTATGGTTTGTTGGCTTTGCTTCTATTGACCTCCCTATTATGTTTGGATATGAACTTCAAACTTATGCACGCTTTGACCGTGAATCCATCCATGCCTCTTTATAAAAGCATTGGAATAGGGGGTTATCATGGGGTAACTTATGTTCAATAATGGAGCTTTTTTTCTTACCTGCATCAATTCAGGAACTTGAATATTATCTCTGATATCTGAGCTGACTTTGAACCAATTGAATTTTTCAATTTGTTATTGTTCTTTTCTGGGAATGATAAATCCACTGAGATTTAGCTAATACTGTAAAAATTCCTTTGTAACTGGAGTTCCTGTCATTTAAATAACTAATTCAACTTTTGGACAATTCTTGACTGCAGTGTAGTTGTTTTACTTACATGCTGCAAACATTGGGAATCAGACATTCAAGTGTGTCCCCCGCCCCTACATTTTTAGGGAGTAGTAAGGAATGCTTTAATATCAGCGGACAAGCATCATATAAATTTTAGCATATCCAAAATACGTCACTTGAGTGCAGAAGTGCAAAGATAACAAACAGGTCCAATTACTTTAAAGGGGCATCATATAAATTTTAGCATTTCTAAAATAAGTCACATAAATGCATTATTGCAAAAATAACAAACAGTTCCAGATACTTGAAAGGATATATAATTTAGCTTTTGGAACTTTCTCAGCATGGAGGATTAATGACACAGAAACTGAAGCATGTGAATTAAAGAGATGAGAGAATTATGACCTTCTCGAATATGCTTTTATTACTTATCTTCCATATAAGTGGGTATGTAGTCAAATTTATATGCTGCTTTAGTAATTGGATCTGACCACCTTGAAATCAATATGGATTGGTGATGTGGTATGCATTGGCTAAAACAAAGTAAGACCTATATTTTGAAGAAAAACATAAGATATAAAAATAAATGCTTGTGCACAGTTTTTTTTTTTATGCATAATGAAGATGAGTGTATATATATATATATATATTATATGGGAGAAAAGTATAAAGTATGGAGTTTACAATTGGACTACACAAAAACACCAGACCTCACAACCCCAAGTATACCCCCAAAAAAAATCCACTGTACATGACAAAAACAGAGACCAAAGTCTCGAGACTCAAAAAACAGAGACCGAACAAGCCATTCAGTATCTGATCATATCCACATCTCACTCAATCCCCATGTCTGGGCATATCCCCCTCATCCCTCTCGACAAAACATCCACCTCTGTAAGATCCGAAAAGCACCACCTCCTCCAATCCTTCACAATCTGAGTAGGCCGTAATCCCTGGAACTCCATCAGCGCCGAAGCCCACGATGCCACCGCAACCAATGTGGAATCAAACACCTGATCCACCGATCGCCTGATATCCCTGAAAATCCTCCTATTTCGTTCCAACCATATGGACCATACCCCTGTGTGGAATACCATATTATACAATATATTGCCCCTCCTACTAAGACCCCTCACCCGCCATTGATCAAAACATGCGATAAATGAATCTGCGAACACCCAAGACACTCCAATCAACTCAAGCAACCTCCTCCACAAGCTGCTGGCAAACTGACAATGGACAAACAGATGATCGATACTCTCTCCAGAATCCATACAGCATGAAGCAAATCTGCGGAGACAAAGCTCAGCGGGACTTCCTAGTTGAATCTCCAAGATTGTTTAGGATGCCTAGTCGAATCTCCAAGATTGTTGAAAAAGCTCAGCGGGACTTCCTGTGGGAGGGGAGGGAGAGGAAGAAAGATCATCTGATTAGGTGGGAAGTGGTATGTCGTGAGAAGGATAAAGGTGGCTTGGACATTGGGAATATTTGTGCACGGAATTCAGCTCTCTTGGCTAAATGGCTTTGGCGTTTTAGCAAGGAGAATGACAGTTTGTGGCGTAAGATCATTAGTAGTAGGTATGGCACCTTTGAGAATAGGTGGGATATTGATACCAGATCTAGGGTCCTTGGGGGTTGTCCGTAGAAGGCGATTTCCTCCCTTGCTCCTCTTTTTTATCAGCATGTTCGTTTCTGGGCTGGTTCAGGTACATCAATTCGCTTATGGTTAGATCACTGGTGGGGCGAGTCGTCCTTATCGCCTCGTTTTCCTAGGATTTTCAGGGTGGTCTCTAATCCTAATGCCATGGTGTGTGAGGTCTTGGTTCAGTCCCCTGAAGGTCTCAATTGTGTTTTGCCTTTCAGGCGGGACTTAAGACCCTTTGAGATTGATCTTTTATCCAATCTCCTTGGTTAGTTTGATAATTTCTCCCTTCAACCCTCTCTTCCTGATAGTCGTATCTGGGTGCCTGACTCTTCTGGGTCGTTCAGGTGCAAATCCTTCTTGTCCCTTCTTCGCCCCCCTGTCCTTGCTCCACCCGCTCTTTTCTTGGCCAAACCCTTGTGAAAACCGGCTATTCCGTTGAGGATCAAAGGTTTCGTGTGGATTGCTTTGTGGAACAAAATTAATACAGCCGATACCATCCAGAGGAGGCGACCCTTTATGGCATTATCTCCTCACATTTACATCCTTTGCCGCTCTTGCGGGGAAACGGCTAATCATTTGCTCATTCATTGCTCATTCACGTGTCAGATTTGGCAGCATTTTCTTGGGTTGGTTAGTATTGACTGGGTTTTTCCTAGGACGATGCCAGAGCTGTTTGTTTTAGTGGAGGTTTTCGGGCTTGGGGCCTCATGGTCGGTGTTTATACCGCTACCTTTTCTTTGCCATCTGTTGGGGAGTTTGGATGGAAAGAAACAAGAGAGTGTTCAAGGATAGGCAGTGTTCCCTTACGGATGTAGTGGAGTCTATTACTTTCTTTGTATCCTCTTGGGCGGCATTACTTCCTTCTTTTAGGGGTTACTCGATTGAGGACATTAGGCGGTGTTGGTCTTCTCTTTGTGACTAGTGTTTGTATTTTTGCGCTGGGGGATTCTTCCCTATTCCATTCTCGGTAGAATTCCTTATTCTACCATGGTGTAGGGGTTTTCCTCCATCATTGTATTTTTTATGTTTTCTTCTCTTCTAATATATGATCTCATTACCAATCAAAAAAAATCTGCGGAGACAAAGCAATCCCTTTCCATCTTCTTTAGATTAAATCAACTGTGTTAATCCTATGTAAGAGGGCAGTCCACAGAAAAGCTTTAACCTTTAGAGGGACCTTAGGCTTCCAGAGCTTATGGATCGGGAATGGGACCGAAAAAAGCGATGAAGGTTGCGAGACAAAATTGAAGAAAGATCTACAGGAGAACAGTCTATTGGATGAGAGAGACCATGACACCTTAGGCTTCCACAGTTCAAATAAATAAAATAGAATATTATAAACATAGAATGAATAAAAAAACGTATACCTGAGCTGTAATTTCATTTTTGAACTTGCCTTGTGTGCTTTTATGGTCCACAACATGCAATAAATATATAAAATGGAAGTAACTAGTATTTTTCTTCAATCATTTGAGTGAAAATACAGAAATTGTCTCCTTATGAAGTTTTACATCTTCTAAAAGTCAGTAGAATAATCTCTGATTACATCATTTTATCTGTCAATATATTCACTATATGCTGAACGATGGCACTTTTGACATATGTCAAAGCAATGTAGAAGACTTTATTCGGGGTGTTTTTTCCGCATCCATATGGCAAGTGTGGTTGACTTGGCATAGGAGAATTTTTGAGGATTTGAACAGGGGCAAAGTGGCAACCCTAGATGCAGTGATGTCCCTTGCAGATTTTTGGACTTCGATATGTCCAGAATTCTGTGGTTTAGAGGTGGGGGGTTTTGTGAGAAATTGGGAAGTTATGTTACAGTAGAGCCAGTGGTCATTGTATTGTCATTTTCATTTCGTTTGTTTGTGGGAGGTTATCCAAAAGGGAGAGGGAGAGTGAGAGCAAGAGCAGTATATTCCAAAATGGTCGAGAGTGGGAGCAGCTACAAACTGAGTGCATGCATATATCATATTTATATATGTTATATTATATTAATTATAATAAGGATATTTTCTTAGATGAGAATGTCAACATTTTTTGCCCATACCTACCTTTATATTTTCCTTTTCCTTGCTTGTAATTTTCTTGATATTTTTTGGATGAAGATTAAATTTGTGTTGGGTTTATTACTAAATATTCCCACAGAACTAGTATGTATCAACCAGGGATTTCTGCAACGACTGAGATGTCATTTAAATTGTCAAAGTTGGAAATGATGCTTACCTTCACTAATATCTCTCATTGCATGAGTAATATGTACTGATAACCATCATTAATTGCCAGATATGTTCATGTTCCTGAAGGTTAGAAATCCATTCAGAAATTAGGTCCTTAGACCATGCTTTAAGTTGCAGGGCCATTGAGGCACTCTTATGCCGTTACACTTGTTCCAAGGGATTCTGTTTTCTTAAAGAGTGCATTCATTTGAAATTTCAATGATCCCTCGGAAGACTTAATTTAGACGTTGCTAAAAAATGAAGGGGAAATAAAAGTGTTCAGGATTCAAGAATATTAAATAAACTTTTGGTTTCTTGAGAATCACTCATACTGTGGCATCTTGTTTACTGATTAATGAGTTAGAAAGCCATAATATAGTATGTACATTTTTCTGGTTGTATTCGGCTGAAATGTAATTTTCCAGTCAATGCCGTGCTTTTAAAGGAAAAGAATTGAAAAATAAAGATTGTAATAATTCATGTCTCTTTAATGGAGAAATATAATACTCTACTATCTATTTTCATTCACAATGGATAAGTAACTGCAGAATGAATTAAAGCCTAAGACTTCTTAGCTCTTCCTCTTTTAGCTTGCGGACTCTGCAAAAGCCCAGTTCTCTGGTCGTGACTACAGTGATCATCTTGCTCTTGTGAGAGCCTATGATGGCTGGAAAGATGCTGAAAGAGGACAATCTGGTTATGAATATTGTTGGAAGAACTTTCTATCTGCACAGACACTAAAAGCTATTGATTCACTTCGGAAGCAGTTTTTTTCTTTGCTCAAGGACACTGGTCTGGTTGACGGGAGCACAGCCACCAGCAATGCGTGGAGCGATGACGAGCCCCTAATCCGAGCCATCATCTGTGCTGGTCTGTTTCCTGGAATTTGTTCAGTTGTGGTGAGTCATTAATTTTCTGTTTCAAGTTTCATTATTTTCTTACGTTTTCTATTTTTACATACATAAGTTAGTTTACTGTAAAGCAGTCTCATTGCTTGAATGAACCATATCGCTTGGTATTAGAAGGTACCTAGAAACTCTGATGAATTGAAGTGAAAATAAAAAATAGAAACTAATTAAAATGGATCTGATGGCTGCAATTGGCGTGGTTAATGGAAAAAAAAATCTTTATTATAAAAAATAATATCCTTGGAAGGCCATTATTTCCCTTCTAGTTCCATCATCTTTTAGAGTACAGTGCGGCTATTTATCTATATTAGCATAATATTGTCTGCTTCAAGTCTTTAAAAGCAATTATTTTATTGTATTTACAGAACAAGGAAAGGTCAATCTCATTAAAGACAATGGAGGATGGTCAGGTGCTTCTGTACTCGGTACTTTTCTAATGCCTTTGTTCTCTTTCATTTGTTACTTTGATGAAGCATAATTTTTCCAGTAATATATTTTTTATTTTCATCCAAATTTTTTATCTTCTGCTTTTAGTACTGATTTTTATTTCTCTTGATTCTGTTTCTAGAACTCGGTGAATGCTCGGGAACCTAAAATTCCATACCCATGGCTAGTGTTTAATGAGAAGGTGAAGGTGAACTCAGTGTTCCTTAGGGATTCAACAGGTATATCTGATTCAGTACTTCTCCTGTTTGGAGGAAGCATTTCCCGAGGAGGACTAGTAAGTCTCTTGCTCACTTCTCTAAGCATTATCATGCTTGCAGAAGACCTCCATAAAATTTTTTTATCCCCTCTCTCATACTGCAATTACATAGATCATTCTCTTGTTTTTGCAGGATGGACATCTGAAGCTGTTGGGAGGATACCTAGAGTTCTTCATGAAACCAGCCCTGGCTGAAACATACCTATGCTTAAAGAAAGAGCTTGAAGAACTAATTCAAAACAAAGTAAGAAAACCTTGCATAGAGAATAAATGGAATCTTTCACAATTTCAATTTTTTTTCTTAGGTTTGATAATTTAACATAGCAAATTTATATATGTGGAACTTCTTAAGCAGCTGTACTGATTATTGAGAAATTGAAAATTTTTTGTGATTATCCCACTTGCTAAATTTTTACAGATAATTGAGTTTAATTTTTCATTCCTAAGATTATTTCGATTCTTTGTGCGACAGCTTCTTAATCCCCAGATGGATTTGCACAGCTATGATGAGTTCCTATCAGCCATACGGTTGCTGGTCACAGAGGACCAATGTGATGGTAGATTTGTCTTTGGCCGTCAGGTCCTAAAACCATCAAAAAACACAGCAAGTGCAATGCTGTCAGGCAAAGTTTCAAAGAGGGGACCTGGGCCAGGAGGTGATAACTCCAAGAGCCAGCTTCAGACACTGTTGATCAGAGCAGGGCACGATGCACCGATTTACAGGACAAAGCAACTAAAGAACAACCAGTTCAGAGCTACTGTGGAGTTCAATGGGATGCAATTCATGGGACAACCTTGTAACAATAAGAAACTTGCAGAAAAAGATGCCGCTGCTGAGGCTATACACTGGTTGACAGGGGAGACCCAATCGCACCCTGAAGAGATTGACCCAATGTCAATGCTGCTAAAGAAAAAAAGCAAGAACAAGCATCATAGAAGAACTTAAAAATTCATACACAGGTGGATCCTAGCTGCTGTAAGGACTGGCGTTAGTATTACGATTTTTTAGTGTCATATGGTGACCAAATCCGGCCCTTTGTCACCGTTGCATTTGCGATGGGGTGATTGCAGTAATCGCGAGTAATTTTCTGGGGCAGGATGACCCAGAGTTCCCTGCAGGAGACCAAAGAAAATACAGTCATTGAATTTAGGGGAAGCTATGGAAGTCGACTAATTTCGAGCCTTGTGATCACATTGATCCGAACGGAAGGCATTAAGGTGACTATTATCACTTTTTGTATATTTTCATATTCATGTGAACAACTGCCAAAAGCAATATATACAGCAGGAAATGCTCTTACTTCCATATGTTGTGAGGTGTAATTAACAATATTTTTGTTGGGCATCATTGTAGCTAAATGTAAGGAAGTTTCTCCCTGCTTTGTCTGGCACGTGTGGTGGACATGCTCGGGGTTGAGACTTACCAATCGACAGATCCCACCTCTAGCAATGTATGGCTGAACCTCTCTTACTGGGTAATTGTAGCTAACTGATTGATTGGATTCTATATTTATCGTCATTTATATAACCTTTCCTGCACAGTCATATGGTTAAGAGAAGCGTGATTGATGGCTTACCGCATGAGCACATTTGCCACGTGTAATGGTCCCTTTCGTGTCCCACCTGTAAAAAATCAGACAGGAAGACTGTAAGCTATTATTTCAGTTTTTCTCGCCCTTTTTTGTACTCTTTTTATCTGGGGCCTTTTGATACCATGTTTCATTTCCAATACGTTAGCCACTTGGCAAAACGGAGCTTTGACTTTGTATTTAGCCACTTGGAAAAAAGGGTAACTGTGATTTTGTATTTGCTGTCATTCATCCATTCTAGCAAACAAACCATAAATGGTAGGCATTCGCAATTTGCTTTTGTGGGCATGTTGGGCGATCTAAAAGGGACTCTATTCATTTGGTGGTCCCCCACCCGTGTTTTGGCGTAGGACCAAACGCAATATCTTTGATGTAGATGATACAGCCCAAACCGCAAGCCTAAAACTGGCCCTTACAGACGGCGCAGAGAGTCGTTAGGCAGAGTGAAATGGAAAACAAAATGGGCAAAATCTAAGGCATAGGCTCAAGATCTTATATTGGTCTATTCTTTAAAAATATCAAAGACCCGAGTATCTAATGTTTCCCATACATCGTAAAGAATATTAGAAAATGTAAGCAACAAGTTCGATGGTTCCTAGGTCTTTGGTTCTAATCTTTTCCATGTTACATTTTCACACACAAAACCCATACAATAATGGGGTCCTGACCATTCTGTATGCTTGCCATAATATAATATTTTAGCGTTCTAGATACTCGACCAACATTGGCTGAAACTGCTGGTGGTCAGATTTGATTCTCTCTGTGTGTTTACAAGCTTGGTTGGTGAAGGGTTCCCTCTTGTCGCCCATATACGTCACCAGTAAGCCTCTGCTCTGTTTTTTGGCCGGCGAGGCCAAGCTTGTTGCTTGTCGCCATTACAAGCAACAACCTCACAAAGAGTAACTAATATTTACTTCAAAGATACTCAAATATAATATTACTGGCATTTGCAGGTTAAAAAATGACTTTCATATTTCGATACACTACACACACAAAGTTGTTTCGTCCTCATCATAGATGGCAAAGTTGTTTCGCAGTTGGAGCCTCTTATTATTTATTAATTAGAAAATGGGGTTCAACCGGTCAAAGCGGTCAAACGGATCAGCAGAATCAGCGCTCTTGTCAGTTGACTTGCAGTCTTGCCTTTTGGGTTCTAATTAACTGACTGGTTAGGTTATAATTGATAACCAACTAACCCAATCGGACTTTTGGGCTGTTGGGTTTCTAGGCTCATGGTTCAGTTTTCTTTTTTATAATTTTTAACGGGATTAATTTTGGTTTGGTTTAAATTTTGACTATATCAAACCAGAAACCCAACTTAAGGATATGCCTGAGTAAGTTGAATTTAGAGAATTATTCAAACCATGTCAAACAAATTAAATCTGAGTCCCTGGTCCTCTCCAGGCTTTCTGGCCTCTTCTGCAGCAGCACCAGACACGAAAGGTTGGACTTTTTTATTTTTTATTTTTAATTCTCTCTGCTCGCGCCGTTCCGAGACCGCGTCTACCGTTCGAGGCACGTGACTGATTCCTTCCCCAAGCCTTGTCCATGCACGAGTCAAAATGTCAAATATACCCTCCCTGCTTTCCAAATTAACATAATTACCACTAATTTATTAGATTCCATCAACCCTGTCTCTTGGACGCTTGCCCTGCTCCGATCGGGTGCTCCTCATCCTACCATTCGAGTTGTAGGCTCGCAGTTCCGAACCTGATTTCTCGAGATGTGTGCCGTTCATGACAGAGAAGCAAGTGATGCCGTGGCATTATCTTGTACGTCAATTAATTGGAGGGTTCGATATCTGCCGCGTAGCAACGCGGTCTTGGGGCCCCCCGGGGCATGCTTTTGTAGATATTTATTATCGCGTTGTTTCTTCCTTATTTCCTCCAAAAGAGTGGGAAGAGGACAAACCCATTTAAGACGGTGAGGGCAGACAATTTGATTTCCGAGAAGTACCTATCGGCTATCGGTCGGGCCATCGGATGCTTTTTGGAAATTTAGGGAAGAATAAGGGTATATGTTGGGAATATTCGTATTAATTATCACAAGGGATGCGACGTACTTTGTTGCGTGGGGCTCTCGGAATCAATGAAGTGCTAGAAAATCAATGAAGTGCTAGAAAGGAGAAAAGTACAGACTGTTCACGCTCGTGCGGTGGTGCAACTCATCTTATAATTGACTGATGAATTGAAAATTTTTTGACTGATTACCAACAAGAAGAAAGACGTACACTGTTCACTGTATGTCAGCTTAATTAATCGGAAAAGGCTGCGAGCGTGTGGGGTTCAAGTTAATTCGTTTCTCCTCTTCTCATTTCTCACCCAAAGCCTCTCCTTTTGTCTCCTTACGTTCATTTCTAAAATAGCACCGGGGGTCTTGGCAATTATAAATAAGCTGATGTACTTGCAGTGGGTGGAAAATAAGCTGATGTACTTGCAGTGGGTAGAATGAGATGCTGTCATATGGAACATTCCATGATTGGTGTATTTTTAGGTGAGCTCCGTATGAAACATTTATGTTGGAAACAATGGTTTACGTTTTAGTACGGTACTGGGGTATTTTTGGGATTTCAAAAATATTGGAGTTAGGATTGGTACATAGATCATGTTGTAACCCTAATTGAAAGTTTAATGAATTTTTTGCTGTACACAGTTGGCATAGTATAGATTACTTGAAGGGAACTCTCATCCAAATCAAGAATTACCATATCAAAATATCAAAGCAAAATAGTGCATCCTTCTATTTTAATTAGTATATACATACATATATACATATAAATTGAATATGTAGATCATTGAGAATGAAAAGTTTTAAATATAAGATCAAAGAACTTAGCACAAAAATTTTACATGACTCGACAATGTGCATACGTCAATGAGAGAGAGATTTTCCACTATATAAAAAATATCAGATTACGACCTATATCTCTAATCCCCAATTACACTAGGAAAATGCCCAATATGAATTTTGAACCTAGATAAAAGTATGAGCGTTACTCTAACAACACACACAACATGCGCCCACACATATATGCATACAAATATATACACACACACACACACATACATATACATATATATATATATATATATATGTCTTGTGTTTGCAAATTGCCAATGTAATATTGATTTACAGATGTAAATTGGGGCTATTTTGGTAATATGTTATTAAGTAATTTTTTAAGTACATTTTATTTTCCTATAAAACTCTAGAAATAGAATAGTTTACAATTTTGGGTTGAATTATATCCTGCCATTGAAGCTAGATACTTCCATGTAGAGCATCCTATAGTTAACATTTTACTAAGTTTCCGATATAAAACATTTATCAAAAATAAAAAATAATAATTGTGGGATGATCCATGTGGAAGCGTTCCACTTCAACAGTAGAAAACAATTCACCTTTAAACTGTAGATGATTTCATTCCAAAGCTCTCAATCGAGTCGTAGCTAAATGCACTAATAAAAGAAAGCTTTAAAAGTGAAATTCACTCAAATTGCTAGGTTGTCCTGAAGCGCGACCAACGGTCAACAAGTACTCCGGACGAAATATAGTGCAAACTTGGGGTTACTTCGGGTACACCAAGAGGACGTGCTTTTTGTAAACGTATCTTAACATCTTCAAATCTCCTCTTGACAATCGTACTCTTCCTCTCTCTTCGCCCTTTTTGTTCTCTCTCTCTACTTTTGAACCGCTTTATAATCTCTCTCACCTTTTCGCCGCTGTCGCTGATGCTGCAGAGTTTCTCCTTCTCTCTTACCTTTTCCTCTTATCTGGCACCAACGAAACCCAGAGAGACGGAGAGAGAATGAAATAGAGAGAGACAGAGATCCGTCCATCCATTATTTATCTCAGTCTCTGTTCAACTCCACCATCCTGGACGGTGCCGATCTTCGTGTCTTCGCATCGTACGGCCAAGGCTGCCGCCTCTGTCAGAATCTTCACGTAGGTAAAGAGCACAAAACGCATACGTTTCAACTCGCTTTTTTCTTCTTTCTTCTCCTTATCATTTCCACTTTATAAAAGCATTTTCTCTTTCTCTCTCTCTCATTCGGTTCGACCTTCTTCTTCGTTTGCACTCTGCAGTTTCTGGATTTTCTGACAATCAGTACGTGATCGATGTCTTTTCTTTGGAGATGAGCCTCTGTTGTTGATTTCGTTTCATGCATGATAAGAATCGCTCAATTAAGTTAATATTTTTTTTTCCTATTCAAAGGAAGGTTATTCAAACCGTTAATTTTCAATTTTGTTTTTTTGTTGTTCATGTTCACTGATTCAGAATTAGGTCCAGTTTGTTGGTGGAAGATTGTGAAATATTTTGGCAGTTTCGTTAATTTCACCGTATGGTTCTTTTAAGTTGGTGATTTTACAGAGGATTTATGTGGTTTATGATTCTGTGGGTTCCGGAATGAACTAGTTATTCTTAAAGGAGTTTAATCAATTGTATTGATACTGGATGATGATTCGATAGTTATTCTTCCGTTTGCTGATTCAATTCAGCGTAAAATAATCAGATCAATAGTAAGATTGTTTGGCTTGATTTCGTATGTAATTTACATGTCGATGTAATCTCATAGTATTCGAGTCAAACTTATACGTAGTGGATTATACTAATTTCTTTCTTATTGATAATGTTTATATGGAGATTATGAATTATTTATGTTCCTGAAATTTGTTCTGGTTAATAAAATATGCAACTCTAATATACAGAAGCTTAGTCGATTATTTCATCTCATAGAATTAGGATATGAACTTGTATTGAATACAATCAAGCGTTGGACACAATCTCATTGAAACTGGTTATAATTAAATACTTCATGTTAATTAGAATGGTATGTCTCAAACGTGTGATAACATCTCCTAGAATGCCAAAATTTTAATTACATATGCTGTGAGCTGATGAAAGCTTGAAAATCAGGGAGTGTTGATGGGTTGGCTTGTTAAGAACTTTTAGGTGAATATATTAAGAAGCTGAGATTTTATTGTTTGTTACGAACTATGAAGTTTTCTCGGATTCATGTGTCTTTACTCTTAAAGCAATTTAATTCTGTTCTCTTGGGATCAGAAAATGTCAGTCTGTTCATAAAATTGAATTTCTTTCTAGTGAAGTGAGGGCTTTTGTACACTTTCATTCTAGTGACCAAAAATCTTGTCAATGCTTTAGATTATGACTTCTAATGGAGGCAAGTAAGCTTGATTGTAGACAGCGGCAATGCCTGATTATAGATTGCTCGGAAATTTGGATATATTGATTAATTGAAAGCTCATTTTATAAACCATTTGGACTCTTGGGGTGCCAAACACAGGAGAATCAGAATTGGAAACTAAGTATTCACACATGCACATACATTCATACTGTATCTGTATTGTTCTTCTGATGTACAAAACAATGTAAACAAATAAAGTTCAAGTCTGAGCTAAACGAATGATATTTGTGCTTGAAATATTGTAGTACCACAACAGAAATGCATTTTAGATAATTAATGCCATGTAACTGTTCAAACTTTCATTTGAAGACTAAAAAGTCTAGATCTTGATATTTCATAGCAAAAGGAGTTCTACACATCAATTTTTGCTTATGGCTATGGTTATTTTATTTTGCATTTGTTTAGGATTCATTTGACCTGATATTTTATGCGCTGGAATTTTAATGCAAGTGTTGTGTTTAATTGTTTCTACAATATTCATTTTAAGGGCCAAGATGTAACTTCAAGTGGCAGTGTTAGAAAAAAATGGACCACTACAACTTGAGGTCTCACTGAAAATGAAAAGACTCATGTATTTTTCAACTTGCAATTTTCAAATATTTACATACAGATTCACAGACAAGTATGTGCATATATGCGTACACATACTTACATGCATACATATACTTATGTGTCTGTTTATGCATGCAAATGCATACATGAAACAATGCATTTATACAGATATTCAGATGTAGGCATTTAATGTGTATGTATGTATCTGATGTTCAGTGGCAGAACCAAAACTGTAAATAAGAACATATATGCTTTCAAATTGTGCATATGTAATTCAGTAATCTAAGAGTTGAATTTTTTGTTTTTTGTTTTTTTGTTTTTGTAGAAGCTAGAAATTTATTCATGTTGAAAATCTATTTTGCAAACTTGGGGCATAAGTTTGGGCAGTCATCAATTTTATTGTTTGGTGCCTTCCTTGGAGATGTGAAAATTTTGGCTTGGATTTTTTGCCACTTTTCTTTTAATCTTAATGTTAGACAAACTATCCATATTTCTATTTGTTTGAAGTGCTGAGTGGAGCATTTATTTAGTGAATTCCCCTTGCATGCTCTCTTGAAGTGGAAGTGCACTCTTTATCCCTTTTATTTTGTTTATAGATGCATTTTGTGTTCTTTTGTGACTGCATATCCTTTTGTTACTGATTTTGGGAGTTGCCTAAGTACTCTATTTCATCACATCTTGATGACTGATATTGTGAATATCTGTCCATCTGTGGTTGTATGATGGAAGATCTTATTTTATGGAAGCTACTTGTTTTGTTATATCAAGCAGATGTTTGTATCTGACTTTTTAATACTATCGGCTGTATTTTTCAGGTTACAAGTTGAGTATCTGAGTGTTAGGTCTAATGGTCATAGGAAAATGAGGAGAAGAGACTCTGTCGTTCAGGCAAATAGCAGTGTGAATACATCACATGTTGAGGACGAATATGATCCATGGACTGCATGGGCATACAGGCCTCGTACTGTTACATTATTATTGGTTGGTGCATGTTTTCTCATGTGAGTGTTCGTGCTTTGAAATTCAATTTTTAATGATTATAGTGGATAAATGCTTTGCCAAGTTACATATTCATTTAATACAGTTTTCATATTGTGTCCTAGAAATTACTGTATTATTTTCTTTTATTTTAAAAAATTTTGCTTGTACATCCTTTTGGACACCCCTGCACCCCATTTTTCATGGACATATTGTTGTCATTAATTACTCTTGTTGAGCTTAAGGCTTGCTGGTTTTCTGTTCATTCTTGAATTCTGTCTTCCTCTCATTGCTAGTTTCTACGCAATGCTTACTCTGTTTGTTGGCATTAATTATCTTGATGTGTATCCCTTTGTCCTGCTTTTACTCCATAATGCTACTAAATACGTTGCCTGTATCAAATGCACAACATACTTGAATATATTCAAGTGGCATGTCTGCATACGGTGACTTCAGTGCTGCATCCAGCAATAATTACAAATGTTTTAGAAGTTCTTGCTGCATTTAGATAAAGTAGCTATGAGCTTTTTGATAGCAATTGTATCCCTATGTTGGAGAAGATAAAACAAACAAGGACAATGATGAAAAAAAGGGACACAATGACACATAACCTTTATGACATTACATCTGAACACAGGACCTCCACCTTTCCCTGAATTGGAGCATATATGTTACCAATGCCCAGCTTGGAGCACATCATTACAAACAGACATTTTCCTAGAGATTCTAGTAAATTCATTACCTAATTGATTTCCTGAATTAAAAAATGGCATTGATATCCTCTTGTGAAACAACACGTTAACTGCTTAGGAGTCTTTAGTCACACTCATAAGCAATATGAACCATAGGTCTATATTTGGTTTGGGCATTGGATCTAGCACAAGAACTTTGCTTTTACTCTTAGTGTAACTAAATTACCCCAAACAAATTTGATCAAAAAAAGAAAAAAAAAAAAAGAAAACGAAATACCCCAAACAAAAGTTCAATATTATCTATCAAAAGTTGATTTTGGTCAGTGTGCATCAGAATAAACAATAATATCAAATTGCAATCTAAACATACCACAAATTTTCGTAGTTTGGGGAACATCATAAAATTATACTGCAAGTAGACAGTTTAATTGGAAAAATTTTCAATAAAAGTTTGCAAGATTTTGGCAGAAAATTATAAGCAAGTGAATACTGCTGCATTATTTTCAGCAGTGGGAAAATGAGGCAAATGATAATAAAATTATATCATGAAATTCAGTAAAATCAATTTGGTATATGCCAATATATTGGTTGTTAAAAGACAGCATTAAACTTGAAATTTGACGTCGTCTTGCTTCAACAGTCTGGCCTTCAGTTGCATTTGCACAGAAAGAACATTGTAAAAATAATTTTGTTTTCTACAATATCCAATCAATAATAGAACTATGGCTAATAATGTCATTTTTCAATATGTCCCCTTTTGGCAGGCAAGTTTGCCATATAGGACATTGAGTCCATGCATGTTTTTCTCTTGTCAAATAGTGAGAATAATAACCACTATAATATCACTAGCAGGGATAATATATCTTCCTGCCAAAGGTCAAGGTTTAGCATCCTCTTCATAGAGGGGATAGTAATAATACTCATGGGCGAAGGTCCCATTTTTATGCATCTTGCATCTCTAATATGCACTAGGCTAGCATTATAGTGTCGTGACTCGGTGTTACTTTTTTTTTTCTTTTATACATTTATACAGCCTTACATTTACACCTTTTGTTCTTGTCAATCTGCTTTATCCTACAGAGGCTAACTTGCGGCAGTGCGAGTGGTGCACTGGCTGGGGGAAATGGACCTGTTTGTGATAATATGCCATTATTTGCTTTTTAAAGAGTGCTAACTTCTTTCATTCTCTTAGAATCAAACATGCTTATTTTCTACAACTTTCTTTGTTTATCTCATAATTGCTTCTATAGCACTTCCTTTGAAAGCATGTGATTTGTTGTACTATAAAGAAAATCTTCCTCCAGATGTGGGAAAGTGGTATTAGATAACTTTAGTGGCAGTTTTGACTTAATGTTGATGTGTTTATGATATTAGTTATATAATCGTGACTTTTGTTAAGTTAACAAATACTTATTTTTCTGGATATGGATAAAAGATGGGCAAGTGGAGCTCTTGATCCAGAGAACAGTTCAGCAGGTGACCTTGTTACGTCTGTCAAAAGGTATGTTCTTTTCTCACTGTTTCACGTGTAAGTCCTTGTATTATATATAATATGCAATAATTCCTCTAGTTATGCTCTTGCAGGGGGGTATGGGCAATGATTGCAGTATTTCTTGCTTATTGTTTACTTCAAGCACCTTCAACGTAAGTTATAAATAAGTTTTATTTGGAATTACTAGAACAAAAAGTTGTCCCTTTAGACTTATTCCTACAATAGTATAGCATATTCTGAGCTTCATGTAGTTACTCAGAGCCTTAAAAATATTTGGGTGCAAGGTCATTTCTCTTTAATTTTTATTCTAGTTTTGCATTCTTTTTGGCATGGTAATCTTACGACATTGTGGAGTAAAAATGATGTCATGCTTCCATCAGAATGGGAGTTGAAGAGGGTTGAAGCAGCTGATTGCAATTGCATAACTGTTTATTTCATATCCAAACATTTGAGTTGTGCTCTTATTCATCAGTTTCTTCTATAGTAATATCTTCTACACACATAGGGAAGGCTCATGACCCTTTTCTGAGGAGTAAGAAGTTTTCTATTTTACTTTTTCCTTCTAGGTGCGCCACTAAATCCTTTGAACAGTGGTACTGATTGTCTTTATCTTATCTGGTTTGGTCTTATAAAACTATACCTTCTTTCTCATGGGTTTCTTCACTATTTTTCTATTTTCCTTATCTTTTACTGTTTTCACTTTTGGGATGTCTGCAGTTTTCCTACATCTACTTACTTTCCAACTGAAGAGAGAGCAGGATCATTGTTACTTTGTTATACAGTTGCATCTGCTCCTGGATACAGGCAGAGGAAGGAGAATACAAAATCTACCATTTCTTAAGACTGGCTGTCTAATCTGGGGAATGTGATTATCTAATCTTGGGAGATTCACAAGATATGAGATTTCTTAGCATTCTCCATGATCAGTGCAGCAGTTATTAAATGGTATGTAGCTGTGTGCTTCTCTTGGGCACTTGCTACAAAATTTTGGCCTCTGAGAAACACAGATTTGTTGTTTGGGTGAAAGGATAATGTGGAAGTTCTTCTCTGGTTGCATTATATTGGTTTATTTAATAAGATTTCCCTAATTTAGTGAAAATCAGGGGATGTACATAAGTTCTGTAAATTTCTCTGCTAGTAAGAGAAGTTCATTGGAAGCTATCTTTCCCTTGGTCTGTTTGCAGGAGAGACCATGCTTCTGAGGGATTGGAATGGATTTTTTAGAGCTTAAGTCCTCTCTTTTGATACTTGACTTGAAAGCTGAATGACTGCTAACTATTCTATTGTCTTATTGGTTAATTTCGGTTATTTGGATTTGCCTTCTCAACTGTGGAGTACTTAAAATTATGAAGCCCCAAGAGATATGTACATGCCTAGTTTTTGATTTGTGGTCTTCCAGAAATTTATCTTTGTGGTTGTTAAGAGCTTTAGAAACAAGATGATCTTAAAATCAGAGGGAACAGGGCCTTGAATAGGTTTGTACTACCCTGTTACCATGCTGTATGATTAATGTTCGATTTAAGTAGATTATCTTTATCTCAATAATTGGCTCACAAGGAAAGAGTTATGTCGTATTTGCAGCAGGTTTCTTCTACCCAGGGCTAATTATGATGGTCAAGTTGGTACCTATATTCTGCCATTTGATATTGCTGCAAGGAATTAGGATGGAAATTAGATCATTTAATTTGTGGGGAGCAGATCAATTTGTTGGTGAAAGTGGTATTAATTATCAAATGTTGAAGATAACTTGAGGTTTAAAGTGGAAGATATAGAGGGATGCATTTATTATGTTGTACTGAGATGGTGAGCCATGTTTGAAATCATGATTTGTTAAGTGAGTTTATTGGCCTGTGATAAGGGGCTGCAATGTAAGAGAAGTGGTCTATCATATCGCTGGCATGGTCAATTGGAAGCCATAAGGGCCGGAGAAAAGCCAAAAATGACCTTGACAGAGTCAATCAGAAATAGTATATACACAAA
This sequence comes from Buxus sempervirens, assembly GCA_947561395.2. Classification (NCBI taxonomy): domain Eukaryota; kingdom Viridiplantae; phylum Streptophyta; class Magnoliopsida; order Buxales; family Buxaceae; genus Buxus; species Buxus sempervirens. The sequence continues at coordinate 35,119,323 of OX387188.1, read as the reverse complement.
ATCTGGACAAAGGAGTAGTTTTTTATAAATTGGGATGCAGAATGTGATTCATGTCGCCAACTGCAATTAGTTGGGGAGTGCATTTTGTAGTTGTTATTGCTATTGAATCTTTTAATAGAAAAACTCTTTATGTTTCATCATTCTGGTAAGCATGAGATAGGATTGCATGAGATGAGTATGCATGATAAACAAAGGGAGAATCAGTAATGCATTACGATAGAAAAGTTTCTAGTAACTTTGGTGAGAGGACAGACTAGATTTTTGCAAAACCTGCTTTCAAGAAATCTAGTCCACAAAGTGGACCTGCTCTTGAGCAACATTTCTATGATTTGGGAGTGACTCTGCCACCTTAACTAAGTAGATTAGGCCACTAAGATCTAATATGTTATTGTTTTGTAGTAGTGTTCATATTAATGTCCTTTAAAAAACCTTTTTGGTGAAGATGAGAAATTTTTTTATTGATGATGGGGTTAGCTTTAGACACCTTTTCTTTATCTTGGCCTTAGTGTTCCCCTTACAATAATTCCTGTCTAGTTCAAGCTTGATTTTGAATGATATAAAGGTTAAGAAGGTATTGATACTAAAGGTTGTTTCTTGATGTACAAGGATGTAGAAGGTTTGCAGTTGGATTCAATGATTGAGTGGCTCAAGATTTGGTCCTTATGTTCTTCCATGCGTTTGTTATTGTTAATGATAGAGAAATGAATACCCTTAGTATAGTTAGTGTTGGTAATAAAGCAGTTGACATTATTGATGAATTGATTGTGAAAGCTAAGCAGGTGATATTAGGCAATGTCAAATGGGTTGAATTTTATTACTTTGGATGATGCCATAGTGCTATGTCTATGAAGGAGATTTAGGGCACACATTTTGGTCGCGATCAATGTTTTTATGTGACCAAAACTCCATCTTGGAAACTGCTTCTTTAGTGGGGAAGCTATTATGAATGTGAAGTCTATATGATAGATGGATAAGGCCTTCAGTGAAATTTATTATTTTCATTGCTGTGAATTGGCTAGTTGAGGTGCATGGTCAGCATCGAATGAGTTAAGATTAGATTCCTAGTGATTGAAAAGGTACAGCATAGACTTTCCTGTTTGAATATGAATAAACCATTATTGAGTGGTCAAGTTGCAATTATAAGGAGCATTCTTTTTAGCAGTGCAGTCAAAGAATTATGTAGGTATTGCCAAGAGATGGTTGCTTTGTGTAGTCATGATCCCTAAGGCTTACATCAGGTTCAAGGTTGGTAGTCATTAAGATGCACTATCATAAGAAAGCATTTTTCCATTTCCTTGGCATTGTAAATTATGGAGAGCTGTGTGTTTTGTGAGAAATTTAGATTATAAATTATTAGAAAGTTCAAAGCATTTTAAAAATCCAGAAAAATATCTGCTTCCATTTTTATTTAATTTGTATACTTACTGAGTATTATTTTTTAGTTTTAAGACCTTCCATTTATGTTTCTTGGAGTATTAAAATAATTGGATTTGTGTGATAATTTGCTCTTAACTTTGTGTGCTCTGTGTCCTTACATATACTTGGTTAATCAATTAATAACTGTGCTCCTTATCCCAGATATATGCGGTTGAAGATATGAATCCTGTTCCTCCATTCCGGTCTATGAACAAAAAAGAGAATATATTAACCAAGTAGTACACATTTGTTGGTTTATATCATTGTATTTTTTTAGGTGTAATGTTGTGATTTATTTAGGTTATATGGTAGATGACATGCTTTAATAGACCAAAACAAAGGAGTAAATACAAAATGAAAGTTATGGAGGGATACCTTGGAATCAAAAAGTTTTAAATAAGTTTAATTAAGACGAAGTATATGGAATGTAAAATTTGACAAGACTAATAATAAAGTTGAAGCAGCAATAAGAGTTGAGATCGAATGAATTCTCAAAACAATTAATTTTGTTATCTTGAATTAGTTATCTATAAAGTATGGGATACTAATGAAGTTGCAGATAGACTTAGAGCTTGATGGCTTAAGTGAAGGGACACTTCTAGAATGTTATGTGGTCAATTTGTTTTACTCAAACTAAAAACAAAAATTTTCAACATAGCCAATAATCTTGCTATAATGTTTGAATAAGAGTGTTAGGTCAAAATAAGCAACATACACATAATATGAGAGCTGGCGAGATGAAGATATTGAGATGGATATTAGGGAAGTCTGGCTAGTATGGGAAGTACTGAGTAAGGAATAAACATACTTGGGAAATGTCCAGGTGTTGCCCAATTAAGAGAGGAAATGAAGGAATATAAACTAGGATGATTTAGACATGTAAATCAAAGACCTAGAGAGGTAGTTGTGACTTGTGAGAATGTGCAAAGGATAAAAATTGAAGCATCTAAGAGGGCAAGAGGTAGAACAAAAGGAACTTGAATGGAGTCAACAAAAAGGGATTTGGATACTCTCAATCTGATTAAAAATATGGTTTTTGACATGTTGTATAGTGGAACAGGATCCATGTTGTTGGCTTCAACTGGTTGGGATGAGGCATTTGTTGTTATTGTTGTTGGTGAGTGTTGTGATTTATTTTGGTCTAAACATGCCATGTAAGGATCCCATATAGTTTCATTCAAAATTTGCCCTTGGTCTTAATGCTCCCCTCATTTACTCAAACTTTTTTGGGCAATATCGATATTTCCCTCAAGGTATAAAGCGATATCTCCTCTATCCCTGGGTGGAAATATATATACAGCAACAGTAATAACAGTAGAATGCCTTATCACAAATAGTTAAGGCCCAGCAACATGAATACTATTCCTCCATTCGATTTCTCGGAAATCATAACTGATTATATGCATCTAAATCCTTTCTAATTGATTCGATATAGATTTTGTTGTGATCTCCATCTCATCCTTTTAGATTTTTCAATGAGTATACTCTTACATCTTCTCAAAACTGGCTCCAAGTCTTTGCTTTACGTGGTGAAACCATCGTAACCTAATTTCCTTTATCGTATTTCATATTTAAGCCTCATAGTTGACACTATTTTATAATTGATATAGTTATTTATTCCCTTATCTTTTCTAGTCTCCCCCCACATCCATCTTAATTCTTAGCAATGTATTTTTTCAATATTTATATTCAAAAACTTGGTCTAGATGACTAGCATCCCTTCAAATTATCAAAATTCTGCATACATGCTATTCCTTTTGCTATGTAAAATCTTATCCAAGGTAGTTTATATAGTGATCGGGGTTTTGTCTAAGGAGGTCTTAACTATTTTCTTTTACACCTTACACATGCTCAGTGTTTTGAATCCAATATGACTTGCACTAAAAATTTTGACATCTTGAGGTTTTACTTTTACGTATTGACTGAAAGCACCTATTTTAATTGTTTTATCACATTTTCTACTCTCATTTTCTTTCGTTAGTGAACAAATTCATTTACCATGCTTCTTTTAAGCCAATTAATAATGAATGTATTTCTAATAGGACATGGCTGGGTCTATTGAACATGCTTCTGCAAGAAATAAACTGCCTGCTGAGTTATGCAGAAACAACTAACACAACCTTTTTGTCAAAATGACAATACCAATGAAAACAATGGAAATGTTCTTTCCTCCAGAAAAGTGAACAGACTTTGATTGCTTTCATTGTATAATTTTTTTTCAAGTGTAGTAGTTTAGTATTTATTGCAGTTTCTTGCAGCTGTATAATTGGCTGAGACATTGATTATCATTTGATCTAGAACATACAATTTTATTTTTCTTCAGGATACTTATCAGGCCTCATCCTGCAATTTGGCGCTTGGTTCATGGAATGGCAGTTATTTATCTTGTTGCTCTTACCTTTTTACTTTTCCAGGTTAGTTTTCATTCAACTTCTGTAATGGTTCTAAATACATAGTATGACCTAAACATAACTTTTTTATGGATTTGAGAGGTTTAGACACCTTGACCAGCGCAGCATAGGTTGCCAGGATGTTGTATCACTGTTTCGTTGCTCTTGGCACATTTGTGAGAGAGGTTCGAATAATTTTATGATTCAACAGACATTGGCCTCACATTTAAAATGACTATTGAGTTATCTGACATTTATATTAAAGTATGATGACTTATCTTAGATTATTAGACTGGCCAATAAGAAAACAAAATCTTAAGATTATTACGCTTTACTACACGATATCATATTTCACATGTATTGTAGCTTCTGGTGCAACATTATTATCAGAGATTATGTCATTATCTAATCATCCACAAATACCAGATTATTAATTTGTCAATTTTAGTATATTATCTTAGGATGCAAAAATAAATTTCTGCTACATAAATATACATATTATGTATGTGTATATGCACAAGCATACACAAGAACATTCAATATCTTGTTTGTTTCTAAATGCCATGTTTAGAGTAATCAGTTCAATGACAGCCTTTTAATTTGGATGATGCAAGGACACTTGTATTTTTTGCTTCTCCTAGACATAAGAGTAAGCTGTGATTGCAGGATTTTGCTTAGCTTTGTTTTTCCTGGAAGTTTTGTGAGGTTTTATATTGTTCACAATAGTTTTTCAGTCATCAATATAAACTATGGTGCTCTAAAATGGTTTCATTTTTGGCTTGTTAGTTTTTATAATTGCCATGGTTTCTGTTATCTAGTGGTAGCAAATTCCTGTAAATGATTTCTCTCTCTCTCTCTCTATATCTATCTATGTTACTTTGTTATAATGTTTTTTTAAACTGCCAGGCCATTTGTCGTACTGAAATGTTTACTTCAATTTTCATTTTTTTATTTGCACATTTGTATATGATCATTCCTTATTTTCATAATCAATTGGGCTCGTTGCCTGTAGATATGTGCTTTGAGTAGCTGGCTAAAAGTTTTGTTGTTCTCCAGAATCGTGATGATGCTCGTCAGTTTATGAAATTTCTCCATCCTGATCTTGGTGTTGGTACTGCATCTGAGCTTCACAAACTGTTGATTTCTTGCTTTCACTGCTATTGAAATAGCTTGATGTTCCAAGTTCAATACTACTTTTAATTAATTAATCATGCTTTTGTTGTGCAGAACTTCCTGAAAGATCATATGGAGCAGATTGCCGGATATATGTGCCAGATAATCTGACAAACAGGTTTAAGAATGTTTATGTATGATATCTTCTTTCACAATGAACTTTAGTTATCTTCTTAAATCTCTCTTTTTATGGTGTATGTAACCTTTCTCTGATTATGGAATATGTCATGCATATAACTGCATTCTTACATGATTTGTCTCTAACTTGGTTTTTAGTTCTTTCTAGGATACTTTGTTTGATGAATTTGTTCTGGCTCATATCTTTGGATGGTGGGGAAAGGCGATAATGATCCGTAACCAGCCACTTTTATGGGTGTTATCAATTGGATTTGAGTTAATGGAGGTTAGTATCTTGAACTAATTATATGGTCTTTGTTGACCACAGTTGATTTTCTTTCTTGGACCAATTTTCTAGTTGTCATGACTTTCTGATGCATGCATGTGTAAATATGTCCAAACGCATGCTATTTTAGTTTTGTCTGATAAAATCTATTCCTTTATTAAATGCCTTGCAGATTACCTTCTGTCACATGCATGCTACACTTGCATGATATTTTAGTTTTGTCTGATAAAATCTATTCCTTTATTAAATGCCTTGCAGCTTACCTTCCGTCACATGCTACCAAACTTCAATGAGTGCTGGTGGGACAGTATCATTCTGGATATTCTAATCTGCAATTGGTTTGGTGAGACACCTATACTGGTTTTCTGGCCCATTCTGTTCTATATTACACTTTAAATTTATATGTCCATAATTTCCTTTTCACTTCGGGAGGATTAATGCATGCCCATCTTAGTAATCATATTGAAGTATTTGTTGAAACAATATATTATTAAGGAAAGATGAAAATGAAGATGGAAATAGAGTCTTTGGTTATAATTCGCTGCTAACATTCAGGGTCATTTACCTGCACTTTTTTTTTTTTAAAGAAAGCTATGTTTAGCAAAGATATTCTTAGCTTTGGATGAACTTGGACCAATAGGTAATAGCCTATACTAGTCGTGTCTAATATAGTAACTGGTCTTGTAACATTAAAACTATGTTCTATGTCCCAGTGGAAATCTTGGATAGATGGTTGAGCATTCTCCAACTTTATTTTCCAACAACTTGACACACCTTTGGAGAAGCAATGGACATAACTTTACCATGCTGACGATGGTACAACTCTTGAGACAAACCCAAATTCCTAATATTGCCATCATAGTCTATGTTTCTGACTTACACTATAGAGGCATTCGTAGAAACCAAAAATTGCAAAATGGGAAATAATAGGACCAGTGGTCAAGGCTTGGGGCCTGGGGGTATGCTCCCTCCAAGGTCTCAGGTTCAAAACCTCTCAGGTGTTATCAATTCTTTGGGGTTACCCCTAGGGCCTTTGGCCTGGTAATTACCCGTTTTGTGTGGACGGGGGGACTGCACAAGCCCTTGGGGATTAGTCGTGGTGCGCGCAAGCTGGCCCGGATACCCCAAGTTTAAAAAAGAAAAAAATTCTTGCCAATAAACCCTCGATCAAATCTAACTCCACAGCTTTGCAAAATGACAACACTATAGTCTTCACCACAACTAAGAACATGAAATGGGATAAGGGTTGTCTCTTATGGGACCAATGGAAATTTTGAAATTCCCTTGTGGATCCTTTTGGACACACATGCAGAAGTGCCAAAAAATAAGCAAATGAACCCAACCCAAATATATCGTTCACCACTTACCAAAAGACACAAAATCAATCAAATTGTATCATCTATATGTTCTTGATCCACATGGTGGTCAACTTTCTTTGAGTCAATTTTAAGTCTACACTTCCATCTCCGTTTTCAAAATCAATGAGGATTTTGTCCAAAATGTCATGAGTTTCACTAAGCACCTTGATGAGTCTCAATAATGCCAACTATCACCATATCTTTATACTACTATAAAAAGCACGAAGACCTTATTGTTTGTCCATTTTTCCTTTCCTAAAATACCCCCACCTTAACCATATTTCCTCTTATTTTCAAACTACCTTGGCTCCTGTCCATTACTAAAAGGTTGTCAGACGCCCCTCTTCTCATCTAACCGGTATGTCCTTCCAAAAACTTCAATATCTCATTTTTGAACGTCATGTTCCAAACGTTACTTCCTTTCCAATGTATAAATAAAAAAGTTATCTTCTTCATGACCCAAATCTCCAATCAAATCTATCCTATATTGCAAATCTCCAAAGAGAAGTGAAGAACCACTGGTTAGTTTTGTTTTTTTTTCTTTTTCATGTCATTTATCTCTTGATTAGTATCCTAATGAATGGTGATATTTATTTGTTTCAAAACGTCATGTTCCAAATGCCATCTCGAAACGTTACTTCCTTTCCAATGTATAAATAAAAAAGTTATCTTCTTAATGACACAATTTTCCAATCAAATCTATCCTATATTGCAAATCTCCAAAGAGAAGTGAAGAACCACCGGTTAGTTTTGTTTTTTTTTCTTTTTCATGTCATTTATCTCTCGATTAGTATCCTAATGAATGGTGATATTTATTTGTTTCAAAAGGTGTTGGCATATTATCTCTATCTTACATATTTAATTCATCTTTATCTAATTGTTGTTTCTTTTTCTTTCTTTACTTTTTCCGTTAATTAATGTCATTTATCTCTTGATTAGTATCTTAATGTATGACGATATGAGTTTCACGTTTCAAAACGTTTGCATATTATCTTCATCCTACTTATTTAATTTATCTTTATCTTATCATGAAATACATATTACTAGAATCTTAACATATTCTAAGCTTACGTTAATTCTTGGAATACTATAACCCAATGTAGTTCAACATTTCTTTGTAACGTCTAGAATGGATTGCTGATTATGCATTACCAACCTTTTTCTACTGCTGATATTTTTATTGAACTCATGACTTCCATATTGTGTATGAATGATCGATGCTCTGTGATCCTAAACTTTTGTATTGAAACTTGCTGACTTATACTGGACTCGATTCTTTTGTTTCATCTCTTGAATATCTTCAGCTTTCCACAGATAATCATTCTTTTTCCAAACTACGAAAAAAATGGTTTCCCAAACAACGAAAAAAATGGTGAAAGCATAATTTAATTCTGGAATATCATTTATCAAAATTGATAGATTAAATTGATGAAATATGATATCTTTCTTTGTCTTTTACTTTTTTCACAATATGAATTTTATAAGAGTATCGGATCCTCAAATGTTTTCAGTTCCTTTTAATTAATTAATATATTAATAGATATCATCGTAATAAAAGAAATTTTATAAAATTAATTGTTTAATTTTCTTAATCATTATCTTTTGGTTTATTTGTTCAATAACATTCATTTGGATAAGTATAGATAATTTTGAAATTCTATATTGTAAAATAGTAAATAAATATAATTAAGGATTAGCTAATTCCATAGGATTTTCATACATTCACATCTAGAATTGAAAAAAATGTAATTTAGTTTCTTATAATAATAGGAATCACAATAGGAGAATTAACAGGAGTCATAAATGGGAACTTTAAAGAAAATTACTCTATATAATAGGAGAATTACTAGGAACCAATATCCTTATCTACTAAAAACATGATCATCATCATTATCTTTCATCTTCTTTGCTTATTATTTTTAACTTCTAATCTAAATAAAATTCTCACGTGCAACGCACGTGGATATTTACTAGTTCATTCTAAAAACCAAAACCTTAGCAAAAATTTTGCAAGTGTTTCCCGTTTGATACGTCATCACCTCTGTTTAAAAGATGTCTGATAACGCTTCCATTAGGTTAGCCTTCATGGACTATATAAAGGAAGTCATAAACCATCCAACCTTAGGCCTTTGTTGGGATAGAAATCATAGATTGCTCTCTACAATACTTAGTTACAGTTCTACTAATTTTGCTCCCATCATGAATCATCACTTCTCTACCTTGATCCTACTAATGTTTTTCTGAAATGTTTCATAGCATGGATTCGTGGAAGTATCTAGTGTTAGTGTCATTATCACCTATATTAAGCCTCCATGCCCAGATTTTTGCCTCTAAGAGATCTCATTTCTTTGAATCAGCTCATCTATTCTGTCATACTTCAAAATCCCTTGATTTCATCTCCTCCAAGAATAAATAAAGACACTCCTTACCTTTTAAGAAGCGTTTCCTGTTTACCATCAATTCTTCCAAAAGATTCATTGTTTTAAGGGAAAATTATGAAAAAGGGTCACTTTTTTTTTTTAAATATTTATAAAAACAGTTCACTGAGATGTCGAATTGCAGAAAAGGGCCACTTTTTAAAAATAATTGACTTGTACGGTTACTTCTCAAAAGTAATTAAAAAATAATGTCATTTTATTATAGGCAAACCATGCTTGTATCCACATATGATGCGCTCGTATCCCGTGTAGAATACTCGTGTCTCGTGTAAGATACGCTCGTGTCCTATGTAAGAAGCTTGCGTTCTATGTACAATGAACTTGTGTCTCAAGAAAATGATCCTCAAATTTAATTATTTTTGAAAAGTGATCCTATAATTTAATTTCAACGGACTTTTTTATAATTATCGACAAAAAGTGGCCCTTTTTTGTAATTCAACATCTTAGTGGACTGTTTTATAAATATGTTTAAAAAGTGGCCCTTTTTCATAATTTCCCTTGTTTTAACTTGTATTTGATAACTTAGGCTTCTTAAAATAGTTTTGTAAAACTTTTGTCTAAAATTATATTTGACTTCATGCTTGAGGCTTAGGAGGTGATTGGATTAGTGATATCTTGTCGTTATGAGTTATGCATGATGAATTTAAATCTGCAAGCTTGCTTATGGGAATATCACCAACCTAGACTACAAGTACAAATCAAATGACTAAATTTATCTTTTTTTTGTTTCCATGTAATCGTAATTTCTAATGTCTAACATACTAGTTCTTAGTCCAAAAAGACCTTTGCATATTGTACAAGGTTTGAAGAATGTCTTATCCGGTATCATATTTTTATTATGTTTTTGAGTTTTTATATGTAAAAACACTTAAAAAATTTCGTCCTATAAATTTCCATTCAAAATTACTCTCTTCTAGTATTCCTCTCATTTCTTTAACCCTTTTTTTGACAATAATAATATTTTTATTGGTATATATTTCTATATCCACAAATTTCAGATGGTGTCATATGTAGTAAATACCTTGGTAACCAGGAAAGTAACCATCAATTCCATCCCAAAGTCAAAAGCAGTGGTGTCCTTGCAAAATGCAATGAGTAATATGATCATCTATATCGTATCACAAGTCATTGGCCACTAAATGTGTGTCTTGGAAATTTTGCATCAATGAAACACTATATCGCCATCCCAAATATTATTCCATCTTCCTACCAATTGGTAAAGTGCTGCCTTTCACAAACTAGTCTGGCACACTAGCAATAGCCTTCCCAAGATCAGCATGGGACCCTCTTCATGATTCTGATAGGCAACCACCCATTGTACTTACTTATTTTGCATCATCAATTCTCCTCCATAATTGATCTCTTTCCTCCCAGACCTCCATAGAAACTTTACTAATGGGGCTTTTGAACCTAACAAGTAGCACTAAGGCTAACATCCTTATTTTTTGTGGTCTACAAACTGTTTTGGGCTGACAAAGTGATATCACCACACTACGAAAAATCTTGTTGTATCTTCTCAATCTAATCTTCCACCGACCCTATAATTTTAAGAATAGGAAGAAAATATGTTGATAGATTTGAGAAGTTTTCCTACGAAGTTTTGTGTTACATCTTTTGCATAGGCATCTACTTTTCCAACTTTCTAACTTCTTTGTTTGGTCCAAGATTGGATTCCAGATTAAAAAATCATTATAGTAAGCATTTGGGGGTAAACCCAAATTGCCAGTGGGCAAATCCCATTTTCGAAATCTTGGATTCTCATTAATCAAGCCCAAAATTTTCACCTCCAGCAAGTTCATCTTCAATCCAATACTGCCTCAAGGGATTAAGGATGCATCTAAAAGCTCTAATCTGAATATGAGATGGACAAGAAATTATGTGATTGTCATCTGCACATTGAAAATGTGAGCTGCAACGGATCTTGCCCTTAGAAAATCTCTCTATGGGATGGCTGCCTGATACCCTTTTGAATCTATCTACTCAAAGCCTCAACCTAGGTAAGGTGAAAGCTGGGTTCATTCCTGTATGCCTCTTGAAAAACGCATTCAAGGCACCACTAGGCCACACTGAGACCGATATTGACAATGTGACGGTTCTAATCCACCTTCCCAACTGGCCCAAAACTGCAAGTATTGTTAATATAAAAGGGAATCTAAATTCACATCGTTATTATTATTATTATTAATTTTTGATAATTGATGAAATTTCATTAAAAGAGGGAAGTGAGAAAATACAAAGAGAAGAAAAGAAAACGAAAGGAGCCATAATCCAAAAGGCCCCCAAGAGAACTAATACAAACTAACTCTCCATACAATAAGACATCTCTCCAAAGACCAGAGAACTACTGGTCACTCTAGCCTTAGCTAATCTGTCTGCAACATCATTGGCGGCTCTTGGTACATGTTTGAATGAGACGTTCAAACACCGCACCAAAGAGCGAGCTACTCTTATCAGCTCCAAATATCTCCATGGACCAGAATCTTCTCTAATCATCCATCCCAATATATTGGCGGTGTCCCCCTCAATTACAACCCCTTGAAGCCCCATAGTATGAATATAGCGATTCCCTATGACAAGTGCCAATAACTCAGCCCGAGTAGAATCCGCTAAACCTATAGGGCCATGATAAGCAGAAATGACTTGACCCAGGATGAAGGTGTGGACCGTTCATCCGCTACAACTGCTATTTCACATTTTTATAGGCTTTCTCCGTGTTTAAATTGTATTCTAACCCACCTTCATCCTCCCTAATCTTGGAATTCATATTCGCTGGCAATCAATACAGCATATCTCTACCTCCTACCAAAAAAAATACTTTGAAACGAAAAGTCTTTGGCAACTGCCCTTCCCTAGTCATCAGCCACTTTAATTTCATCACATCTTTTGAATGGGCCATAAGAATCCTTGCTTTCTAATTATTCAGAAAGAGTTTTGCTGATCATATGATTAAAAAGTTCCTGTCTTATTGATACTTGGCATGTTAATTCTCTTAATTGTTCCCCTTTTTGATAGTGGGTTCTTATCAGCTATATGATTGCCACATTTCAAGTTTTCCTGAGTTAAGAGCCCCTTTTATTGGTTCTTAGGCCTTAGATCCTAGAAATTTCTTTGAACTGATGTTATATTATTGCTTATATGAGCAGTTTGCTTTTTGGTTTATGTGTAGGTATCTGGGCAGGAATGCATACTGTTCGTTATTTTGATGGTAAGACATACGAGTGGGTTGGTATAAGTCGCCAGCCAAATATCATTTGTAAGGTAAATGTTGTAACAAAATCCTCTATATTTAACATTTCAATTAATTATGAAAGACTTTTTTTGATCTTGCATCATTTTCCTGTTATAAATTTTCTACTAGCAGAACTCAGTTTTGTAGGCAAACCAGAAAGTGATATGCTTCATGATGGGACATTTTGGGTGATGAGCCACAATAGTAGTCTTGGTTCTCTGCCACCATTAATTGGTTAAGATCAGGGCTAATATTCCATTACGAACCAATGAACGATAGAGGTGCTGCAATACTATTACTAGCACCATATTCTGGATCTTTCAGATGCTATACTGTTGATGTTCATGATAATTGAATGTTAAAAATTTTGTAACCTAGGTTTTTCAGGGTCATAAATATAAATACCAAATTGCATCTTCTTTTATCTCAGGATAATTGAGTTCTTACATTTTTTTTTACTTTTTGCGTGTCCTACGTTTTTCGTGATCATAAATACAAATATCTGATTGCTTATTATTTGAGCTCATGTTGTAAGTTAAGAATCATTGAGTGGATATTTCGGTAGATGGTACGGTAATATCCATATTGATGAGAACTGAGGCATCGTAGGTTCTTCATCATGAATTTTTACTCATAAACTTTGTGGTTGCTTTCTTATCCTTACTATTCTTGATTAACTTCTGATATAGTCTGAAGGATATCTGTGTTAGTTTTCCTCATTTAATGATCAAATATGCTATCACTTTGTGAAAACTTGCCAAGTGAACTACAATCTCAACCAATTTGGCTTGACAGAGTCAATTTTAGAGGTAACGTGATATGAAATGTCATTTCAGCGTAATTTTATTGGGTTTGTACTCAACTGCTCAAGATTCTCATTATCTTGATAAGACATATTGACCCGGATGAGTTTGAGGATTCCATTATTATATTTTTGTAGGAAACGACAGAATATGATCCTAGCTTTAACTCTAATATTTCTACTATAGGCAGATTAAATGATGAGTGGAAATGGAGAAAAATTATAAACAAAATAGAACTAGGAGAGGTTTCATCCTTACTGGAAACCATTATCTAGCACCTATTGAAGCCTTTTATAATTGAAACTTCTCTTGCCATTTTAATACCATTACAATGACCTACTTTGGGTTGCAAGACTCAATTGAAAGAGCAGAAAAAATGGAAATAGAATTAGAAGGATATATTTGTCATATAAATAAACATGCGCAAAGGTCTGTTTTGTGTGCATGTGTGTTTATATGCATATGAACTAGGGCTAGTTTTTTTGGGTTGCTTTTAGTTCTTAATGTTGAACATCCAAATGTCAGGGGTATTTTTCACTATTTTTTAATGTGAATCATTTCCAATTGAATATCTTCACTGAACCTGTGTTCCTGATCTCATTGGCACTCACCTAGGACCTGAAGTTCTCAGAGTTGCATCTCATCTTAATTATGATGTTTACCACAATATTTATACTGAATTTATTCATAGTCATTAGGATGCATGTAATCTCTTTTGTTTTGTTTTTTTCCTTTTTTGATAACGAAATGTGAGAAAGATAAAGAGCAGTACAAAGACTGCCGACTGTTGAGGAACATAAAAAACTAAACAAGAACATAACAGAAAGGAAAATTTGAGAGAAAAAAAGTCACACCTAATCTAACATATCAGCAGTCAGTAGATTCACAAAAAAAAAAAAAAAAGAGTCAATCCTTCTCGCTCTTAGCTTGGCAAACTTACCTGCTAAACCTTTAACCAATCTACGCACACTCTGGAACAAAGTGTTCAATTGGCTGCCATTGATCAAGCTCTCAATAAGAGTTGTTGCATCCACCATGAACACATATCTTCCTTGCTCAATGAGTTGCTTCTGCAGAATCACCTTCAATAATCAGGTTATCATATCCTTAACAGCAATCTCGAGCCCAGTTATGCATGTGAGCATCAGCAAAAATCGAGTTACCTTCGCCCATTGGACCACAAGAAGATTTGATTATGTGTCCATGGCCATCTAGAAACACTCCTCCAATGGGGCCCAGGTTCCCCAACATACAACGATCTACATTGGGTTTTGGTAATGCAGCCACTGGTGGACTCCAATTGGTCACCTCTTTTGCCAAAGGTAAGCTGGTGAAGCATGAAGCCTGCCACCCTCTAATGGTGTCATCCACAGCTTGCCCTCTGAAATCACACTGAAGTCCCAGGAAGCTTTAGAAATTTTTATTTCCTCGATTAGTTAGGCAAACAAGTGCTGCAATCCTCAAAGATCCTAGAGTTCCTTTCCTTCCAAATGCGCTAGATGAATGCATGAAACAGATAGTTTTACAGTATTTCCCCTCTCTTACCAAGACCTGGGAACCTCGATTGGAAGGAATGAAGTAGAATGATTCTTGGCATCACCCAAGTATATTCAATGAGAGCCAAAAATGCAATCGGATCTGTGAGATAAAACTGAAATGAAGGAATAGTGGATCTGATGTTTCTTCAAAATACCTGCAAAGAGAGCAAATGTTAGGGAACAAGGTAAGAAAATTCCTTCTCCTTTGGAGAACATCGTAACTTTGTAAAGTAGGACCATCCACACCTGAGCCTTTATTTTCATTGGTCAGGTGGGTTTCCAAAGTAAAAAAAACAAGAGAAAGGAGCTACTGGATCCAATGCATCTTTCCTAGAAAAAGGATTTGCTAGAGAATTCACAAGAAGGATCAAGGAGCCAGACCATGCTATAAAGTGAGTGAGCATCAATAAAGACATCACAGAGGGATTCAAATGTAGATTTTGATTCAGGAACGTCAGTTGGTCTAAGGTCCCTTATATATGACAAATTACAAGACAAAACTTTTATGTTCCAAATATTTTAGCAAGAGGGCAAGTGGTAAGTCTGAAAAGTCTAGGATAGAGTGACTTCAATGTAGAGGAACCCCACCATAGGTCCCTCCAGAAACAAATGAGAACCAGAAGCAACAGAGTAACGCACATAAGGGTAAAATAGAGAGGCCAAAATCATGGCAAATGCCATGGGATGGCTCCCATGCCCTGAGCTCTAGACTATTGTGCTTTGAAATTAAATCACCCCAAAGATATTGTGCTTTCCATGGTTCATTTTGTTGTTAGATATTTTGTATTTATGTACTCAATAGTCAATATGTTGCGCTAGATATATTTGCTTTTGATCTGGACTACTCTAACTGGAATTCCTGATGACTGAAAATGTATACAAATGATGCATAGTGTGAAAGGTGTTATGGAAACTGTTTCTGACTTTCATTTTCTTGCATCCACTGTCAGCATCATGACAGTAACCTAGACCTTTGACATTTTGGTGTGAATTTATGGAAGATCAGCTTAGAGCATACTGCTAGGATTTCGTCCTTATTTCTCTATTTGCCCAGAACTTTATTTCTTATGTCTCCTTTTTCAGGTGAAGCGTACATTAGGACAGTTCACTCCAGCACAATGGGACAAAGATGAATGGCACCCTCTCCTTGGGCCATGGCGTTTCATCCAAGTTCTCAGTCTTTGCGTTGTATTATTGACTGTAGAGCTTAATACATTCTTTCTTAAGTACTGTCTTTGGATTCCTCCTCGAAACCCTCTGATTGCTTATAGGCTGATTTTATGGTGGGTAATTGCCATACCAACAATTCGTGAGTACAACTCATACCTGCAGGACAGGTACTCTCTCTATTCCCTCCTCTCCCCCCCCACAACCAATCTTCATATTATAGATGTGGACATATTATGTGTGTGCCAATGCACATATAAATATACTAATACCCATGTACTCTGGTATAATTTTTATGAATATCTTCATGCAATTTTATGCTGTTATTCTGCTTCTTACATCTTTCTGTTGATTTCAGAAAGCCAGTGAAAAAGTTGGGAGCATTTTGTTGGCTTTCCCTTGCTATATGCATTGTGGAACTCCTCATATGCATCAAGTTTAGCCATGGTGTGTTGCCTTTTTCTTATTATAATTGTGAGGGCTTTTTTAATTTCTATACTTTTAGATAATTTTTTTTCGATTTATCTGTTATCTGGATAGTACACATGTTAGCTAATATCTATAGATGTAGCTTATTGGCGATCATGACCTGACATTTTTTTATTACATCAGGGTTGTTTCCCAATCCAATGCCTCGCTGGTTAGTAATCTTCTGGGTATCCATTGGGTTGGCTCTTGTGATAATTCTAAGCATTTGGTCTTGGAAACTGCACCAGACTATGAGGAGAAAGAGAATGTGATTTTGCCTTTGTGGTACATCAATTTTTTTAGGCCATTTCTATTGTTAGGAATATCCATCCATGTACATATCCATACTCTTCATAATCTGTAAATTTATGATCTTGGAGAAGAGGTATGCAATTTGAGTGCAGAGTTATTTCTTCGTAGCTGTTGGGAAACATTTTTTATTGTTTTTAAGTTTCTAGTTTGCCAGAATTATCAAATTGTCAAAAGATTTTTTTATCTTGATGATTTCTATCCCACTCTTTAATGTATGTCATTGATATTTTTTATGCGTGTCATATAAAATATTAATCTTTCTGCTTTCTGTATTTTGATATTTTCATCTGTATGTGGTGCCTAACTTGAACCGTTACTGATGAGCCTTAATCTTAGAACTGAAAGAACCTATTTTTTGCGTCATCCTCCAATCTTGTATTTTTCTATTCAACTCGTTGTATTGAAGTACAAATTATAAATGATAAGTAAGATTCAATAACAAAAATCTGAAACTTGTCTGCAGAATTTGTGGCAAAAAACTAAATTAGATTTCTGAAACTACACTCAAAATGCTTTTGCTCCCTGACAACTTAAACTGAGGCTGTGGCGCCCATCTTCCTGACACTGGTGTATACCTTCTCTAAAGTTGTTCTTGGATATGTTTGGGACATGACAGAGATACCTCATCCAACTAGTACTGGTGGTCTTCTTCCAAATTGCCTTTACACTCCAGTTATATTTCCTGATTCAACATGAAGGAATGCAATCCTCTACTCTGAAAAACTGACTAGGATATTTTCATTACTCATAAGGCTAGTGTATCAGGGTTCAAAACCTTCTGTGTGATTACATGGATTAAAGTTAATTGTCTGCTTGAAGCCATTGATTGCAAATCGCCATCACTTTCTGCATACATTTTTCATTTCCGTTATTGTAGTTTAGAGCTTGTTGTGCTTCTGTATATGTGATTAGCTTACATCATGTGACATATTTGCTGTTGTATTCTGTTAACTTGTGTATTCTTTAAGACATCAGTACTGAAATGTGCATCTAGAGCTTAGTTTACATGAGGTGATTGAGTTACTATGTATCTGGTGCATCTAGAGCTTAGTTTACATGAGGTGATTGAGTTGCTAGGTATCTTATGCATGGAAGTGTCTCACAATCACATGCTTGTCAAAAGGGTTTTAGTGGAACTCATTTTTGGGCCATTAAATTTGTTGTTACTGTATGGCTTGAATTTCTATATAAATGAGAAATGGTCATAATTCACTGTCCAATTTTTATCACCCTGATAAGTATGCGACATAACTGTGGCTCCTTCTCCATAATGTTATTTTTGCCATCAAATTTGTGCCTTCTTCAATAGGTTATTTCTAGGGCTAGGCAATCTGATTCTTGGATGCTCCAGAGTAGCTGCTTACTTGGGTGATATTTCACATGGTTTATGTTGATGTTCAGCTGAGACTTCTGTTATAGTGGTAAGGATGAAGTGTGTTGTCTTTTTCATTATTGGGCTTTCTTTTCCAACTGCTACAATATGTTGCTATACCTTTTGATTTGAACGCCTGTATTGAAGATTGTATAAGGCTTGGTGTCCATTTCATATCTTCCAGAGAAGGAAACAACTGAAGAAAACAAATGTGAGGAAAGCAAATGAGAAACAATAGTTAATAGTTGCACAGGATGCGGGAAATGGCAACATTTGAAAGACCAAACTTGGGTTGGGTTGAGCAGGATCTGAAGGAAAGGAAAGTACTAAAAAATGTGAGCCCATTGAAACAACTTCTCCAGTAGAGCCTCTTTTTCAGTTAAGATCCCTATATACTTTTCCTATTAAAACCAAGGGGTGAAACAAAGGAAAAGAAAGGAAACTTGTACTTCTTTCCATGGTTTTCCAACGAAGGAAACACAGCCCAAGCAAAATGAACGGGAAATATAAGTTATTATGACATATGGGAAATGGCAAGGGAAAACATGTGGATAAGGTACTTCCACTAGGAAACGCATTTCTCTACATTCCTGTGAATTTCCTATAAACTCCTTAGCATTTGCATGCATTTCCTTTGTGTTTTCCTATTTTAAGGAAAAGCATTTTTCACTTGTTTTTTAGATGTTATCCTGCAATGCCATTTTTGGTGGGAAATAAATTTTCACTCTATGGCTCGGCTGGGCATCCGCATTGCATCCGATTAGTACCTTCTCTCTTTACAAAAACAACTGATGGAATACATGCTGTTATCTTATCATTCAAGCATTGCATCATAATTTTCATTAGCTTTGTGTTTGAAGTTAATAGGTTCTTTTTATGAAGACTAGAGGGAAGCACGCACTATGCTTGTGTTGAAATTGGAAAACAAAAATGTTAAGTTTTTTTTTTCTTAGTAAATTGTTACATTATAATTATTTATTAACATAATAAAATTCTACTAAAAACAAATTTGTTTATCTATTATAAATAGATAATATTTTTATTTGAATAATTATCTATTGACATACTTTTTTCAAATTGTGTTAAAAATATAAAATAAAACATTATCTAAGCTTCAACAAAATCATTGAAACTATTAGGATTTGAAAAAGGTAGTTATAAGTTATAACTGAACATGGGTCTATCCTTTGGGATAAGGAAGTAATTAATCAAATCTCATGGTTATCTATGGAAAGTGAATGTCAGTGAGAATTTGCTGGGTTCATATTATAATATTATAGATAAAGCCTATTTTTCCATTTTTGGGTAAGAAAAATGTCTTTTCTATCTAGTAGCTTGATCTGAAACAGGTGCCAATGTATCATGCAGGTTTTTATCCCAAGTCCATGATATTGCACATTATTCTATTTCTTATAATATATGTGCCCAAAACAAATATTGTGTAGCTATATGCCCTTTTTTCCCCAAATATTTCAGTTCCTACAAGTGCCTTATCCCAAGTAGTTGGGTTTGGCAACATAAATCTTGTTCTAAAATGCCAATCCATCAAAGACCACATATTCAGTTAACATATGGGTTTTCATATCCATTCCAAAAGACTCCTTCCATGATCTTTTTGATCTTCCCCTTGCCATCTTACCTTCTAATGAATAGCTTCTCACAATTGTCTCTCTAGGTCTAGGTTTTCGCTTTAGATGCCCAAATAATTGAATTACTTGAGCCAACACCTAATCTCTCAAATACGTTTGTCTTAACTTATATATATATTTGGTTGGCAAGGTTAGTGAGCACCTTGATAGTTGGCAAATAATTGTCTTGTTTACCTTGGTGTTTTCACATATTTATCTATATCACTAATTATATTTAAAATCTATCCATTTTTGTATTTTTTTTTTCTTTGTGAAGCCTCAAAATTGAGACTTGAAGGTTTCTCTTTTTGTGGTTTACCTCAATCCCATATTGGAAACTTATTGAAGGTTTTAGCTCTTTATATGAGATTGTGTGAGTCCATGGTGTGAAGGCCCACAATGGCATGGGCCTATGGATTATATTGGGTGTGTCTAGGTTGCTTTTAAATCATGCGCGTGCACTGGCTCCACACCGTTAGTTCGGTTGGTCAGTCATGTCATGGTGTGGCATTGTGTGCGCGCGCGCGCGCGTGTATGATTTATTTTTCCCCTTTCATTGGTGTTATTATTTTAATGTTTGGCTAGAAATTGCTTGAAATGGCTTCTCTGTCTCACGCTTGATCACCGTGAGATGAGTGCTAGAGCAAACCCATGGTCACTTGAGCGGTGCCTCAAGCGGTCTCTAGCGCTAGTCTATGTATGAGTTTTTTATTTATTTTTCTGCAACCCGAGAGTAGCGCAAGATAGTGCTAGGAAGCGCTCAAGCAGTTAGTAAATCCGCTAGACCCGCACTCTACCTCCACTCGAGCGGTCGTACATGATCTTATGATCATTTTTAAATCATTTCGTGCGATCAGGTGCGTTGGTTTGCGCATTATTTGAAGGGTTTTTCCCCATTCGTGTATACATCATTTGGAAGCCCTATTTTGAGAAAACGGCTGAGGAAAAACCCTACTTCCTTCATCTTCTTCATCTTTCATTCATCTTTGCGTATGATCTGAGTGCATTCAAGAAGGTTCGTTGTCGCCGGTATTATTTGTGTGATCTACCGATAAGGTCCTAGACCCTTGAATGCTGAGAAACCTGATGCTAGGAGCCCAATACACTAAGGAAACCATCCGAAAGGGGGCGTCAAAAGGTTTCAAGTATAGAGATTTTTGAATCTCGCTTCAGTCACGAGAAGTCTTTTCTGATCTTCTCTTTTATTCATTGATCTTACTAATCGATTTCGGTATTTCTGCATATTGTGATTTTGTTTTGAGATTTCTACTACATATTACTAGTGTTCAGGTTTGGTTTGATTGCAGATCCACCCTTATTTTGCCAAAATTTATTGGCATTTTCATGCGCACATGGTTTACAATATATATTCCCATTAGAGCCTCCATCGGCACAATAGAATGGTGCAAATATTCACTTCCTCAATTTTTCCCCTCCATGCCGATATATATCAGTGGCATGGAGCGTTATTTTGCAGCATGGAGGGGAAAATGATGTATTTCTAGCAATATGAATGCATTCCAATGATAGATTGCACAAGCTAGCGATATGATAACAACATTCAGATTTTGAGGGAAGTTCTTGTTCAGAATTTTCCCTTTATGCTGGCAATATATCAGTGCCTTATCGGCATTATATCTCCACTCACATGGGGCAGCATGCACCTCGGCAGTGATATTGCAAACCTTGCATTCACATATATCATTTAACACCATGTGAAAAATTTTACCTAGAGGGATAATGCAGAACTCATTTGATAAGATTATTTTGTAATAAAGTCATGACCAAAACATGAAATTTATTTGCATCAATAACACAGAGTGGAATTGACAAAAGTAAAATTTCATTTGCTATGTGAAAGATTTTTGGTGTAAAAGGCAATCTCTTGAGAGGTTGCTCCAGCCTACAAAATGGTCTCTCCATTGCATGACAAACATTTACAATATTTCATAATGATGATGCATGTCATTATAGGCTCAGGTATGTGATACACCTGAAGTTTATTTTTACCATCTATACACTGAAACAGATAGTTATCCTTTTCCATTTTCAGTATCTAATTCGAAAGATGGAGAAGAATATTTGGTGGTGCTGAAGGGAATGCACACACAAAGGCTATGATACTTGATTTACTTTTAAGTATCATTTCTGATATTCTTACATATTGGTGGTCAGAGTATACATTTACTCAAAGATCACTTGGGGAAAGCACTGCAAGGCCAGAACATAATATTCAAAACCACTATCATTCTCTGTATGCCACCTAAATTCCATTTTGCGACCTATACTTATGACCTTTGCATTTCATGGATGGTCTCTGAGATAGCTTGCCATGTATCTTCTTTTTGCATTGCTTGTTTTAGCTCTGATTCTTGTTAATTGCGTTCTCGTGATCCTTCCATGGTGATGCATGGGTCGTAAAAAAAATTCCAAAATTTCACAAGTCTTGGAGCAAAAATAGTCTGTTTGCTGCAACCATTCAGATAAGTGATTTGATCTTTCCAAACTATAGGTACTTTAGCTCACCTCATATAGGTGTGTGGAGGACGATTGATTCAAGTTAAATGAGGTATGTTCAGCTAGCCACTGATATTTGATGAAATGACTAGGTGGAGAAAGGCATAGTAGAGACCTTTCTTTTCCATGTGGTTCTTCCTCTAACAATCTCTTCATTTGTGTGCTCTCCTGTAACTTGAAGGAGATGTGTATACCTTGATTGCCTCCTATTTATGGATCCAAGGAATCCATGGTCAAGAATCTTTGAAGCCAATGAAAATCCACCGAGTAGGTTAATATCATCGTCCACTTGAGCTCTATCTTCAAGAATTCCATCTTCATCAGGTTCACAAAGGGATTGAACCATATCTGAACTTCCACATTCTCTTCTATATTCTAGTATGATATTAGACAGCTGGTGACTCTCCAAAAACTGGTCAGGGATGGTCTGAAGAAGAAATAATTCAGAGCATTTAGAATTTTAGATTCACCTATTCTTTTCTTTTTACATAAGCTCTCAGACCTGAAGCCTTAGGGTAACAAAGTAGGCTCCGCACCTGCAGGCTACAGGACTCAGACAGGCTAATGGAGTCTAATGGAGTGTATTTTTTCTTTTACCTCAAGCATCCATTTTATGTACTTCACATTGTTGACATGTTGGTTCATATCCAAATCGCTCCTCTTGGGCTGTAAATTCAAAAATTAGATGAGTCGGTGCTTGCTGCATAGAGTCAGAAGCAACCTCTGGTGTATGAATAATAATGGTAATTGTTTAGCCGTTCATGCATTAGAATGTGTTTGTGAAAGACTAACCAAAATGCACTTACCTTCAAGTTGAAGTTTGTGTACTTGGCCTTGTCATTCAACTTGATGATTTTCTCATGGACGTCATCTTGGATTGCATACTTCTCTAGAAACCACGGGGAGATCTCAGCTCTCACCTCTTCAGGCATTTTTGAGAGGCGTCTAGATTTTCGGTTCATCATGACCCAGGTACTGTTCATGTTTAGCTCTTTAGGACAAACACAGAAAGCATGACAAATAAATAATAAAGGATTTCAAGGTTTTACCTGGTTGCACGGGCATATATGTGTCCATTAATATGACTTCGAATTAGCCAATCTCGTCGCATTCCGTTCTTCCCTGAAGCTCCTACCCATGTGTCAATATCTACTATCTCTCCCCTGTAAAATTCAACCTCATGTATTTTGATAGTTATAATATGTGTTCACATTTTGTAGAGGCTTAATTTAGAAAGAGTAGCCAGCGGGCAGTACCACCTCTTTTGAGACATTGTTTTGTATTTGAGTCGATAAACACAGGGAACTGTTCCTAAAATGTACTAAGACCAGTGGTGTCTGTTTCATGGACTGGTGTATTATATAGCTTTGGGCATGTGTGTGTGTGTGTGTGAGAGAGAGAGAGAGAGGAGAGAGAGAGAGGAACTTAGCCAAGACGGAGTCCCTTGAGGAAGTTGCAGTGATAGTGGACACAAGCACATAGAACCATTTGATGTGTGTCGTATCTATCTGATTTTGTGTAGATGATTATGGCTCCTATTGTCCTGTACAATTAGTTTCTATTTTATGTTTGAATTTTCCCATTAAAAATAAAAAATATGCATACAGAAAGGGTGCTTATGCTCTTGTTGATCTGGTTCAGTTTTTTTTTTATCCTAGATGGTGTTTATAGTGGTGGGTGCTGCTTGTCTTATGATGTAAGTAAACCAATCCTTTCTTCCAGTGAATAAATTTCCCTATTTATGAAACTACATATTTTGGAAAAGAATTCTATATCTAGATGAAAGAAACAGATTACAATAAACAGTTTTTGGAGACCATTGAGGACAATTTTTCCTTGCTCATTTAGGAGTTCAGAAGCTTGCAGAACCCAATCAGATCAAGCATATGAATCTATGAAGTATTAATGAACCAAAGAATATTAGGTATCTTCATAGGCTTACCATATTGGATAGTTGTCAACTTCTACTTGCATCCTGCTGACAACCCATATGAGATCGTTCCTTATCATGCCATGAGTAGCACCAAACCCATTGCCAAGGAGTCCAGACATCCACACATGGTTCAACGCAGTTTCCTGCATGCACATGAAATACATTTATAAGATAGCTGAGTCCCTCTATTTTTGAATATCATTCATCTATTGTAAGTTCTATACAAGTTGAGATCTAAACCTGAAGAAAATTTAGGATGCTTTCTAGTGTTGCAGTCTTATCAGCACCAATTTCGTAGGATCGTATAACAACTCTTTGTCTGTACACCACTCCAACCAGGGACCCTTGACGGTATGGATCCTCCAACTGCTTCTCAGTTGGAATATTTTGACGACTCTGCACTTCGATGGAACAGCCATTCTTAGTAACAAATCCTTCTGTAGCAAATAGAGTGGCAGTTGCACCGGCCGTCGACTGGTTCACCCCATTAACCTTTGCCGTAGATGTGGCGGGAGTGCCATTTATTTTGATGTTTGATTTTGGCTTATCTGGGTCATGATTCTCTCTTGAGTAGGAAGATTTAGTAGGATAGAAAGCAGCTTGGCAATAGATAGAGGCCATGTCCTTCCCTCCTTGATTCAAAATCAGTGACAAGAAGGTGAAGATGAGGGTTGGGTGAGTGCTTTCAGGTAAGGGAAATTGAACATGACAACGTCCTTATAGCTTGGGTGGCGGAATTGTCAAGGGGAGCTTCTTTTATACGTCACAAGGATGATATTGGTTGCTTCTTATGTATATGAAGATCTCAAAGAGGATCTGTGATTATTAAGAGATTAGTTTTGTGATTGACGTGGATTGGGATCCTTGGAAATGATCGACGTGAGAAAAGAACGAATGATTGGATTCTTTTGGCATCCGTTAGAGGCGAGGTACAACAAGATATATTACGTCTCCAATTGCGTCATGCGCAAAGTACTGTGTATGTTCCAATGAGCCAGGATTGGATTTTTGGAAGGGACAAAGCTAGAAATCTTTGCTTCCTCCTCTGGATGCTTACATGTGTTTACCTAAGGCTAACTCATTTAGTATAAGGATCAACTTGCCTTGTTGCTTGGCTTTTGTTGATTGACTTTTCTTGTTTTAGCATGACCACTAATAGTGCTATTGCTAATATTCCCAATAATAACTATATTAATAGAAACCTTTATATTCAACAATTGAGGGTAAATTAAAATTCCTGCACCAATACTGTTAAAGAACGTGACCATGTTGTGGCTGTCCACTTCACCATTGTACGATAAGATTGGGGATACATAACCTGCAATGCATACTGCATTGCTTTATGATGTGTCCATGAGATGCTGTCATGTGATCAATCTGAGTCATTGGTTTTTTTATGGTTGTAAATGTATGCACTCCTTTATTAGCTTTTAGGCCCATGATTCTCACATGGCCGCACTTCGTGTGTGGGGGTGTTCGTGTGGGTGTGGGTGGTGGTGGTGGTGGTGTGTGCGTGCGTGCGTGTGGGAATGGGAATGGCAACTGGGCAGGTTTTCATAGACTCAAACCTGCCCTTATAAGGGTTTAGCCAATATAAAACCATAACTGCCTTATCGAGTTGGTGACGATGCGGGTCGGGGTTGACACTCTTGTACTACAGAGTGTCTTTTAAATAGAATATAAAAAAAAATAATGTTTTAATAGAGTAAGGTTAGGGCTGTGGTGGATCAGCTAAACCCTAACCCGATTTTGCAATACCAAACCATAACGATTAGGGGCAGGGTGGATGAACCATTTAACCCACCTTGCCATCTAGGATGATAATAAAATGGGGACTTTTGATCAACAATGAAAGTATATGAATGAATGAAAGAAGAAAATATGGACCTTTTGAAGTGTTCATAATTAGGGTTGCTTATTGGGTCGGGCTGGCATAGCACGGCCCATGGCCCCTGATTGTGCCGTGCCGTGCCTTGCTTCTGGGGTTCGGCCGGCATGCGGGTGGCACGACCTACGTCAAGCAAGCATGTCGGGCTGTGCTGTGTGCTGGCCCAGCATGCCGGCCCAACGGCAGGCATGCCTGATTAGGCCGGTCTGCCAGGCACGAAAGAACGGCTAGCCATTTTTTACCCCCCAAAAGTGGGTTTTACCACTTCTTTTTACAATTTTACTCCCCCAATAGCCATATTAGGGGGGGGGGGGGGGGGGGGGGGGGGGGGGGTGGTATGCTTGTAAATGATCATTTCTACCATTCCAACTGCCAAATAATAGCCATATTTGAGGGTAGAGGTGGTAAAAAAACCACTTTTGGTTTTCTATAAATAGACCTAACCTTTACCACTCCAAATCACACTTCTTCTACAATCTCTCTTATTCTCTTCTAAAATCTCTCTTACTCAAAGGTGGGAAGTAGATTCTGGAGGTTGAAGGCTTCAACTGCAAAGTTCAAGCTTCATTCTGAAAAGGTATTCTTCTATTTAATTTTCTGATTTTAAAATTATTATAAATATTATATATATTAGTAAGTCTCTCCTTCTACCTTTCATATTATTTTAAAGCCTAGTATAGTGGACCCAAGGCAGTCTTTGTACTTTAACACCGAAGAAAGGGCATCATTAAGATAGAATACTATGCTAGGGTAATGAATACTTCTATAAAATATTATTGTATTTTACAAATTTTTTTGTTGTATTTTGTCATAATCTATTGTTAATTAATAATCTAAATATTTCATACAATATTAAAAAAAGATATAACTTGATTTATAGTATGGTAAATATGTTGTCGTTTTACCTTGTTATTCATTATAAAAAAATTATTGTAAACGAAAAAACCAAATTCCTTTTCTTTAAAATTCACTTTTACACTTATATGCTAATAAGTATTAGTTATAAATGATTGTAAGTAAAAAACGTTTTATTAATTATAATATAATAATAACTATAAGTAATTTCTTATATTATAATTAATAAACATTTTCTTGTATAAAGTTATTTATATATAATAATTATATATATAGTAGCCAATATATATTAAGACTATATTAAGATTTATGTTATAGTTGTTAATTATATTAAAATACAATAGACAAAAATTTAATAATAAATTAAAATTTGTTAAATGAAAATTAATATTCTATCTTTTTATCTTAAATTTATTAATTAGATAAAGAATTTGGATTACAACTAGGGCTGGCAATGGGTCGGATATATATATTCGAATTCGATCCGAAATTGGCGAATCCGATCTGAAATCTAAGATCCGTGGTTCGAATACGGATCTGAAATCTAAGATCCGAAAAAATTTGGATTCAAATACGAATATACATATATCCGATCCGAATAAGATCCGACTGAAATCATATATATCTTATACATAAACCCAGGGCAGACATTGGTTAGAATGTAGATCATTTATAAACTACGGTTGAACCATCATAACTAAAACCAAAAACCTTTAGAGAACGATTTGCCCTAAATCTAAACTTTCTATCTTTTTTGTCGTTGTCACCCTCTGGCGACTGGTACCTGCAAACCCACTTAAAGAAACAATTACAAAACCCCCTATTTTGAAACCTTTTTTGCTCTGAAATTCCATTGTCCAAAACAGGCTGGTTGTTCTAGGTTCCGGGATATAATTTTTTTTGTCAGTCGCTCAATATCCACTGTTGCGTGATGCTTCAAATTTGAAGTTCAAACCCATTTCTCATTTAAATCCCTCTCTGAGTAGGGCTAGCAATGAGTGGGATATATATCCGAATTCGATCCGAAACCGAAATTGGCGAATTCAAATATAGGATTTAGATCCGTGGTTCGAATACGGATCTGAAATATAAGATCCAATAAAATTCGGATTCAAATACGAATATACATATATCCGATCCGTATTCGACCGATTGCCACCCCTAATTACAACATCTCTTTTCCTTTTGTCCATAATTAATACGAGGTCAAGATAAATATTTGTTTTTTACAATGAAATTAAGAGAAAGTAAATATTTAGATAGAATTATAGAAAAGTAACAAAACATTATTATTAAAAGAAAAATATCACATAAGAACTAATAATCCTCTTTATTCTTTCTTCATTCTAAAGGATACAAATTAATTTAATATAAATAATGTAAAATAAAAACGTTATATATAATTCTTGATTGGGTAATTCGTTTTATTTATTTATTTAAGTATCAATTATATAGGACTCTAAAAGGGTTAAATAATTTTAAATAAAAATAATGTAAAATAAAAAATAAAATAGAGTTTTCAATAAGGGTAATAGGCTATTATTATTGATAAAATTTAAGATAAGAAAATAAAAATTATCCATGTGCATTATTAATCAATACTCTAAATAATATCTTATTAGTTAGAAAAG
Source organism: Buxus sempervirens (assembly GCA_947561395.2). NCBI lineage: Eukaryota > Viridiplantae > Streptophyta > Magnoliopsida > Buxales > Buxaceae > Buxus > Buxus sempervirens. Next base: position 35,090,804 of record OX387188.1, on the reverse strand, counting down.
ATTTCTATTTTTAGGATTCTCCTTTTCGTTTCATTTTTTTTTAGGATTTACTTATTTTTAGGGGGATTCTGACTAATAATATCTTATTAGTTAGAAAGATTTGCAATTTTAATGGGATTTTCCCTTTTGGTTTTTGTTTTTTATTTTTATTTCATTATATGAGGATTTGGAGTAATTTCCAATTTTTGTTGGATTATGTATGACTCAGAATAAATATATTTCATTTAATATATAATTTTTTTTCCTTTAAAACGGTCAAACCCTATAAAGTGGCATTTTATTTTATTTTTTAAGAAAAGAGGAGGATTCGGTTGTCGAACTCTAGATAAGTAGATAAGGAAAATCTTATTAGAGAAGTATTAGAGAAGATAACGTGTAAAACTTTTTAGGTAGATAAGTACTAGAGAATATATTTATTTTATATTTTTTATTAAAATTCTTTTAAGTGGATTAGTAGTTTAGAAGATACAAATTACAATAAACATGTAATGTGAAATTAAAGGTTATAGGAAAGGATATTTTAGGTATACGAAAACTCACATTACATGATAGTTTAGTAGATAGGAAAGGATCATATAAACTACTAACTTTTTTTATTAAAATTTTCTCTTTATAGAATTTTCACTCTATAAAGGATTTTCTCTATATAGGTTTTCTCTCTATAAGATTTTATCTCTCTAGGATTCTATTTCTAGAGTATTTTCTCTTTCTAAAATTCCCAAGAGAATTTCCACCTTGAAAAGGATTTTCCTTATATAGGTTTTCTCTTTATATTTCTTTCTATAAGATTTTATCTCTTTAAGATTCTCTTTCTAAAGTGTTTTCTCTCTCTAAAGTTTTAAGAGAATTTTCGCTCTAGATTTTCTCACTCTTGAGCATTCCACTCTCTTTCTAGTTTCTTCTTTTTCCCACATGAATTTTAATTCTTATGGGAATTATTCAACCAAACATAAGAATTAAAATTAGTAGTTGCCAATACCAATTCCCACCTTTGAATTCTCACGATCCAAACGTACCCTTTAACTTAGTATGTGCTTTTAATAATAATATAGATAATTAAGCATCATATGCTCTAGAAATCAAGCTACGGTCTCACCACCATCTAAGATGATTAGGAACACATGAAATAGGACTCTTGCAATGTTAAGAGAAAGCCAGAGCCTCTGTTCCTGAAAGATTTTCACTTTATCGTAATAGTACTGTCAAAAGTAAATGGTTTGATGAACATAACTCCACCGATATTCTACTTTCAAAGTCGTATGGATTGTCCTATAAGCTCCCAGTGCTTTTATTTGTAGATATTTATCATTAAAGAGAGGATGAACAACCGCATAAATAAAAATTTGCTTGAAGAACCATTTTTATTTTTTTTGGATACACTGTTTACATTCCTGAATTTATGCAAACGTAGGCCACTTTAGGCTTCAGAGAATAAACCACAAAAGGAAACCATAGAGAATATTGTGATTATGGAGGAAAACCACCGAGATCATATGGTATGCAAGTAACAAGTGCATAGAATACATGGCGTATGCCCATTGACCAACTTGTGGCAGATTTTGCCCCTAACCATATGCAAACAAGTTCTTTCCGCCCAGTAAAAATAATTAACTCAAAAAACAGCACCGAACCTTCAAAAGTAACATCAGAAGTTGTGAACTGGAACCCCACCTGCTATTTAACCTTCACGATCAATTAATTTCTGAAGAATGGCCTGTGTACATGAGCAGAATGATCAATAGTAAACTTCCCATAAGACTGTCATTAGAAGCTACAGAATAAAAGCAAATCATCCTTTTAATTACGGCAGGGAGAATTTTTTTTCATAAACCTGCTCACAAGAAATGTAGGATAACAGTTCACAAACATGCATGAATCTCCGGTAGAATCAGATTTTATCTAAATATTGCAGGGTATCATTCAATCTATTTGCAATAGTCATACAATTGTTTTTGTTTCTGAGCCACTTACTGGACAAGAACGGTTTGATCTCAAACCCTGATAAAGCTCATGATGTGAGATGAGCATCTTCATCGAATTGAATTCAACAGATTGATTCTGTCTGTTTTCCGTAAAACAAATCAGTTCACGTTGTAAAAGGTGTTCAAAGGCCTGCAAGGTAAGGGAGACAATGTTAATATATACTGGGAAAGAAAATAATACCTACCTACCATAGATTAATTCGAGAAAAGTACGCACCCTTAAGCAAACATTTCTTGCATAATAATCAGAGGTTTGATATGAATCATGTATGTCTTTGTATTCTGCATATTAAAGAAAAAAAAAATTCATCCAAAACTACAAACAAATAGACGTGATGGAAAACACAAGAATGGACTTAAAACTAACCTTTCATTACTGAGGTGAAGTTGTACGAGTTTTGCTCTCTCCCTTCCAGCCTCTTCATGCATACTAGAATATAGAGTTCTAAAACGGAGCAATCTGTACCAATGAGTTCAGCATGCATTTGGAGTCCATTAAAACTTCGGAAATAAAGAAAGGATATAAAGACTACAAGTTACAATAGAAATTGTTTAACAAGTAAATTTTTGTAAAGAAAGGCATGAACAACTGAATGAAATCTTTATATATTAGACCATGTAGTGCAAGTTTTGGAGTCAATATGATCATTAGTACCAAAAGGTTCAGTTAAATCAACCAAGTACAGGTCATCAATTTTTTCTCTGTTAAGATTTAATGGTGTACGTGTATGCTTGTGTGTCTATAATTAAACTTAAAAATGAAACAGGCGCGTTTCTGGAAACCAAGGATCAATTTATAAAAATTGCACAATTCAATCATATGATCCATAATGTTCTGAGTCATTTTACTTGCAATAAGATCTAAGATCCATATCATGAATCCTATAATTTTCAACAAAAAAGCTTCCATTCTTGTGACCCCAGAAATAGACATGACTAGAGATATTTGTTTCTTACACTCGATAAATTTCTCCATCCATTGCATTTTCTTTTCCAAATTCTCCTGCTTTCCTTTACTTCCATAGCTTTTGAAAATCAACAGTCATTAATTTGGAGAAAATAACCTCACTCCCATAAGTCCCAAACCAAAATCTCAAATTAGAATAAAACTAAAAGGCTTTGATTGAAGCTCTCAATTTACAACAAGGTGAGCTTCTATGTTTTCTTAGAAAACTAGGGGTTGGTGTTTAAGGGTTTCACTAAAAAAAATAAAAAATAAAAAATTTCTATTATTTAGTGTATAAGACCATAACCTAGTGTAAGTCCCATTAAATCGGGGTCTCTGGAGGGGTTGACTGACTACAAACCTAACCATTGAAATTTTGGTGCAAAGTGTCACACTTGTTCTTGAACTGTATCTTCATTTGCTAGTATGGACCCTTTACTATAACACCAAGTGATGGTCCCTGATACCATTTAGTGTATATATATGTATATATTTTAAATAAAAAGAAGGGAAAAGCCCCTATACACGATCAACAGAGAAGAGTCGCTGAAAGAAGATATGGGTTGGAAAGAGTCGCTTTGACTATAAATGAACCATGGTTTAGTTTACTGAACTTTGGCTAGTCACAGTCCAACCATTGGTATGATCAATACAAGTTGATCTGGGTTGGTCCGATTCAAGAAAACAGTTGATTCAATTCAATGAAACAGTGGAAATGTTGCAATTGTAAACTAAATTCATATCAAGCTCACAATTAAGGGCCAATCTCCCATTTACATCAGGTTTGCTAAGAATCCCACTTAGTCAGGTCATACTTGAATGTAAAACATCTTTACAAAGAGTGGAATTGACATAAATGTACCCCAAATAGAGAGGATTCCTTATTTACACCACACAGTCTCAATTTTAACTGCTCCAGCCTGTTCCCACCCAATTTCAACATGTTTAAAACAAGGAAAATATAATTAAGTAGGTTGGACAGCGTACTTCAAATGAGAGTTCACTTCAAATAGCTTCTCTTCCATGTGGCCAATTTTTTTCCGTGCGCTTTCTAGAAAAGGTTCCTACACTAAGTTGATTGAATTCAGATCCCAAAGGAAAACCTAACTAGAAGGTAGGGGATTTGTTCTACAATCTGAGCTCCCCAGTTGCGGTATTTTCTTCAGCTATAGAAGAAAGAACATTCTACACAATGTTGATCTTCAGCCCAAGACAGCCTCAAAGCAGTAAAGAATACATCTGGTATACCAAAGTTGGTTGTGGGAGACACTGCAAAAATTTTGTTCCATCTGTAAACTGAAGGAACTTTTTTTATATCCCATAGCATAGTATACATCTTCATAGCAGAAATGTATAGCAGATTACAGTTTAACTAATTATTTTTTCCTACAAATTTTCCAATGTGAGCTTCATAAAGCAAACACTCAAATTTCATATTACATGTTAAAATAATAGAACGTTTTTGCTAAAAGAAAAAATGCTATCAAAATTCATAATCCTTGTAAACTTTTTTTATATCCCATAGCATAGTATACATCTTCATAGCAGAAATGTATAGCAGATTACAGTTTAACTAATTATTTTTTCCTACAAATTCTCCAGGGTCAATGTGAGCTTCATAAAGCAAACACTCAAATTTCATATTACATGTTAAAATAATAGAACGTTTTTGCTAAAAGAAAAAATGCTATCAAAATTCATAATCCTTGTAAACTTAGAACCCATTGATGCAATCTCCAAAGAAACAGAAGAAAGAAACTGAAAAACCTATGTGCCAAAAATATGAAAAATAAATAACATCCAGAGAGCTCATTAAGTTTACAAACCTTGTAAAGCTTCAAGCTTGGGCTGCGTTTGGAGACTTAAAGCTGCAGTCTTGAAGTTATCAAGTGTTAATAACCCGTACTCCAAATCCATATGAGAAACAGCATGAAATCTGATATCATGATTTTTCACTTGTAAGCAACATAATTAAAGCATAAAGGCAACATCTGAGCAATAAATGCTACCTTGGCAAACAAAACTAATTTTCTTATTAAATTTAACAGCTACAGTAAATCAGGCACTGTTGAAAATAAAGACCTAAAAATAAAGAATCCCGTGATAAGACATAGCGAAATTATGTTGGGGGTATTGGGCCAAAGTCAAGCATCCTGCTAATGGTACAAGGAAATAAAGTTACACTCTAACCAATAACTTCAGTTATTGGTGCAGTGGTAAGCACTTGATCCTACACATTACAGAAACAATAACTAGATACACAATGTAAATTTGTAATGCAATGAATAAAGCATAGATAAACCATAATCACAGCATAAATTAAGATATACATTGGGTATTGTGTATCTGTACATGTAGATATGTACAAAAAGCGAGAAACAGAGATCTTTTCTTTCAATTGCTAGAGAAAGATGGATGTGGGATCTCTAATAAAAGCATAGAAGCCATAATACTCTGGTTATCAAGTGATTTCCTTTAATAGTTTTTCAGCACCTAGTTGAGGATGTCTAGATGCCACATGGAAACTTCACCTTAATGACCACCAATCAAGACAGTGGAATAGGCACTAAGCCCACAAGTTAGGTGAAATCATGGCCTATGTATTGAGAAAAAAATAGTAAAATAAGACATGCAGTAGTGGCATCACAATCACAAAATCTTACAATTTCATTCGACATTCACAAAATGAAACTTACAAGAACCTCAACAAATGGTCAACACTGCAATCAGCATTTGATAATCTACAAAGAATTTTTGAGAATTCTTGATCTCCCAAAATATTCTGCAAAACGTCAAGGTCTTGACACCAGATTTAGTAGTACAAAAGTGGGCAGCAGATTGTACTTCAAACAATTATATTAGGAAAAAGATTATTGTATCTGTAGAATATATATATATATATATATATATATATATATATAGAATGTGTATAAAGCTGTATTAAAAACTAGTTGCCTCATGTACATATGTCATAGGCCAGCTTCCCAGTTCTCATTACTTAATGTGTTTACCAAAACAGATCACTCATCATGATAGCATCTTGCACCCCCTTATGTCAGGACTAAAATCTTATCAAACAAGTAATGCTCATACTTTTAATTTATACCGATTACTAACAATGGACCTTTAAAACATGTAAAAAGTGAAGCTTGTAACTACTATCAATTATCCAATCAAAGATATTCCATGAAAGGATACAAGTAGCTTGGCATTGAACTCAACAGCATAGTGCTGAGGAAAACTTGAGTCGGTTGGCAAAGATAGAATGTGTTCAAATAATCTGCAAAAACAGTCGGCAGGAAAAAAATACTGCTTTAGAATTATCAATTCTTAAGTATAAGCTACTGCAATTTCCATAAGAGTTCAGAAGAAGTTGCCTCTGTAAATCTTCTTTTGAAGGAGGAATAAACAAAAGCTTCCTATGTGAAAAACGAGATCGGACTCTTTTCTCTAAGAGCTGGTCTGCATCCTGCACTACATATCATACTTATTCAAGCATAATTCAGGACAACACAAATTAACTTTAGACATCTAATTTTTCAAAAAATGTACGATATGTATCATCTAGTGAATGTTAATGTAGCAATTCAGAGATAGGAGATATAAATTTTACTGACATATAACATCAAGATTATTACTTCTATTCCTTACAAAACAATTTTTTTTAATGTCAGTCATAGTCATCACATTATAGAATAATGACATACTAAAAGTCATTTTTAATCACATCACAACTTACAATCAAGTTTCTCCAGTCTGCTTGTACTCCATGCAACTAAGTTAAAATCATTAGCAGGCATGCAGTTCATTTTTCATTCCAACTCTTTCCATCACATTGGAAAAATGAGAATGAGGCTCCATAGAAAATAGAACACCAACCAAATATTTTAATTATAACCAAATATGCAAATGTGTTATATGTTTGATTCCCACCATCTTTGTGAGGTTTCTTGATGCCACCGTGGATGAAGTGGGACTTATTCCATTTTGTCAAACATGAGCCATGTAGTGATGAGCCAAATCGTAAAAAAAATGAAATCAAACCATGAATCTGTTCTCAATAGCCACTTATGAATGGCTAGAACCGCTTCCCCGAACAGATACATTTGAAGCTGCACTCCAGCCACATTTCAGGTCCTTGTGCATCCACGTAATGGATAAATAAGAGAATGGGTGCATCTCATCAATGGTGAAGATTAAGAAATCACAGAAGTATAGTGGGAGTTAATTAGCATAATCCATATATACATATACAATTTGTATGTGTGTGTGCGTGTGCCCACACCTGTGGCTGTGTGTGGAAATTTTTTCCACTATTCATTTCCCTTATTAAAACATGCCTCCCACTTTTTGCCACTCAGAGCGATGATTTATCCATTTATAGATGGTTACCCTATTAGCTAACTCCATAGTCTCATTTGACTATGTAACATATATCCACCATGTATTGGAGCACTACAACAACAAATGAGAGAGCATGGAGATTTCATTCTTATGCGGTTTAAAAAATGCTGGCTTTTGCCACTTGAAATATCTGACTAAAGTTAATTCACACCATGAAGATAGGCTGAAGTGGCACAACCATGGGTTTTTTTTGGATTGCATCTCAGCTGCAAACCTTCCCTTGTAAATGAGGCTATGTAGATCAACATTGAATGGCTGAATAAGAAAAACTGCATATACAAGTTACAAATAGAATCAGGAAAAATCAACAAGTTTAAGCAACTTACCAAACGGTAACTCACACCAATGACTACAGCTTGTGACATTATAGATTGCATTGCATCCAGCAAGCTGTATAGCAATCGTTGCTTTCCCTGCACAGAAGCAAACAATAGCAAACAACAAGTGTCTCATCCTAATCAAGTTTCAGTTCATGATACAAATAAGTTAGCTGTCACCAACAGTTCCATCTTTTTTAATTTAAAACAGCAGCAGCACAAAAAAGTAGTCATTTTCACAAACACAGAGATAAAAAAGAACAAAAAAGAAGACATGCTCAGCAATACCTGTGCAAAAAGGTCAAACTCATCTAGTACAAAGACGTTTGTCTTATGAGCTAATCCACACTCTCTGGCATAAGAAGGCTATCCCAAATGAATAAATGCAAGATAAAAACTGAATCAATCAAATCCTGAAAACAAAAATATGTTAAGTGTAAGAATATAATAACAAAAAATATGCTTTACATATGAATATAATTACAGAAACTGAATCAATAAAATCCTGAAAACAAAAATATGTTTAACGTATGAATGTAATTACAAGAAATGGAATCCAAACTGTGACAACAGAAGATGGTAAGGAATCTACCATTTCCACTCACTGTAACATGGCAATCATGAACTGCGAGTTATCATCAGATGAAACCTACAACCACAAATAACTCTGAATAGCAATAATGTCATTTTGTGGGTTTGAAAATGCATAATAATGAAAAAATTCAGGTTTCATACAGTACCACTTTTGAGAATCCCAATTGATGCTCCATGCATAATTGCCTAGCAATTTCCTGGAAAAACAGATGGATAGTAGTTGGTTAATGGTTTGCGTGGGTTAACTTGAAGACTTATTTTAAGTTTCTTAACACTTTCAAAAGCTTCTCCAAAGGAGTTAAAGTTTATGACATTAAGCAGTGAAAAAATCCATTTAGAACCAATCCGTTCCTGTATGCAAGCCATTCAAGAAATAGATAGAAAAATCCCGTTTGTAGCAAAAATATATGGGTCAATAAGCTAGAAGTGACAAAATAATTCTATTTCATGCATCATTTGCACATCACACAAGGAGGAATTTCAGAGGATGGCACGTTCATCATGAGTGCCAAGATATATATCAATTAAAGATACTTCAAAGTTCAAATCAAGTACATATACGGGAGGCAAGATTTACCACATATCCAACAAGTCCTTCATTATATAAATTAAAAAGAAAATCAGAAAGCTCTAGTAATTTACTATATAAACAACCAATAAATAGTATATAGATAGTCTGTAATATAAACTGCAATTAAAAACTTAACATTATCATAACAACTGAAGCAAAATCAATAAGTATTAGGTTTAGTAAGAAAAGGGCATCGGCGATCTGACCCTGAGCGCGCAAGTGTCGTCACTGTGCAATAGACCATTCAATCTTATCTGAAACATGCAAATAGAAAAAACAATGAAATTATATTTTGGCCAACAAAAATAAAAAATTCATGAAAACGTTCATTGTCAGACTAGTAACCAAACAAACTTCCCATTAAGTATGCTAATTACAATGAAAATACTCCACAGAGAAGAAAGCTATCAATCAAAGTCATACCAGTGTGATCATTTCGGGATATTCAACCTGCAAATCTCTCAGAACAAGCTCCAACACCTGAAAAACACAACAAAATTCGAAACGTTAAGAAAGAAATAGACATAAATGTCATTACAAAATCCTAACACAAAATTTTATTTATTTATTCTGAATGAGTTTATCACCGCGATTTTTCCACAACCCCGGGGGCCTAGAAGCAGGATTGAGTTGTTACACGCCTCAGTAACTGAATTGGAGATGATAAACTTCAACTTGCTGCGGAATCAGAAACCATGAGTTACTCCATTAGCAAGAAATTCAGAACGAAAACTAAAATTAGGGTTACGGAGAATTAGAAAAAAAAAAGACCTGTAATTGCTGTCTGGAGAATCAGAAAAATACGAAAAGACGTAACTAGGGTTGCAGAGCCTACTTCGAAGAAGAATTAGGGCTTTCTCGGCCAGATTTTCGCCTTCCATTGTTCGGTTTCTAGTGGTTTTGTTTCAGAGAAACAAAATGGAAGGAAAAAGGGCGGGAAAGAAAAAGAGCGTTTAACGTCATTTATATAGGAGAGTACACGGGATATTAACATATTGAAATGCCCACATAAAATGGTTACATTTACAATCAACCCATTTCATGCTGGAACGATTGGGACGGGTCAACAAGGACGAATTAATGACGACTTGGGCGAGTCTTCAACCCGAGTTTCAACGAGTCAGCTGAGGAATAAAAATCCTTTCGAGACACCTTTTTAAAGCCAACCATTCATTCATTTGATTCGATTTTTGATTCGCATTTGAAGATGGGAAGCACCGGTGCTTTGATCTCTCATTTGCAGCCGAGCAACTGCTGCTTTAGCCGTCTAAATTCTAGCGGGAAACAACGAATCCCTTTTCAGATTAGCAGAAGAAGAGCAGCGGTTGGGATTTCAGAGAGACTCAGACGTCAAAATTTTGGTGGGTTGGTTTGTTTTGCGGTTGAAGATGTGGAGCAGCAGCAAGAGCAGTTGGGTAGTGTTGGGTCAGTTGTTGAAGATAGGCCTGGTAAGACGGATCAGTTACTGTCGTCTTTTTCTCCCTTTAATTGGTTAAGTTTTAGATAATTTAGTGATGGGTTTCTTTTTCTGCAAATGGCCTTTGGTTTTTCTGGGGTTTTGATATAGAAGCTTGGTCCTCTTTTATTTGTGTATGTTTTGGATGATTCATGTTTTTTTTCCCTGGGATTGTTTCTTTTTATTGTATTTCGCAACTGAAGATAATTTGTTAGAAACCGAAACCTTTTCCATGTTTCAATCAAAATTCAAAAAGACAATTGCATATCTGGTGGGTGTTTGAAAACAAGAATCTGAAAGTAAAGAAACCAGGGATTGAGCAGAAACCAAATTTATCAGTAGCTGCGGAGAATAATGCTGTTTGATATAACTATGATATGTGGTGAACAAAAAGAAGGCTTCTTTAAGGCATGGTTTTCTGTTAAGCAATAATCATGGAGTGATAAGAAAAAAAAACATGGAGTGAATATATCAGTCACTTCCAGTACTGAAATTCCCTCCGTTTTGAGTGGAGAATTTCTGTCAGGAACCTCTTTGGCTTATGCTGCTAACAGTTAAAAACGTTGTTGCTTTTCAACGCTTGAGTAGTTGTTACTTTTGAAGCTCCTATCAGAACCAACTTAGGATAATGGTGAGTCTCAAATACATTAGGAAGTCACTCATGCATGAGTTTTCATCTGTCATCACACTGGCTTTGGTTAGGGATATAACCATAGACGCAGGTGTAAGAACTGAGTGTTAATGTCCTTAATGTTTGGTATTGCTGACTGTTCATGACACTCATAAAAGGAAAAAAAATTGTTGATTACTTATGAAGATGCATTACAAGCATAGCTGCAGTATACTTGGAAATGCCTTCCTTTTTATTTAAACTAGGGGAATGCACGTAGCAAAAGAATTGGAACAGTTAGTTATGACACATGGCAGTAACAAACCAAGTATTAGAGCAGTTAGTTATGACATGTGGCAGTAACAACCCAAGTATTAGTGTAAAATAAAAAAGAATTGGAGGGCTAAAACGATGGGTTGGCTTTATAATAGTAATATATGCGTACCAATTCCCATTACAGAAAAAACAATAACAACAATAGTCATGCCTTAATCCAGCTAGTTGAGATTGATCACACATAAGCTATTTTGCCATTTCTAATTTGTTAGCATCAAATTCCTATTTAAGAAGACTTTGAATAATTTAGTTTTATATATTCAATAAGCCATTTCTATCAAGAGAATGATTTGTTCATAAAGGCGCTACAGGCGAAAGCAAAAAGCCATCCTCTGGAATCACTAAAAATGTGGTATTCCTCATCAGCATTGTACATCAGTCTTATCAGGCACATAAAGAACTCAGTTATTCTTATGCAGAATCTGAAGTCCTACAGTATTATGGAGCAACAATAGGTCCTTAAGTAGTATTTTCTAACCCTGTGACTGCATGTCCTTAGAAATAATATTGAATCCTATCTCTCTATTCAAAACAGATTGGTATAATTTTCCTGTTTTCCATGAAAATCACATGAATATCTGCAAGTAATATCATCCAACAACTGGGGTTGCACATTTTCAATTTTTCCACCAAAAAAAAGAGAGGATTGGGATTTTAAGATTTTATTCACTTGTTTTTATATAGTTTGATTTTGAGTCGCCGATTCAGATGACAGAAAAAGCAATGTATCATGAGATAAATAAACTTTGTCAGGAATTCCAGAATATCTTTACTTTTTGTGATCCTTTGTCTTTGAAGTGAGTAATTTTATCTTCTTGGAAACTTTCTAACATTTTGATTATGGTGGGAGCTATAGATGGGACAAGTAACTCAAGTGAAGAAATAGTACATCAAGCTAATCAAGATGACAAAGACGGTGCCCTTTATAATTTCCTTTATCCTAACAAAGAGCTCCTTCCAGATGATAAAGAAATGAGCATTTTTGATCATTTAGAGGAATTGCGCCAGAGAATATTTGTCTCAGTTTTGGCAGTTGGAGCTGCTATGTTGGGATGCTTTGCAATTTCTAAAGAATTGATACTTTTCCTTGAAGCTCCCGTGAGATCTCAGGGAGTTCGCTTTCTGCAGCTAGGTCCTGGGGAGTTTTTCTTTACAACTTTGAAGGTGAAAACAAATGAGTTGTCTCTTATTTATAGCATCATATATTTCATACAGTCCATATGGTGAATTTGAGCTCCACTGCTGTTAAAGAAAAAAAAAATACAGTTCTTCTAGCCTGTGACCTTCATTTTGACTTATTTTCTCCATCTATATTGTTAAGAATAAACTCTCCCTTCTTTCACATGGTTTAGTTAAAGCTGCAGTGTGGTATCACCACACTGGTTTCTAGATGTAGTCAACTGGCCAGATTCTTTTTTGAATGAATGTATAAGCCATTAAGCCACAAAAATTGTAGACCCAGTGTGGTATCACCAAAAACTAAATAAATTGTTTATGATTTTAATAGCCATAGTGCTATTTTCCAGCCTTCCGGAAAGATCACTAAGAAGGAATAACAATATTTCCACATCAATTACAAAAAGCAGAAACATATGGGAACTTTTGTAGGCATATCTCCAAGTTAAGATGAACTCGAATAATTCGACTATATGACAAGGGCTTGATTTTACAAATTCTATGTAATCATTAAAAATACTTTTTGTCTGCGTCTGTGGAATTCTCTGTCATACCTTCTGACATAGTCATTTTTATGCTGTTTGCACACTCAAATGTGTAATAATAGATTCCTATAAAATCTGCTAGCGTAAGCTGCAAAGTTCCCGAAATTGCCATGTACCAAATTTTCATTTGATGTTAATTTTTCTGCTCTGTTATTTGCCTGTTTCATTTACAAAAGACTTTCCTGTAATGAAAAAGCAACCGTTTACATAATATTCTATTCTTCATTTCTATATGTGAAACTTACTTTTATCAAATTTCCAAAAGTGTGGAAGAATCCTCCATAGATGACAACGATTAACACAAACTGAGGAAAAAATTTTTAATGTGCAAAAATAGGGAACTAAATATAAAGACATCGCGTCAATTCTCAACTCTTTTAGTACCTGAAATCCTTGACATTAGAATTTCAATTAGTAGATGCACTCCGGTACTGTTATATTCAAACTTGGATTAATCTTCTCCCCTTTTAAGCCTTTAAAGTAGGTATGCAACATAGAATACTCACATTATAATTTTGTTCTCATTGTGTTGCAGGTATCTGGATATTGTGGACTTCTTTTAGGAAGCCCTGTCATTCTCTATGAGATCATAGCCTTTGTTCTGCCTGGTCTAACGAAGTCAGAGAGAAGGTTCCTGGGGCCAATTGTTTTTGGATCCTCTGTCCTTTTCTATGCTGGTATCAGCTTCTCATATGCAGTCCTGACTCCAGCAGCCTTGAATTTCTTTGTTAACTATGCTGAAGGGGCAGTGGAATCTTTTTGGTCAATCGATCAGTATTTCGAATTTGTGCTCGTGCTTATGTTCAGTACAGGGTTGTCTTTCCAGGTAACCCAAAAAAAAAAAAATCTCTGCATTGGCATATTATTTCAGTTAATCAAGGCAACTTTGTGCTTACCTGTTATATAACTTAGCAATATTCATAATTAAAGGTGGTATGAAGCTCCAATTGAAACACTTGTTGCGATTGATAGACTTTCAAACCAAACTTTTGGTTAGTATTTACTACAAGAAGACTTTGTTGCGCCATCTATCCCTAAAACTTTTGTTTTGGTAATATTTACTTCTAGTATGACAGGGCAATAGACATCTGATGGTTTTTTCTCCTTTGTATGCCAGGTATTAAATTTAATCACTGATACACATTTCTCTGTTGTTTGATTGTGTAGGTTCCAGTTATACAATTTCTATTGGGACAGGTTGGTATAGTATCAGGAGACCAAATGCTGTCAGTTTGGAGATACGTTTTGGTTGGTGCTGTTGTGGTTGCTGCTGTACTCACTCCATCAACTGATCCTCTAACTCAGGTACTTTTGGCAGGGCCACTGATGGGGCTCTACTTGGGTGGTGCATGGATGGTAAAGCTAGCTGGTCGTTAACTCGTATTCTATCATTTTGGCTCTTAGTTCTTCTTATAAGCCAGTGTACTTGCCCATTACACCATAGATGGCTCATGTAACTCAAAAGCATGTACCATAAAATACATAAATAAAATAATATTATTTATCTCTATTTTTTTTGCCCTTTTTTTGGTTTGGGACGGGGAGGAACCTCATTTTGTCGTTACATTAAAAAGGTTCTATCAATTCAGTCAGGATCCTTTTATGGAGTGACTGAAGATAGTTCTTGATTAATAAGGAGTTGAAACAAATAATTAAAACTGGATTTCCAACTCAAATATTGAATTGCACATTATAAAATTTTTTTTTCGGTAATAAAGAAGAATATATTAAATTTTAAGAGCAAAAAACAGGTCATACAAGTACATGAAAAGTGTAAAAGATCAACACCTACATATCTCGAAGGTTCCCACACTAAAAAAAACTCACGATGGTCTAACCCTTTACATGATTCTTTCCTAGATGCCTAATACCACAAACAGCTAAGGATGCTTCTAATAAAACCCATAAGGAACTAGACAAAACAGTAAAAATTTTCTTATTCCTCTCTTTTCAAAGCGACCAAAGAAATTGCCATTAAGCCAAATTCCACAAGACCTCGTACCTCAAAACTTCTTTACTGTAGTTCCAAGACAGCAACACTTGGATTCAAATTTTGAGGCTGCACCCACAACTTTCCAAATTTATAATTGCACATTATAAATTCAAGGAGTCCTAGAGAACAGAAAAGGCTTATCAAGGGCAAAGATTGCATGCTTTGATATTGTAACTCATGACATTATTAAAAAATGCAAGATTGTTTGATTACAACAATGTCAAAATTCAAAATCACATAAGTTAGAGCAGGTTATCACTGATTTTCTTTCATTATCCACACTTAAATTTCTACTGCAAATCTCTTTGAAATACCCTTTCTTTCGCGTCGATTGCCTGCAAGATAGACATAACAAAATGTATTCAACAATTAAAAAGAAAAATAAATGGCAATAAAATCATTACTGTTTGCATCCCAAAATTTAAGCTAAAGTAAGTTTCATGTGATCCCTTGAGGGTCAACATCTTGACTGCAGACCTGCTTTTTCCAATTTATACGACATGTTATGATGGCAAGCAGAGCTGTTTGCAATGTAGCCCCAGCCACTATCCCACTCCAAAGGCCCTTTCCTCTTAAGTGCAGAAGGAAACCCAGTATGCCAGAAATTGGAATCCCAAATAGATAAAATGCCCCAAGGTTAACATAGGCGCCAATATGCTGCCACCCACATCCTCTTGCAATACCTTTTGTAAAAAGTGAATTATATAAGATAATATATAAGGAGAGAATTTCCAAACTATGTTATAAAAAGAATAAAAAATTTAGGTTCATACGGTAGGACAATAACCTGAGAGAGTCCCTTGTAAGCTGTCCAAGATGACCGTGCTTGAAACCAGAGGAGCCATTGCTCTGATATAATCTATAACTTCTTTCTCATTACTGAAAGCATAACCCCAGACATTCCGGGTGGCAAAGAGTGTTGCACTTACAATGATCGCCTCTGTTACTGAAACAGACATCACAGTGTAGACAGCTAAACGAGCTTCTTGTGGATACCCAGCTCCTAATTCGTTTGAAACTCGAGTGCTACACAAAATATGGTATTCATTGATATCATACATAGTTATACACAAGCACGCACACATACAAAACCAGGTTTCAAGCAAACCTTGCAGCAGCACCAAGTCCATATGGTATGTTATAGAGAGTTGAGACGGTTGTGAGGCTGTTCAGAAACATTGTGAAAAATTAGATGCATTTCCCTAGATAAAAATTCAGGCTTCGTAAACCAATTGGCTATCACAAGATAGTTTCAAGACCAGGTGTGATTATATGTTTGTAAAACCTAAAATACTAGCTTTGCTTCAGAATCTTACCATATAGAAAGAACTGAAGTTTCAAGCTTTGGATTTGGTAGAAGCCCAGAAAGCAATACAAGAAGCTCATATGACCACCATTCAAGACTGTAAGAATCAAAAAGCAAAGATTATTATCAAAATTAGAAGAAAAGAAAAACATAAGTACTTGAATAAAAGGAGAGATGAACTTACCAAACCATTAGAGCAGAAGGGACAGCTAGGCAGAAGAACTCACCAATGCATTTAAAAGCCTCTTTTGATAGCGGTGCACGTGTTTTCTCACAGGATGGAGAGAATTTCATATATAAAAAGAGGACAATTACGTTCACCCAAAAAGATGCACTCATTGATAATGCAGCTCCTTGGTTTCCTAATTTTGTCTTAAATACCAAAAGCCAACACAGAGGGATATGGAGACCAAGAGCAGCACAAGAGCTTAAGAGCATAGGCAGTATTAAACTCTGAGACTGGAAGTATCTAATTAAAGGTTGAAGTGTTGCAAAACCAAATAATGCAGGGATGAGCCACAATGCGTATTTCCCGGCTTCAATTGAAATTGAAGGGTCTTGGCCTATGAAAGTGAGTAGTTTTCCCATGTAGATCCACAAAAGAGAAATAGGAAAACAGACTAAAATGAGACAGAAGATTCCACCATAAGTATAATTTCCAAGCTTTCTGTATTGTTGTGCTCCATAAGCTTGTCCACACAGAGTCTCCAGTGCGCTAGATAGTCCTAACTGTTTGGGAGGGAAAAAATAAAGTCAGTTAATGGCTGTGCCTGAAATAGCCATGACTCCAAGTCAGTGGTGTCAGATGGGCAACTAAACCAGTTTTTGTTTTTATACACGACCAAAAGACATCATCATATCTATCAAAAAAAAAAAAAAAAAAGACATCATCATATCTGACATAATCATAAGGGCATCTTTGGTGGCAAGTTCAAAGTTCTCTGGCTACCACAAAAACAAAATGGCCCATCCATCCAAGGATTAAAATCTTGGTCTCGGACTCGGTATTGCCCGAGCCCGAGACCGAGTTGCCCAAAAAAAATCTGAAAAAATGCATAAAAATACTGAAAATTAATCTAAAACTATGCATGGATAATAGGAGTTAAAATTGTCAACATAAGCTTAAAAAATGACATTTAGAATTCAAAACGCTTCAATAATGAGCTATTTAATGTCATCTAAAAATATAAGTTGTGAACATTGAACATAATATGAAAATAATGCAATAAACAAGTAAACAATATCATGTCTAGCAAAAAGGAATGACAAATTTCATCCCCATCTCCACTAACTACTGGCTGAGTCACCAACCCCTTCCCCACTTCCATCAGCATCCCTTTACTGATATGTGTAATGAACTGGATTTGACCCACTATCTGGGAAAAAAATTGTCACAAACTCCTCTCCCACTGGATGCCCAGAATCGACTGACTCTGAATAATCATAATATCCTGAAGTTCAGACCCCAGAACTACTACTAGAATGAGGATAATGTGGTCCATATGGATAATCTCCTCACTAATGATCATGATATCCAATTGCACTACTACTGAAGCCTAACGATGGTTGCGGCTGCAATGGAGGATACGGTCCTAGTCCATATGGATAAAACTGTGGAACCTGTGGATAATCATGTGCATACGCAGGATGATGCGCCGACCCTGAATAGGTTGGAGTAGGATAGCCTGGATACTCTCCGAAGCCCAAGCTGCCAAACCTGTGCTGCAACTCATCATGAGGATAACTGTCAGATGGCAAGGTCTCATCACTATCACGTCATACAGACTTCCTCTTGTCCCTCTAACTCTGACTATGTGAACCACCTCTACGTCACTGATATGGCACACCGTCGTGAGTGTCCTGTGCCGCTCGATATGCATTTGCCTCCTCCAAAGTCAAAGGTACACGCTCACTGTCATCAGCACCACCTCCATTGTCACCATCAAATAGAAATGTGGATCCTCCTCCTGCACTACTATTACCAGAACTTGAGTCATGCTCGTCATCATCCTGATCCTCATTTATCCGTCTAGACGTGTTGCATCCTCATCACTGCTATCAACAGAATGATGCCGATCTCTGTCTCCCTCATCAACTGAAATATATATTATAATATTATTATATTAATATTACAATATTAACTATAATATACTAATATATTATTATTAATGAAAATTATATTAATATATTAAATTTATTATAATATTATAATATGTATATATTATTATAATATATTACATTATAATACTTATAATGTTATTATTTATCATAATATATTTTATATAATGTGTTATACATAATCTCTAGAATCACATATTTTGAAAATTTAGGCACCAATGTCCATAATCCCTATAATCACCAAGAAAATAGATTCAATCGGATAGTAGAATTCGGCCTTAAAATCCCAACCAAACACAGTTTTTGGATTATGGAATCGGATTCTACTAGAATCCAGATTCTATAATGCCCGCCAAACACCTTCTAGAGAGGGTCATTGGCTGTCTTTCAACAACATAATTTGTGTTGTCTCGTTGAAATCTTGGTAGCTCTTGAAAGGGAAGTTTTGGATCTTAGAACAAAGAATGTGTTGTTGAAATAGTTGAATGGTTCCATGGCTTTTATTGCTGGTGATTAATTTGTACGTTTAAGCTGTTGAGGTGACAGTCAGGCATGGAGGTCAAAACCAATAGGTAGAACAATAAGAAAAATAGAATTAAAAAACTATTAAAAAAAAGAAGAAGAAAGATATGGACCATCTATTGTCTAGGCACAATACCGATATTCTTGGAATACCGATATTCTTGCCTCATAAAAAATTAGGACATTTGGGCTACTCGACGATGTCATATTTGTCTCACAGAGATAGGACAAGATCATTTATGAACGAAGGATGTGGTCAATCCATACCCTCAATCTAATAGGAACTAACTAAATCGGCTACGTCAAAAAAAAAAAGGTTTGAAATCGTCTCCCGCATCTGCTGCATCTTCCACAATTTTTAATGTAAAATTTATGCAGCACATCCCAGGGATGCTGCAGGATCTGCCACAGGATCACTGCAATGGACGACAATTTATACTCAATTAGTTTTTAAGGATTTTGCTATATAGGATAAGACTAGTAACATTTTCTTTTTCATGGACATATATAGAACCTCTCATGTAAAGGTAGCTGTTTAGATCTCAATCGGAACAATATGTTACCGATTACCTATGTATTACCCTAGAACAATTTGAAATCGTCTACTACCTTTTACTGCAATGAACCAAGTAGCTTGATTGAGATGTTGTTATGTTAAGCATCCAACGGCTGCAAATTTTTTTATTTTGAAAAATATAAAACAGTTTTTCTTGTTGAAAAAACCTCAAGTATGAGATGCTCTACATAGCAATCTCACTTAAGCTGCAAGATCTATTACAATAAATGAGGACAGACGATATCATCCCCTAGCATGTCGTTATATCGCAAATGATATAAACTATTTAAAAAGGTAACAATTAGATTGGGTAAGTAAATATGCTGAATTTCATTTATTTTGAAACATTCTACCCTTAAAAAGATTATAGTTTAGGTATATGACACTTTATCCTTTTTAATAACTTCTTACATTTCCTATTCTCCTCTTGTTAAGTTGAACTACTATTTCCTTTTACACTTGTTTCTTTCATGATTGAGATATTTAAAAAAATCTTTTAATTATAAAAAAATGACATTTTCAGGCAACTAATTTTATAATTGTTAAAAAGTTTTAATTAATTAGTGAAAATTTAGCAATTTAGTTAAAACCTTTATAGGGCTAAATGTTGTAAACAACATAACATGAGAGAAGATACGTAATTTATCCAAACCCTATGAAAGATTTCTGTAATTTATTTAGCAAAAAAAAAAAAAAAAAACGATCCGTCTAACTCTCTCCTTCAAAAAAATTTTTTTTTTGTTTTTTTTGGAGGGGTGGTTTAAAGTTTATCCTGCCGTATACCTCGCTGAA
Organism: Buxus sempervirens; assembly: GCA_947561395.2. Taxonomy (NCBI): domain Eukaryota; kingdom Viridiplantae; phylum Streptophyta; class Magnoliopsida; order Buxales; family Buxaceae; genus Buxus; species Buxus sempervirens. Next base: position 35,070,580 of record OX387188.1, on the reverse strand, counting down.
GGTTTCAGAAGAAAGTAGGTATTCAATATGATCTAATTAAGTACCAAACTGCCAAAAATTTAAGGTGAACCAAACAACTGCGTAACAAAAGGAAGAGGACGACTTACGAGGAGACTGAAACCAGTGACGGAGGTGAGAGAGGAGGCGATGGCGGTGCCTGATAGCGCGAGCTCGCCGAGGTGCCCGACCATCATCAACGAGATGAGCTGCAGCGAGATCTGAGATAACGTCACCGCTACCATCGGCCCAGCTAAATAAGCCAGCCTTTTCAACTCCTCTGTGTACGATCTCCATGTTAACACTCCCCTCCTCTCGTCTCTATCCTTTAACAACGCCTCCTCCATCTCTCTCTTTCTCTATCTCTCTCTATCTCTCTCTCTCTCTCTCTCGCGCGCTCTGTCGCAGTGTCTCAATCTGAAGCAGCGAACCTACAGGGAATTTTGAGGCTCTAACGAGGAACAGGTGAGGGGATCGCGCGCTCAGTCTCCGCGTCTCAATCTGAAGCGGCGAACCTACAGGGAATTTTGAGGATCTAACGAGGAACAGGTGAGGGGATCTTAAGTCCCATATTACGTATTGGGGCCGGACCTTCTCGGAGGGAAAGGCACTTTTCATACTCCGACCTCATTGTCAGGTTTTGAGTCACAGGGGTATCTGTAACGCGCAGAAAAGATGGGCATTATTTTATTTGGAAGAACAATATTAAAAGAAGAAAAAAAAAACTAAAATGAGAATAGTCTCCCACTTCTAGAAAAGATGGACATTATTTTATTTGGGAAGAACAATATATAAAAAAGAAAAAAAAAACTAAAATGAGAATAGTCTCCCACTTCTCGTTAATAGTATATATGCGGTACGTTCATGAATGGGAGCCACTGGATCTTAAAGCATGATGTGGTGTTGATCTTCTAGAATTAATTGAATGGGACCCTTATATTTGCTTTGTTTTAGGTTTTTCCGGTTTCTGCTGTTTATTTTAGGCAATATTGAAAGGATTCACATCGTCTACTGGGTGCCCAGCAGCCAATGGGAATGGACCACATCAGTGGCCACCTGACACAAAGTCATATTAAAAATAATGTGGTCGCTGATGTGGCCCATTCTCATTGGCTGCTGGGCACCCAGCAGACGATTTGAATCCATATTGAAATCCTTGCAGTACAAAATCACAACTTGGTTCCTTTAAATTATATAATTCATTGACACTTATATATTGATCTGGATCAATCACAGCTGGCATTATTTTTTGCTACACAGGATGCTTATGTGGGCAGGTCTGAGAGATGGGCTGTTGAGAAAACATTCAAAGATTGAGGTCAAGAAGGTACCCCACCAAGAACAAAATTATAAAATCCTGAATTCCCAAAACGTATTCTGTATATTATGGGAAAATGGACTCCGGAAGTAACATGCCAAAATAAATTTTTTTCCCTCTTAAAAAGAGCCTATAATGTGCTGTTAGCCTGTTATATTAAGGTTCTATGGGACCTATTGGTCTTTTCATTTTCTTTGACTTTTCTAAGCCCTCGATATGCCGCAACTCACGGGGACCCAAAGAAAAAGCACAAAAGGACACTGACCGTCTACTGAATTGGTATAAATTATAATAATTGTGGTATTCTTTTCTCCAAACGCACTAGAATATTCTAAGGAATACTCTAAAGCCTTCTCATCTGTATGTTGAACTTAGGTAAAGAAATTTTTTCTATCTTACGATGTTTTATAAAGAACAAAAACAGACAAAATCATTTTTGCTATACAGAAGGAAGATGTTATTAATCTACACCCTTTATAATGTTAGGTTTAAACGAGTTGTTCATGTCATGTCAAAAGTGTTTTTTTAAAGCTAAAACTCAGCATATGATTAGGATAGACTGAAACTATATATGAAAAAATGGGGTTGTCTAAACAAGTTTTTAAGTGTAAGGTATCTCATTAGGTTCCTCTGTTTGGTTCACTTCACTTGGACCCGTTCAAGTTTTCCAAGCTGGTTTCATATTAAGCTTCCTTAAAAACTGCAAAAAATGTTTTTTTGGTTCTAGTAAACTTCTAGTTGGAAAGGATGGTAGATATCTGAAAGTTTTCTCTCTCTTGTACGTCAGAAGATTCAGAGCAACTAACTTTCAACCACTGTTTAAAAACTAGCGGATAACTTGGATAACTTGGAATACTCGCCCAAGTTACTCGGATAGGTTATGCTACTAGTTTACTCGCCCTAAAAACCAGATAATTTTCACTAGGTAGTTTCTATAGAGTAAATCCCAAAATTTAACCGAGTTTCTCTCTAATTAACCAAGTTTTAGATAAAAACTCATTAAATTACAATATATTTTTCACTTACCTCTTAAATTATTCCTTTATTTATATAATAACAAGGTTGGTAACTCAGCCTAGTCACCAGTAATTACTCGGACAGATAAGCTTCCGAGTTACCAGCCCTTTCAGGGTTTTTAAATACTGCTTTCAACTAGTCGCACCTACTTCTTGCCTGTTTGGTTATGTAGGTTCCAGTTTTACAATTTCTAATGGGACAAGTTGGCTTAAAGACAGAATGTTGTCTAGTTACAGATAAATTTTGGTTGGTGTTGTTGTGGCTGCTTCTGTACTCACTACAAAAGCGCATTATACGTCGGATATGAGCTTCCTTACGTAAGATATGAGGGCATCCTACATGGGACACAAATTGTAATTGCTCAAGCCACTTCAGTTCCTAAGGAGGTGTTTTTAATTGCATTTGTATAGGAAAAAGAAAAAACAATAAAATTCTAAAACATTTTCTATGTTACATCCAAACACTAGGAAAAAAACAAAAAAGGAAAACTTTTTCTTGGAAATTTTTCTTCAAGAAAATACTTTCCGGTGAAACAAATAGAGCCTTATAGAACTTATTCTAACAATTGCGAGCTTTCTAGTTCTACATATAGAACTTGTTCTAACAATTGCGAGCTTTCTAGTTCTACATCTATCAGTTCACATTGTAAGCATACTTGCTATGAAGAGTAAAAGTAGCATTTCGTAAGACCTCAAACATGAAACACCCATCGCCGCGACTTGCAAGAACTTTGTCACTTTCACATCACAAAATGAAATACCCTTTCTTTCGAATCCAAATTCCACAAGACCTTGTACCTCAAAACTTCTTTACTGTAGTTCCAAGACAGCAACACTTGATTCAAATTTTGAGGCTACACCCACAACTTTCCAAATTGCACATTATAAATTCAGGGAGTCCTAGAAAACAGAAAAGGCTTATCAAGGGCAAAGATTGAATGACACCCAGATTGCTTGCTTTGATATTGTAACTCATGATATTATTAAAAAAAATGCAAGATTTTTTTATTACAACAATGTCAAAATTCAAAATCACATAAGCTAGAGCAGCTTATCACTGATTTTCTCTCATTCCCCACACTTCAATTTCTACTGCAAATTTCTTTGAAATACCCTTTGTTTTGCGTCGATTGCCTGCAAGATAGACATAACAAGACGTATTCAACAATCAAAAAGGAAATAAATGGCAATAAAATCATTACTATTTCCATCCCAAAATTTAAGCTAAAGTAAGTTTCATGTGATCCCTTGAGGGTTAACATCTTGAGTGCAGACCTGCTTTTTCCAATTTATACGACATGTTATGATGGCGAGCAGAACTGTTTGCAATGTAGCCCCAGCCACTATCCCACTCCAAAGGCCCTTTCCTTTTAAGTGCAGAAGGAAACCCAGTATGCCAGAAATTGGAATCCCAAATAGATAAAATGCCCCAAGGTTAACGTAGGCGCCAATATGCTGCCACCCACATCCTCTTGCAATACCTTTTGTAAAAAGTGGAATTATATAAGATATATAAGGAGAGAATTTCCAAACTATGTTATAAAAAGAACAACAAATTTAGGCTCATATGGTAGGACAATAACCTGAGAGAGTCCCTTGTAAGCTGTCCAAGATGACCGTGCATGAAACCAGAGGAGCCATTGCTCTGATATAATCTATAACTTCTTTCTCATTACTGAAAGCATAACCCCAGACATTCCGGGTGGCAAAGAGTGATGCACTTACAATGATCGCCTCTGTTACAGAAACAGACATCACAGTGTAGACAGCTAAACGAGCTACTTGTGGATTCCCAGCTCCTAATTCGTTTGAAACTCGAGTGCTACACAAAATATGGTATTCATTGATATCATACATAGTTATAGTTATACACATGCACGCACACGTACAAAACCAGGTTTCAAGCAAACCTTGCAGCAGCACCAAGTCCATATGGTATGTTATAGAGAGTTGAGGTGGTTTGGAGACTGTTCAGAAACATTGTGAAAAATTAGATGCCTTTCCCTAGATAAAAATTCAGGCTTGGTAAACCAATTGGCTATCACAAGATAGTTTCAAGACCAAGTGTGATTATATGTTTGTAAAACCTAAAATACTAGCTTTGATTCAGAATTTTACCATATAGAAAGAACTGAAGTTTCAAGCTTTGGATTTGGTAGAAGCCCAGAAAGCAATACAAGAAGCTCATATGACCACCATTCAAGACTGTAAAAATCAAAAAGCAAAGATTATTATCAAAATTTAGAAGAAAAGAAAAACATAAGTACTTGAATAAAAGGAGAGATGGACTTACCAAACCATTAGAGCAGAAGGGACAGCTAGGCAGAAGAACTCACCAATGCATTTAAAAGCCTCTTTTGATAGCGGTGCACGTGTTTTCTCACAGGATGGAGAGAATTTCATATACAAAGAGAGGACCATTACGTTCACCCAATAAGATGCACTCATTGATAATGCAGCTCCATGGTTTCCTAAGTTTGTCTTAAATACCAAAAGCCAACACAGAGGGATATGGAGACCAAGAGCAGCACAAGAGCTTAAGAGCATAGGCAGTATTAAACTCTGAGACTGAAAGTATCTAACTAAAGGTTGAAGTGTTGCAAAACCAAATAATGCAGGGATGAGCCACAATGCGTATTTTCCAGCTTCAATTGAAATTGAAGGGTCTTGGCCTATGAAAATAAGTAGTTTTCCCATGTAGATCCACAAAAGAGAAATAGGAAAACAGACTAAAATGAGACAGAAGATTCCACCATAAGTATAAATTCCAAGCTTTCTGTATTGTTGTGCTCCATAAGCTTGTCCACACAGAGTCTCCAGTGCACTAGACAGTCCTAACTGTTTGGGAGGAAAAAAAATAAAGTCAGTCCTAACTAAACAAGTTTTTGTTTTTTACCATGACCAAAAGACATCATCATATCTAACATAATCACAATGGCATCTTTGGTGGCAAGTTCAAAGTTTTCCAGCTACTACAAAAAAACAAAATGGCCCATCCAACAAGTTGGAATCATTTAAATAGCTCAAATTATTGAAAAACTTTGATGAAACTTCCAAAATATCATGTACTGATAATGAAAAGCCATTAGGGGTTTCTCATTAACAAGATCCCATTCATGGTGCATCTTTCTTTTGTATACCTAATTCATAAACATACCCTTTTATGGTATACATATTAAATTGAGAAAATAACATACTTCAGATATATTAACCATTTTATTGACCATCTATATATATATATATATATAAAACGCAAGCTGCCCCTTGGGAAGCATTTCAAGCTAATTTATTTTTTTTTCTAAAATAACCTTTTAATGTCATTTTATCTTATGTAAGTACTTACATGGATAGCTTTGTCTTTTTCACTTTCCACTTTCCAAAAGAGCCCTTTAACAATTCCTTATCCCTTACATGTCCTAAAGTTTTAATCCACCGGCTAGTTACTACTAATCAAACCCAAGATAGTAAAACATGAAGAATTAAGAGCGATACCAAAAGGAAAAAAAAAACGAAGAATTAAGAGACCTTTTAAAACGGGTCGGCTCAGATGAGTTGCGTAACCAACTCGAACTCGCCGCGCACTTAAAGGACCATTGGCTATTGGGAAGATTCCTTGAGGGTTTTACAGTAATTTTACGAAACAAGCACATCCCATAGGCTTCTGTAAAAATTACAAAAGCACCCTCGACGAGGCGAGCTTTGAGTGCTTTCAAGCCAGAGGCGTTGAAATAATAAAAAAGTTGGTGGGCCCACATTCCACTAACCACTAGGTTGGTTGTGGTTGACTCGGTCTTAAATAGGTAGATTCACGTCCCCACAACGACAATGGTGCAACGACTTATACAATGAACTTGCGATTTGCACGTGACATTTAAAAATTTTTAAAAATAAATTATTAACTTCTTATTTCTAAAATTTAAAGGACGAATTCTAAGCCCGTACATGCACCCTAGCGGAACATTTTCCACGAGGTGGGCGTAAGCCGCGTAACTATCATATTTTAGAAACAATGGTAAATTACATAAACCATCCTTAAGGTTTGATAAAATTACAAAAACCTCCTTTCATTTTTTCAAAATAGCAAGTGAATAAACTCTTTCATTTATATTGAAATTACATAAACCATCCTTAAGGTTTGCTGTATTTTGGCCTAGTTTGCGAAGATGCCGCAGCTTAAGGAGCACCACCATTCTGCTAAAGCGTTGGCAACAGTTCGGTTTTAATTCGATTTTGCGAAAAGGTGGAACTGAACGATTTAATATACACCAAACCAAAACTGAACCGAAACCAATTATTTCAAACCCAAAACTAACTTAATAGGAGTGGTTCATTTTATCAGTTTTAACTCATAAACCAAACAATCCCCAACTTAAACATAGGTATATGTATAATCAATTTGGTTCGGACTTAAAACAAAAAACCGAACCGAAACTGAATCAAAAAACGCTTAAGTACAATCCAAAACTGACCCTAATAGGTTTGGTTTAGTTTATAATTTTAACCAAACCATTGCCATCCCTATTTGAGATAAAAGAAGAAGATGAAGACTTACTACAAGAAAAAACCCGGTGACGTTGGATAGAGAAGTGGCGATGGCGGTGCCAGATAGCTCAAGCTCGCCAATGTGTCCTACCATCATCAACGAGATGATTTGTAACGCGGATTGCGATAATATCGACGCTATCATTGGGCCAGCTAAATAACCCAACCTTTTCAACTCCTCTATGTATGAAGCCCATGTCAACGCTGCTCTCCTCTCTTCTCTCTCGTCCAACAAACCCTCCTCCATTCTCTCTCTCTCTCAAGCACAAAAGCTTCAAAGAAGTCTACGTTTCTAGGACACATATAAGGGGTTGGAGAGACAAGAGACTTAGAGAGGGTCATTGGCTGTCTTTCAACAACATAATTTGTGTTGCGTCGTTGAAATCTTGGTAGCTCTTGAATGGGAAGTCTTGGATCTTAGAACAAAGAATGTGTTGTTGAATGGTTGGTGCCATGGCTTTTATTGCTGGTGATTTGTACGTTTAAGATGTTGGGGTGACAGTCAGGCATGGCAGTAAAAGGTAGACCAATAAGAGAACCATAATAAGAGCTTGAAGTGAAAAAATCTAAATAAAAAACAAAGAAGAAAGATATTGAGATCTATTGTCTGGGCACACACAATACCGACACTTCGCCTCATAAGAAATTTATGATATTCGGGCTACTCGACGACGTCTTGCTTGTCTACTTGACTTATGGTCAAGATTTGTAGGTAGGATGTCTGTCTCACAACAAGACACAGGACAAGATCATTTATGAAAGACAGACGTAGTCAATCCATACCCTCAATCTAATCTATAATATAGGTAGTGAAAATAGGCCCTGTGGGAATTGTGCCCAACAAAATTCAAAACAGCCCTTATACAATATTAAGAAGATTTATAAATAAGTGGGCATAATAGTCAAAATTGTCTCAATTTTTCAAAACTTAATAATCAGTTTTTCAACTGTTCTCTCCCATATTATCTCTCTCCGTCCCTCCCCTCCTTATACATGTGCGATACTGCACGTGCACCTTACTGGTAGGAACTACCTAAATCAGCTATGTCAAAAATTTATACCCAACAAATACATGCCCTATTAGTTTATAAGGATTTTTTTATACAATATAATACTAGTAACATTTTTTTTAATGGACATAGAACCTCTCATGTAATGGTAGGTGTTTAGATCTCGATTGAAACAATATGTTACTGATTACTTATGTCTCAACCTAGCATAGTTTGAAATCATCTATTACCTTTTACTATGATGAGCCCTGTGGTTTGATTGAGATGTTATCATGTGAAGCATCCAACAGTTGTAAATTTTTTGATTTTTAAAATATAAAACGGTTTTTCTTGTTGAAAATCTCGTAAGTATGCTCTACATAATAGCATCTCACTTAAAGCTGAAGGGTCCATTACAATAAAAGAGATAGACAATATCATCCCCTATAACCTTGAGCTATGATTAGTATCACGAGAAAAATTACGGATGATATAAACTCTTTAAAAAATGTAACGATTAGTGTGGGTGAGTAAATATGCTGAATTTCATTTATTTTGAATCATTCCACCCTTGTAAAGATTATAGGTTTCAGGTGAAGGTATTCTCCTTTTTTTTTTTTTTTGTGTAAGGTTCAGCAGAAGGTATTCAATCTGATCTAGACCTACCAAAATTGAAGGTTAACCAAATAACTTTGTTACAAAAGTAAGAAGACGAGAGACAAAAACCAGTGACTGCAGTGAGACAGGTGGCAATGGTGGTGTCGGAAAGCGCGAGCTCGCCGAGGTGCCCGACCATCATCAACGAGATGATCTGCAGCGAGGTCTGCGATAATGTCACCGTCGGCCCAGCTAAATAACCCAACCTGGAAATTGGTTTTTAGCCATACTTTTTCAAAATAATCCAGAGTCAATAAATTTTTGAAAATTGGGAATTAGTGATGCTTTTTTCATATAATTAGAATTCAGTATCATTTTACTATTCATAACAATTTTTTTCCAAAACTGAAATATTTTGAGAACCTTTTCACTCATTTAGGTACAAGTGAGTGAGGTTTGTAAGTTTTTTTGAGAGTTTTTTTGCAAGTTTTTTTTGAGAGTTTTTTGGAAAAAATATTTCATGAATAGTAAAATGATACTAAATCCTAATTATTTAAAAAAATTATCATTAATTTCTAATTTTCAAGAATTGGCTGACTAAATCTAGATTATATTATAAAATATCATTAAAAACCAATTTTCTTTCTTCCAACTCCAACTCCTCTGTATACGCACTCCATGTTTAACACTCCCCCCGTCTGACCTCCAGTCTGACACATCATAAAAGATGTGTCAGTCTCGCAGAGAAAAGATAAGATCTTTTATAAAAGGAGGACGTGGTCAATCGGTACCCACTACCCACAATTTAATAGCAACTACCTAAATCGGCTATGTTGAAAATTTATACTCAAACAAATATATGTCCTAGTAGTTTATAAGAATTTTGCTATAAAATATAAGACAAGTAACATTTTTTTATAAGAAAAATTTTGCTATAAAGTATAAGACAAGTAACATTTTTTTTTCATGGACAGAGAACCTCTCATGTAATGGTAGGTGTTTAGATCACCATCGGAACAATATGTTACCGATACCTACCCAAGTTTGAAATCCTTTTACTACAACTTGATTGAGATGTTATCATGATACCTACCCAAGTTTGAAATCCTTTTACTACAATGAACCCTCTAACTTGATTGAGATGTTATTATGTGAAACATTCAATACAACCGCTTCAAATATTTTTGTTTTTAAAATATAAAATGGTTTTTAATGTTGAAAAAACCTGAAGTGTGAGATGCTCTACATAGCAACATTTTACTTAAGTGCAACTGCAAGATCCATTATAATGAATGACGATAGACAATATCATCCCCTAGCACCCTATGTTGTGATTTGTATCACAAGAAAAATTGGAAATGATACAAACTCTTTAAAAAGGTAACAATTAGGGTGGGTAAGTAAATATGCTGAATTTCATTTATTTTGGACCATTCTACCCTTGTAAGGATTATAGTTTAGGTATGGGAAGATATCGTCTGCTGCCATTTATTGCTACTATTTATTCCGCAACCATTCAGATGCTGTTATGTGAAGCATTTCATGGTTGGATTTTTCTTAATGAATTTCTTTTTTTTTTTTCAAAAGTAAAAGTTCTGCAACCATTGGATGATCCATGTGTCAGCTTCCTGGATTGAGCTGCATTGACAACATCACTAGGGCAGCAATTTCAAACCTCTAGGTATATGATACTTATCATAACTTTTTACATTTCTTATTCTCCTCCTATGAAGTTTAACTATCATTTCTTTTTACACTTATTTCCTTCACGAAGTTAGATACTATAAAAAATTTCAATATAAAAAATGACGCTTTCAATCACCAAACTTTATAAAGGTTAAACTGTGAAAATTTAACAATTTAGTTTTAACATGAGGAAGATACGTAATTTATCGAAAACCTAAGGGAGGTTGTGTAATTACTTAGCAAACAGAAAAAGCGATCGATCTTTCTCTCTGTTTTCTTGTTTTGGGCAAAATCTTCCGTGACTGGGAACGAAATCGTCTGTAATGTTTCCCCGTACTGCTCCTTGATGTGGCCGTAAGATGTTGTTATGTGGACGCCCACTGTTTTTTACGTATCAAGTGTATCAAGTGGGCCACATGAAAAAATAGTGGCCATGAGATACGCTACGCAGCATCATCTCACGGCCACATCAAGATGCAGTTCAGGCGAGCATGACAGACGAGGCCATAGGTTTCACGAGAAGATATTCTCCTCTTTTTGGTAATGATCAGGAGAAGGTATTCAATCCGATCTAATTTAATACTAAACTGCCAAAATTGAAGGTGAATCAAAGATGTGACAAAAGTAAGAGGACGACTTACGAGGAGACTGAAACCGGTGACTGTGGTGAGAGAGGTGGCGATGGCGGTGCCGGAAAGCGCGAGCTCGCTGACGTGCCCGACCATCATCAACGAGATGAGTTGCAGCGAGATCTGAGACAACGTCACCGCTACCATCGGCCCAGCTAAATAAGCCAGCCTTTTCAACTCCTCTATGTACGTTCTCCATGTTAACACTCCCCTCCTTTCGTCTCTATCCTTTAACAACGCCTCCTCCATCTCTCTCTTTCTCTCACGCTCGCGCGCTCTGTCTCCGTTTCTCAATCTGAAGCGGCGAACCTACAGGGAATTTTGAGGCTCTAACGAGGAACAGGCGAGGGGATCTTATTAAGGCCCAGATTACGTATTGGACCCTCTCGAAGGGAAAGGTACTTTTAGGCTCCGACCTGATTATTGGCTTCTTAGTCATTAAAGGATCCGAGGTTTAAAACAGGGGACTACTTTGTTAAGGGAGGACAATGTTTGTAAAAAGAATCTAAAGGGTATATTCTCCCTCTTCCCATTAATAATACTATGGGAGGCACGTGCATGAATGGGAGGCATTGGACCTTAAAACAAGATGTGGTGTTGATCTTCTAGAATTAATTGAATGGGACCCTTGTTTCAGGGTTCTCAAGTTTCTGGTTGTAATCCTATCGTCTGTCATGTTTCCCTGAAATGCTCTCTGATGTGGTCGTGAGATGCTGTCATATGGAGCATCTCATAGCTACGGTTTTTTCATGTGGGGCCCACTTGATACATTTACAAATATGAAAAAACAGTGACCGTGAGATGTTCCACATGGCAGCATCTCATGGGAGCACTTCAGGGAAACATGACAGAGGATTTCATTCTTAAAATCACAACTTGGTTCATGGCCAAAAAAAAAAAAAATCACAACTTGGCTCCTTTAAATAAAAAAATTCTCAGACAACTTACATATTGACCTGGACCAATCACAGCCTTGTTGTAACAAGGTTGCATCATTTTTTTGGTATACACAGGATGATTATGTGGGTAGGCTTGGTTGGTGGGCTGTTGATAAAATATTCAAACATTGAGGTCAAGAAGGTACCCCACAAGGAAGAAAAATAAACCCCTGCATGCCACAACTTGTTTTTTCTTTTAAAAAAAATGCCTATAATGTGCTCTTATCATGGTTCTATGGGACCTATTAATCTTTTTATTATCTTTTACTTCTTTAAGCCCTCAATGTGCCGCCATTCAATAGGACCCAAAGAAAAAGCAGAAAAAGACATTGACCAGGAATAGTTCCTTCCAGTTATGATATTTTTTTCTCCAAAAGCACTAGGATATGCTAGGAATACCATGATCCATCCCATCTGTACATTGAACATAGCTAAAGAAATATCTTCTATCTTACCACGTTTTATAAAGAACAGTAACACAAGATCATTTTTGCTACACAAAACAAAGATGTGACTATACACCCTCTACAACGATAGGTTTAAAACAGTTCTTTCATGCCATGTCAGAAGTGTTTTTAATTTTAAGCTAAAGCACAGTGTATGATTAGGACAGGCTGAAACTATATGTGAAAAATGGGGTTCTGATCTAAACAAGCTTTTAAGTGTAAGTCATGTCCCATTAGGTTTCTATATTTGGATCACTTTACTTGGACCCCTTCAAGTTTTCCAAACTGGTTTCATGTTAAGCTTTCTTAAAAACTGCAAAAATTTTGCTTTTGTTCTAGTAACTTTTGGTTGGAAAGGGCAGTAGATATCTCAAAGTTTTATCTCTCTTGTACGTCAGAAGATTCAGAACATCTAACTTTCAACCACTCGCACCTGCTTCTTGCCTTCCAGTTTTACAGTTTCTAACGGGACAAGTTGGCCTAAAGACAAAATGCTGTCTAGTTACAGATAAATTTTGGTTGGTGCTGTTGTGGCTGCTTCTGTACTCACTACATCAACAGGTCCTCTAGTTCAGATGCTTTTGACTGGACTACTGCTTGGGGCTGTACTTGGGTGCTGCATGGATGGTCAAACCATCATGTACCAATGCTTAGTCCTTTTCAGAAGCCAGTGTACTGGCACAGACACTATACAGGGTTCATGTAACTCCTCAAGCTCATGTACCATTTATAAGGAAATATAATAATATTTATCTCCATTTTGTTTTGTAATCAGCCTTGTTTTGTTTTTGATTCAAAGAAGAAAAAAAATTCACTCAATTGAGTTAGGATCTTTCTGATGTTGTGACTCAAGATGGCTTCTTTAGTAATAACTAATGGAAAGTAGGTAATCATCTGACCTGTTTTTTCTTGTCTTCTGGTCTAATGAATTTCACTTTGCAGATTCAGGGAGTCCTGTCAGTTTAAGTTAATGCCATCTATTCTGCTTATGGCATTTACCCCCCAAAAAAAATTAATAAGAAAAAGGCTCTTCAAGGGCAAAGATTGAATGATATCCCAATTACTTGGAGATTGAATTGATCATTGTAATGTATGAAATTCACTCTTAAATGCAAAATTGTTTGATCACAACCATGCCATGAAATTTAAGATGGTGTAAGTTAGAGAAACTTATCACTGATCTTCTCTAATTCCCCACAATTCAATTTCTACTGCAAATCTGTTTCAAATACCCTCTCTCTTGCTTTGATTGCCTGCAGGGCAGACATAAAAATGTGTATTCAAATTAGAAAAGAAGTAAATTGTAAAATCTATTACTGTCACTACCAACCAAATTCAAGCTAAAGTTTCATATGATCCCTTGTAATTATATACCTGCTTTTTCCAATTTATACGACTTGTTATGATAGCAAACAGAGCTGCTTGCATGGTAGCCCCAGCCAGCATCCCAACCCAAAGACCCTTTCCTCTTAAATGAAGAAGGAAACCCAGTGTCGCCGCAATCGGGATCCCAAAGAGATAGAATGCCCCAAGGTTGACATAGGCGCCGATATCCTGCCACCCACATCCTCTTGCAACACCTTTTGTGAAGAGGGACATTATATAAGACAATATGCAGGGGAAGATGATAATACTGTTGTAAAGATAATAATAAATGTATGTTGATATAGTAGGAAGGATTAACCTGAAAGGACCCCTTGTATGTTGTCCATGATGACTGAGATTGAAACCAGAGGAGCCATTTCTCTGACAAAATCTACTACTTCTTTCTGATTACTGAAAGCATAACCCCAAATATTTCTGGTGGCAAAGAGTGTTGAACTTACAATAACTGCCTCTATTACTGCAGGAACCATCACAGTGTAGACTGCGGCACGAGCTGCCTGTGGATTTCCAGCTCCTAATTCATTTGAAACTCGAGTGCTACACAAATTATGATATTCATTGATATCATATATAAGTATACATATGTATGCACACACACATACAAGAGCAGGTTTTGAGCAAATTACCTTACAGCAGCTCCAAGTCCATATGGTATGTTATTGAGAGTTGAGACGGTTGTGAGGCTGTTCAGAAACATTATGAAAAATTAGATGCATTTCCATAGATAAAAATTGAGGCTTGGCAAACCAATTAGCTTTCAGATGATAGTTTCAAGACCAAGTGTGATTTTACCATATAGAAAGCACTGAAGTTTCAAGCTTTGGATTTGGTAAGAGCCCAGAAAGCAATACAACAAACTCAAATGACCACCATTCAAGACTGTAAACATCAGCAAGCAAGGATTGTTATAAAAGTTCAAAAGGAAAAAGAAAAACACAAGTTTGAAATAAAAAGAGAGATGGACTTACCAAATCATTAGAGCAGAAGGGACAGCAAGGCAGAAGAACTCACCAATGCATTGAAAAGCTTCTTTCGATAATGGTACGCGTGTTTTCTCACAAGATGAAGAGTATTTCATGTACAAAGCAAGGAAAATCACATTCAACCAGTATGCAGCACCCATTGATACAGCAGCCCCACGGCTTCCTAATCCTGACTTAAATACCAAAACCCAACAAAGAGGGATATGTAGACAGAGAGCAGCAAAGGTGCTTAAAAGCATAGGAAGGATTAAGCTCTGGCATTGAAAGTATCTGATTAAAGGTTGAAGTGTTGCGAAAGCAAACAATGCAGGGATGAGCCATGTTGCATATTTTCCGGCTTCAAATGCAATTGAAGGTTCTTGGCCTATGAAAGTAAGCAATTTTTCCATGTAGATCCATGAAAGAGAAATAGGAAAACAGGCTAATATGAGAGAGATTATTCCACTGTAAGTATGAATTCCAAGCTTTCTGTATTGTTCTGCTCCATAGGCTTGTCCACACAGAGTTTCCAATGCGCTAGCCAGTCCTAACTGTTTGGTATTAAGAGGAAGAAAAAAAGAAAGAAGAAAAAGAAAAAATCAGGTAAGGGACCATGACTTGTATAATTTGGTGAGATGGTAAAAGCTTCAAACTTTAAGAACGAATTTCAAGCCTTATGATGTCTCCTATGATAAATTGTCTACACCCTACAATGTCTCCTACGAACATGAGACGTCATAGGAATGGACGACCCATTTCTTCAAGTTGACATCCTCTACGCTTTTCTCCTGCATTGTTTCCATCTTTTTGAGAGGGATGTTGCCACATGAAGCATATAAAGATAGATGCTCCACATGGCAACATTATATCTATACTATTATTAAGGTAACTATAGAGAATATTCTTAGATTCTGGTTGGCTTTTTTATTTGGTCACAAAAAAATCCATTTAAAGTCTTTAAAAGACTATATACAATAGAAAACTAACATTCAAAGATATGTACTAACACTCCTATCTTATCAAGTACTCGTATGTATATCCTTGAAATCACCCGTCACGCATAGACATTTCTATACCTATACTATTAGTAAAGGGAAGAGGGGGGAGTATTCCCCTAGATTCTGGCTTCCCTTTTTTTTTTCCCAACTATTGCTCTCCCCAACTAAAACAATTTGAAATAATAACCACTCCACTACTCTTTCCACATTTGAATTTAAACTCTACTTATATGTTACAGTTAAGGGTGAGGACATGCAGTATGCACGTGCCACCACTAGTTATTAGTAAAGAAAATTGGAGGGGACTATTCTCCCATATTCTGGTCCTCCATTTTTTTTTCCAATGATTGCCCTTCACAAACAAAACAATCCCCAGCTATAAAAACCCTATTACAGCTAGCTCTTCCCATGTTCAAATTTAAATCTGTACTTTACTGATTTGTTATGCCACATCAACATAACCCATGGGATTCAAACTCTTGCTGAAATTGTTTCTAAGTGGGCCCCACGTGATTGCTATACGCGTAGTGCGTACAGTCCCCTAGTATATATATAATTACAGTAAAGTAGAGTCCTGAAACACCACATTCTCTCTCATCCACGTGGACATCCCCTTCTTTTTCCAATGGCCCTTTTGGAACTCACATAAAAATAATTTATTTAAAATCAATAATTTATATAGATATATTACCTTCATGTGGACATGGCCCTTTCTCCAATGTATATATATATACATGGCCCTTTCTTCAATGTATATATATATATATATATCTTCACATTATCTTTTGGGTCCCACTTCTCCAATTGATGAATTTAGTAATTAGATATTTAATAATTATATGCTTTACTCTTAATAATTAGGACTTTTTATTGAAAATAAAATATTAGTAGATAAGCATAATTCTATATCATTTTAAACAAAAATTATTATTTAATATATAATTTTTATCTTCTAAAAATTAAATTATAATAATATACAAAATTATAATTCTATCCCTATGCCTTTTTTTTTTCTTTTGGGTAACAAAAGAAATGACTTCTCATTACAATCATATAAAAAATTGTCGTTGTTAAAATCTTGGATGATAAAATAGGTTTTTAGCATACTTACACACGGTAACAAAACATCGACTATTATACTTACTCATTATAATGATTATTTTAAATTATTTGAAAATATTAAAAAGAAAATAGGTTCCGGCGCTTAGCACCGGTAAAACAACTAGTTGTAGAGAATGTAAACTCCTCGTTACTATAGAAAGTAATAACCAGAATTCACACCGTTTACAATTTGTCTACGAGACGATAATATGAATGTGTGATTGCCTGCTGCCACACCAATCAGGATGAGTTGAGAGGCATACAGCTGGCATGTAATTAGTAACACATTGTTCTAACTTCTAACTAGTGGCAGAGAACATATGGCCTGGACCCTCTCGCTGGAAGATCTCTTGGTCCAACGGCAATTCATGTGTCCACATCAGCCTCACATACTCATGTGGACACATGCATTGCCGTTGGACCGACAGATCTTCCATCCTACGGCTCCTGCAGATTTCAAGTCCAAGTGGCAATACAAGAAAGTCTATGCCTACGAAAGAAAAAGATTACAAGTTTGGAGCGGGATTGGAGCCGCAGGAGGCGGCGAAGGGCCCTAAAACAGCGGAAGAATTCGTTGAGAAAGCATTCAAGTTGGTCTAATTTACGAAAAATGCCACGACTGACGCAGAGAAGAGGACTTACGAGGACACTGAAACCGGTGACGGCGGCTAGAGAGCTGGCAATGGCGGTGCCGGAAAGCTCGAGCTTGCCCAGGTGTCCGACCATCATCAACGAGATGACTTGTAACAAGTACTCTGACAACGTCACGACCATCATCGGACCTGCTAAATAACCCAGACTTTTTAACTCCTCTGTGAACGAACCCCATGTCCACACTACTCTCCTCTCTTCTCTCTCCTTTAGCAACAACCCCTCTTCCATCGAATCCTCTCTCTGCCTCGCTAGTTCGGTCGCTCTGTCTCTCTGTAGCTCTCATGCGACGAACAGAGCGAGAAAGAGGACCCAATGAGTTTCTACTAACGACGTTGATCGGAACGAGGCGGTTGCGTGGTTCAGTGGTTGATTCGTTCAAATTAAAAATTTCAACCACTTTCTATATAAGACTTTTGTTTGGATTTGTTAAATCTACAGAATTTTCGCTGCAGTACACAATGATGCAAACAAGTTTTGTCTCGTTAAAATACGGGGGAAATTGCTTTTTAGTAATATTTTATAAAAATAATTCCTATTCAGCCACAAACTTTGTCGAAATTGACTTTTAGTGATGCTTTTTCAAAACAATTAAAAACAGGTGTTGATTTACTGTTCATGGACGAGAATGCCCTTTTAGAGTATTGAATATTCATCATTCAACTTAGAGACTTGTAAATTCCACTTAAGGACTTGTAAATGGGTTCAAAATTCCATTTAGGACTTGTAAACTATTGCAAAAGAAATATACGGACTTGTAAACCCTATTAGGAGACTTGTAAATCTCATTTAGGGACTTGTAAAGCAAGTTTATGGACTTGTAAATTCCATTTAGAGAATTGTAACCCACTTGTAAATGCCATTCAGTGACTTGTAAACCCCATTAGTGAACTTGTAAACCTCGTTTACGGACATGTGAACCAAGTTATGGACTTATAAATTCTATTTACGGATTCATAACATTCAATTCTAGACTTGTGTAATCCAATATAGAGACTTGTATACCCGATTAGTAGACTTGTAAATTCCATTTAGGGACTTGTAAACCACTTGTAAATGCCATTTAGGGACTTGTAAATCCTGTTAGTAGACTTGTAAACCTCATTTAGTTACTTGTAAACCAAGTTTATGGATTTGTAAATTCCATTTAGGGACTTGTAAACCATTTGTAAATGCCATTTAGGGACTTGTAAATCCTGTTAGTTTTATTCAAATGGGGTATTTTAATAACATTATACATTTATAGTTTTATTATCTACTGTAAGCGTGTCTGTGATGGGCTAACACGGCATAGATTAATCGTGCCCGTGCCGGGCTAGCCTATTTAGCAATTATATCCTAAAAATAAAAATTCAAATTCGAAATTCGAACAATTATCTAGAATTCGAATTTGGTTTAAAGCTGGAATTTGTTACAAGAAAAAATCAAACTTAGAGCCTACACAAGGAAGAGAGAGAGAGATTGTCATTTTGAAAATTACATAAGGAATGAACATAGATTTGGTTTACAAGTCCATAAATGCAATTTACAAGTGGTTTATAAGTCCCTAAATGGAATTTACAAGTCCAAAAACTTGGTTTACATGTCCGTAAATGAGGTTTACAAGTCCACTAAGAGAGTTTACAAGTCCCTAAATGGCATTTACAAGTGGTTTACAAGTCCCTAAATGGAATTTACAAGTCCATAAACTTGGTTTACACGTCCCTAAATGAGGTTTACAAGTCTACTTTTACAAGTCCTTAAATGGCATTTACAAGTGTTTTACAAGTCCCTAAATGGAATTTACAAGTCCATAAAACTTGGTTTACATGTCTGTAAATTAGGTTTACAAATCTACTAACAAGGTTTACAAGTTCCTAAATGGCATTTACAAGTGGTTTACAAGTCCCTAAATGGCATTTACAAGTGGTTTACAAGTCCCTAAATGGCATTTACAAGTGGTTTACAAGTCCCTAAATGGAATTTACAAATCCATAAACTTGGTTTACAAGTAACTAAATGAGGTTTACAAGTCTACTAACAGGATTTACAAGTCCCTAAATGGCATTTACAAGTGGTTTACAAGTCCCTAAATGGAATTTACAAGTCTACTAATCGGGTATACAAGTCTCTATATTGGATTACACAAGTCTAGAATTGAATGTTATGAATCCATAAATAGAATTTATAAGTCCATAACTTGGTTCACATGTCCGTAAACGAGGTTTACAAGTTCACTAATGGGGTTTACAAGTCACTGAATGGCATTTACAAGTGTGTTACAATTCTCTAAATGGAATTTACAAGTCCATAAACTTGCTTTACAAGTCCCTAAATGAGATTTACAAGTCTCCTAATAGGGTTTACAAGTCCGTATATTTCTTTTGCAATAGTTTACAAGTCCTAAATGGAATTTTGAACCCATTTACAAGTCCTTAAGTGGAATTTACAAGTCTCTAAGTTGAATGATGAATATTCAATACTCTAAAAGGGCATTCTCGTCCATGAACAGTAAATCAACACCTGTTTCTAATTGTTTTGAAAAAGCATCACTAAAAGTCAATTTCGACAAAGTTGGTGACTAAATATGAATTATTTTTATAAAGTATCACTAAAAAGCAATTTCCCCTTAAAATACGGTAGTTTTTTTAATTGGAACCATTGGATCTCTTAGATGTGTGGTTGATTTTCTAGAATCAAGTGAGGCCTTGTTTGCCTCTCGTGGAATGAGTTTGCAGAAATCGGAGAAATGTTAGATTTGATGTTCAATGAAGGACGATTGATTCTTGTAGAGCTTATAAAAAATTATAAATTATCCATTGCTTCAACCTAAAAAAGTTTTCATAAACGATAAATCTATCTTTGTCACATAAAAGATTCTTTAAAACAAGTTTCAAGCATGTATATCATTTAGAATTTATAGATATTACAAGTATGCCACCAAATTTCTGCAAAAATCATTCTGAAAATAAAAAAAAACAGGTGTTGCGCCACTTCTTTGTATTGTATTTTTTAAAACTCACTCCCCAAATGGAACCAAAGACCGTTTAATCCCTCAAACTCATTCTAATTAGCCCATGGAATTCATTGCAAGCCGTGGAATGAGTTTCCAAGATTAACACCAAACCACGCTGATTGGTTTGAATCATAAGCTTGCTTGTTTTAGGCTTTTGTTTCTGATGATTGAACTTGTTTATTTATTTATTTGTTTGGTCTTAATCAAAGTTCATATTTAAGACAATACAAATCAGGTTTAGGTGTAACCGAACGGGGACAGGCATGGTAGATGAGCTACTTACATAATATTTTAAGTGTTGAGGTCAGAAGCAATCGGTACAGCTAAGAGAAGAATATAAAACTCTAGTGTCCTAGAATCCAACTGCTCAAAGATACGCATAAACATTGAATAGGTAAAGTCGTAAGTTATATCTCCGTCTTATTTGCGCCATCTCACCATGTTTAATGAAGATAGGACATGTTCCATCTCACCATGTTTAATGAAGATAAGACAAGTTGGTAAGGGGAGAACCATGGGGTGAATTGTAAACCTACCTGGGCTCTAACTCCTTCTGGTTATGGTTGGCAATGGGTTGAATATATATCCGAATCCGATCCGAAAATCTCGAATTCGGATATGAGATATAGATCCACGGTTCTAATACGGATATCGGATTTCGAATCCGAATTCGAATCTGTCCATATCCGATTCGAATAAGATCCGAACCGAAATCAACATATACTTTTCATTAAACTATTGGTAAACTCTGTACAAACCATGGTTGAACTATCCTTACTCATGTCTTATTTTAATATTTATATGGTTCATTAGTTTTGATAATTAAAATTTGCTTTAATAGTTAAACTTGAATTTTGAGTTTTAAGTTCAAATCGGATCTAATTCGGATCGAATTCGGATTTCGGTTATTTATTCGGTCGAATTTTGAATTCAGATACAGTATATAAATTTGGTTTCGAATTCGGATTCAAATATAAAAGATCCGTCGGATTTCGGATCGAATTCAGATATCGGATTTTTATTTTCGGTTCTGATTCGGATCATGGCAGATCCATACACTACAAAAAAAGTCTTTTTATTACGGCACTTCAAAAGTGCCCTTATAATATAGAAAAATGCCGTTATAACATATAACGGCATTTTAATAAAGTGCCGTTTCAAGTGGTGTTGCATTATGTTATAGTGACAACTTATAACGACACTTTGGAATATGCCGCTATAAAGTGACTTTTTACGGCATTTAAAAATGCCGCAAAAATATAAGCTATTACGGCATTTTTTTAAAGTGTCGTAATAAAATTTATCAACACTTGAAGGCTTTAGCGACAACCACAAAATGCCGCTAAAAATATATTAATTTAAAAAAAAAATTAATTTACCCCCCCCCCCCCCAAATTAATTTAATTTACCGTACGCACCCCACCCCCCAAATTTAATTTAATTTACCCTACGCACCTCCCCCCCCAATGCACCTACACAATCATGAGGTCAATAAGACCAAAATACGACTTTGGCAATAAATGGAGAGGACCAAAAAGCTAATAAAACCAAAATATTAATAACAGCTTATGCTTACAAAACTTAGCAAAGCTTAGAAAACTGAATGTCAGATCTTTTATGGACACAACATGAATGTCAGATATTAATACCATTGACCATTACTCTTGAACTTGCTAGTTTTTGCCAGGAGGACACAACATGAATGGACATGTTCACAAGCAACTTCGTACTCCCCATTGCTTTTCATGGCTAAGGCCTCAGAGAAGGCTTTCACATCAGCATGCCAAGGAACATTCTCCATTGTCAACTTTGAAGTTGTAGACCTAAGGAAAAATTTATCATGTAAATAAATCCATCAAGAATATAAGTGTTTTATAAGACCAGCAAGTGATGCATATTAACATATAATGTAAAGCATGTTCCTACCTGCAATTGAGTAACATCTCTCCTGGAGCCACCATGCACATAAAAAATTAACAAAAGAATATAAGTGTTTTATAAGACCAGCAAGTGATGCATATTAACATATAACTATGTACATGACGGGCATGTATGTGTGTGTGTACATTTTTGGTGCATATAATAAGGTAATAAATTAAGAAGCAAACATATACATGGAGGCAAAGCCATACCAGCAAGCGCCACAAGAAAGGGACCCCTTCCCTAATTTTAATCCTCTTCTCAATTACTTCAATTGCTGTAGTTCAAATGTTTCACCATAAGAAATGCGCATTAATGAGGTTTCATAAACCAAAGAAAATGGTTACCATACCCTTTGAGACCTGTCCAATTTCCAACAGAACAACATACCAAACTTCATTGAATACATCAAGTTGTTCATCAGATGCCCCAATCATCTGCAGTGGAAAGATTCAAATTTGTATACTTACCTGAAATATTATGTGCATGTAGCATAAATATCTCTATACGAATAACTTAATACCTTGCAGCTGTTGGCATCAAAATCTGGACCAAGCAATACTGTTGTATGTTCATAATTGCCCCTTTCGTATTCGTATAGGGCCTCTGCAAGCTGAGTATGGAATTATGACAGACATTTAACTAAAACTTTAAGCAACTAAAACTCTACAATCAATTCGGTTCACAACAAGTAACTTTGCAAATCATCTACAGTTCTGTACATATCTTGATATCAAGTTTTGATGTACACTGCTAAAGTTCAATTGAATACCTATAGGTAGTATTATTCACAAAAAGGCTTATTGCCAAAGAAACACATTTATTAAATAGGCTCATTTGGAGTACAAAAGGCACAGAAAATGGAACAAACCAGCATTCCCTTCTGCATCATTTCTTGCTTCTTGTTGCTCATCTTACACATTCTACAAAAAAAAAAAGAAAAAGAATGATGCAATAAAACAAAAATATGCAAGTCAAAGCTACTAAAATACCAAGGCATATCTTCTCAAACCTGGATTTCAGACCCTTCAGTAATTCCTCTGCTTTGGCTGTTTGCCCAGTACTAGATAAGGCCCACATAATCAACAGATCAAGATGCCACTCAAGATACCAGGATGACTGAAAATAAAATGCTCACTTTACTGGTTATTGCCAACAAACATACAAGGAAAAAACAATAGATCTAGAAATCAGATCAACAATATTGAATACTACATAACGATTCCACAAATCAAATGTGCAAACTCGAAAATATTGAATACTACTAGATATGATATTAAAAGTAGACTTAAAAAAGGAAACAATATAAACCATCAAAGCAGATGATGACAATCCCCATATCAATAGTTACTCCGGATTCGGTTTTTGACACTGTACCTAAAGAGATGGATCGCTATCAAAGTTCCCTCAGACCTGGAACTCTGGAGGCCCTTATTTGTACAAGAGATTGGCTTCAGTACGAATCACCAGAGGACTCGTCAAATGCTATTGTAAAACTGGAATACTAAGTTAAATTTTTATTTTGATCATGCAATGAAATGTTTTTAGACAATTGGGGGAATAAGCTTTTGAAGATGATGACAATGATATATGAAGAATCCGTATGCGGTTTGGTTTTCTTAGAACTAGTGGGTGCGCAATGATACTATATTTACCCTAGACATTAATTATTAGTAACCACTGGGGGATGTAATAGTCTTTTAAAATTTTAAGAGAGTTTTAAACAAAGATTAGCTGCATTTACACTCCTGAGATTTGTCAATATACATAGAACCTGATGTTCGGAAAATGCCAAAAACTCCATTAACTTGTGCACAAATGATAAACATAAAAAAAATACACTAAGGAATTAAATAGGGCATGAATGAAATTGACTTTTACACCACAAGCAAAAGTTCTCTAATTTTTTCAGAGGAAATCATAGTAAAACAAACATGAAATTTTCACCCCAAAAAAGAAATATAAGCCTTCCCATTTTGTGCACAGCTTCATTCAAGTTCTCACTAGTATTTCCAGAGGAAACTATTTTTTGAATTCTGCCTTCGTGCTCAACTCCATTCTTAGTTCTGATAACTATTTCCGAAGGAAACAATTTTTCAATTCCTCAAATGAGGCTGTAAATCTCATTCCGCGAATGCTTTCACAGAAATTCAACAATCTGTAAAAACTGAATCGTTAACCTTTCTTTTGAACACAACCACCACCTCATGCCGTGCACCACCACAAGCTGCTCTCCTAGGCTCCATGAAATGAGCCCAGAAAGCAATGAGTGCCAACAAAAAACATATATGGATAAAAACAAGCCACTTCACAACTGGCAATGGGAATGGGAATGGAATTGAGAAATCAAAATCTAGAATGACATAATTAACAAATAGATTGATTAAGTTTCCTTGCCGTGCGTAAAATAGATGCTTACTTTTGACGTTGACAGTAAAAAGGAAATTGAAACAAAATCAACATCGAAGAACACCTCATGTGCAAACAGTTTATGTAATGAATTCAATAATGAATTAATAACCCTAACAAATCAAAGATCTAAAGAAACAAAAATGAGATATCGAAAAACAAAATTAAAACCTAAATCTAAACAACTGTAACAATGATCTGAAAAGGAAACCAAAAAACCTAGAAAATCGTAACGACGATCACAACAACTCAATCACACAAGATGAAAAACAAATCAAATAGACAAACCTCTGTCTTGTAGAAACTTTAGAAAATCGCAAGTTCCTTCCGCTTCAGAAAATCGCCAAGCTACTTTCACTTCAAAGGGATGCGGAAGCCCTAATCCGACAGAAAAAAAAATTACACGTTCAGGCACTTTCATATATTCCCGGTATATTTGGGTAAACTATAATGCAAAGATGGGATCCTACCAGGGCCGTGTGTTGGATGCTTACCCACCTATTTCAACATTCACTATCTTAGGTGGTTCGTGTGTCAATATATGTGGAGTTTGATGGGTTCAAATGAGCTCAATCAAATATAGGCAAGGCCCATGGTGACCAGCGTTGCATCAAGATCTCGCCTTCACAGCTGCGGAATCCCCATCTGATGTCCCTCTCTTTATCTACAATCCTTCCTGAAGAAGGAAAGTCTTGGTGAGAGGGTCCTATCCGAGGCTAGTTTTTTCATTTTTACCTTTTTATGGGAAAATGGAAATAATTTCAAGCTCCAAATTATATGAGATACGAGTGAAATTTTGTTGGTCTATTTTGGTTTGGACGTGAAATCAAAACCTAATTAACTAGATTATAGCAATATTTTATAATAAAGTGTTGTAATGATATATTTTATAAATTTTTGTGTAACGGCATTTTTTTATAAATGCCGTAATAATTTGCTTTATAACTGCATTTCTTAAAAAATGCCGTAACAAATTGTTTTATAGGGGCATTTTTTTTTATAAATGCCGTAATAATTTGCTTTATAACTGCATTTCTTAAAAAATGCCATAACAAATTGTTTTATAGGGGCATTTAATTAGAAAATGCCTTAATAAATTATTTTATAGCGGCATTCATTAGGAAAATGCCATAATAAATCATTTTATAGTGGCATTTTTCTAGGAAATGCCGTAATAAATTGTTTTATAGTGGCATTTTAAAAAAAATGCCGTATTAAGGCACTTATAAGGGCACTTTCATATAAGTGCCCTTATATTAGTGTCGCTTTATCACCTTTTTTTTGTAGTGATACCGTATTCGACCCGTTGCCAGCCCTACTTCTGGTGCCCTCTAACTTAAATGATACTTGAGTGTTGTGGGTGGGTTCATGTATCTGAGGGTTCACTCCTCTAGGGTGGGTCCAATTGAGGCCTTGCCTAGAATAGGTTCTCACGTTACCATAAAAAAAAAAGATCATTTTCTCTCCACAAAGAATAACAGTGTTCCCACTTTTTTTTGGCTATGGGATGCGTGTATGCGTGGATGTGCAAGCATTTAACTTCAACTTCGGCACCGATCGTGTAGAATTGAATGGATTGCAGTTCAGATACGATCAACCACCTATAGATAAAGAGACTTTTAATTTAGTGATTACTAGAAGGGTTGGAGTTCGTCCTCCAAGGTTCTCTCACCTAATTTATGGCAATGAAATGGCCATGGGCCATTGCAAATGACGGCCACGTTAGTGGTGGCCATTTGATGTAGAATTGTAGGAATTTTGGGCCGTGTGCGGTGACAGTCACTCCAAAGACATATAGGAATAAAAAAAGATAAAAGATAAAAAAAGAAAATCAATAATATCTTAGTACACTTTTTCCCTATAGCCGTTGTCATGGAGTATAGAGAGAAAAGATCAAAAATGGCTTTGATGATCACCAGTTCTGGGATGCAACATAGTGACTATCTCTAGCCTTAATTGTAAGGAGTAGGAAGACTGTTCCTAGCCTTAGTTGAAGGAGTAAGGAAGATCTCTATTAGCCTTGCTTATGAGGAGTAAGGATGATCTTCATTAGCCTTGATCATGAGAAGTAAAGAAGATCTCCATGTGTTATTACGATGGGAAGCAAAAAAGGTGGAAAACTTCTTCATGTTATGAAGATAGCATGACAGTAAGGAGGTATGAATAGCTAAGTTGTGTTGTGTTGATCGAGAGATTGATGCCTTTTTCTTGATTGGAAATTTTTTTAACCAATCTACTCTTTCATTTGATTAGGAAGTTGGGTCCTACTTTGCACAACTCTCAACTAAATCCACTTGTATAATCGGTTGAAAGATTTCCCAACTGATCCCACCTTTTATGTAGTAGGGGTTTCCTAACGGACCCCACTCCCATATTTATAGAGAATCTTTTGCCATGTTGATTATCCTTTTCTGCCGGGTCATGGCGGGTGTAAACACATAGTCAATTCGCACCCCCGCTATGCACTAGCTAGAGATCGACTAAATCTTCCATTTTAGTTATATTCAACACATATAAGTTCTATTAATTTATAAAGATTTTGCAATATGTATTGAAATCTGCCTAATATTTCTACATTTTTAAAATTTCATTTAAAGAACAATGCCAACTTTCAAAAAATAAAAAATAAAACTCTTTATGCTATGTCAAAAAGTACTTTTAAATTTAAAACTTCCACTTAAAGTACATATAAAGAAATATAAAGTTGTTCAAACAAGCTTTTATGTATTAGTTACTTGTCCATTAGGTTGCTTGAACTAAAGCACTTCTTGACTTGGACCCAGTCAAATTTTCCAGATGTCTATAGTTTTTAACTTTCCAAACCATAATGAAACACGAAGGATAAAAATCATTTTAATGGGACTGAATCTAGTATATTTGATCTCTTAAGCACGGGTCTACTTTGTTACTCTATAATCTTTCGAGCTGCCTTTTTAATGGACTAGCAGGGTGGACATACAATGCTAGATGGATGGTAAGGAAAGAGGCGGGAGGGAACATTTTTACAACTACTTAAGTTTTAAATGAATTGAGATTGGTATGACTATTATACCCATTTATTAATGAAACTTAAGAATGAAGTATAAAGGGCAGTTTAGAAAAGTTGAATATAATAATTGGCATGCTTTCCAAGGGAACACTTTCCTTCATATATAGCATAGATTGAAAAGTACATTTCACCCACCATTTTGATATTTTTACCCTCCTTTTCTTTTTCCCTGGGTTGAAAGATACATATCACCAAAGACTTTGAGTATCATTGTTAATCTAAGGAGGTTCATAGCACCTCAAACACCTTTTTTTCCTTTTCAAACTTATTTTTCCATTTCAAACCCCCCTCCATCCTCTTGCCAAGTAAAACAAGCCCCACATGGGCCATGGTAAACTTTCTTAAATTAGACACAAATATAATCAAGCTCATAACATAAATCTCATTATACAACCATGGGGTTTAATTGAGGTTATTTTTGTCATTTTAGACTAAATTTTAACGGTGTTAAAGTTCCATGTATAAGTAAGAGTGCTACTTGCATATTTCTTCTAATGTTAGGGGTATTAGTACAAATTTTCAAATGTTAAGGACTGAAAGTGTAAATTTGCCTTCTAAATTTAAACAGACCAATGATCCTACCGTGACAATGCTGCCGCACGATTTCCATTGCCCAATGGTTTGGACTTGCGGCTCGGTCGCGTCGCGAGAGATGTAAAGAGCCCGGCCCAATGGCCCATACTCGTCCCCCTGCTGGGAAGTAGTGAAATAGGGCTCCTGGTTTTGAAGAGCAGAAACGAAGTGAAAATGGCGGCCAACTGTGCAAGGCGAGTCCTCCGTAGCCCTTCCCATTCAGCGAAAACCTTTCTAAGTGGGTGTCCCAAATCGTTTGGGTCTCCATCTTCATCTTTTACTTCAGGAGCAACCAAGCTGGGGGGATTCGCGTCTGCGAAGCCCACATCCTCCTCGGCATGTTTCTCTCGACATAAGCCTACCTTCTTCTCCAGGTTTAACTTCGAACTAATTCTCTCCTATTATTATCCCAGCTAAGCATGTTCTCTTTTTTTAGCTTTTTAAGATTTAGTATTTATTGTGATGCACTGTTAGTTTTGAAGTACCATTTTTTGTTCTGCAATTTTCATGATTGAGCATTTATCACTATTCATTGTTAGTCACAAAGCGTCACTTCAGATTCATTTTCTGTTCCACTGCCGCATTCATCACTATTCATTGTTCGCTGCTACAAAATTTTTGACGAGTTCTCAAAAAATACCATATTAGAAAATCAAACTGGGTCCAGATACACTGGGTAATGTAAGCCTTATGAGAACACTTGGTGTAATGCCCCAGACCCATAACCAGTCTCAGCATACAAGACTTGCAAATTTTATTCAAACATGCACTCGTCCCAATGGGACCACCCACAACCAACACATCATCCAGATCATCCATGCATAAACCCAATAAGGAAGCAACAGACAAAGCAATAAAAGAATAGGATGCACCAGAATCAAATAACACACATGCAGGTGTATGAAATAATAAAATCGTACCATGCATCACCGCCTCATCCACTGCCTCAAAAGAAGGTTCCTGGTACTCCTGATCATCATCCTCTGGTTGTACTTCTTGCTTAGTAGAGGAAATAGTGTAAACTTTGCCCTGTGGTGGCCTCTGCTGCGCATTGGGTATAAAACCTTGTCGTGGAACCTTACATTCCCTAGCAGTATGTCCTGGTTTACCACAATTAAAGCAAGTCAAAGTGGTACTCCTAGGACCCACACCAATGGCCTGTGGTGCTACCTGCACACTCTGTACTGCTGGTCCTTGTGGCCTCTGTCTCTTGTTTGCTATAAACCCTGGTTTCCTTATTACAGATCCCTGTCCTCTATCCATAGGCCTCTTATTTGCTGTCATCATCTCCCTAGTCTTAAAGTACATGGCACTATCCATTTCCACCCTCCTGGCACAGTCAACTACATCAGCATAGTCAGTGAGCCTATGCGTGACAAGTCTAGATCTGATATATGGTTTAAGTCCCTGCTCAAACTTCATGGCCTTTGCACCAGGATCAGCTATGGTAGCAGGAGAAAACTGAGATAACTCTTCAAACTTAGCTTCATAGCCCGCCACAGTCATATTCCCCTGCTGCAAATTCATGAAGGCCCTTGCCTGCTCCAACTTAAAGCTCTCTGGGTAATATTTGGTAGTAAATAATTGCTTGAACCTTTCCCAAGTAAACTTCTCTCCTCCATTGGTGTTTTTCATTGAGTTCCACCACCTATGAGCTTCTTCTTCCAGCATAAAAACAGAAAATTTCATCATCTGCTCATCAGTGCTCTCCAAGACCTCAAAGATCTTCTCCATTTGATCCAACCACGACTTAGCATGCATCGGGTTGGTAGAACCTTAAAAAGCTGGTGGGGTGAGCTTATTAAACTGTTCCAAGGCCCCATTGCCATTGGAATTCCCATTATTTTGTTCTTGCTGCTCAACATGCCCCTGTGTGTGTCTCACCACCTTGGCCATCTTTCCTAACCATTGGTAAACACCCTCCATATGCTGCTGATTTTCTTCTTCCTCCCCTTGGTGAGCACGGGCTGGCCTTCGTCCTCTTGCCATCTAAACAAGTGGAAGAGAAGGTCAGTCCTAGTGCTTCACACCAGCTACAAGTATATATATATATATATATATATATAAAATATCATTTAAAATCACATGCAATCACATAAATCATCATGAAACATCAATCGATTCCTAAACTTGTGCCTATGTGTTCCTAAAGTCTCATCTAGTGCAAAACCTTATCTCTAAACACACACAGGGGCGTGTTGAGCAGCAAGAACAAAATAATGGGAATTCCAATGGCAATGGGGCCTTGGAACAGTTTAAGAAGCTCACCCCACCAGCTTTTTAAGGTTCTACCAACCCGATGCATGCTAAGTCGTGGTTGGATCAAATGGAGAAGATCTTTGAGGTCTTGGAGAGCACTGATGAGCAGATGGTGAAATTTTCTGTTTTTATGCTGGAAGAAGAAGCTCATAGGTGGTGGAACTCAATGAAAAACACCAATGGAGGAGAGAAGTTTACTTGGGAAAGGTTCAAGCAATTATTTACTATCAAATATTACCCAGAGAGCTTTAGGTTGGAGCAGGCAAGGGCCTTCATGAATTTGCAGCAGGGGAATATGACTGTGGCGGGCTATGAAGCTAAGTTTGAAGAGTTCTCTCAGTTTTCTCCTGCTACCATAGCTGATCCTGGTGCAAAGGCTATGAAGTTTGAGCAGGGACTTAAACCATATATCAGATCTAGACTTGTCACGCATAGGCTCACTGACTATGCTGATGTAGTTGACTGTGCCAGGAGGGTGGAAATGGATAGTGCCATGTACTTTAAGACTAGGGAGATGATGACAGCAAATAAGAGGCCTATGGATAGAGGACAGGGATCTGTAATAAGGAAACCAGGGTTTATAGCAAACAAGAGACAGAGGCCACAAGGACCAGCAGTACAGAGTGTGCAGGCAGCACCACAAGCCATTGGTGTGGGTCCCAGGAGTACCACTTTGACTTGCTTTAATTGTGGTAAACTATGACATATTGCTAGGGAATGTAAGGTTCCACGACAAGGTTTTATACCCAATGCGCAGCAGAGGCCACCACAGGGCAAAGTTTACACTATTTCCTCTACTAAGCAAGAAGTACAACCAGAGGATAATGATCAGGAGTACCAGGAACCTTCTTTTGAGGCAGTGGATGAGGCGGTGATGCATGGTACGATTTTATTATTTCATACACCTGCATGTGTGTTATTTGATTCTGGTGCATCCTATTCTTTTATTGCTTTGTTTGTTGCTTCCTTATTGGGTTTATGCATGGATGATCTGGATGATGTGTTGGTTGTGGGTGGTCCCATTGGGAAGAGTGCATGTTTGAATAAAATTTGCAAGTCTTGTGTGTTGAGACTGGTTATGGGTCTGGGGCGTTACAAATGGTATCAGAGACTGCCCCGACCGGAAAGTGTGGTGGTGCTGCCCAACGCGAGGACGCGTTGTCCTATAGAGGGGAGTATGTGACATCCTGGCTGTCTGTGTGGGCAGCTGTGATGTGGGCGGGGTGAGAGACCTGGGCAAGCTACCACAGTGGCGAGCTACCAGGCGAGGATGTGCATATAGTTGGGATCCCACAACGCTCGGGGATGCTATAAGTAGTCTTGAGACCTGTACTAAGCAAGAGGCCTTTTAAGGAGCAAAACGGGACTAAATCCCCTGGGAACCCTAAAGTTAAGCGTGCTCGGGTGGGAGCACTGCTAGGATGGGTGACCCTTGGGAAGTTTTCTCGTGTTATTCTTAAAAACAAATCCGTGAGGGCCCGTGGGCCCAGAGCGGACAATATCTTGCTGGTTATGGGTCTGGGGTGTTACACTTGGAGCCTGTGTTAACTAAAACTGAGCAATTTGGTAGAAATCTATGACTTTTTCCACCATCACCACCCCCCTCCCTCAACAAAACACACACACAATCCCCCCCAAAAAATTTTTGGAAACATTTTTATATTTATATATATATATATATATTTCAATTCTTGATTGTTTGGCTTCGAAAAGGGATTCCCAGTCTTTTTTTGGTTGAAATTTCTCTTTTTTCGTAGTTGGTTAGTTAAACCATCTCTTAGAGCTAATTTATGAGAAGCCTAAATATTGAACCATGTTTTCCATATTTCATGTGTAGAGACTTCGCATTCACAAAGTGAATGCAAATTGTTAGAAAAAGCCATAACAGAAGAGCACATATTTGCATTCACGGTTAGGGTAATCGGCTAATAGAGATGTTACGGTTGTCTGTCTCTACTGTTGTTTCCCCTTAGCATCAGTCTCTATAAACCTATCCATGTAGTTAACCTTTTGTTTCTTTTTCCTTGATTGTTGAA
This sequence comes from Buxus sempervirens, assembly GCA_947561395.2. Taxonomy (NCBI): domain Eukaryota; kingdom Viridiplantae; phylum Streptophyta; class Magnoliopsida; order Buxales; family Buxaceae; genus Buxus; species Buxus sempervirens. The sequence goes on along the minus strand of OX387188.1, from coordinate 35,038,083 downwards.
TGGATATATGATTTGATTACATAGATCTTGCTCATTTTCTCTGTACTTTTAGAATTTCCTAATTCCCCAATGAATATCTGATTAATCAGATTGTAGCATGATATGAACATTAGGCCTCAACTGACCACCATGTATTGTCCGAAGGGATTTTGGGCTTTTCTTAGTCTGTAGTTTAGTATTCCTAAGGGGCTGTAAATCCAATGTGCCTGTACAAATGAAGGACATCCATATGCTGAGTGAGTTCGCCTAATGTTCTAGTTGTTGCATAATTCAATTATATTATTATATATTGCTGAATGTTTGGATAATTTTGTATATCAGATTATTTCTGTAGACTGGTTATTTTCTACCAAGTTTGTGCTTGATTGTATACTTATCTTATTTTTGGGGACTTCTTGGATTTTGTGATCCATACATCATGAACCAAAATATATTGGAATTTGAAATTGACCAATAAGCAATCTGGGACTAAGCCAATTTATTTATTTGATTAATTATAAAACTGTATAAAATGATTCTTATCAATTTCATTTTCCAGAAAGACTTGGAAATTACTCCTGGAACAGGTTTCTGTTTTTTCGTCATGTTATCTGTTTTACTTAAATTCATTTCAAAGTTACTTATTTGATGTTATCCACTTTGGCTTTTACACCTATTTTTAAGTTATTTTCTCAGTATCCCAATTAGTTTCATTTCTTTTTTATTTGATTTTTCAATTTTTTTATTGTAAACTCAATTTCCTTGTGTTGACCAATTTAGGATTTTTTGTTCATTTTGCAATCTTTCTCCTTGCTTGTCGAATTTTTCTGTTTCAGCTCTTTAAAGTGTAAATACTGAAAGATTCATGTAAGTTTATTATCCATAACTTTTAAGCTTAAATCTGGTTCTGATTTCTGCTTTGAAGGCTTCCTGTTGAGTTGGGTTGTGCGCAGTCTTTGATGCCACTGCATACTGTTACCGCTTCTGCTTTGCTTACTTCAATGCTTTCTTTAGAGTCCGGAAGCAGTAGATGGATTTCAGAAGGTATTCCCTGAGTTTCTATTTTATTTTCTTCTTGCCCTGCATTGATATTACTCCTTTTTGAAACATTTACTATAAAATTGTCACACACATGCACACACATACATTCACATCTGATGTAATTTAATAGTCTATTCTGTACTATTTTTTATTTGTCTCCTTGGTTTTCATTTTTTCTTCTTTTCTCCCCATTTGTGTTCGTTTGGGGGTAAAGGGAGATAAAATTTGTGGACAACCACTTGTGTCCAAATAACAACTGCTTATTATAGGTTGGGCCGCATAAATCTTAATCAAGGGCATATTTTGATCATTCCGAGGATAATTTCAGATTTCTAGTGATTTAATTATAAATTTCTACCTTCTTGATGGATGGCATCTCTTTGGAAGGAAATAGTAATGAAAATCATCGGACAATAACTATTTTAGAGGTACAAAGTGACATAACAGGTTCTCTGTGCTGCAAATGTGAAGCATTTTCATGGAAGTGGCTGCAATTATAAGTTCATATTTTACGATATCTACATATTTGACATCCGTAAATTGTGTGAGCTGAATACTTCAAAGTACTCTGAAAAATTCCTGCTCTAATCCAGCATGATTCCTATTGAATTATTCTGTTCATCCTCAGCCATGCAGTTTGCTATTATTTACTCATAGGAAGGGAGAAACACTATACATGAATATGTTGAAATTGGTTGCTTTGTTTTTGGGATATGATGGGTTATCGTCTTTTTTTGGTCAGTGGACTTTATGGAGTTAAACATCCATTTTAGAATTTGAACTAGTGTTAGACCTTTGTTTGTCAGGTTCGTGAAGAGTTGTCTTGAGGATTTCATTCTGCTGGTGCGTCATCTTTGCACTTTTTCTACTGCACTGTTGGTTTGGTGTGGATATATATGGATCCTATAACCTTAGAGTATGTATGTTAATTAACAAATAAATAAGTTTTTTAATCAGAAAATTGGAAAAGATTAAAAATGTGTGCATCAACATTTTTTTCTTTCTTTTTTCTTTTCCTCTTTCCTTGTCGACTAGTTTTGATAGCTAAACAGGTTTTTTGGTGGACTGCTGGTTATTATTATGGAAATTTGGGCATCACTTTGTAGGCTTCAACTCAAAATTCCAAAGCAATATCATATGGTTTCAGATTCACAGGAATTTATGCCATATGGAATCAATGATTGTAATTAGCCCTCTCATTAATATATTTCTTTTAGGTTGCATCCTTGTGAACTTATATGATTAAAAGGAGAAGCCAAAATTAAATTTCCCAGGATCGTAGATCTCTGATTAACTTTTTCCTTTGTTCTTGAACTCTTACATTTCATAATTCTGAATCTCTCTCCTTCACATATCCTTTCTTACCCTTCTTGTGCAGGATTGGATCAAGGTAGCTAATTCCAAGCTTGTTTCTTGGAAGCTTATGTTAGGATGGTGAGAGCTACTTAACAGAGCTAGAGATGAATGGGATATGGAAGTGTTATAATTATCTTCATTTTGGCCCCCTTTTTGTATTTATTTATTGATATCATTTCTGACACACTGGTATGCTTACAATATTTAAAAAAAAATTTGAAGGATGTTTTTTTTTTGCTTTCGGTAAACAAATTATGCCTTTTTGAAAGAGCCACTAAATCAAGTTCCCATTTAGGTGAAGTATGATTGCTCTACCCATAGTTTGGGAGAAATGTACTTCTCATTTCAGATGGCTAAATATTCTTATCCGCAAATCTACTCAATGCTGGAATCTAACATGCCGTAAATTTGGGGTTTGGTCCCAATATTCGGTTGGTCAAATCTTACCGTTTTGTAGCAGCCTGACTTCATCAGAGTAAACATTCTTCTTTATCACTTAACAATCTTCTGTTTAAGAGTTTATTATTATTCTTGTTTTTGTAGGTAAAGAGAGCATTTAAACAGCAGAGATAATTAAGCACATTTAGTTGTGATTCTTCTATTGTCATGCACAAATATGATCTTGAGGCCTGTTTTGTCCATATATTCAAACCTCCACAATTATGCCCTGTTTTGTCAATCTGACTGCACTACTGTCATTGTATTCTGGATTTACCATATGATCTACTTCCAATTTTCTTCCATATGTTCAAACTTCAGCAATCCTGTCCTGTCTCAATACCTTTAGAATCCAAGGTGATTCAGTCCATTTTAGTCATTTTATCTTCTGAATAAACAAGTGAAGTACAATAGTTTCCTCTTTGGTTCTAATTTTTGGTCTCTTTTTACTAATAAATGACAATATGTAATTCTACAGTGTACCTTGCTTGTGGAGAATACATTTCATCCCTCACTTCGCCATCTCTGCCCCATCATCCACCTAGACTTTAAACCTAACAAATGCTTTCAACAAGTCGGTGTTTTTGGCAGTTTGTGACATTGAGTCCCTTCAGATGAGGACAGTCCCGTCCCTTTTAATAGTGAGAAAATGGTGCCAAAATACAAGGCCTTTTCTACCATAACGTCAGATGACTTTAAGGCTGTGTTTGGTTCTTTGGATTTTGAGGGAAAAGAAAAGAAACTTGCAAAAGTTTCCTTTCCCTTGTTTGGTATTATTTAAAAAGGTTAACATTGAAAGAAAAGGAAAGAAAATCTAATCAAAAATTTTCGTTCCATCGCTCAAAATTTTTCCTTCTTAAAACCTAGTCATTTCGGGAGAAACGAAAATACGGGCTCTTCAAGAGAAACAAATGAAGAAAGTCTCTTCGCGCTCTTCGTGCTCGCTCTCTTCAACCTGGATCTCTCATCTCGGAATCTACAGCGAATGGATCTATCGCTCTCACCCTGACGCTCGGCTCTTAAATCTACAGCCCTTTCTCAAATCTCAAGACTCTCATCTCTCAATCGAGCAGCCACTCTCAACAACGAAGCAAACTTCTCCAACAGTGAGAACCTCGGCACTCGGCGATTCCATCTACCCAACTGAAAGTGATTGAAGCTAAAATCGAAGGTCTGCCTTTTATTTGCTGGAATATTTTTGTCAATGACCGAATTGATCTTTCATTCGGAATTTTCCGTTGATGGCAGGTACAGGATATCCAGCAACAGCGAGTTGGATCTTACGGGGTTAGGACTTTCTTTCTTGTTTCAACTCGTAATCTATCTCTCTTTCTACTTTTGTTTTCTCAGTGACCATTAATTGATTCGTATTTCGAAATTTTACATCGGTGCCAAGTACAGCATATCCAGAAACTGCGAGTCAGATCTTACAGGGTTAGAACGAACTTTCTTGTTTCAACTCGTAATCTATCCCTATTTCTCCTATTCTGTTCTATCGCCCCCATCATCATTTTTATTCTTATGATTGAAATTTCTCTGATTTCATGTTCTATGTTCTAAAGGTAGACGCATGATGTCTTTGACTCATCAAGAAAGCAAATATTGCGAGCCAATCAAACCTAGCCACAGCTCCGATCCTGCACATTTTGATCTTGGAAACAGTCTTGGAAAACCAAATCTGTAAACAGGTAGACAGATGCTTAATTGATGCTCTCAGTTGGTGTGCAATTTCTTCTTGTTTTTATTGTTTTTTTTTTCTGATTATCATGTTTGAAATCTTTAATTTGTTCAATTTCTCACTAAATTTCCCTTTTCATTGAATTTTTCCTATTGACAATAAGCCCAGGAACCTACTGCCATCTGTATCATAAACAATAAAGTCTATTAGCTACTTTATTGACCATGTGAATTCTAACATGCTTAGTTAGCTATTTTATGAAGTGGAGGGGTCTTCCGTAGATACAGTTGAATTGGTTTTTTTTTGGGAAACTAATACAATCTTCAGATATATTAAACAATTTAAAGGCCAATTTACCTTGTGCAAGTTTTCTTGCTAGATATATCTTTGGACTTTCTGTGGTAAATCCTGTTAATCTCAATGCTTCCACAGATCTCCTTGCCTGCAAGTTTGGTCTGCTTCATACTTCTGGGTTTTCATCTTGGATTACTGAATTGTCTGGAGCTTTTTTTCTTTTTTTTCTCGAAGCATTGGCTTCAATAAGTGACGAAGTGGAAAAGAGTCGCTTGAGATGGCTTTTGTTCTGTGCAGAGAAGAGCATAGAAACTTTGTAGTATGAATATGTAAAGATTTCTACACAGGTGGAAGTCATATAATTCTTCATTCCTTGAAAATAAGAAACCCTTTTTTTGTGTGTGGATAAAATGCTCCATGGATCCTCTATTGATTATTCATTTCTGTTATTCTTAATGTACTTGGGAAAAAGTTTTTGTATCCAAATTGATGCTAGAGGATTTGATTATTGGGTGGCGTTGCTGTGCTTTTCTGGCATATGTCTTGGAGTGTTATCCATGGTTCCAGTTGTTAAAATATTTGAGTAGAGAGGAAGGAGGAGACATGCTAATAAAATCACAAACTAAGTGCTTTGTGAGAATGCGTTGTGAATCAAGAATGCTAATAAAAGGTTGGTAGCAAGTTTTATAAAATTGGGAATTAATGGAATAAAGTGATACATCATTTTTTTTATCAGATCACAATAACTGATAAGGAGCTGTTCACAATATTAATATCCCGACTACTAGAGCAAATGTGGTATAGAGAGGAAGGAGTAGACATGCATGTGATATCATCAAATGCCATGAATCAAGAATTCATGTGGAATTAGAGGAGATAATTGATGCAATAAAGGCTAATGCAGAAGTAGCGAAGAGGTCCATTGTGGCTGGAGTAGTCGAAGGTATGCTTTCTAGACATGAGGCGTCTGAGTGATTTTATCTCGTCTCAAGATACAGTTGAATTGTTATCCTCATGAAGATGCCATCAAGCTTAATTTTTTTTATGATTGCTTGAGGGATCATGATTAGGTGGTGTATGTTGTGATAGAAGAAATATTCTCATATTAGTTATTTTTTCAACTTTTGGTGTGGGTGGAAGATAGCTAGACAGAGCTTATTTGTACTTTGATCTAATTGGTGTCAAAAAACCAATTAGATGGTGGGATGAGTAGTTGGTAATTCAAGTTCTAACAGGGTCAATCTTAATTTAGTTATTTGGCTTATTTGGTGACAAACTACATTAATTTTTTTTCCCAAACTTACTCTCAATTAATTCTTGTGCTGAACACTCTTTAATTCTTAATCACATTGACTGAAGGTATGACTATATTGCTGCAGATATTATTAGGGCGAGGTCTTTCATGGGAGTCTCACAGGAACAGTGCAAGCAGTGGTTACGGATGAAGATGGACAGCTACTACAATGTTCAAGACTCTTATTAGGCTCTAATTTATGACTTAAATTTAATGTAAAAATTGGATATATGGGTTTTTGGGATTCAACTACTACTATGATATATGCTTTGTATTTGGTAGTACTTGGCTTAATTGCAAGTTGTAGTTTGATAGACTATTTTATTTTCTTGATCTTATATTTAAGGCTATAAGTCTCTTTGGTACTAACCATATCATGTGTAGGTTTTTGAATGAACAATTGAAGACACTTTTTTGAAGTGATCATCATATTCTTATTTTAAACTTCTCATCCTTTTTTTTTCTTTTTTTGTTGGCGGCTTTGAGATGGTATTAGTTGATTTCTTAACATTTTAAATGTGAAAATATTTGTTATTAGGTAATGGGTTGGTGAATGGAAGTGTAAGTGCAAATTATCTTCTTTTCTTAAGAAGCAAATTATCTTCTATTTTTAGGAAATATCTAAATTAGTAAGAACAAGATAATTTTTGCTCATCCTTCATTAGGTCTAATAATGGCAATGGCATGAAATCGGGGCGAGTTTTGGTTAACCTAAACCCCGTCCCTGTAGGAGTTTATCCACCCTATTAAGTTGGTAAAGGCGTGGGGTGGGTCTGACTTAGTTGGAGTATAAAATACAAAAATAAATATTTGTATGAAATCAAAATATATAAAAATAATACTTTAATTTGTATGAAGGTTGGGTTTGGAGCAGTGGGACAAAACCCAAACCCGCCCCTAAGTCAATTTTAACCATAACAAACCTTGACCATTAGGGGTACATTGCTATCCCTCATTAGATGGACTCAGTATTTATGTATTTTTCCCTTTTCATCAACTACAAAATCCAAAAATCAAAAAAAACCATTTGATTTTCTTCTTGATTTTCCATATAAACAACCAAACAAGAGAAAGTGATTTCTTAAAAAATTTCTTCCTTGTTTTCCCTAGCAAACCAAACAAGAGAAAATATCTTTTTTTCATTTCATTTCTCTTCTTTTCTTTTCTTTTTGGGATTTCTTTTCTTTTCTCCCCAAATCCAAGGCTCCAAACACAGCCTAAAGGATTCTAGCCTAAAATGATTGATGTCTCCTACTTAACACCAAAAGTGGTCCAAACAAGCACGTGAATAACCAGTTCCTTGAAAACCAAACCAGGACTGTGGCGAGCATGAAACTAGTTTTGAGAACTAGTTTTGGGAATTAGGGTTCTAGTAACCAGACGCATGAACTACTAAAGAGAAAAAAAAGGGAAAAAAGAAGTCTTTTCCTGCATTCTCTCGGTTGCTTCCATGAAATTATGAATGCAATAACTACTTTGGAAGCGGATGCCAAATGGTAAAGATGTGTTATCAGTAAATGGTGTCATTTGGGATGGTAGTAAAGCTTTGTGATGTCTATTATCATGTATCTAGCTGCGGCAGATCCTGTAACATCCTGACATGCTGTCATGTGTGGCAATCTCTGCAATATTTTATATTAAAAAAATGAAATGTCACTTTTACGGATGTTGCATTTTTCATATTAAAAAAGTGGAATGTCACTTTCGGATCTCTGTCTTGCGTGAAAAGGGGGGGTCACCGTTTTGTCGTGTCCTCGTGTCACGTGTGGCTTTGAATAATATCATGAAGCGGACAATAATTCAAGAAAAATCAGATCATTAAGTCGCCAACGACTCGTCGTTACGTAAATAACCATCTCACAATTGTACTACCCATTCTGCCACTTATGGTCTCACAAAACTACAATACAGGGATCAAACCTCTTTAAAACGTTTTGAGGTGTCAGTATTGTCTCTTTTCTGTTGCCTGATCTTCTCTGCAAGAAAAATGGAGAGAGATGAGGACAAGCCAGATCTCCGTTCACCTCTGATTCATTTACCTGAACCAAAAGGGGTTGGATTGGATGGGGCAAATACTGGCCAAAACGGTTCCCGAGGAGCAGAGATTGTGCAAGAAGTGAAGAAGCAGTTGTGGTTGGCAGGGCCTCTAATATCAGTCGGTGTTTTGCAATACTGTTTACAGGTGATATCTATTATGTTTGTGGGTCATCTTGGAGAGTTGCGTCTTTCTGGTGCTTCAATGGCTACTTCCTTTTCAACAGTAACCGGTTTTAGTTTGTTGGTACGTTGGGTTCTTATTAGATTTGCCTTTAATGGATTTTTCTGCACTTGGTTAGCTCAGTTATATGCTTGGAACGGATACTTGGACATCTTTTTGTCACACCCATGAAATGGTTTCAGTTTAATTTGATTATTTATTTATTCGGAAAAACAACTGCTTCAAATTTTGTATTGATATGTACCTCTGGTAAAACCTCTGTGTTCATCAATAGGCTTATTAGCTGAATGGTAATGGGCATAAGGCACTGCAACTATGCCCAGTTACTTCTTGTGGATCATCATGATTTTGTCTGGCAAAATGAGATATAGACTTGAAATAGATGCTTTATTGTGCTCATGCAACTATTAAGCATCTGAGTTATATTAACTTCTCATAATTTTTATTGATTTAATGCATCGACAACATTATTTATAATTTCAAAATAACAGAATAGAATTCTTGCAATGAGTACAAAGTAGTATGGTCCAAAAAAATTGGGATTCCAAATCAACTCTATTTTTCATAGATTGACTCCCACCTTCAGATTAGGAAACAATACCATTGACTGGTGCATGTCCAGCGAGATTATTTAAATGAATTCATTCCCTTTAAATAATACAACCTCTGTACTTGAAATTTCATTCTATCTTGAAATTTATGTCCTGAAGTGTAACTCCTCCTGCATTCAATTCAAAAAAAAAAATTTTTTTTTTAAGTAATTCTAAGTGTCTTTAGCTTTCTGTTTTAATAGCTGGGATTGGCAAGTGCATTGGAAACCTTCTGCGGTCAGTCCCATGGAGCGAAGGAGTATCGTATGCTTGGGATACATATGCAACGGGCCATGTTTGTTCTTATGCTCATCAGCATTCCTCTCGCTATCGTTTGGGGCAACACAGACCGTATTCTCACAGCTCTCGGGCAAAATGCCGAGATAGCAGCAACAGCAGGAGTATATGCTCGTACAATGATCCCCAGCCTTTTTGCCTATGGCCTTCTTCAGTGTCTTGTCAAATTTCTACAAACTCAGAACATTGTCTTTCCAATGATGCTATGCTCTGGAATTGTAGCTTTGCTACACATTCTTTTATGTTGGTTATTAGTGTTCAAAACCGAGCTTGGATATAGGGGTGCCGCCCTCGCAAATGATATCTCTAATTGGAATAATGTATTGTTGCTATCACTTTATGTCAAGTTTTCTCCTGCTTGCAAGAAGACTTGGACTGGTTTTTCAAAGGAAGCCTTGCATGATGTCTTCAGATTCATAAGGCTTGCTATTCCCTCAGCTGTTATGGTCTGGTAATTCATATTCTTGAGTAGAATTTATGTAGAAAATCTTTTTCAGCTGCCAAACATGCGTTGTGATTTAGTGTGTTGCATAAAAATATATTCAAACTCAAATAGAGTTGATTGTATTGCATTTTGAACAGCTTAGAGATGTGGTCGTTCGAGATGGTAGTTCTTCTCTCTGGTCTTCTTCCTAACCCAAAGTTAGAAACATCAGTACTTTCTATCAGGTTAGTATGTAGCCCATTACATCCTCTCTTTCTTAGAGTATTCTGAATTCCCAAAATCTGTAAAATTAATGTTCCTACTAAAGTAGTGTGTCATTTATATGAGTAATAGAATCAAATTCAAATCAAGAATTTTAATGAAATATATCGGCACACATGCATACATGTATAAGTTTGTTTTTGGCATGACATTCTATTTCTTGGACTACCAATCTAATTGAGATTCCAAGATGCTCCATAGGATTTGGTTCTGATACAATGCAACTGATAAAGTTTCAATTTAGTAACTGCTGATTATGTATTTGTCATTGTCCACAGCCTCAACATAGCTGGGTTGCTCTGGATGATCCCTAATGGACTTGGTGGTTCTGTAAGGTTAGTCAAGCTAAACTGGTCACAGCTCCCTCTCTGCCTAACTTGTTGACAATATTAATAATAATTCTCATGTTTTATTGTTTCATCTGCATAGTACAAGGGTTTCAAATGAATTGGGTTCTGGTCGTCCACAAGTTGCTCGTCTAGCAGTATTTGTTGTCTTAGTCATCGCCATTGCTGAGGGAATCTTGGTAAGCTCCACAATGATCTTAGCACGAAAGATCCTGGGCTACGCTTTCAGCAACGAAAAAGAAGTTGTGTCATATCTAGCAAGTATGATTCCAATACTTGCAACATCCAGCTTCTTAGATGGACTCCAGGCAGTGCTTTCAGGTTCAACCTTTTTCTTGCATAGATGGATTTACACAGTGGTTATACTGTTATTCCTAGACATTGTTTCCTCAATTGAAAGTTTTCATTATTCACATTGACTAATCAGTTATTATCTTTTCATCAATATCTAGGCAATGCTAGGGGATGTGGTTGGCAGAAGATAGGTGCTTTTGTCAACCTGGGGTCATACTATCTTGTTGGCCTTCCTGCAGCTGGTTTATTAGCTTTTGTCCTTCATGTTGGAGGAAGGGTAAATCTTCATCCAACTTCACCTTTATCTTTGTCATCGTCTTTCAACTGTTATGAATGCAGTTCATGTAGTCTTGACAAGTAGTGATGTGGTAACTAGGGACTCTGGCTGGGGATCATTTGCGCGCTTGTAGTGCAAACAATCTCTCTTCTAATCATCTCTCTAGTTACTAACTGGGAGCAAGAAGTAAGCGCCTGTTCCCTTTCTAGTTTGATCCTATTTCATTGTCCCTCCCTACTCATGAATCTAATTACGTACTTTTTTCTTTCTTGTTTAGGCAAGGAAGGCTACTGAAAGGGTCTATGATTCCTGCATCCCTGTGGATACAGCACCGTTAAGCTGAATGTGAGTAATTCTTCATACAAGAGAATTTAACAAAGAAGATTAGGCAAGTGACATTGAGATTTGATAAATGTAATGAAATACGGAACTCTGATATTTCAAAAAATCAATTATTAGCATAAAAGTGTATCAAATTGTGTAGAAATGTATGTGATCTCCTTCTCATCCTAATTGTTACCTATTTTGAAGCTGAATTTGGCTAGATTTATCAACAATTAAAGTTGCTGAATCTCTCATAGATCATTAAACTACGGCCTCCTTTCCAAACTCACTTCCAATTACAGTGTGGGCACCACTACTTGCCACTACTTGGATTTGCAAGATCACTTGAGAATTCAAATTAAAGCAAGGTTCTGCGGGTCGCTTAAGATGAAAATGGTGATTGATGAGTAAATCCTACCCGTTTACAGCAGGTGAGTTTAAATGAGTAGCATATCGGTTTTATACCATGAAGCCATTAATGCAACCTAACACTTAGGGTGGAATCATTTTGACTTGTAATTAACCCTAAATCACACTATTGTTACCCCAAAATGTGGTTTTTAGTTGTATCAAAGGTTCCGATAAAAGTAATTAATATCCAAATTCAATCTGCCTTGTCAATCAGATAGTAAATTTTCTTATCAGATAAGAATGTATTTCCAAATTTAATCCATAAAGCTTAATAAGATTCAACTTTTACATATTAAGAAAAAGGAAAAGAAAATCAGATTGAAATAATTTTATTACTGTAACATAAACCTACTAACAATATAGGATTGGGATTAGACTGGATCAGGTGCAATCCAATATACCGACCGACCTAGTCATACTTAAAGCGCGAAAAGCAGGGAATGCAAGGGTGCCACTTGGGGGACGGCCTTGTGATGTTTATAACCAAGGCTTAGGTTTTAAAACCCCACCCTTACCAAATCACCCTTACCAAATCAAAGGAGAGTGCTAGGCCCTAACATTCAAGTCGTCCTTTGAGTTACCACTGTATGCAAGCCCC